>JAOXNO010000013.1:86982544-87027826 GCA_028565335.1 Limnodromus scolopaceus
GGTATAGAACTGCTCCATGCCAGCAGTCTCGCTGCTGGGCTTCTGCTCAGGGTCGGGGCTCTCAGCAAGGTGGGCACCTGCTTTGGTCCATCAGCATCCCACCACCACTGCTGAAACCGGGCTCCTGGGAAGTTTGCGTTTGCTCCATGTTTTAATCCCCAGCTCTCCCTCCTCTTCCAATAAATGCTCTCAATATGAAATTAAAGCATGTTACTTAACTTACTGTACCATCCAGCTATTGTAGTATGTTTAGAAGCTAGCTAAGCATTAGCCCTTGCTGACTTGTTTGCATGTACTATTTTCTCCATCAGTCAGCATCTGTGACCAAGGATGATTTAACAGAGTGACTAGCAGGAGTGCTAGAAGGATCTGAAGCAGGATTTTTTTTTTATATATATATATTTTATTTTTTTTAGAGTCCTTTGAAGCATTAGCATTTCATATAGCCAAACACACCACCCTTACAGGTTAGATTTCAATGTCCTTTTGCAAACCTACATTGCACGATGCAAAAAGCGACATGCTTGCATCGCATTAAGAGCCAAAGTCCACTCACAGGCAGTGTTATCTCTACGTATCAGTAACCAGGACAATCTGGATTTATTTTTTCAATCTATAACCAAGCCTTTCAAGTCACACTCCCTCAACTATGACATGCAATGTTTGCTGCTGTTTGTGCTAGCATGATAAGCATTTCAGTTATCAAAGAAAACATTAAATCTGGTGTTTTAACCAGAGAATCAGACAGCCATATACCATGGCAGCTCTGATGTCTGCACACTTGCTCTTTAATCACTTCTGTAGCTCCAAGTGCTACTGTTCCCACCTGCAGGTTAGCTCAGAAGAGTATCAGTACAAGACAGCATTGTTAGCCTGACCAGCATGTTGCTACCCATCTATTGCTGCTTCTCTCATTCTGGTTCCTTCAACACAGCTTATCCAGTCAGTCATTTAGGATAATCTTGCAGGTAAATAGGGCTTAGAAAAGGGAAGAAGCAGATCTGAAAGTAAAAATATAATAAAGCACCATCTATACTTCCCTTCTCCCTCTTTGTGAAGAAAGGGACCTGACATTAGCAGAGACAGAGCAGCTTTCTCTAGAGGTCTGGAAATCCCCTTTTACTGAAGGCTTCAACTTTTTTCTACTTCAGCAGTCACTGGACGCTTCTGAGATGAAGGAAGGCTACAAGTGGCAGCACGGCTTCTCGGAAGCTCCTGGGAGCATGGCCAGACCGAGGATGTCCAGACCACCAAGGCGACAGTCCCTGGGTTTTGGATTTACTGTAGCTGTCTGCAAACCCACACAGCCATGCCCCTGAACAAAAGGTTCAATTGAGCAAGAGTCACGCGTACCCATGCCAGCAGTCCCACAGCGACAAATTAAGATCATGACATACTTCTGATGTTTGTACACCGTCCAGCACAACAGAACATCAAGTCAGACGTGCTGTCAGGTCCCACTGCAGTTCAGGAGGCTATCAGGGCAGATACGCCTCCGTTTGCACGGAGGCACTCCTGCCGCCCCAGGAGCTCGCTGCCTACCCGGCAGTGCCGCTTTATCACACCGAGGTAGGTGTCTCAAAACTAGTCGAGCATAAGGACAAAATTAGCCAGGTCATTACTTGAGCCACCTTAGCTTCACTCTGTTCCGGCAACTTGTGCAATGCAAAATAAAGAACCTTCTGCTAGCGCAAACTACTGCAAAGCGTTCAAGTGGTTTCAAAAAAAAGAGCAATTTTTAAAATTTACTGAAGATGGGTCCACCAAAGTCTCTGAAAGAGTGGATCAAGTGTTCCCAAACCAAGAAACAGATACTCTGAGAAATTACACTCTCTATTTGTATCTGCAACTTGTTACTCTTAGACAAAGGATACAGAGGTAGATGAACATTTCTTTATCTGACCCAGTACCGCCATCCTTAACATGCTTCTGGAATTTCCTTAGGCAATAAACAGATTAGGCAGCATTTCTTCTGAGGACCACTTCATATGATCCTTCACTACCCAAACAAAAGACTATTTGCATGTATGTAAAGTAGCTTTCCGCACTGTTTTCTAAGCTATGCTTCTTTATGCCATGATTTTGCAGCTTTGGTTTACTTAAAGGATCAAACATGTAAGGAGGAGAACAGACTCAGTTATGGTAAGTGACAAGTAGCCAACTATTCACCTAAGCAAATTTTCCTATAGCTTGCTGGTATCCACAGCCATCTATAGAGTTTCTGTTCCATCACTCAATTTTACTCTTAGCCCTGTGAAGGCAGACACGTAGGCTATTACAGGAAATAATCCACCTGACAGATCCAGATCAGTGTTCAAGCTCTAACCCAGACTCCACAGTCTAGATCAATTAGTAACGTATACGATGCTTCTTTCTTAACAGATTTAAGTCACTGGGCTTCTTAGTGGCTAAATACAGCACCACAGTCCCCTACCAGACAGCGGTTTGGTACAACATATTTTCAGCCTGCTGACACCCCAGTGCTTGAGGAAATTTGTCCCAAGTACACTCATGCGGGAAGAGTGAGGCTCTTGGGTTTGTCCAAAGTCACTGCTTTGCAAATGATTTCAAATTTACTCAGAGTTCGTATTTTCACTGTCTTCTCCTAGAGCTCCAATCACATCTTCCCAGGGCCAGTGCTTAACATGTCGCAGAAATGAAGAAAAAACAGGCTTTGCACACCAGGCAAAAAACTTTAAAGCGCGTTCTCAGACAACCCACATATTACATAATTAAAGACCTGTAACTAGGTTTCCTGCCTCTTAACTATAGTCATTTGACTAGGTAAGAGCCAAGTGAAAGGCTCAGTAAGTCAACAGAGTGACCGTGAACCTAGAATTTTAGCATTCCCATTGCTAAGAGAGCTTGTACAAACAAGGGCTTAAAATAAAGCCACTTAGCTTTGTCAAAAGTCAGGCTCTCTCTCCTGAAGTAGCAAAGTCACAAATGGCAGGAATCCTTCTGATTTTACGGTACTGGCTGTCAGGGCTGAGAGCGATAACCCTGGAGACCAGGAACAAATAAGCCTAGTTTGGGATTATGGGAGCAGCAAAGGCAGCAGCACATTCCTCCTGACACACCGCAGCACCTCCGATCCTCCACGCAGCAAATCACCGAAAACATGCAATAACCTGGCAGGGAGCACAGACCTATTGCTATCCACCCAGTCATACAACCCTCAGATGACTTACCCAGCCCACCATGCAACATATACAATAGCTACGAGAAACAAAACATACCAGAAATTAGCAAAGAAAGAAGGAAAACGAGAGAGAAAACAGCCCTTAGTCCGCGGTCTATGTCTCTGCAGCAGCAAGGATTTGTTAAATGAATCACAGGAATTATATTACATCCCATGATACAGGGGAAGGCAGAAAGGCTCGCCAGTCTGACCTTGGAGGAACTTCCCTCCCGACCCCCGTCTGGATTTCAATAACCCACTGACCAGGAAGTCCTTCGATTCAGCAAAAAAAATTGGGCATTTGGACCTTGCTGTCAACACAGAAAGCCCATAGTGTGCCTGCCCCAAATTAGTGCAGTATTTCTTCTCCTACACCAAGAAAAGAAAAAAGCTTTCCTAAATATATGGACTGATACACAATATACTGCTTTAGCTGAGCCAGAAAGTTATTTTTCTGAAGGTGCTTGAGACTTATTTTATTTTAAGCAGTGTTACTAGTTACGTGACTTGCCATTACCTGCATTGCAACTGCTGTCAGGGCAGTATGGTTTCACACCAAAAACTGTGGCTACCTGCTAGCCAGTTTCTTCATTTTTTTTCCTGAAAAAAAAAGTGTCTCTTTGCCTCCCCCCGAAAAATAGATAGATAAGTAGATAAATAAATAGATAGATCGATCTGATCTGGAAAGAGCTGGACCGTGATTAGCTGCTTCCCGCAGTATCTGGTAGCAGCAGTTTATTTGTAAAAGGCTTCTCTCCGGGCAGGCAGGAGTGAGCAGAGCACTAGCTGACAGCTTCAGCAACGCGCTCCTACAGCCCACAGACACACCAGCATTACAGATTCAGCTTCTCCAGGCTGGTCTTTGCAAAACTGGCGTTAGCAGGGTTTTCAACACGCGTGCACCTAGAATTTGGCAAGAACTATGTCAAATTAAATTTTTCTCATGAGATGCAGTCCTTTCTTAGTATAAACTAACTGCTTCTGCAAGAATTTAGCTGTCTCCCAGTACTCTGCACCAAGAAAATGGATATTATATTCCACAGTGTGCACTTTTTGGACCAGACTGCCATTTATTATGGTGGAAGAAAATTCAATGCATCATGGTTGCTGTCTTTTAATCAGCTAGCAAAGAGGGAATCCAACTGACAGGCTCAGAAATGCTAAAAGCTTTGTTCTATTTTTAATGAGACTAAAACCACTGTGGCTGTTAGAGACAGTTTACATAGTTTACAGCTAAAATAAAGTCTTGAAATACAGAAAAGAAACAAGTGCACAAGGTTCTCAGTGAAAGCAATCACTTCTTGAAGCTGTCTTCAGCTAGAAAGCACTTACAAAAACGAAGCAGTTACTTCCTAATAAAACCTCTTTTTGCTTCTTTTTTTAAAAACATAAACAAAGTTCCTTTTCATTTCTAACAGAACACCACTGAATAAATGAAGTTTATATTAGGAAGTTCTTCACAGTAGAAAATTACATGCTTATGTGGAAATTCTGTTTCTTCTGCTGGTGCCCATAGATCCTGACAATGCATCTTTAGCTTGTACTTAATTACAAGTTAGCTTTACCTCCAAAGCAAGCCACTCTCACTGGCAAGGGACTGTCACTAACAAAACTACCAAAACCCTAACTTTTTCAAGGTCTTTGGTTTTAGTCAGTATCAACTCTACCAATAAAGTCCCTATAAAATCTGTTTTCTGTGAGAAAGAATTGAATTTACCAATAGGAATTAAACAGAAAAATTCCGTTTTGTTACTCTGAGAAAGTATAAAGTAAAGTAATATGTCATATTCATTTTCAAAGAGGCTTTTCGGTGAGATTTTGCATCATTCTCTTATCAAAAAACTGATAATTAATAGATTACACTACTTAAATTGAGTTAGAAGCACAGCAAGGCTCTAACAAACTTCCAATGCGCATATGTTAACTACTATGCTGGTTGGTGCTCATGCAATTTAAGGGAGTAATGCAACCTGTAACAATGTGTTGTTGCTCAAAAAACCTTTAGCCTATTAAAGAATCCTTGTCAGGGTCACTTTCTATGTTTTGTCCAAGTTTCTGAAGTGTGTGGTCAGACTATATTCCTTCCTCATCAGAAAGATGAAAAGAAACATAATGGGAATATTTGTACCCAGGTACTATGGAAAATTTCAGCATGCTGTGCACCTGCTAACACACCTGTCCATTCTAGAGAAAAAACCTTGAACATTTTTTCCTTTTAGCATGCATTTAAAAAAAAATAAATAAAGTCTTCACATGTTCTTTTGGGGGAAGCTGTAGCACACAGAAAGAAGGTACAGGATATTTGATCCTTTCCAACCCACTGTTCTCCTCCTGCTCATCGGACCTGTGAAATACCAGGTAGCTCATCTGTTCTACTTGGCAGCAAATTTACTAGGGCTCCAGTTATAGCTGCGCTGCTGGCCAGCTGCTTCCAAGAACACTGGCTTTAGGGGTCAGGTTTTGACAGCACCCTTGCACCAAGTGGACAGGAGACGTTCTGCGAACTGCCTTGGACAGTCTGTCCCAGTGCAGGCTAACGATGCCCTGCATTAACCTTGGAAGGCTCAATGCTTGAAAGGGTGACCTGGCAGTCTCCGGGATCTGGCACTGCAGCAACACATTTGTGTGCCTCAGGCTGCGGGAGAGAGCAGGGAAGGAAGATGCTACCAAGGATGTAGAACCACTATATCCATATACATGCATTCTCTTTACGAATAGATATTCAAATCTTTATGCTTTGGGAAACAGCAACACCAGCCACATAACCTGACATTTAAGTGCATGTACCCTTATAGCTAGGCATCCCTGAAAACGCAAGACCGATGAAACTATAGAAAAGGAATGAAAGTAGCATGAAATAGAGCAAAGAAACTTATCCTGTCTGAGTGTGTGTCTGCTTTGCTAAAGGCAATAGTGCTATCCCCTTTTGTCTTCTTGATGGTTCAGGTTGAAACTGAGGGTGAATGATTCTTCACTGCACTCGACAGAGCTGATAAAATTACAAAACCCCTGTGGGGCAAGAGACACTATGCTCCCACAGAGCGCTAAAATTCACCAACGCCAGTGAGCAAAGTAACTCTCAGATTGCTAATGAAATTGTTCTTCATATCTTCAAACTGACAACCTAATGAATCTCAAGTGTCACATTGAGCAACTTCATATACAAGTCTACTTTGCTACCCTTACTAACTTCAGCTATCAGCGATACAGACCTTATCTCTCTACTTCCTAGCCAATTTGCTCAATTGCTGCAATTTAGGGTGTGCTTGATACCCTTCCCCTCCTTCCCTGAAGAGTGATCCTCAGCACTACATAATTAACTAGGACTAGAAAAGGCTCTCATCTGATCAAACCTAGGATCTTAATCATACTGACCACACACCTTTCTGCTTAGATAAAGAACCATTTCCCTGTTACTAGGTGCAATCTGCTCCAGAACTAATTGCCCACCTCAGACAAGGACATTTATAGTTCAGGTGAGCTGCTTTCAGTTAGATACAGAACTATTTTACACATCACAAGAACAGCAAGCCTTAAGAAAAAGAAGGTATTTTAGAATCTGAGATAGGGGTGAAGATTTACACACCTCAGTTGACAGCTCTATAACCTATTAAAATAAAAACAAAAACCCACAGAAATCACAGACACGTATCTACAGCCCAACAATCATGCCTCTTCATGATTAACAACCCAGCATCAGCTCTTGTATTGGAACAGACCACTACACTCTTCCCTAACCAAAAAGCAGAGTTCCATTCTCTCAGAGCAAATCAGTAATGTCATTTATGCAAAGACAATGGCAGAGTATAAGAAAAAAAAATTATTTTATACTGCTTAAATTGTGGTAATAGGTTACTTTGCAAGCCCTCAGAAAAAAAAAGTGATTGAACAACTATTACCAAAAAACCAAGATGCCTGTATGTCTGCATTTCTTTCTTTGTCATGTTTGAAACTCATCTGACCTTCACAATTTTACGAATCACACCTTTCAAAATAGTTTCCTAAAAATAAATAAATCAATCCTCAACAGTGATGCTCTATTAGGCTTCATAAGGTCACTGCCCCCAACTGTTAAGCAACAGTTGGACAACATTTCTAATACAAACTACTCTGCGGTGTTTCCTATGTACAAACTGTCAATTCACAACAGTTGGAACAAAAACAAAAAAATTAAGCTAAGAGTAAGAACAGAAATCATCCTGGATATTTTAGTGCAACAGTGTCTTATTCCCATTTCTCAAAACGTAGAAAATACTGCAAGTTTGTTTCATCTTCAGAGTCCTTATCAGAATATGAGAAAGTAGTAACTAGTTTGACTCTACTAAATCCAAACAGCTCAAAGGTACTTTTTAGACTGAGAACCTCTCTCAGTGCTCTGGATACTTTACCTATCTCTATCTGATTTTCAAAAGATCTAGGTACAATATGAAAGGTGCTTAATTACTACACTTGTTCCAGTATTAATAAATATTTAAGTTTATATCCATCTATCTTAATATAGTGGTTGCCACGTTTTCTCCTCCTTGAGGAAAGTGAGCTCATTGCAGGTAGTTCTGCTAGTTACCCTGCATCAAGAAGATGCCTTTATCAGAAAATCTTTACTGACTTACACATTCTCTAAAAGAAGAAAATTTGCAAAAGCTCAGCAATTTGCATTTAAAAAGTAACAGATTACATGTAAAGTTGCAAGCTGTCCCAGGAAACCCCAATACAAAGTGTAACTCTTTAGTTTTTGCACAAACTGGCACTCAGGAAAAAAAAAACCACCTGCTTGTAAAAGCAAGCATGTCAATCACCTCTTCACGCTTGGAAGGTTTTGTTTTTGTTTTGTTGTATAACTAGTTGTTCACAACATAAGTGTGTCAAGTGACCACTTCTTTCATACAGCTTCTCCCCACTTCTTGCTAATGCCTCCTGGACACATACAACAACCTTACCCACAGCACATCACAACATACACTGCAATGCTTCAACACGGTTAGCAACAGCAACTGCTTTCGTTCTGCACAAATCCCCTGAATACTGGTCTATGTTAAGGCCTCAGCAGCTCAAAGAGTTTTCGTAACTACCAGCATGCTACTGGAGGAAGGTCTCGTGTGCCAAAAATTACCAAGGTAGCACACAAAACAAAACAAGCAAACCACCCCAAACCAGACCTCCCCCGGTACGGGGTCTCCAAACCAGGAGAGATTTCACAGTGATTGCAAAGCCAGAAGTTCAAGAAATCCAAGTTATAATACTGCCACACGCGCAACCTTTGATCACCTTGGCTTTAGCACTGCTGAAACGCTACAGCTACTAACCATGAGAACGTTTCTGCAGATGGATTTCTAATGTTCACTCTGAAGAAGACAGGATGCAGTGCAATCAGATGAGCTGCTGCTCTATCAGTATTAAAGTGGCTTTAAAACACCTTTGTTTCTCCTCTTTTCTCTTCCCTGAAACCACTGATGAAGATGGGGAGGGGGAAATTAATGTGACTTGTTTACTTTGCAGTTCAAGGGGCAAGCAGCTTGCACATGAGCAGCTACTGTGCTCCAGTGGAGATGGTGATTAACTCCGAGGTTCAGGGTGGTAACTTTTACAGCAAAATCAATATTTATTATACTGCTTCCTCTAGTTTTGACCTATTCTTTCTAACCCAAAAATGCAGATCTATGGAATAAAGGTAGTGGAAAAGATTCCTGCTGAGATTAAAGTCAAACCAGAGATCAAAATAAAGAAATTGCAGGATGAGAAAGAAAAGAGAAAGACTTTGAACTAGACTGCAGAAGGAAGCTATGAGTGAGAGGAACAAGCCACCTTCTGGATGCAGTTGAAGTGAAGGCCATTACATCTAGCTAAAACAAGAAAGTTAACTGTGGCAAATTACCTGGGAGTTCATCAGGACACCACCACAATACTGACAGCATATGTGTAGTCCTGCATCCTAATAACACGTATTATTGTGTCAACAGCCCTGTTCCAGAAGATGCGAGTGAGACAGTCGATGAGAAGTTTCTGGTCTTGTGGGTTTGGGTTTATTTTTATCTGCAGGGCAAGTCATGCTTTAAAAGATACGCTGTCAGAAAACTATTTTTCCAACCTGCTCTCATCTAGCATAGCAGTTATGGTTTGCAACTAAACCATCCAGCCAATTCATGTTCAACAGCCAGCAGTTTGTCGTAATTTTGAGGACATAAAGGACTCCAGAAAAAACAGGATCACATGAGATGCCTTTTTCAGAACAGATTTGTAGCACACTTGGTTAACCATTTGCTCATGTCAGGGGAAAAAAAAAAAAAATCATGCCGAAAAATTCATCAGCACACATATAGGAAGGCATTCTTCCCATTAAACTGAAAACATACTGCCCAGTATGCTTCTGTATGGTCAGGAGTAGAGAAATGGGCACTCTGAAGTCTTGATTCACATTCACCTTAGAGAACAGGCTCTACGAGTGCCTCCAGCTACAAAAGGCTTAAAGTAACTACCTCCAATGTTGTTAATACTTGGTTTGAAAAATTCCCAGTCTGTCATGAATTTAAAAAGGAACAAAAAAGAATTCACAGAAATTGAGCGTACATGTGTGGGCGGGTAAACATGCTGTAAGTTACTGTAATAAATGGGTATCTGCTACATTCAAGGGATCTAACACATCAAGTAACTGAAGTGATCTAACGAGTACAAATAACACATGAAACACTGAAGAATGTGTATGTAACACCATGCTAGAGTTACATTCCACAGAAATCTTTCCAACAGGTGATGACAAGTGATCATGGAGGTGTGACTGTGGCAACCACTTCTGGCTTGCCAAGGGGTTCCTGCTTCCCTGCTAGTCAAGAAAGCATGAGCCCAAGAGAGAGGCTCTGGAAGAAGAAAGATATACAGAGAGGAAACAGGACAAGAGCATACAGACAGACTGTAGGGAAAAAGAGCCCATGGAGGTAGACCAGATACAGATACAGTTGCTGCCTCCTGACTTCATCATTGCCAAGGTGTCCTCCAGAAAGAGGCAGCGATCTCCTTCCAGGAGCACCAAGATGTCTTCTCCCAAGCTCCCGCAGGCACTGCTCTCCATCAACCTGCACACAACCACTCAAGGAAATCCTGGGCAGCTCAGGTCCCTGCCAGAGCAATAGAGGAGACAGAAAACCCATGGGCAGGGAAGGGAGATGTTAGCCTTGCCAGGATAGGCACAGTCCTGTTACAATCAATAAAACAGTTCATGCATTTCAAGGCTCGTGTCAGCCCTTGCTTCCTGCCCTGCACTGCCTCTTCACACTCCAGGCATGGAGGGCAGCACCTCTTCTGTGATGGGCGTCCAACAGAGAGGAAAGAGGAACATTCTGGCCAGGACTTCTCGTGCCTCATGCTCATCCCTACCAAATGACTTTGAACCAGAGGCACACATGACCAAAGCATGGCAGTACCAGTCAGACCCGAGGGTGGAAGCTCATAAGCCACTTAACGAGGGGTACCTTCCCCACACTGCCCCAAGGATGGTTCTGGGGAGATATGGCTGGCAGTAGGTCCTCAGAGAAGGCAGCACGGGAGACAGCTTGCTTAAATGTAAACCTTGGGAGAAAGAGTTAACACCAGGGAAGGTAGGAGGGTGCCATGACAGGAGACTGAGTACCAACAGCTTGGCTGGGAAGCCACAAAGGGACTGAGGTGGGCAAAGAAACACCTGGATGATTGGCTAGCACCCTTAGGTTCTCCTTTGCTTCTGTCATACTGGCAAGTATCTCATTTTCCACCCGAGTGCTTGTTTTCCAGAAGAGGCACCCATCATCCTGGAGAAGATGAAAGCTCAGAGTACCTTGTTTTGCCTAGCCCAAACATGTCCATCTTTGCAGCCACGTGCACAGGATGGGAAGAAACTGGAGACAAATCAACTAAACCACATTTCTGACCCACTCAGAAGCAAACAGTGCACTTCCACCTGCAGCCAGCACTGGACAATACAAAGATTTCTGGAGTCGGTTGAAAATAACTTCACAATACAAGTGATCAGTGAGACAATTGGGGAAACATTCTGCTTGACCGACAAGCCAGCAAAGCCAACTCATGGACGAAGATGGAACAGTTGGGAAGGTAGAGGCTGATAGCAGCCCAATACCATGCTGAGATGAAGGGAACAAGATTAAGCAAAAGGAGCAAGACTCCTGGCTGAAATACAGGCCTGGACTGCAGGAAAGCAGATTTTTGGCTTGCTCAAGGATCTGCTTGCCAGGTTCCCATGGGAGACTGCTTTGGAAGACCAAGGGGCCCAGGACAACAAGCTGATTTCCCAGGACAGCCTCCTCAAAGCTCAAGAATGATCCATTTTGGCATACAGAAAGTCACAGGGGAATGGCAGAAAGACAGGGTGAATGGACAGACAGCTCCTGCCTCAGCAAAAATCTTGAATGCAAACAAGGTGGAAGCAGGAAGAGGTTACACAGAAAGAATATGGAGATACAGCCCAAGCACAAGAGCTGGAGCAAACAAAGGATTCCAAGAACAAGGAATGCTTCTATAGGTAAGCAAGGGCAAAGGGATAGCTAATATTATGTCAGTTGGTGCATGGGACCCAGCAGCTAAGGACACAAAAGATCAATGATTTCTTTGCCTGAGTTTTTCCTACTAAAGCACATCCTCACATCTCACAGTTCTTTGAACACAGTGTCAGCATCTCGGAGACCATTACTCACAGCAAAGGAAGGTTATGGATCACACAAGCTGACTGGACCAAATTGCTGGGGCCAGATGGGGTGTGTTAGAAGGTGCTAGGGAAGCTGACCAATACCACTGCGAGGCTGCTTCCCCTTGCCTTCAAAAAATAAATCACTGAGCAGAGGAGGATCCTGATGACTGCAGAGGCAAAAATCACACTCATTTTCAAAATGGACAAGGATGAGGATATGAGGAACCAGAAGCTAGTCAGCCTTGCCCACTTTCTGGTAAGACTATGGAGCAAGTCCTCCTGGAAGTCAAAAAAGCAAATGGTAAATCTATGCTGACTGTTGCAAAGAACAAGTCATACCTGACATTTCAGCTCACAGTTTTTATACCATTTATATTAAGGGTCTTATCTCTCAGAAAACCGAAACACTTACACTGGTCATGGATTATTGTGCTGCCTTTTGATTTCTTCAAATTGTTGCATATGCTAGGTTCTTCAGTTATATAGTCAAAATTTTACACTATTGGAAAATCTTATGGGATTTTAGAATATCTAACTATTTTCATTAGAAGATTAGGCAAATCATTTGTTCCCCACAACCCAAAGCAATCTGCCTCAGACATAGCTGAAGACTGTAGAAAACTTAACTGCAAACTTGAGAAGGACCTGCTGCAACAGCATAAAATTCATAAAAAAATACTTCTTTGCCTCCACTAAGTATCAGTTTTACAAAAACCCACGTGAGCTGAAATAATGGTCTGTCACTCTCCTACACTAATAGCTTCAAGAACTTCTTCAAGAAAGGTGCCAACACCACTTTGTCAGAAACCCCCTCCTGAACTGTGCAGAAGTATTCAGTATTCTGGGGAACTTGCCAGCATGACAGTATTTACTGTATGACTAATATGCATTAATGAAGCACAAATGGACAACTATTTACTTGTGCTAATAACTAAAGCGCTTTATTAGAGCTAAGGCCTCTAGCATGAAGGATTGCCAGGTTCCCCCACTTGCCAAAATTATGTCAAAAAATGGAGCCAGTGTGTAAGACATCAAGAGCTACAGCCAGTCTGTAGTAGAGTCTCAAGCCATTGTTTAAAATTCAACTTGCAAAGGACAAGCATGCTCCAAAACCACTGGCTGTTTCCGAGGGCTTGTCTTTTCATTGTAGAGGCTAGAATTTCAAATATGCACACTGGTCTTACCAGTACCCAAGCCAAAGCTATCTTAAAATAGCAGTAAAGCCTGAGAGTTTTGCTGGGCATTTGTGTTCTACCTTTGATTGCTTGTTGTTCTTTCAAAACCAGAAAGAAAAACACTGTATCTTAATGCCTGAGATTAAAATATCAATACTGTCTAGCATAAAAGGCCATTAATACCAATAATCTGGTCCATTCTACATGAAGAATTCCTGAAGGCTGATCAATCTGGTAAAATTCCGTCCTGAAAAAGGAAAGCCAATTCATCAAGAACAAAGTCCTTGTTCTATTCCGTGCCCTCCATGCCACAACTCCAAGAAGGAAACATACCTGCCACACAAGAAACACACCTGAAAAAAGGCAGAGTTTTGTGGGAACCTAGGGAGAACTTTTGAAAGAGTATTTCAGACTGTACTATACTAGCAACTGAAAGAAAAATTCTTAGAGGATGCAAAAGTAGCAGGCAAAGATACTTTTCAGTCATATCTTGGTGGACTTGACACATTCATCCCTGGCTTTACAAAGTAAGTGGCACATCTACCACTGAAGCTGTGGTAAGTTTAGGCTACCTGTTGTTAGAATCAGCAGCTTCAGTTCAGGACTCAGTTGCAGCATAATGACTAGATGGTCTGCAAGCATAGAAAGAAAACGATCCCCACCATGAGACATCACATTAACAATAGTGTTTAGAAACTGTACCTACAGTTTCTTTTTCAAAACAGAAAAACTCTGCTCTCAGAGTTGATCACACTTAAACAACTTCCTGCAGAATTACTGGGTTTTGGTTGTGGGACTGTTGTTTGGGTTTCCCCACCACCACCCCCTTTTTTAACTTAAAAAAAAAGGAAGAAATCATAAGTGCTTATGAAATACTGTCCTCCTTTTGATCAAACAGTCTCCCTTTAGACTGCATAAGGCAAGAAAATCTACTGGGCATAACTTTTAGCAAGGTCTGTATCTAGATATGTGTCTTGGAAATACTTAAGTATAACACAACATTATATCTCCAGTCTTTTCCAAGGATAGAAGAAGCCTGTCTGAGCCAACTGGCACGGACAGCAACACTAAGAATTATTGGAGCCACAGCACTTTCTTGAAAAGTGACAGCTCCAAATGCACAGCAATCTTATCTTACTCTTAAAAATGATAATAATAATCTTCTCCAGTGGTTATTATTTACTCATATGTAAAGCACAGAACATCTGTAGGAGGAAGGTTCATTAAAAACACACACCGCCCCCCAAACTATCACTAACATAATTCCAGTTGACTATAACAAAGCCAATTAAAAAAAAAAAAAAAAACAAAACTTCAGCTCTCTTACATTTAAGGTTTCTATTCTCTTATATTTACACAGACGTTTGAAGTATGAAGCCATCTTAGGACTCGTACATCAACTCTCTTCCATTAAGTGAGAGCTGTTACTAACATGAAAACACTCATACTGGTAGTTCTCCAAAATAACCAGTTGGTAAACAGCTTGTTAAATATTTACTCGTTTGGAAAAGATCCCACTCACAAGAAAAAAATAGACAGGATTTAGTTTGGCAATATAGCCTGCTAAACTGATTGTTACCATTACTTCAGAATGGTCTCATGAAGTTTTGTGAGATTAAAAAAAAAAAAAAAACCACGAAAAAGGCCTGATTTTATCAGCGTGGGTGTTCTTACAATCTGGAATTGGCATCTTAAAAGCTGTACACAAGTCAGAACCTAAAGAAATCCATTGTTTTTGATTTTCACAGCATCACAATGATTGAGGTTGGAAGGGACCCCTGGAAGTCATCTGGTCCGCCCCCCTGCTCAAGCAGGGCCACCTAGAGCCAGTCACCAGCTTGGGAGCACCTGCAAGGATGGAGATTCCACCACCTCTCTGGGCAACCTGTGCCAGCACTTGGTCACCCTCACAGTGGAAGAGTGTTGCCTGATGTTCAGAGGGAACCTCCTGTGTCTCGGTTAGTGCCCATTGCCTCTGGTCCTGTCACTGGGCACCACTGTAAAGAGCCTCACTCTGTCTTCTTTGCAACCTCCTTTCAGGTATTTATATAGACATGTAAGATCAGCCCTCAGCCTTTTCTTAAGTAAAAAAGTAGCAAACTGTAGATTTAAACGTGTATGAAAACTAGGACTAAATCAAGGGACAAATTTAAGAGACTGCTTGTATATAATGGCCTAACATGATTAAAAGACAGGTTCAGTCCACTGTTCAAGCATGAGCATCAAGCCATTAACAGGAAGATGTAAAATTAAGCTTCTTTACTTGTCATTTCCTCACTTGATTTGCAACAGCTACATTGTTTCCTCACAACTGTTAGTAGTAATCTAGGTAGCAAATAGTATGATTGACCATTAGAGTGCTTTGAATCTTTTTTTTTTTTTGGTGGGTTGAAAAATCTTATGTAATTGAAAAATGCAGACCTAGCCACTTGAAATTTCTTGCTCACGTTAACCTTCAATAAAGACTTCATGTTTTGCCAACCACTTTCCATATATATTAGAATACAAAAACAGAAGGGCAAACAGTTAAGTACAGACTTTCAATTGGAATTGTAGAAAGGTAAACTGGTACAGCAAAAAAAAAAAAATGGGCATTTCTTGTACAAAGGGAAACTGTAATAAATTGTATAAAAGCTTAGTGTGAGATACAAATTTCTTTGACATTAGTTTGCTTCATATACAATATTCTGATGACATGCGATAGTAGGGGCAAGTGGACTTCCAATGGCCTCGCTAAGAGGTAAAGCACCACACTTATCTCAATGTTACTGAAAACAACTGCTTTCGGGACAATTTTTAAACAAATTTCTTTCCAAGAAAAATAGACAGAGGCTAGAAATCCAGCTCCAGTTGCGCTTCAACAAAAACCACCAAGCAGCATCAATACTATCTGTGAAAAACATTTGCAGTCTGCACTCAGAGACAGATTTCATAACTTCATATTGGAGGCAACATGTCTTGTAAAAACATTCACTAGTGTTCTCACTGCTTTGTACTTTATGTCTGCTGCAGTCCATCAACCCTCTACACCACATACATGTAAACTGTTAAAACAAGAGCACTGTTAACAAAATATCTGTTGACTGACACCATATTTCACAAATCTGATGACTTTCTGCATTGGCAGTAGCAACATTTCAGCTTCATTTCTTCATACAATATGTAGAAGAATGACACAATGCAATAATGCCTCTGGTGTTTTTTCACTCAGCTATGCCCAAGGACCTTGGAAAGCCTGCTTCTGCACTCTGGTCCTTTGATATTGCCCCATTAGCATGAAAACCCAAACTCTGGGTTGAATTCTATACGAGGACCATCCTTGTACGTTTTAAACCTAATGAGATAAATTAAGCTGTCATTTATTTTTAATCTTAAAAATCATGTATTGGGTTTGTGTGGCAAGGTTTTGGTAGCCAGGTGGCTATCTTTGGTACACGGGTGGCTTCTGTGAGAAGTTGCTAGAAGCTTCCCCTATGTTTGATAGAGCCAAAGCCAGCTGACTTCAAGACAGACCTGCCACTTGCCAAGGTCAAGCCTATCAGTGATGCTGGTAGAACATCTGTGATAACATATTTAAGGAAGGGGGGGCATAGAATCCTGTACAACTGCAGCAGGAGAGAAGAGTGAGAATTACGTAAGAGCAACAGCTCTGCAGACACTGAAGTGAGTGAAGGAGGGGGAGGAGGTGCTCCAGGTGCTAGAGCAGAGATTCCCCCTGCAGCCCATGCTGAAGACAATGGTGAGGCAGGCTGTCTCCCTGCAGCCCACAGAGGTTAACAGTGGAGCAGATATCCACTTGTAGCCTGTGGAGGACCCCATGCCAGAGTCAGTGTATGTGCTCCAAGGAGGCTGTCAACCCATAGGAAGCCCATGCTCAAGCACGCTTCTGGCAGGACCTGTAACCCTGTGGAAAGAGGAGCCCACTCTGGAGCAGGTTTGCTGGCAGGACTTTTGACCCTGCAAGGGACCCATGATGGAGCAGTCTGTTCCTGAAGAAGTCTGTACCCCATGGAAGGGACCTGAGCTGGGGTAGTTCACAAAGAACTGTAGCCCATGGTAAGGGCTCGCATTGGACAAGTTCATGCAGGACTGTCTCCCATGGGAGGGACCCCACACTGGAGCAGGGGAAGAGCAGCAGAGACAACATGTGATGAACTCACCACAGCCCCCACTCCCCATCACCCTGTGCCACTCATGGGGAGGAGGTAGAGAATTCAGGAGTGAAGTTAGAATCATAGAATAGTTTGGGCTGGAAGGGACCTTCAAAGTTCATCTAGCCCAACCCCCCTTTAATCAGCAGGGACACCTTCAACTAGATCAGGTTGCTCAGAGCCCCAGTCCAACTTGACCTTGAAAGTTTCCAGAGATGGGGCACCAACCACCTCTCTGGGCAATGAGGGTGTTTCACTTCCCTCATTGTAAAAAAAATTCTTCCTTATATCTAGTCTAAATATACCCTCTTTCAGTTTAAAACCATTACCCCTTGTCCTATCACCACAGGCCGTGCTAAAAGTTGAACATCAGCATATATACCTATGTCGGATTGTTCAATTCCAAAGTTGCAGAGATAAGACTATGTCAAATAAAAGGCATCTAAATTTCACAGGGATGAGAATTATGGCATTAAACTAAGATAACTCTGAATTGAGATATAGCATCTTTTTTTTTCCTGCTAGAACAGAAACCCTCTCTAACAACCCAATCAAAGCAAACAACCCCTGAAAATGTAAAAAGCAAGTCTCCCGAAAACCCACACTTACCAAAACAAAGCACCCTAGGAAAACAAGAATAATCTTAATATGCTGTGGACTTGAATCAGATGGCCTCCAGAGGTGTCTTCTAACTTATTTTACCATTTTATGGAAAACAAGGATCAAATCAAAGCTGCCACACTAAAACACGGAGAACCTATGCCTACTTGTTCCTTCAGCTGAAGGCAAAGAAATGTGACTGTTGCTGTAACAGCAGTACATCATCTTCACATCCACAAGTCTGACATCATTAAAGGAGGCTTTTATTACAGCAGCTAGCCTCTAACTGATTAATTCTCTTAGGTGTTTACTTCCCTACTCTTCAAGTGCACAGAGCTTCTCAAGTGTGATGTGCAATATTCTGTTCCTTTTATCTGGTCAAGAGGACTACTAGCAGTCCTGAAATCCTCAGCTCCGTACATGTAAGAGAACACAATTTCCATTTTCTCCCTATTTTGTAACCAAGTGCTTGTACAAAATTTTATGCCACGTTAGAGGACGAGTATGCTGTGAACAAGTTCTTTCTCTTATAAGAATTCAGCTCTCTGAAAACAAACTCTGTTAATTATCAATAAAGTCATGCCTGCATCTTGGTTATGAGAAAACAAATGGAAAGCAGAAAACAGAGTATGAACAGAACATTCCAGCATGCCCAGAATTCTATCTTCAGAAACTGAGAGAAACACCCATCCTTTTGTTATTTATGTCACTGAGGCTTGTACAATTCATGCATCAAAGGGTTAAAGAACTAAATCTTCCCCAAGAGTTCAAGTCACTGCACATAAATACTGTTGTGACTACAGATTGCAAAAGAACGGAAACACAGTAAATCATCCCATTTTTTCTGAGAAATTCTGGGACTATGTTCTGAATTTCCAGGAACAGAAGACAAACACTGCCAATTCTCACTGCTGGATTTTTATTGAAGAGCTCGAGAATTTGGAAAGGGCTCCTGAAAGCCACTAAAAGGTAGTATTGATTTTTTCCACAAAGCTAGAGATTGTTTCTAGGAGAATGCACTCACTGACTGGTTTATGTGCTAACTCCTAAGAAAGTTTTTTTCTTTTTTTTATTTTTTAAAAATAAAAGCTCTTAAACAAGACCCAAAAGCTTCTGAAAGCAGCAAACACTGCAAACAAAGAGCCCAGTAAAAAAGTCATAGATCTATACCTTGCCCACCTCCCCACAAACAGAAAAAGGAGGGGTAGAGGAGAGTTGGCAACAAGGCATCCTGAAGGACATTCTGTAGTACATATTCACTTATCCAGGTTCTCATTTCTCTTGCTGTCTGCTTTGAACATAGTCTCAAACTCCAACGCGTCAATTTATTCTGAACACAGAAGTCACAGCATTAAGTTCCCAACCTTGGAGACTCTGGAGGAATGTTCTCTATAGCCTTCCATTCTTATTAAGTCAGAAAATGTACTGAAAAAAAAATAGAATACTTCTTCACACTCTAATCTAGAGCATATTTAGTTTAACCTTCTTTCAGCCCTTTACCAACACAATACTGGCACTGTAGCCAAATTTGAAAGACAAGGTGATGAAAGCTTCTAAGTCAGATTTAGTAGGGGTGGAAAAACAGATGTTCAGGGTTTTTTAATGCAAACTTCACTTCTGACAGAAAGCACAGTAGTTGTGAATGGGCTTCCAAAGCTAATCTTTAAACCAGTTACAAGCACTTAGGATAGTTAACACACACTAAGCTATGACCAAAAATAATTAATTAACAGGGACTCACTTTCCCACTGTCTTAAGTCATTCATGTTGCCTTGACACTTCTAGTGTCACTTTAGTGACACTAAAGCAGATTAACTACAGGATTTGTAAGAGCAAAGGCAAGCACCAAGAAAAATTCACAGTCTTACTGCTTATGAACCACTAAAGACACTATTTTCATGAGAGAGTTTGACATCCAGTGAAGAATTTGCAGCTCAAAAATGACTGCCTACAATGACAAGTTTCTCTTACGCAGCTCTCCTCTCCCTCAGCTTCACACCATGACTCAGATGATGCTCTAAATGAATTGGAAGCATAATTTCACAGTGCATCAAAATTATGAAGTCCAGACACATCTATTCACATATTCTTTTAAAATCATAGATCCAAGCACAGCAACAGATTTTCAGGACACCCGATTTCTCAAAGTGCATTCTATTTTTATAGCTGCAAAAGCAGTTGGAAAGGAACTGTTATGTTTTTCCTGTTATCAGGAAAAGCGTTCAGGTACATTCAACTGAAAACTCAGCATATACTAACTTTAGTCTTTTAACTAATTTTAAGTTTCCTGTTGGGCGAAAAAAATGTAAATTGGCATATTACGAAACAGATCTATAAATCCTATAGAGGTTTGTTGGGGATTTTTGTTGTTGTTGGGTTTGTTTGTTTGTGTTTCTTTCAAATGAGTAGCACAACTGTAGTAATCGCTACTAGTAATGTCTCTCTTGGGAGAAAGAGAAAAAGGTTTCAATGTCATATGATACTCTGTTTAATCATTTGTGTATCTGCAGGGCCCAAAATCATAACTGAATCATTACAGTGGTAAGCAGACTATGAAAACAAAAAGAAAAAAGGACAAAAATCAGGTCATGCCCAAAATAACAAATTTGCAGTTCCATAAAAAATACAAAGCATGCATTAAGCCAACCACAACTGCCTAGAGGGGAAAAAAAAAAAAGAGAACTTCTAAGTTCATTTTTGTCTAGCACCTTTGAATTGAGCTGAGGGTGAGGTTTTTTTGATATATTCTTTGTAATATGCCATATTGGCTGGTTAGATACAGCATAATGACTCAAGAAACATAGGATCTAACCCAGTGTAAAAGTCTCTGCCTTTGTCCCTACAAACATAGCATTCAGCAAGCATTGATACTTTTTGGTGCAAGGCATTTCACAGGTACCATAGCTTGCCATTTATTTTGGACACAAGTGCCTTTTCCCATATATGAGCTGGCTACTTTGAGGACAGGTATCAAACCTTAATCAGTATATATTAGTAACCCATTTTTTTCAGCAGCAGGTCTTGAATACAGGATGGTAACAGAGGCTGTGTTCCCAAACATTAGCAAAACCCAGAGAATTGCCAGCCAGCCATTAGCAGTTTGATGAAAAGTTTGAATGCACAATCAATCACCGGCACACAGCAATATGATGCTACAAGCTTGACAGGAACATGCAGTTTCATAACTTACTATCCGATAAGGAAGATGTAAAAAGGAGTCTGGGCAGCCAGCTAAAGCCATTTGTTCCTTCAAATTTTCTTCAAATTACATCTACTGCTTCACAGGACCTGCAGAGTACAAACAAACTGTCAGAAACCATACTGAAGACATTTCATCAACTTATTATTGAAAACAGTTGGAGGGGGAAGACCGAGAAGAGCAAGATGAGGTGACGAGGATTTGCATCAACTTGGAGTAGCAAATCTGCACATTTGCTGTCTGTAGCCTACAAAACACATTCAACCTGATATTTCATTCAAAAGGCCAGCATAACTATTCTCAGGCTGGATGGCTCCTCCATTATTTCCCCAGTCCAGGCAAAGCCTCTCTTCACACCTAGACCCTAACCATTTGAAGATCGGTTTTCACCAACTGAGGCTTGTATCAGAAATAGCGCGGCCAGTGGGTTTAGAGAAGTCCCCCTGTACTCAGCACTGGTTAGGCCACATTTCGAATACTGTGTTCAGTTTTGGGCCTCTCACTACAAGACAGACATTGAGGTGCCGGAGTGTGTCCAGAGAAGGGCAACGAAGCTGGTGAGGGGTCTAAGGCACAAGTCTTATGAGGAGAGGCTGAGGGAAGTAGGGTTGTTTAACCTGGAGAAAAGGAGGCTGAGGTGAGACCTTATAGCCCTCTACAACAACCTGAAAGGAGGTTGTAGTGAGTTGGGTGTTGGTCTTTTCTCCAAAGTAACAGATGATAGGACAAGAGGAAATGGCCTCAAGTTGTGCCAGGGGAGGTTTAGAGTGGGTATTAGGAAAAATTTCTTCACTGAAAGGGTCATCAAGCCCTAAAAAAGGCTGCCCAGGGAAGTGGTGAAGTCACCGTCCCTGGAAGTATTTAAAAGATGGGTAGATGTGGTGCTTAGGGACATGGTCTAGTGGTGGACTGAGCAGTGTTAGGTTAATGGTTGGACTTGATTATCATAAAGGTCTTTTCCAACCAAAACTATTCTATGATTCTAAGAAAACACTGAAATTTGGGAGCTAATTCAGATAACAGTCACTTAACATAGAATCATTTAGGTTGGAAAAGACTGGTAAGATCACCAGGGTCATCATGCATCATTAGCCTTCAACACCTAGTTACACAACCCTTTCTTCCCTTTACCTTTTCCCCGCCTTCCTTTTATGTCATGGCTTTATTCTCATGCAGTATATCAAATAGGCTGCCCCATACAAATCTGCATTCAAGTCTTGTATTTCCTCTTGTGAGTGATTATTAGCAGCAACTTCGCAAGGTGAAAGAAATCTACTGTGAATGTATTTAGAGGTGCATATAGCTAAAAGAACTACAAATGCAAGAGAGAAAGCAGTATTAAGCCAGTGTCAAGAAAGTGATTTTAACTGCTCCTTTGTAATGAAGGAAACAACACTAAACAGAAGCATATAAACACATAAAGCACTATTCGCTGGTGCCAGCATTTCTCTGAACCAGTGGCATTCATCTGGAAACATCCCTGCAGTATAAGACAAGTGATACCACCTGCGAGCAGATGAAAAAAGGGTAAGTGGGGGAGAGAGAACAGACTGCAAAGTAGAGCCAGAACTTTTACTCCTGCCACAAGCAAGCTTCTGTCTTGTTCACTATTCATTTTGAATGTATAATTGATAATTAAAGTCTGAACTTTGAACAGGCTACTTGCTGCTCTCTAGTAGACATGAACTGCCACCAAACCAAAGCTCCCAGCAAGATTTATGTCAGTTAATTCAGGGACAAGGGTAAAAGACATCTTGGGAAGACTGCTCCTAGAAGAGCCGCAGCCCACAGTCCATGTAAAACATGCACTCATCAAGGAAGCTTTACTGTTGGATCGAGTCCAGAGAGGGCTACAAAGATGGTCAGAGGGCTGGAGCACCTCTCCTATGAAGACAGGCTGAGAGAGTTGGGGTTGTTCAGCCTGGAGAAGAGAAGGCTCTGGGGAGACCTTATAGCAGCCTACCAATATCTGAAGGGGGCCTACAGGAGGGATGGGGAGGGACTCTTTCATAAAGAGTGTAGCAACAGGATGAGGGGTAACGGTTTTAAACTGAAACAGGAGAGATTTAGATTAGATATTAAGAGGAAATTCTTTACTGTGAGGCCCCATCCCTGGAGGTGTCCCAGGCTGGATGAGGCTTCAAGCAACCTGGTCTAGTGGGAGGTCTCCCTGCCCATGGCAGGGGCGTTGGAACTAGGTGATCTTTAAGGTGCCTTCCAACCCAAACCATTCTATGATTCTATGATTTTATCTAGTTACAGAATTAGATTAGCGGAGACATGATAGTCTCCTCCTGTATTAGACAGGCAAGCAAACTTCTAGGAGCTTCTTCCCAGGAAGGAGTTACTGGGCTTCTGCAGTCTTTGTGACATAGTAACTTTTCTGGGGTTGATCCATATAGCCAATTACCTCTGGAGGAAACTGCTTTTGGCAACAGCAAGTTTGAAAATCTATTTAAACCAATATTCATAAATCCAGTTGTTTATTCTAGATATTTTTCCATAGCATTTACTTATGTTTAAAACCAAAATCTTACAGGATTCATGTGGGGGGAGAGGAGGGGCAGAGAACAAGGAAAAAAAGACCACCTCAAACATCTAATTCTGTAGGCATGATATCCAACTTGTGCTCTTACTAGTCTTTAAACATATAAAAAGTGGCCTACAGCAAATACCTCCCAACTCCACACCTGAAAGTAGTTTGCAGTCCATTTTTAAGAGGGATCTGAATATTTTATTTTCAGGGCAAGATTTCCCTCATTCGCCCAGTTTGCTCTGGGAGAATTAAGCACAGATTTATGGAAATCCCCTTTATCTTGGCTGATGTATTGGGGGGTGAAGGGTTGCAGGGTGGAAGCAGCTTTTCACTTTGGGAAACACAGTTTTCTGTGAATACATCTAAAGTAAAATTAGGCAAGCCACTGGAGTAATGTTCTGAAGTTGGTACAATGCATCAAGAACAAGAAGAACCTTATTATTAGCCTGTAAACCCACAAATTAAAGAAAGTTTAGGTAAATGGATAAAGGAAAAGAAATCAACCTTGTATTGCAACAGTTCTATGCTTATTATCCCATAAGTATTTAGAGAACAGGAAAAGGCATGACTGCTGTAAATTTAACTGTAGGTTATTTAGGACTGAATATCAAAATACTTGTCTTTCTCTCAATGTTTCAGCAAAAAACACCGATTCACTTATAGCAAGATAGATTAAATATGTTCCTAAACAATACCAAACCAATTTGTCTACTCTAGGGCATGCTGCAGTTTATGCCACAGCCCCATTACACCAATGGAAGACCATCAATTACCTCGAACAATAGTTGGAGTCAAGACTGCATAATTTATCAAGACCCATTTGCTTCACAGCTACATTCTTGAGTATTCATTTGTTAACACCGCAGAAACAGAGGAAAGCAATAATCTCTAGATGATATCATTCCTAGTCAGTCATACATTAAGACTGATTTAAGATCGCATCTCTTTTGTCTGTCTAAAAGCAGTTTATCAAAGTAGTCCTACCCTAGGAATACAAAAAGCCTTTGCTCACCTTTAAGATCTAAGGCCCTGTTGTACCACATCATCAAGTAATAAATTTTAAAGGGACGGAACTCTATACCAATTCATGCATTCAGAGAAAAATTTACAATTTAAAATTACAATTTAAGAAGAAAAATAAATCAACTTTTTCTTTGCTATTATACTAAAAATCATGTTTAAGGACATCAGTTCTCTTCAGAGACTATAACTGCACACAGACTTACATATTCCTTCCATGGAAGTTAAACAGCACAAATTGCAAAGAGATATTTAAGTGCCAAGTTACTGCCCTTTTCCTAAAACGCCTTAGATGGGGGAGGGAAGCTCCAAAGGATTGTAAATAGAAAACAAGCTATGCAGTCAATCACTGTTACAAAACTCAGGACATTCAGTGGTGAGAACAACTGTTGTGCAGCATCGAGCCAGCCCGCCTGCGCACATTCAAAACGAAGCAACTCCACGTGCTTCCATTGGCTTAACAGGTCTTCCTTGGACAGAGTCCCTGAAAGAAGGACGGTCAGGATAAACTGAGTTTCAAAGGTCATAAGATTCAGGTTTGGTTCTCCAGCCTAAAGCATAGTTTATTGTGAGGCGTAGCCTTGACATCTCAGTCTCTCAAAGTTGTTAAACCAACTCCCACCATCTAAACAAAGATTGATATTCATCCCACATGGAAAACACTGCGGGTACGCATCCTGGAGATTACCGCTGCTCTGAACGAGTTGTTTCTAGTCACAATCAAATTGCCCACCTAACCAGTAGGTTAAGTTATCTATTAACGGCAAATTAAGCCTGTCACCAGGTAGGCTTTTGATTAATCACTTGCTCTCTGCATATTCCCAGCAGAGGAAACGGTATCTCACCCACCACGCTGGAAGCGCAGGCAGCCTACGCACCTACAGATACTGCAGTAGGAAGATGGCAGGGGTATGGTCACTCTGCCAATTCAGGAAGTTTTCCAGGTTCTACATGTGCCATCTGTCAAAGTCTTAAAATTCAAGAGAAAAATAATTTTTACAACGCAATCACTTGCAGATTAGTTAGGAACAGGAGGAGGGAAAAAAAAAAAGAAAATATTTTAACCTGGCAGAGCTGCAAGACAAGCTCTGGAGCTCTTGAACACTGGAGTTATGCTCTTTCATAAAAGGTAACTTAACAAATTTCTTGAATACTATTCCCTTTCAAGTACTGAGTATTTCATTATTTTTCTTCTGTAATGTTCTGTTTTCTGTAACTGAAGTACTATTGAAAAAGGAGGGGGAAAAAAGCTTTGATATAGTCTTAAATTTTGATCTACCTGAAGACCTTTCTCCAAGACCTCAGGTTTAACGTACAGGTTAAAAATCTTTCCCTCTCGTTTACATACATTTTACTCTCTCAGATATTCAGTGTCACCACTTCATTTCTCCTCACACTTAGCAGACCAAACCTAATTTTTATAAGAAATTAGAACAAAGTCTTAAAACAACTGAGTTCATACAATATTCTCCCCTAAGTCACCTTCAGGACTGTCTGGGACAACTCTACCGGACTTATAATTTAACATCTTGAAGAGCCAAGGAAAAAAGACCCTGTCTTGTTGGTCCACACAAAGAGCAACTTGCAAGATCTCTTCAGATGACCTCAAGATAAGGCAATTAAATGGATGTATCTAGCAATCCTCTGCACCAACACAGAGCACAAGGAGACATACACTTCTACTTTCTTACTAGTCTACTCCTATTGCCATAGTTACAATGGAAAAAAGATTTGGATATGAGCAGCATGAGACATGCCAGTGAATGTTCTGTATTTGAAAGATCTGACAGCTAACAGTGTCCCCAGCTGCATTTAAAACGTGGGACCCAGATGTGCTTTTCCACGCAAGGACAAGATCCACACAACTTCTCACAAGAAGGAAGCCCAACCACGTGGGCTGGAGTAAAAGTGCTGCCAGATCCTGTAGCTGGCAGGACCAAGGAAACAAGATCCCAAAGCACCCTTGGCAACACATGTATTTGCCACCAGATTCCATCAAAGCTTTGGCAATCACTACATATAAGGACTTCTAAAGCAGTTTCCCCTCTTTTGGTGGTGGTTTCAGGTAGACTGTGTCATTTTACAGAACTAAGGATGCCCTCCATCCCCAAAGTGATCATTCGGTCAGCAGGACTCAAAGGTTCACTACTGCAGGATGGCAAACAAATACAACCAAAAGACTCTGACTTCATGCTACTGGCAGCTTCCTGTACAAGGAACACCACAGAGGATTGGATTCTTCCTTTTGTTTTCCACTTCTCCATTTTTCTCACTCCAAACACATGCTTGCTTCTCTCTCCAGCTCTGAACATCTTCCCCACACCCAAAGTCTCCAGTTTTCTTACACTGAAAGCCAACACTTGGACAACTCCCTTTCAAACAAGTTATTTTGTCTGATGCTCCCAAACACCTCCCCAAACACTCCAACCGCAAAGGATTCAATGACATTATCGTTGCCATTCTGATGGCCTACTGAGATTAATGTCAGATAGTAATTAAGAATACTTGCAGATTTCCCAATGTCTTTCAACTGCCCTTGCACGAGTTGGCAGGAGCACAGACATTTTGCTATACATACGTACCCCAAAGGCATTTGAAAGTCTATGATATAGAGCAACTGCCGAACTAGAGTAGTACTTCGAACATACCTTGAAAACAAAGCATTGTTCCAGTTAAAATTTCAAGTAAGTGTTGCGCACTAAAATGAAAAGCACTGTTCAAAATATAAGTCATCAATCAAAAGCACTTCAGTTACGTCCAAACACTCCCACGATTCCATACTAAAAAATCTGGTCTTATAAAAAAAGGGAATATAATTCTCTTTGCCATTCTTAATTGCAAAGCTGTTAGTCTAAATATTACACCTTGTAAAGGAAGCCATTTGCCATTGTAATTTTGCCAGAAAGTGAAGAATCTTGGCAACAGCAATTCAGGCTTTTGAAAGCCAAAACAGATACATACTTCAGAAGCAGCACAGAAGAGCTGATGCCATCCCACTTTAAGTCTTGCCAAATAAAATTAAATAAAATATATGCAGTTCAGCATTTTTTGGTTTCCTGCAGCTGCCTAAAATTCTGAAAAGGCTCCTCAAGACTCATAGCCTGTGAATTCATGTTCACCTCTTGACAGGGCAACTTCACTGACAGCAAGGATAAAAAGTCCTCGCACAAAAATAGTTACTTTGCACCTTGCCCATTTGAGAAAGGATTTTTCCCCTTGTCCCTGAGGAAGTACTGCAGTTTAAAAACCAAACCTATAATGAAGTTTGGAAATATTTATGAAACTCTGCAGTTTCGCTATCTCCCTTGATCACTCAAAATCCTCTTCTGCCTCTTAACAGCTAAATCCATAGCTTTGAAGCAGGAACTTTGACAACCAAACAGACTGTACCCAAGTCTAAACGAGATGTTAATTAGCTAGAAACTGAAATAAAGAACTAAGTAACATACAGTACGCAATCCCATCAGCAAGCCATATGCAGAAGTAGAGCAGGTCCATAGATGCATGACTGGGAAAACAGATGCAGCTTGAAGCAGCCCAAGGACAACTTCAACTGAAAATGCCAGTACTAATGGTCTCTAATTTTGTATATACACTTCCTCACTACATTCTTCGCTTCCAGAGAACTGAAAAATACTGCCTCTATCCTCAGTGTTGCTATTTTCTTCCCTCTTCTGCCCCTCTGTCCTGTCCCCCCTCCCCCCCCCAATCTAGTCACATTTCGCATAGCACAGAATCCAAAATTTTGTCATTTTGGGAAGCGGACTAAATAATTATTTCCTTCTGTTATTTCAGGCTTTTACTACCCAACCTGAAGACTTCAAATGAAGTTATACAACAGCTAAGATGATTTAATAGCTCGTTACTGCCAAGAACAGGACAGACATCCCACTCTCTTTCTTCATCAGCCCTTGCTCTGCTTTCTTCCTCCACTTCCTCCCAGCAATTTCATGGCACTCCCTCCTTCTCCTCCTTTTGTGCCATGTATGGTCCTTAATGAGTTCAGCTTAAAAAAAAAAAAAAAGTAATTTTCTGTTGTGTTAATTAACTAATTTCTTTTGCTGGGTTAGTTTTCTGCTAAGGAAGCAAGTGTAATGAACTCAGATCTGACAAGCAGCTCAATTGGCACAATGTGAATGGCAGAAGAGCATGAGCAAGATGGGAAGGGAACAGGATCACCCCTTTCCAGTAGCAGCAAACTATTACATTGGCCGAGGCAACCTGTGAACTTTCATTTGCTTTGTTTACTGCCATTAGGAGCTGGCAAACCTTTTGTACTGCACGTCCATGAGAATTACTGCTTTCCAGGCATCTCACAGAAGATAAACATTTGGGTAAGTCTCCAAACAAAATATAATGTTGCATTTTCTAGAAGGCATTTTCTTTCCCCTTGTGGTACCGACTCAACTGAAGTCTGCTTTTGTTCCATACCTACCGAAGCATCACTTTTTGCATCCAATGCACTAGTAAGTCTCTATGCTTTCAGCCCACCACTGATGTGACTGGTCCTTCCCCTTGCACAGGGGTTGGATTTGAAAGCCAGTGGCTCTAGACCCCCAACCCAGAGACTAAGCTACACACAAGACATTTTTCTATTTAACTCCTATACAAATAGAGCAAGTTCAGCAGCCTCAGTACGATGCGTTTTTGCTGAAGAAAGTCAGATGGTTACAGATCCTGGTTGAAACCACAGCTTAACCTACATGTCTATCCTTAAGCACTACACTGGAAAGATTTACACAACTCACTCAACTTCCCTTTACTAAGGTGACAAGATGGTAGGATGTGCCCCACAGCTGTAAAGCTGCCTTTACAGCCTCAAAACAAAACAAAGAACAAAAGTTAGGAAAGCAAATAGTTGAAACACATACAGGTAGGTGTGACAAGAGGGTCTCTCAAATCATAGAGTAGCTACCTACAGAACCCATACCCTGTTCCCGGTTTCTGTTCCCTCATTTCTCTGCAATACTCCTTCATTTTAGAGGAGAATCTTCCAGAGTGTGCAGAAGTCTTTCCTCCCTCCCTGATGCAAAAGATATATATATATTTTAAAAAATGAAACAAAGAACAAAAGGCAGCCTTTTATCACATGACCCACCAATAAGTTTTTCCAGCATTTTAAATCTATTTCATCCGAATGATCCTTTCATCAATCATTACAGTTATTCACAGCCTATTTTTCTTTGCTTGGATGCTTTTTACAAGGAAGTTTCCTTCTTGGTAAGATGTATGCTGGGGGCTCAGTAAAGCTTCTCGCCAAACCTGCCAGTTTTTTGTACCACTGAAGACTGACCTCAAAAGTAAAACCCATGCTCATGCATAGAAAGCTATAGGCAGATATCTATCAATACCACCCATATTCCTCTAGAGCCCTAGATCTCTCCTGACCTCCAAAGTTTTCAGCTAGGTGAAAATACTTTTCCTGTATGTAAAAAAAACCATCACTGTGGAGCAAGAACGTTAGACAGGTTTTTCATTTTGATGATTTACAGGGCTTAATACCAATAGTTAACACAGTAAGTGTACACGTGTCATTTGCAGCTCTCTTAGTACAAGATTTTTTTAAGAGTTATTAACTGGGATTATCAAAAGCTTTTATTTAGACAGCAAGGTTCATGTTTTTAAAACAAGTCAATTGACAGAGCCTTTTACAGTTATCTATAATTTATGTTAGTGAATAAGCACTAGTTTATTTACATTGTCTAATACCATATAAATGGTTGAAGCTGGAGGGCAAGTTACGGTATTTCAATTTAAGCAGCATGCTACTCCCTAAGACGAGATACTGTAAGAGGTACACTTAAGTACCCAGGTTATTCTCAATATACCTCTTGTTCACACGGTTCAAACACTCAAAAGAAAGCTTTTCTGCTTAGCCTCTGAAAAAATTACATGCTGTGAGCAGAGACACATTCCCCAATATCAACAGTACATTAATTCACCCTCCCAAGAATTTTGCAGTGACATATTCCCAAATATGGTTTATTCTAAAGAATTCAACAGTTCAAACAATTAAGATAAAGACAGCACAAATCAGCTGAAATGCAGCAAAGGACTAAGTAAGTAATAGCAGTAAGTAGTATAAATAAACATGCAAACCCATTTTACCTCTCACACACAGCAGGGTAGGAGTTACCATAGTATAGCTGGTAAGCAATAACTCATTAAAGCCATGAATAACTCAACCATGTAAGTGAGCCCTGGACTACATCAACCCCAAGCAAGCAGATGATGGCCAACTCTGCTTCTGGTTGCACAGAACACAAGGGGGCAATTCCAGCAAATACCGTGCTGCTCTGAAGACAAACAGAAAACCTCGTCTTATTCAAGAGGTATATAGTAACAAAGTGCAAGAAGTGCAAAGGATAACCCAAAGAAACCTAAAGAGATACACCCACACCTCTGATTGACTAGAAAATAAAAATTGTGCCAACCCAGCTTGGAGTACACAATGTGGAGACCGCGCTCATTCTCTCCTATGCAATGAAGCACCAGAGTATACTCAATTGCAAAAATGCTACTTGCAATTTTAAGATACTGATGTCATAGATACCTCATGTGTATTTTAACACTGCCTTACTAACAAATCACAACAATCTCTTCTTAGAGCAAAGAGACCATTTTGTAATCTCAGATGTATTTGCTGGTATTATGCAACATGCAAGCTCCAAATCCACGGGTGGCTTACAGTGAGCAGCAGGCAATCAGTGCTGCAGCAGTGCCTAGCTGACTTTCAGAACATAACAAAAATGTTACTGGTGCTCTATTCTTGAATACAGGCTAGGAATTTCTTTCGTAAAAAAATAATAATAGGGGGAGGATAGGACACACAAAAGCCTTTTTTACCCCCTTATGCTTTCCAGCCCTTGAAAAACAGTTTCAAGCTGACATCTCAAAAGCAAGTATGTTGACCTACTTGCAAATATACCACCCTGGGACAAACAAGGCATGGCTTTTCCAACTAAGTGTCAACAAAACAGAAAACAAACTTACAGAATAGGTTAATATTTTGCAGCTTGGTTAATGTGTTAATGTTCAACAGAAAGCTGAAGTCTGGCCAGCTGATCACATGTTCTGTGTGCATTAGTGTAAATTTATTTATTGCTATTAACTTGCACCTGCAGAGAGAGGAAGAAAGAGAATATTCCTTCCTTTGATCCTGAAGGTCACAAAGTGACCAAAATCCCAGCTTAATGAAGACTCTGGTGAGGTTGCAAGTGTCACAGCTTCCATCAATCCTTTCAAAAAGCAGTGTTGGAAAGCACAGGAAAGAAAACTGAAGTAATACCACCCAGGCTTCATAGACTATGTCAGCTTAATTAGAATGGTATTTTGGCAGCACCCAAAGATTACATATCGAAGGCTGGGTAGCAGGCCAAATACTTGACTTGACTAGAATCTTTTGCCAAGCCACCTACATTAAGATCTACTTCCCTGTTCTTTCAGGATGTCATAAAGGAAATCTGTTGTTTCAGGCCTTATAAGACTATTAAACAGAGGCATGAAACAGTGAATGTCACTAGCACTGAAGGTTAACTAGATATGCGTTAAATGAGAAAAATCCCTAGTTAACCTTCAGACTACAGAGCCGTTGAAGGGGAACATTTGTTCTCAAAGGGTGTAGGCTTTAGATGTAACCAAAATGCCTTCAATAATTTCTCACCCTATGTACGGATGTATTTTAACCCCCAAAACACCTGTACTCCAAGCCTGGAACCCACAACAGGTCCCATTTGCATTCTCCCACCCTCAAGGTTGTCCAACCGGTACTGGCAGCAGTAGAAAGGAGGGAGAAGCAAGCGTCCCCATCCACAACATCATTTTACAGGCCTGCGGTACATTGCCCACAGAAACAAATCAATATCCCAGCTAGGTCCAGAGCTGACCACAGTTCTATTACAGGATATGAAGGAAGTGACATACCCTACGTGGTACGTATACAGGGCACAGGGGAAACATACACTCTGGCACCGTCACATCACAAAAGAGAATAATAGAATGGTTTGGGTTGGAAGTGACCTTAAAGATCATCTAGTTCCAAACCCCCTGCCATTCCTTACGTGAAGTTCATCTCACTCCAAGGCAGCTATCTAGAAAAGGTCAGAGGAAGCCAGGATTTGGACTAGATGATCTCAAGAGGCCTCTTCCAACGCACACAATTCAGCGAAGCACACCACTGCAGTGCCTGGCTCACTCCATTGGGAATTTAGACAGGGAAGTTAGAAAACTGGGCTCAGATGTGGACATCCACAATATAGACACTCAAAACTAGCCAGAGGAATCCCTCCCCAGTGTACAGCCCTATAACTTCAAACTTTCAGCATCCCTGAACAAGACTGACAATCATGCCAGACCAGTTCTATAGCATCCCGACTGTTAGTCTCTGTACTGCAAAAGTTGATCCTAACAAAGCTTCAGCTTCTCCCAGCAACATTTAGGGTTTAATTTCACTCTGTGTGTATATACACACATATTACACACACACATTTATTGGTATATGAAATCAATAAGTAGATTTAGAGCTTATTTAGAAGCAGTACAGAAAGCAAGAGGTAACTCCTTCAGCCCACATGGCAGAATTCAGTGTTGTGAATGATCCACCACACACAAAAGAATCCAGCTCAGTCCTCTTTCCTGAATTTCCTTTGCTGTTTAAGGCAGAGATTCTGTTCACGCTTTGCTCTTCAAAAAAGTTCTCCCCTCTCCCAAAATACACTGCAGTGTAATAAAACAAAAGATTTATCAAAAAAAAGTAGCAGATAAGCTCTCTTGCAAAAACCTCTCTGAATATCAGAAATTTGAAGTTTCCAGTTCCTACTCTTAATTGATAAGAATTCAAAATAGTTTCTTTTTTGTTCCTTTGTATTTTGATCTATAGAAGCATTCACTCATCATTAATACAATGTATTTGACAGATGCATCAGAAAAGTCTCGATTTTCATTTCAGCCTCGCTAATTAGCAGTACTACTTTATTAAACTACAGTTCTGCATGAACACACGGCTTGATGCAACTGCCTGCTTTAGACAAATACTTAGTACAGGCTTTCATGCTACTTTCTGTCATTGGAAGAGGGCAAATATTTCCTTCACTTAAAGCTCTGCAGATTACAGATCTCGGAGAGATCCTCAGCCTTTAATTTCTACACACACACTTCAAATGTGCAGCAGTACCACTTGCCACCACCATCTAACGCTCTCTCCTCTTTATGGCATTGTTGGTCTTATGTAAATCATACTATGGCTTGGAAGCCATCACGTTTGGTTTTTGCAACATCTTTGCCTACACGTCTTTTCTAGTCCAGTAACTCATACAAGTCAATAGCCTGAAATAAGCAGCAGAACTTTCACAAGCACTGTCTCATCTAACTAAACGAGAAGATCTTCATTATACAATACAAAAAAGCTTCCCTCCAGAACACAAGACAAAAGTGTGGAACGTCTCCATCTCTAGGACATTCAAAACCCACCTGGACACATTTCTGGGCAACCTGCTTTGGCAGGGAGGTTGGACTAGATGATCTCCAGAGGTCACTTCCAACCCCGTATCATTCTGTGGAAGCTGGATGCCTCCCAAGAACCAGGTTTGAGAAGGCTACTTCACAGGGAAGAAGTGCTCTTCTCCACGGCAGGGAAAGATAGGCATGGTTCCCAGAGATGCTCCCAGTTATAAACCTTCCCAGTGTTGTCTCCAAACTACAGGCATACCCTCATGCTCTGCCTCTGCTGAAGTGAAACAGCATGTTGCCCAATACAGCACTCCACTCAGTCTCAGTGGGACTACTCAGAACAGTGAAGCAAGAGGCAGGAATAACACAGATATGATTTTTCCCATGACTGCAAGTAGCAGCACTGGCCAGAAAAGATCTTGCAGCTAGAGTAAAGAAATGCAGGGTAGTAGAAAACTACTACTAATAGATGAGGAAGGAGAAATATTGAGCAAACCAAGGAACTCCACAACTGAATTTCTCTTGTGATCTGAGGGACAGAAAGGCGCAGTTGTTTTCTTCCAGACTTTGATGATAGATCCCCATCAGTCTTTTGATACAGATCTCTGTCTAGCAGGTTAAGCCTTTTAAGGTTTAATGCTTCATGAAATATGTTTTTGAACACACAAAAAAAGCCCTGGAAAGAGCAGAATCGCTCCACTTTTGCATCAAGTCAGAACATAAACCATTCCCTCTGTAGACATCATGTGTGACAGCACACAGCTCCCAGCACTTGAGCAGCACTGTAGTTTTCATTCTCTGGAAGGAAGGAAGGAAAGGAAGGCACAACACATCTGCACAGCAAATTATCAGCAAAGTTAAGAAATTGCCCTGTATGGTCAGACAAAATGAAGTAAGTAGGTGATTCCTACCTACTGGAAACCTCCCTGGTACCCAGTGACAGGATGCATGGGAACAGTTCAAAGCTGCATCAGAGGAAGTTGAGACTAGATATTAAGAAACATTTCTTTACTGAGAGGTGATGAAATGCTGGAACAGGCTTCTTAGAGAGGTGGTCGATGCCCCAAGACTGTCAGCGTTCAAGAGGCAGCTCTGAAATGGTCAGGCAGTTGGACCAGATGATCGTTGTAGGTCCCTTCCAACTGAAATAGTCTATTTCATTCATAGGAGGATATTCCTTGATACCAAAATAGCTTCATCTTGAATGAATGCTCCTCCTAAAGTGAGGTTCGGGACATTCTCTTTAATTTGTAATTTTTTTCCTGATATATAATGCATGTGGGTGTTTTGCTAATAAGTCCATTACTTCCAGTCCTGCCTCAATACCTACTCGTAGTAACGTCCACCTCAGAACACACTCAGCCAGCTTGTTCTCTTGCCATCACATTTAAGGAGCTTATAGAAAAAACAACAGTCAGTTGAGACACAGTAAGACTACCCCTCAACAACCCTATTCTGTCTCAAAGCAAGAGTAAAACCAGTTAGAGTCAACGGCAGTTTAGGAAAACCAGTTTTATTTGACATTGAAACTGTCTGGGAAGTTCAGGGGTCAACTCCCATGCCCGAGGTGAGGGTCTGACTACATTCCACAGTCGCCTTGGAAGCGACTTGACCACCACTGCCACGGCAAGGTTCTCAGTGCCCTAAATTTTATATAGGATTTCCCACTCCTCATCCTGCAACCTCAGTTTCAGCTGTTGGCCAAACCACTTCTTGCACTGACTGTGGGCCATTCGCGTTGTTCAGCGAGGGACCAGTTAACGGTATGAGTTTCACAAGCCTGCAGTTACAAAACAGATATGAGCAAGTACTCTGTTGACAATTAGAGCTCCAGCTTTTTTATTTATTCTAGAATAAGAGCAGATGTTGCAGTTATTCGAAGGTTTTCACAACCTTAATTGCTGACCTTAATTGTTGTTAATCTTTCCCATGAAGTGGAGACAGACAGACGCCACCCGTATTTTGTGAAGAAGATAGTGTCCTGCAGGGTATGAGTAATAAAAGACAGTATTGTCTGCCTTCTCCCTCCTATGTGAAATACAAGGTATTGGGATTGGCCAGCAGCATGGAAGAAAAAGAACGAATGAATGACTCAGCTGTTTTATTTATTTTTTTGGAGGATACATCTGCTACGGGATTGTGCCGTGACACCGAGATTTCTTTCCCCTCCTCAGGAACGGGTGAAGCTTCCAAGTGCCAGCTAAGGAAGAGCCACATTTAGACTTCACGACGCCCGAAACAGCTGATACACAAAGCACCCTGTCCACCTCATTGAGCATCGCTCAAGCTGTAGTATTAAGCAGCCAAGTGTTGAGTTTCACAGGGCAATATTAGGTTTCATAAACAAGTTCTGAGACTGGACAAGAAAGCAGCATTTCATGATGTGCTAGGAACATTGCAAAGATACATGAGAGCTTCCCAGGTCTCTTCCTTTGCTAGTGGGAGGCTTGCCTGAGACTGCTTGCACAGGTGTGGAAATTTCATATTCATCTTTTTGCTGCAGAACTTGGGAGTTTTCTAATGAAGAATTACATTCCTCTGACTTTATTCTGCCAAGTGTACTGAAGACGTTAACTTGGTGTCCCAGTAACTTGAGAACAGGCAACGCAGAGAAGGGACACTGAAGTTCAGAAATGAAACACAGGATGTACCGATGCTGCCACAGGCACTCCCTATAACCTAAGGCAAAAGCCCCAGAAGTCAGGATAGCGAAGATCAGTTTCATGTTTATGGTTACCATCAAACAAATCCCAGAGTGAACTTGGACACAAGGCTGAACCCAAAGACCAGACTGGAATGGCATCTGCTCACAGTTCTAATGAAAAACACAGTAAATCAAGTCTTTTCTCCCTCTTACCCCAAAACTCACCTTAGTGGTAAACACCTTCAAGGTTTCTTGACAGAAAGTAAACGTAAGGACCGTTTTTCTTTTAGCTCCTTAAGAGATGTTATGTTTGTTCATTTTAAAAACAAAAAAAAAATAAAAAAAAAAGGAAATCAATCTTAGCCTCCAAAAGTTCACTAGGCACCATATTTTTTTATCTATATATACATATAGACACACACAGCAACTGCTGATAGACAACATTTTAAGAGCAGCATAAAAAGACTGTAATAAGTTGCTAGAATGTAAAGAACTCAGCCAAGATTTCAGAAGGAAAACATCAAACTGCCAAGCTGTTAATTGCCATATATACCCTGTCACACCTCAATTGATTTGGACATACCGTGAAAGATGGTAAGTCAGCTCAGTTTTCAGAAGCAAGAGCAAGGAAAATTCAGGGAACTTGAAAAAAAAAAAAAAAAAAAGGCAGTGACTTCTTTACCAAAAGATCTAGTTAAAACATAGACACGGATAATAAGATGGCATGAAGAAGAGTCGGTACAGATTTTGCAGAAGTTATGACTCAGAGGTTTATGATACTGTACGGACAAAGATATTTGGAGATTATCCCTAAATAGCGACTCTTGAAAGGATCTGAGCTGCTTTAGTTTGCAGGTGTGGTTTCCCCCTTAACACCCAGTTGAAGGATAAGAATTAAAGGTAGGAAAAAACACAGTGTCTTTTTCCATTCAGGAAGTCTCAAGAATGATTGCAGTGGTCTTTCTTTTCAGAATATCCATAAGCTCTCTCAAATATGACAAACAGCAAGGTGACACAAAGTTTGCTGGCAGTATGATGTATTCAGTCATCAGAGCTAGAGCTTCATGCAAAGCAGAGTGATCATGCAAAGCATGATCACAAGCAAATGGGCAACCAAAAGGGCAACGCTGATTTAATTTCCACAAACTCAAGCCAATTTGCAAGAAGAAAAATAACCCTGCCTATGCGTTCTGCTGAAGTAAGTGTCAGGAGTCTGAAGTCTTGCTTGAAAGTATCATCTTAGGGGGGAAAAAAAAAAGCAGATGACAACTCACAAGGAAATACAGTATTAAGAATTAAAGAACTGCCGCAATCAAAGCAAAATCATGACAAGTCATTAAACCCAGGGCACACCCACTTCTTGAAAACTGTGGGCTGTTATGACACTAAAAGAGTAAAACAGAATTAGGAGTACAGAGAAGAGGAATTCCTAAAGCAGAAACAGACCTGGATCTTTCAGCATGGAGAAGGAGAGAGACAGCCATGGGAGAAGAGTACAGGCACCTAGTCAGTCACAGAGGGCACGCAGAAAGCACCCAGAGAATGACTAGGCCCTGTCAAAAGAAAGGGGTAGGCGAGAGATCTGAAGTGGGTAGGAAACATGAAAATCATTTCCATGGCGTGACTGAACCTATCAATGTGTTAAAATAATAATTTAGCCCAAGCACTGGAGAAAGCTCATCAGGGGACAGCAACTATAGCAATGGAGACGCCCACTGAGGAGAACTGCAGCAGAACTCACCATGCAGCAGAAGGGCCTAAAAGCAGCGGGAACCTTTTTGCAGACCTTCTGCCTCAGCAACAGCTACCGATGTCTCAGAGACACACCAAACAGCTCTTGATTAACCCACGGTCTGATCCACTACAGCTACTAGGCTCATTGAGAGAAACAGCCAAAATGACGCTCACTCTTGGGCACACTATTGCCCTTCTCCCCCCCCTCCCCAAGGGAGCCCTGTACCAACTCTATTTTCAGAGAACTGAGACAGTTAGGATTTTGGGGTCACCCAGCAGGCCCCAGGGTACAGCTACCAGCAGAAGGTGGGTTTCTCAGCCAGGAGCTCTGCATTTGAGACGTGGCCACTCCCAGCTCCCAGCCCCAGGTCCTGCTGCTCCAGGTCATGTTCCCCACCAGAGACAGCAGGACAGAGCACTACTTGCCCCTCAGCTAGGCTCATTAATGTAGCTCTTTCCCATTAATTAAGTTTGCAATTCAAATTAACACCATTAGTTACTTTAAAAAACAAAACAAAACAAAAACCTAAATTCCTGGCTGTGAATTGCAGGCAGTAGACATTGACCTAATGGGGGTGGTGAAGGAGAGCTGGAGGCACAGTCATATCCCAGCGGTCCAGAAGCACAACCTTGGTGGCACGACCACACTGCATCCTCCAGAAAACACTGCATCCATTTAACAGATTTGCACCTTTAACAATTTGGCACAGGCCTAAAAAGTACAGTTGCTAGGCATCCTGCACGTAACATTTACTTTTAACAGCAAGTCCCGCAGGCTGCTGCAGTAATACAGAAGGTAGAATACATGTCGCTTGCAAGTTGACAAGCAGATGCCTAAATGCTGGCTCTCTGTAACATAAAACATAAACCACTTCGCCAGGGTGCCTCTCCCACTATTTCCATGGGAATTTACTACAACCAGGATGCAATGCATTTCACCACCGAATACGAAAGATGCCATTTTCATAATGGGCATCAAGGAAGTCCCTTCCTTTGCCCTTGAGGCCAGGACATGAGCAAATCAAAATCTAAGATGTTTAAGAACATGGAGCTTCCTGCACAAATCTGATAATGTCCTCCCAAAACCACAACATAAGTCCAACACCATATTGAAAGCTGTTAAGAGACCGTAGCTGAGTAAGGCCATGAACACTTCTTATCAGCTTCTTATTTTGAATAAAACGAAAAGCTATTTTCAAAATAGCATGAGAGTCACAACACCAAAAAGATTCTGGCTTTTTCATGTTCTCAAAATAGCATGCTGGAAAGAAGTCTACAAAAACAGAAGTTTTAGGTGCATTTAGCTTTCATCTCGAGCATCAGCACAAGCCGACCCAATGCAGCATTTGCATAAGGCTCCATAAAGCATTCCCTCATCCACAACCCTGTCCTGATGAGCTGCAGAGAACCGGGGAAACACAGCCAATCACTTGAAAGCCCTCCGAGACCAGAGGATTCAGACACCGGAGCACACTCGTTCCTTCCCTACCACCCCACACACGGAGAAATTCAGATTCCTCTAACTTGTTTCACCAAAATCCAAGCAACCTAGTAGAAGGTAGAGGCAAGCAGCCTCACCAAAAATAAAGCCATCACAGAGAAACTACTGAAGTGTAAAGCAATGCTTTGTTTCAGATGCTTAAACATGCAAGTTACCCTCACTTTACTTCTTGACATCAGAAAGGAAGCAGCAGATTTCAGGAACCATACTCTCTTCTCCTCTGTCCCCGGTAGGCAAGCCAAGGGAAGAGTAACCATCTTCAAACCAGCCCTCCCTCTGCTCCTCAGATGCCCAGATTCACCCTCACAGGGCTGGGCGATGTTTGCTGGCCAGGACAGGGAGGGCACCCTGTGGCAGCTCTTGCCTCCTGCTCCCCGCTTTCTAGGAATTCCCCAAGCCATCACTGGAGGATTAGAAGCTGTAATGCTATTAAACACTGCGATACCGAAATCTGAACTAAAGCACACAAAGTCTGCCTTAAGGGGAGGATTTTTTTATTTAAAAAATGTCCTTTTAACCTCTGGAAAAGCATCTAAGGAACACAGTGAGGAAGCAGTGTCAAAACTGGCAACTCCGCAAGCAAAACAGCCGAGTTTACTTGCACATTGCAGCCTGCCTGCTACTTCAGATTACTGATTGCAGAGCAAGAAGTTATTCTCTCCCTAATTGGGTCCCCGTCTAAAATAGTCCTGTTATTTTTAGTATAGTACTTAAGTATCTGAACTGTGCCCTGTACTGCCAAAGCTGGCGTGTGTCCCTGGCCATACCAGGAATTCCGATATTAAACAAGAACACACTCGCCACATATCCAGGCAGACTTTTGTTCTTCTGCGTTGTCCTTAGTGGGTGACTTTAAAGACTTTAAACACTAACAGCCGGCCAAAAGTGGCACAGGCTTATATGCCAATTCTGCATTTAAAGTCTCTCTACCAGGTACTTTGTGACAGGAGAATCAACCAAGCAAGGGAACAGCAGAGGGTTGCGATACCACCGTTTAGTTGGAAGAAAGAGACCCTGCTAAGAACAAACTGACTGTAAGGTACGGATAGAGGATGAAAATGGGATTATCTCACCTCTGATTTGCTTGCTATGAGTTCGTATGAGTTTTGGGGCACTGGAGGAGAGGAGAAATCCAAAATGCATGCCATAACTCAACCCCTTCCACACTGCACATACACTATGGATAAATTTAAACGAGTCAAGAAACAAAAGGCCTGTGTTAAATATGTTTACACACACACACAGAAGGAAGATTATGTAAGCTCTGTCTAACAAACAATATGCTGCTTCTGCAGAAGAGATGAGAGATGATCAAAGCAAGACTTGTGCGTGTTTCCAGCTCAGTCTTCCCACCTTCCATCAAAGGGGTGACAACCGTCCTGCAGCATGCTAATTCTGGAGCACAGAGAGCAGAACAAAATCTGAAATAGTCACAGGCTGCTCCAACAAAGTCTACCTGCCTCCATGAGCTTGCTGCTGCTGACCTTATACTTTCACTGTAAGATCATTTTTGTTAGACCAGGAAACAAAAAACTGCCCTTTTATCAAGTACTTTGCAGAAAGGAAGTTAACTCTATGCAAGAGATTTCAAGACAGGATCCTAACCCGAAAGACAACTGCCAGCCAAGAAAAATTTGTTAGTTTCTATTACCACTAGACCATCTGTTCCTGAAACTTTACATTTCTTTTCAGAAGGGCTCTTATTTTGTGAACAGAATTAGCATTGTTCACTCTCTCCGCTCTCTAAACATCCCCTTATCCAACATGCTTCTAGATCTGGTGGTGACACAGGACCAAGCTTCTAGTTTATTATACGATTATCTAACTATTTTGGGTTCATCGGTACATTTTAGTACTTTCTATTCTCATCTCAGACAGCAGCAAAAGCACCATATATGAAATCTTACATGGGTTCTGAATTATGGCTGAGCTGATAAGGAAACACCAACTAAATGATGTTCTTAAACCCCAATCTAGCAAAACCAGCTGAGGTGAAGACTCAAGCTTTTGGCATTTGCCCATTAACTGTTTCAATGGGTTGATTCCAGATGAAAGAACTTGCCTTTGTATTTGAAGAGAGCTTTCTGCCACTGACCGTTTGTTCTCTCATCTCCAGTTTTCAATTGTCTTCCAGTTAATCCTCAGACCCAAGACGTTTAAGTTCTGCTGTTGTCCATACATGACCAAAACCAAGCAACAGTTAGTTGTTCTCCCTTATGAGCTAAAGAGGTCAAGCAAAGTCCATTCATCTGCACTTCACTAAAAGAGCAATAGCCTGAAGACAATTATTGCAATACCAAAATAAGTGAAGGTGAAGCAAGAGACGTCAAAAATATCAAAAACTCATTCTATAATTCCACAGCAATAAAATAATGATTAGGGGAAAGGTCAGTCCACTCATCACTTTCAAGAAAGCTAGAGGTAACAAGGCCAAAACCAAAAAAACCTAACACCAGTGATGCTAGGACCCAGCAGGAGGAGGGAAAGGAAAGGATCAGACACTACTTAGATGAATCAACTTTCTCTCAAATTAGCTGGTTTTCATTAAAATCGGTCATGAACGTGTTGAACAGTTTGGGTTCTTCTTAAAGCTTCAAACCATTAGCAGTTATTTTTCAGACTTCATAGAGGAGTAACACCGTAACAGAGGCTGGAGAATGGCAAATGGTGATACCCATGAGAAGCAGGAGGGGAAAGGGCTAGAAAGAACCTGAAGCATTACAGTTGGTGCTTATTTGCACGGGGACTGCTGTTAAACCTATCTGCTAGCACCAAGAAGAAAATAAAGAGATCAAACTCAACAAAACTTGATTGTTCATGGATAAGGTCAAATGAACTCAACTTCCTCCTATGGCAGAATAATATATTTTAGGAACACAGAAGCACTAGACACTGAAATCTTGACATCAGCAAAACCATGTAAGAATATTCAAACTGCATTCTTATGAAAAGTTAAGAAAACTGCCATACAGTTATCAATGCAGACAGTTGTCTTATGGCAGATTTGAAAGTGACTGGATAACTGCACTGACTTACCATTTGCTGAGTCAAAAAAATGGAAAGATTCACAAAATCGCCTGACATACTGAATAACCTCTGCAGAGCCCTGCTCTTGTCCCACACTACTCTGACACTAATGATCTAGATAATGAAGGAGAAAATGACAATCATTAAACTAGGGGAAGCTGCTAACTTAAAGCTGCCAGCTTGCTGGAAGACTGAATTCAAAGGAAGTTTTAGAAACTGGAAAATTCTTTGTTGAGAAAGAGGCAAATACCATAAAGGAATGTATAGAGGAACATATGTGAGAATCGTGAAGCGACAGTTCTGTTCTACTTGTGGCACATAAAGCTTCCCGCATGACGTGGTATCCAGTCTCCAGCAAATTTCAGAAAAGATCAACTGGAAAGAATCCAAGCAAAAGCAATAGGAACATCACAGAATTAGAAAAACATGACATCTGGGAGTAAAAAAGAAAAAACAGAATGAACTGGAGCTCAGCCAAAAGAAGAGAAAGTAAGGGTCATGATGATATCTTTCAAATATATGAAAGCCTGCTGCAGAGGAAGAGGGAAGAGTCTGTTCTCCATGCCCACAACTTTCAGAAGAAGAAACAGAAAGGTTTAAGAAGCAAGAAAGATGATTTAGGAAAACATTACTGGGTGGAGTGGCAGGGAGGGTGTGGTATGAGGGCACTGGGGAAAGAGGAAAGAAAAACACCAAGTCAAAATTGCTAAAAGGAAAAAACCAATGAGTCAACAGACAGACTGTCTGGGGAGTACGCGGAGTTTCCCCATCACTGTCACCAAACTGCTGTCAAAAAGCACAACCGTACTCCAGCTTTTCATTGACTAGTTGACCTCTCCAGATCTAGGACTGCACTTAAAGAAAAATAAGCCTCACATGGACGTGTTGTCTCCTCTCTTTCTTATACCCAAAACGAGAATACCAGTGAGCCGCATACCAACTTTAACCTTCAGAGACAAAGTGCCTTTTAAAAAAAAAAAAACAAAACAAAACCCAAGAAACAACTCACTGCAAACCTTACATGTAAAAGTACCTGTTTTAGAAGTCTAACCCATGCCCTTGCCCCTCTTAATACAAGGATCTAACTACGTCCTAAACCTACGAACAAACCAAAACCTGACAACAGAGGCACGTGGCCAACACCATGTGCATGCAGAGAACAGCGCTGGGAATTTTGCTCTCGAGTCTCTCTCTGGAGGACAAATAGCAGAAACACCACTTTGACTCTAACGTGGCTAAGCATGTAAAAATATTCAAGACAATCTATAAGCTGCAGAGGTTTCACTGGATGTCAGGTTTTTGAAGGGTACCAAGAGTGGAGGCATTTCCTCTTCTAGGAGAGCGTGGAAGAGAATCATCTATACATGGTTATCCCAGCACAATTAACTGAAGTCAGTACTGTAAGGTGGAACCCTATCCTTCTGCAGCTTGGCATTAACACTTACTCAGTAGCAAGCATCTCTAGAGGTTTGGGGAGAAAAACCCAAAACCTCAATCCCTTCTTTTTTTTAGCTCATGAATTGTGAGCATTGAGCTGTACTCACCAGCATATTCCAAACTGCGGCTGCATTTGTTCTCACTATGCAAAGCCTCTGGGAGTATTTACAGGAAACAGACTCTGATTAGAAATAACTGCAAGCATTTTCATCTTATTCAGTCAATTTTCTCTCTCCAGTTCCCCTCCCCACACACCACAGTTTGGTCCCCACCATTTGCACCAGTGGAAGTAGCTGGGGATGTGCATTTCACAAATCTCCCAAATCCACTAGTCCTGGATACAGGACTTATTTTAGCCTTTAACCATGCAACTGGAAGATATTTAAGCATGCCACAGAGGCTTAAGGGTGGCTTTGGAATCGCATTTGCTTTATATCATACAGTGTCAAAAAGACAGTCATTTGCTGTCTTTTCGTGGGTATCCCAGAGTAAGATGCTGACTCAGAGAGAAATATTTTAAGGCTAGTTTGTGCAGTTTTCCTTAAATCTGACTAGATCTAACCTCTTCTCGTTTTTTAAAACGGGCTTTATATGTAAATATCACAGCAACAGCAATAACGATCTGAAAGTTAAGATCAGGTTCCTGTGCATGGGAGGGGCCTGCTGTGGATTTACCAGATTAGCACCAGTGCCCTTCCCTCACTATCAGGGGCGACTGTCCACTCCCTGCTTTGCATCTCAACAACTGCAGATACTGGGACCTCAGAGTATGAGCCTGACAGTCCACAAAGGCAAAGCACTAGTCACACCTAACGAGCGACAGGCTAGGGGAGGCCAAAAAATAAAATAAAAAAAAAAAAAAGGGTAAAACTTAAAAAAAAAAAGTGTAAAAGTAACCAATAGGTGTAGACATTTCAAGTCAAGATACTTGAGCAGGCATTGCCATTTCATGGAGTTCA
>JAOXNO010000013.1:87029537-87059217 GCA_028565335.1 Limnodromus scolopaceus
CTGGACCCGCTCTATCAGGTCCATGTCCTTCCTATATTGAGGGCTCCAGACCTGCACACAGTACTCCAGGTGAGGTCCCACCAGAGCAGAGCAAAGTGGCAGAATCACCTCTCTGGATCTGCTAGCAAGGCATCTTTTGATGCAGCCCAGGATGTGATTGGCCTTCTGGGGTGCAAGTGCACACTGCCTGCTCATGTCCAGCTTCTCATCTATAGAGTGGTTTAGGTGGAAGGGACCTTAAAGATCATCTCATTCAACTCCCCCTCCCCTCCCAACATGGGTAGGGACACCTTCCACTAGACTGGCTTGCTCAAAGACCCATCCAACTTGGCCTGACTCATAGAATCATAGAATCAATAGAATGGTTTATGTTGGGAGGAACCACCTAGTTGGAAGGGATCATCGAGTTCCAACCCCCCTGCCATGGGCAGAGACACCTCCCACTAGACCAGGTTGCTCAAAACCCCGTCCAGCCTGGCCTTGAACACCTCCAGGGATGGGGCATCCACAGCTTCCCTGGCCAACGTGTTCCAGTGCCTCACCACCCTCACAGCGAAAAATTTCTTCCTAATATCCATTCTAAATTTACACTTTTCCACACTGAAGTCATTACCCCTCATCTTATCACTACATGCCCTTGTAGGGGCAAATATATTCCTCAAATAATCTCTCTGGTTTCCTCATGTGTGTCACCTCCGCACGTGCTGCTCTGCTGCCCACTCACTGCTGGCCCTCCTTGTGCCACCAGCCTCTCCCTGGCACCACACTTCCCTCAGCCATCTCCACTTGACACTGAGGGCACTGAGCATTACTCTTCAGCCTGTCACCACCCATCCCATCCTGTCCTGTCCCAACCCAGCCCAGCCTTTTGGGACCTTGCTCCGTTCACCACCACTTCTCAGCCCCTCGTTCACCCCACACTTCCCACTGCTGGGCTGGTCTGCCCTGACTTTCCATGAGCCATCATTCACCCTGATTATGCATTTTGTGGGGCCAACCTCAGAGTGTTGCTACCTCACCAGAAGAGAAGCTGCCTCCTCTCTGCTGCTAGCAGAAGGCTCCTGTCCAGTTTTCTATCATCTAGTGAAAAGGTGAAGGTAGGTGGTATCAGATTTCTGCCCAAGATTACTCCAAAGATAAGGAGGCACCTACTACCTGCCAGACTCCAGGATCAGCATGGCTGGCATCACAGCCCCACGTGCTTACATAAGAAAATTTTTGCACATATAGATCGTAGAACGATAGAGCAGCCCAAGTTGGGAGGGACCTCCACAGGTCATCTGGTCCAACCTTTCACGGAAAAGGGAGCCTAGGTGAGATTATCTGGCATCCTGTCCAATCCCATCTTGAAAACCTCCAGTGACAGGGACTCCACCATGTCTCTGGGGAGGTTGTTCCAGTGGATGATTGTTCTCACTGTAAAAAAATCTCTTATATCAAGATGGAACCTCTCCCAGTGCAATTTGTACCTGTTACCCCTTGTTTGCTCCCTGCGGCTCCTTGAGAAGAGAGAGCCTCCGTCCTCTTTGTAGCCATACATGTACCTGTACGATTTGACCAGGGTTTGTGCAACAGATGTCTGGTTCTTGCTGCCTTTGCAGAGCCCACTGCCGTGGGCACGGCCAGGGCCTTCAACCACACACCTCTTCTACATACTCTTTAATGTTATTTGTGCCAGCACAGTCTTTAGCTGCAAAATGAAAGGGTTATACTTTGTCATCCGTAGTATTTCTACCCTAGAATATCAGTTTACAGCCCAGCGTTACAGGGTGTCCTCGAAAAGCGAGGAGTGAAAGGAGAGAAGTTATATAACTGGGCCAGCCAGCCACCGGCAGGATTGCATCCCAGGGATTCCTGCCTTCCAAAACATTCCCCTTCTGCCCCCAAAAGACCTGGTACTTCAAGCCTCAAAGGCACTGTGCACTTTTAATCTTAAAACCAGAGACCACCCTTCCGACCGTGATGTGCCGCATCCAAGGCTGAAGGGAAAAGGGGAGGGATGGAGCCCAGGTATTTTTGAACCATCTTGCAGGCAGCTACCTGGCAGTCTTCCAGCATGCTCTTTCTTTAAGTGTGCACACTGTTTCTCTGTATAAGACTGCTGATCCATCAGTTAATCATGTTGAGTAAGTACCTAAAATTAACATTTAAATTATTAATGCATGAGAACATATCCGTTTGCCATGTACATTATTTTAAAGGATTACAGTGTGTACACTGAGTGCCATTAACGTTACATTTTGAAGACAGTAAATTGACTTGTATGGAAATCAGAAGAGTTGATGGATTCCTCTACAAATGCCTTTGACAATGATAAAATGTTCAATCGGGTTATTATTAAGCATGCATCCGTACTTACATTTTTTTCTAATACATACAAAAACAGGAGACTGCCCAAGTCTAAATAGTATAATATTTTTCATTTTGTGGTGGGTTAAAAAAGTAGATACCCATGAGTATTGAAAATACTCCTCTGACAAATAAAAACACTAGGAAAGATATGTTTAGTTTCCTAGACTACAGCTGTGTCGTTCAAGACAAAACTGTACTGTCATAAAATTGTTTATCCAAAATAGCACCATTAAAACTGTTAAATGTAGAACTAGGAATGCATCCCTTCAATGGCAGTGAAGGACATACTTACGATAGTCATCGCCTTTTCTCTTAACTAACACATCTCTGAAAAAAACCTTACAGTATGCCATATCATGAAAATAACAGCCCAGAATGCCAATATTTTCTCTAAGAAAAAAAGATAAAAATCTGTTTTCTACAAGAAAAAACCTCACAAGAAATAATGATGGCAATAACGTTCTGCAACTGTGTAAACATTATTCCTGCTCAAGGACAGTCCAAAAAGTAAAGGCAAACATTAGCGCAGAAGCCTTGGTGCCTTCAGGACTTCCATGCCAGGGAATTACACCCAGGAGAAGTTTGTCCCAACTCCCTGTTTTCTTCTTCTTTGCAGTGGTTAAGGTTCAGGTTAGAGAAGACCGATTCCACTGACCTCTGATGGAAGAACTAATGACACTCCTCAGCCATGCTTCGGGGGATCCAGGGCACTGGGGGAGAAGAGGACAGGGTGTGCAGTCCCCTCCTAGCTGGAAAGGTTCTTGCTACCCAGTGGTACCGAGTTCAGAGCCCATGGTACAACTGGGCTTAGGCCATCAATTTATTCTCCGATTTACCACTCTCAAAAAATCAAGAAATCATGGAAAATCACAGAATCACAGAATGGTAACGGTTGGAAGGTACCTTTGGAGATCATCTAATCCAACACTCCCTGCCAAAGCAGGTTCACCTAGAGCAGGCTGGACAGGAATGCGTTCAGGCTGGTTTTGAATATCTCCAGGGAAAGAGACTCCGCAACCTCTCTGGGCAGCCTGTTCCAGTGCTCTGCCACCCTCAAATAAAGAAGTTTTTCCACATCTGCAGATGGAACCTCCTGTGTTCCAGATTGTGTCTGTTGCCCCTTGTCCTGTCACTGGGCACCACTGAAAAGAGTCTGGCCCCATCCTCTTGACACCTACCTTTCAGATACTTATGAGCATTGATGAGGTCCCCTCTCAGTCTTCTCCAGGCTGAACAGACCCAGGTCTCTCAGCCTTTCCTCATAAGAGAGATGCTCCAGGTCCCTGTAGCCCTCCGCTGGACGCTCTCCAGTAATTCCTTGTCTTTCTTGAACTGGGGAGCCCAGAACTAAACACAGTACTCCAGATGTGGCCTCTTTGTCACTTTTACTCCTCAGAAAACTTACATTAATGTAAGTTTCTCATGTGTTAAGGCTTCAGAAACAGGTCCGAAATATAAGCAGAATATAGGCATTTTCTGTCTATTTAGCGCTACGTTTAAGACTCAAGACCTAATAATAAATGGCTGTTGGAGTTCAAGTACAGTGGACTTGGTTTGCCTTCTACAGAGACTTGAACTCTGCAGGGTGACTTTTCTTTTTGGAACTTATCCAAAGGACACTAAGCTCTATGATTCAGTTAGCTCCAAGAGAGAAAAAGGTCATTTTAAAGTTTTATTAAATTGACTAATGAAAACCGTCTAGTAGATATGATGTTTTCTTTAGAAACATTCTCAGATTTCATATATATTCTGAGAACAGGCATAATTTTCTTTTCTATTACGTTGATTTAGGAAATGAAAATCCAATAGCAGAAGATCTGAAGAGGAGAGATCAGAATCTGGCCACTGCTTTCATTCTCAAAGGCACTTTCATGAAAGCATTATATAAAAGTCGGCATTGAGCATCATCTTTAACTAGTATGAATGCACTGATAAAAGACTTCAGCAATCAAAAAAAGGGGTCAACATGGTCATTATTACCTAGTAGGTATATAGGCAAAAATGCTGACCAGCCTTTGAAATGGTAATAAGTTTCTTTTGTCACGGACGAGGCTTTTCACCTTAAATAGACAGGAAGTCTTCTAACACATTAGAATTTTAATAAGGCATAATCTGGAACAAAACCAACTCAAAATTAATATTTCTTTTGCTTTTACTATAGTTAAAGCAAATGCTTCATATATTTATAAAAGCTATCCAGAAAAAAAAAAAATCTTTTTAATGTTAAGATAGAGGGGGGGCAAACATTCTCCTTCCTTTCTGTCTGCATCCTTCTTTTCCATTATACCTATTTTATCACTGTACAGAGGAGATTGAAAGCTGAAAGGGGAAAGGAAAGCGCCAAGAAAGAAACTAAACATGTTTGTAAAAACATTCACTAAATATAGCTGTACAAACTAAAGGATACAGATTGTATTTCAATATTCACCAAGAGACTGACATTTTCAAAACTTTGCGTGCCTTCCCTCAGTATTCACTCAATTCTGGTTTTACCTGACCCAGCAGAAACTCCAAGTATATTAATTTTAGAAGTTTAGATTGCTCATATTCAGCACAGTTGCTACCATGAGGATTTCTTAATATTAGCTGAGTATAGAAAAGACTTTTTCTGTAATTGGTCTCTGAAAGACCAGTGACAGAGAAAGAAGATCTATGGCATGGCCATAACTGAATAAACTCACTGTGTTCATAGACTACATTGTGGAAATCTACTTTTTGTTGCTAGGTAAGTTATATCTCTATTTACAGCTTTTTCAAAAGGCTGAATAGTCAGGCACATTTTGTAATTTGAGAAGGAGTCCTAAGCTCCAGTGAGAGAGATGTGCTCTTTCTGGGCTGTACAAAATAGAGCAGTTACACAAGGTGGTAGAAAGGAGAAGGGAATTTTAAGAGATATTGATCATCCAAACAGAAACGGCGTTAGAAAGACAAATACATTCAGCCCACCCGTCTACAAAAACACATCTCTTCCCAGTGCTAGCCCCACAATTACCACATTGACTGATTCAACATTAATAACTATAAATTGCTGTATTCTCTCGGTTCCGATGAACTGATGAAGAAAATAGGTACTTTTGGACATCAAAGATGTTGAGTGAAATGACATGTTAAAAATGTGTTGCTTTTTCCAAATCGAAGTCAGCTGCTTTCCAGATGCATAATAAGTTTTCAAGTAGGATGCCAGATAACACTAGATAGGAAGGAAAATTCAAAATTATACTGCAATAGGAGAAGATTCAGTTCAAGCTATACTATATATTCTCATTTTTGACATGAGAAATCGGGATTTATTCAAAACAAGTAGTGCTCATTCACAGCTTTGCCACAGAGGAGGAGAGAACACAACGAGAACTGTGACTCAGAATGAAATCCAGCCACACTACAGTCAGTGGCAAAACTCTTAGGGATCTTAGCGCGACCGTGATTTCATTTCGAGTCTTTTCTTGGCTCCTGGGGTGAGGCGGGGGGGAGTTAAAATAAGAATAAAGGCAAAAAGAAAGTTGTTAATGCTATAACTTGCCCTGCACGCTGAAGCTTTTAGGAGCGTTATTTTCACCACTTCCATAGCAGGATCATCAAGCCAGTGCCATCCGAAAACCAGACACGTTTCAGTGATGTAAACAAGAAGGGATTATAGAGAAGTAGATTTTACCAAGCTGAGGGAAGAGATGCAGCAATCCAGCTGTACTGGACCCAAACCAGATCTTCCCTCGCTTTGTGTGCCAAGCTGAGTACAGATCTCAGCATCCTCCAAATTAAATGTGCCTCTGTACAACTCAGCCTTGCAAGGTGCCTTTTGTTGGCTTGTAGGGTAGGGATGCAGAGCTGAGGCAGGCATTAGGCAGGTTCTCCCTGTCTCCTGTGGGCACCACCACTCTCTACAGCAGCCAGCTCATGTCTCATGCTGCTCTCCAGCGCAGGCTGGTGTGAAGTTTTGAGAGCATTCCCATTAAATGAGCAAAACGCAGATGTCCCATAGTCAGTTCAAGTCTGGACTGGACTTGCGGTATTTAGGCTGCCGTTTCCAAAGGAGGTCAGATTTTGCTTTCCTGATGCAGGAATTAAAAACGAAAAGAGTCAAACCAAACCAAATGTACACTGCATTATCATCTAAATTAATCCCGTGTCATAAAGTTGTAATCTCTCACGAAGTCTCCTTAGCCAATTTAGCCAAACCTTTCTCAGAAATCAGCTGGCTCTGAAAATCAGCTTCCTCTGCTCCATCCACAGCAAACAGTGGGTAGGCAGCTTAACGTGGAGTATTGAAAACTTGCCTTAAAATACAAGTTAAGTCTGCAGTGATTTAAAATTATATTTTCTACAAGTCTTGTCTATTTATTTGACTATACAAGAGAAGTAAGAAGTCATTCTCCCATCTGAATTATTTCCTTCTATTTGGAAAAATATTTAGTCAGTCAAGGAGAGAGCATGAGAATGACCCTGAGGCTTAGCAGTTAGCACACCCTTCTAGGACAGGAGGGACCTGACTTCCACTCTCCAGTGTAAAAAGGGTTTCCTACATACTGTTTTAAATGTTATGTACTGTTTTAACTCTTCTTGCTCTTCTCAGTTAATGATTTAATCCAAAGCTATTTAAAAAAGATGGACTGAAAGAATCTCATAGCAGAATATCATCCAGCCGGGGGAGAAGGTCAATTTCTTCGGAAAGGTATCTCGCTTCAAGCAAAGAATAGATTTTAAACTATATTTTCACCACCTAGTATAGGTCATCTAATCTAATTGCAAGAAGAAAATGGCCAGATCTGTCATCTTTTCCCAGTATCTGTATTATGTTGAATCTGGTAGGTGTCCTCAGAGAATGCCTCTGTCAGCAGAGGCCACATTCCTCATTTGCAAATCCTGATGGGACTTGTCTGGCCAGATTGTCTGGCCAGAAGTAGGCATTTATTGTATATTAGAGAAAAACTTGAAGGACCAACTGTTCCTTGTGATATACATCCTTTGTTAAGAGAGCAATCTTTCAGAACAGAAAGGACTGCCCTGTAGTTGCTATCCTGACAGAATGCAGATGTCCTCTCCTCTCAAACTACGAAGGCTGTTCTTTGTCAAAAGACATCCTTTCTGTGACTGTCAGATGTATGCAAAAAGTCTGCATATATTCTTAGTGTGATTTGTAACATTCTTGAGAAGTAAATTTTGGGCGATTGTTCATTTGGCTATCAAAGAATGTAATTAAAGTTACTACAGTAAGTTGCCCCTAATTGTTTTCTTCTGATGCTTTATCAGATGTGAAGTAGAAAAACAAAGATGTGGTACAACGTAGTAGCCCAGACATTCATCTTCAGCAGCACTGTAGGTCCACAGGCAGTGAGAAGTCTAAAGGGTTCTCGCATGAACTACTACAGCAGCTGAGAGAAGATCCACTGGTGCTCCTCTGGAAGTTCTCATCATATATAGCTGGAGGTTTGGGTCAGGCAAGCTATACACCCATAGCCTAAGATTTAGCTGTGATTTATTCTATTTTTCTAAACTTAGAGGCATAAAGGTGCACTTATGCTTAATACCATAAACCATTTGGACCTCGAAAAGATTAGTTAAAGTTGAACAGTAAATACCTTTGCAAAAAAGACTTGCAGGACAATTCAACCTAACAAGCAAGATCAATTCTTTCTCCTTGACCAGGCACCTTTCTAACATACGTTAGCCCATGAAGCTATAGATGTGCTGCAGGATGGCTAAAAGGCCTCAGTGGGACTGGGGCTCCAGCAAGGAGGGTCCCTTGAAGCAGGAACGTGGCTCCTCTGTGAGCGCGTGCCCACCTCAAGGGCACGGGTTCTGTTCCACGCAACCCTTGTTCTAAGATGACAGATGACGTTTCTGGTCTTACATTGATCACTTTGTAGGTTCTCCCTCCTCCTCCAAAGACTTGGTGATCCTCTTACACTGGTTATTGTTTTGGAAGCATTTGAACTGACCTTTATTTCACCCATGCCTCAGGGATGAGATCACTTAGAAAATGCCATATAAAAAGAAAAAAAAAAAAAAAGGACTTCACTCTGTGAACCACAATGGGGTGACGATACAGCAAGGACATTTACAGCAAATCAATGAATTTGTCTAATTACTATCCTCTAATTTAGAGGATTTGCTTCTACAGTGGGAGGCAGACTACTGGTGGATCGTTCCTCCCTTTTTAAGACCTAGAGCGACCTATGTCATATTGTGAAAATGTGATACAAAATTGATTCTAAAAAATTGCCTTCAGATTACTCACCAGGAAGCAATTGGAGTCAGGCCAGGAGCAGATGGCAACTCAAAAGGCAATCCTCTTCCTCCTCAAGAAGTACTATTACTTTGTACTTCTGTAGCGGTATTGATCTAAGAAACCTGCTGCCTTTTACAAACAGTAACAAATGTAATGTTATAGTGCCCTTGTAGCACAGTGAGTAGGATTTCTCTGCTGTAGCATGTGGAGGAACTGATGCATGTGGAAGTTAGGTTTACATCATTCCCATGCCCACCGTTTTCTGAGAGGTCCTGTTCTCCATCTGAAGAAAAATCAGCATCTCTCAAATCCCAGCATTCTGCCACGAGCTTGGCACTCAAACATCAAGCATGTGAAATAAACGGATGCTAATTGGAGGCAAAGCCATTGGCAAAAAGAGACTTTTCCAAGTCACGGACATAGCAGGAGCAGGACCAGAATGGCTCACTCCTGGGTTGTGCTGTGTAGGCTCACCCAGTGAGCCCACCAGGAGTGCGCACCTATTCCTGAAACTACTTGCCACCACAAAGCACCTCTTGAACAAGTTAAGCAGTTGTTTAAAGTGGAAACTGAAATTCCGAAAGTGAATACCAGCTAAGGGTTATACCCTGCAGCACAGCTGGGTAGAGGGAACCTGTGGAGATGGTGAAACTCTCCCCAGACAGGCAGGCAGTACGCTTCCCTAGTGAGGGCCACGCAAACTCTTCAGTAATGAGAGAGACATTTTTACAATGGAAAAGTAGAAAGATTTTCCTATTTCTCACACTGATACAGTAACCAATACAGTCATGATGTTGAAATGTGAAGAATTTCAGCCCAAATGTTGGGGGACGGTATAAGTAAGTTAATTTGAGAGCGGGGGAAAGCTTGCATACTTCTCAGACCTTATTCTGCATGCAGTGAGGTCAAAAGCAAAACCCTCAAGCATGAACAACGTTGGGCACACAGGAAACAACTCTGCTGTAAATTGTAGTGCATATCCACAACAGCAGATCTTAAGTGGGTATAAACTCTCCATAGAACAGGAGCTAGAAAAACATGTATCAGCCAAATATAATCTTCAGGTGGATGGTGTCTGAAATACATGTTATGGTTTGCAAAGCTCACAGTAGCACTTAGGTAAATTTGGGAACTTTGCCATGGTTTGAAGGGGGGATTCAGCTCACAAAGGTTTTATTTCGTGCTTCTGGAAGGGTGATTTCGCAGGGATTTTTGGAAGCTGACTCTTTCAAAACAGAAATCCTTTTAGAATAATCTTCACCATGTAGATCAGCGAAGGAGAGAAAGCAAGCTGACCAATGGCAAACCACATAGGAGACAAAAAGTACAAGCTTCTGGAGAGGCAACCCCCTTTCTTCAACTAACAATTCAGAAAATTAGTATGCAAAGAACACATATACTTTGCTTTGTTTGTTTTTTTTTTTAAATAAAGGTATTTTGTGTTATAAAATTTAATTAATTAAATGCTGACACTCACACCCTTACAGGCTGCTTTTCAGGAAAGCAGGCTGTATTATATATTAGGATGCAATTCTGGTCCCAGTGAGGTCAAAGTGCAAGTTCAAGTCAAACTTGATTTCTTCCTTTCTAAATCCTGCAACCCATATTGTATAATTAAAATAACTTTTTATTTTAATTGCTTACATACTAATAATTTAATTTTTCTTTATTTCTAGGAAACACATTGCGATCTTTATATGTTTTTGTCTTCTTAAAACCTTCCCATGCATTGAGGCAATGAGATAGGGTACCTTTCTGTTGCCATGTGTAAACTGACCAAATGTTAAGAAACAGCAAGAAATAGAAGTATTTCTCCAGGACAGTAAAACACTACCTAATTGTAAGCTTACAGAAAACAAGGCATACTTGACATTAAAATACTAGTACTGAATCTTGTGGTCAGATAGCCCTGATATATGCAGTTGAAGGACCCTTTCATTTAGATGTATAGAGCACTGGCTGGGGAACCTGGCCCTCATCATAAGAAAATGCAGGCATCTGGTATCACATGATGATCATACATGGCTATATAATTTCAACATCATGTCATATGCATTCCTGCTACATAACCAAGCATCAATATCTCTGGGAAACACCAGTACCTGTATCATATGATAGTAGAGAGACCAAAGGGCATGCAGGAAGCGGAACAAGAGGGAGCAGGCTGTGCTCTGGATATACCAGTAAAAACGCTTGATGGGCCAATATGGTCCAGGATGTGCATCCATGCTCTAGGTACTGTTTAAAAGCAGAATATTTTTGAGTCACAATATGTCACAGCAAAACAAGGATCACATTTAAAGATGAGGCTGTTGCTGGAGAACAGAGCTGATGTGGAACTGGAAGGCACAGTGGAACCCATGCTTTGACAAACATGGGATTTTGTTCATTTAACAGATAGCATTGATATACTCAGACACACTTCCAGCCTATGTTATTTGCCACATTAGCATATTCAGCACTTACACAAACAAAGTAAATTCTCTTCCATGACCAGCAAAAATTCCAGTCTCCCTTTCTCCTTGAAAAATACAGAAGCCAGTAAAGCGTAGCCCAACATCCTAAGTCTCATTATTTGTATTGCAACTGTTCCCAGGAACTCTGGTTGCACGACGGAAAGTCATTGTGCTGGTCAAACAGGGGAAAACATTTCATTAGCTGATAGAGCTATTAGCTGATCTCTTATTAGGTGCACCCCATCATTGAATACCCCATAATTGAACTTGACCTCGAATGCAATCATAAGAAGTCAAGCTGTTCTCCCTTTCTCTAACAAGAGGGTGTTGCAACACAGCCGCACTGCTGCAAACTCACTGTGCAAACACTACATTCTGCTTAGATTAGAGTCTTGAATGTATGACGGCACTGGCATAGTTGTATCTGTGTGATCTGCCCCTGCTGCATATGAGTCCTAAGGACCACTGATAGCAACAGAACTCGCTGGGACAACTTGGGTAATCAGGCCACTAACCCTCTAATTGCAGGTAGTCGTGGCAGGCAGAAGCTCGGAATACTCAAGGACTCCTATCCTCTAATTCAGTCTTAAGAAATTCTCCTACTTAGCGTACAATCCCTTTCATGAGCTTATCAAGCTAAATGATAAAGCAATTTAAGTTATTTCTCTCCCCTCAATTCCTCCCAGTTAGAACACTATCAGAATTGCACTCCTCAGGTAGTCTGCAGCCATCTTCTAATTTCCAGCCTAAATTTATTCACAGCCAATCTTATTTCCTTCCTGCCACCATTTGTCTGTCTGGTCTATTTGTGACTCAGTCCTTATTTATGACTCACCAGTGTGAAAGATAAGATTTGTGGCTTAGCGAGTGGCCTAATTGCCCAAGCGATGATTATATTAGAAACGCTCAAAAGGAAACATGTGAGTGCCCTTCTTAAAGTCCAATTAAGGAAATATGTTTACATCTAAACAACTCTAAATAAAAATTTTAAAATCCATTTGACCTGGAGTTTCCTCGATAAATATTTATGCTTTGTTTGCTAATTACTGCAGCAATTTTCTCCCTGATCCTCTTGTTCAACATGTGTATGAGGAAACAGGCAAAGCACTGTCAATTATATGACTACACCACCTTTCTCTGTTTCATTAGCCTCCAGTTGTGGGAGTGACCAGCTTCCATGATGTCCCTGCTAGACTGCAGTTCAGAGGAGCTTGGTGGAGCCGCGGGTATGTGGGCGACTTGGCAGAATAGCTGGAACAAATGGCAAAAGTTATCTCTGCTCACCTCTCCAAGGGAGCATGTTCTGGCTTTGGTTCGTCAGCTCTGCCCCATAAAGGTCCGGCTGGAATTTCAGCTGCTTCTGGATGTTGGGATAACAGCAGAGGACAACAGCATTGTTTAAAAATGTGTTGAGATCTCAGTCCTGCAGCACACTAATCCTGCTGGGGTTCAAGGCTTTGCAAAAGCAAAATTAAAAGGTCATAGCATGTCTGGACAAGGACGTTTCAGTAGTAGTTGTTAATTTTATTATTCTTGCAGGACAAGCTACATGCTTTAGCGACAGATGAGACCTTCATTGTCCTCAGTACTATAAAAAGTCAGAACAAATGGCCAGTTCTTGCCCCAGAGAGGCTTAAATTTGGTGGAGAAATAGAAAACATTTTCTTGGAAGATTCTATCTTGTTTCGTGGCAGTCTGTCAAATCCCAGTTTCAGCTTTGCTATCCACCATCTATTTCATGAATGTTATTTTGGGCTCGATCCTCAGCTGGCACAAACTGAACGTTGTGCTACGTAAGTCGGCCGAGCTGCACTGGTTTACTCTCTCCACGTCACTTCAGGGAAGACAATGAAGTTACGCCAACTGACATCAGCGCGGGATCTGGCCCTCAGAGGCTGTCAGTGCCACTTAGTGCCACTCTTCTGTTTCTGCTTCTTCCTTATCACGGGGAGATTATTCTGGCTGACTGCAACCAGGAGCCAAGCGCGACTCGGCTCCCCTTCCTGCCTTCCCTCAGCCTCCTCCCCGGCTCATTAACTCCAGGAGGAACAGGGGGTGTGGGAGGGGAGAAGATCCGGCCCTCTAGAGGTGGTTCCATTTATAAATATTGACTTTAATGTTAATTTCATGTAGTTGCTTGTAAAAGTCTTTTAGGCTGAAGCAGAAGGCACGCTGCAGATGGCAAGGATATTTTTCACAGTTTTTATGGTGGATAACAATATACTTGACATTTTGCTCATTAAATGTGAGCCCTGATATGTGAGTAAACATGCTAGGCATCTGCGCTCTAAAATTACCAGTGTGAAAAGCAACAACTCAAATGTTTCAGTCAATAAATGTACAGCACAGAAGCAACATTCAGCAACTTTCTGAATGCTGTGTGCAAGGCGAGGACTGAGTTTGCAGTATTACATGGAACACTCTAGAACCAACAAGGAAGAAATAACATATTGCTTTACAGTCCATACTTTGCAGGGAGAGGATTACATCCAAAAATCTCTGAAGTCAGTGTAAACACGTGGTAGACCATACCCATCAATTTGTGTTTCTAGAGGAAATAACATGTGCATAGTCAAGCCGCAAAACTACATCGGAAAGAAGGGAAGGCAACCAGCATGAGCTGAAAAGGTGGAAGAAATGGGCCATGGAGGGAAAGGCAGTTTGCCATGGGGAAGAACAGTGGAGCAGGACAAGAAGGGGCAGAAGGACAGACATGTGGTGCAGTGTGATCGGTTGAGATGAGTGACCAACCAGCAGGAGATCATAGAGAGCAGGCGCCACAGAACTGGTTCTTCTTCCTACTGCAGGAAGTTTTCTGCTCCCCATCTTCAGGTTTGGACACATTCTCAAAGAAATGAAAAAGAGAAAGGATGAAAACCCAGATGGAAAGAAAAGCTGGAAAGGTAAGATAGCTATAGAATCTTAAGCTAGTATATGCTTTTTACTTGTTTTTTAAACATTCTGGAGACACTACCTTGAGATGGCTGCATTTCTGAGCAGTAATGAAATAAAACATAACGAGAGAAAAACAAAATTTAGCTTAGGACATCTTGCAATGTTTGCAAATCCAAGCTCTTCCAGAAACCAATACCATGCAGGCAAAGACAGCAAGTTCAAAATAAAGTTTAAAAAACAAACGATGTCTAGATTGAAGTAAAAGGAAAACTTGTGTCTCAGTGTTATTAGTGGATTTAGTATGTGTTTTGGCACATTTCTTCCAGAGAAGACAATCAATTTGTTATTTAATTCTGTATGATGGAAGTGGGTGTGAAGAAAGTGAGACTCACCGTATAAAATGGTGATTTCTTTTTAAAAAGACCAAGAGGATCAAGGTAATGTTAAATTCTTCGTTATCCTCCCTCTCTCACAGCAGTATTGGCCTATACAACATGGTCTTTTTATTTCCCAATACACATAGATGTCTTTTTTCTCACTCCTTCATCTTCTTTCATGTCTCTCAATTAAGTCTACCTTCGTCCCAGTGTAAAATTCCCATTTTCTTTGACAGTTACTATTCAAGTCATGTATCTTTTCTCTCTCTCCTCTCAAATAAAACTCCTTGAAATATTTTATTACCTGCAGGGAGTCAGATCTTTGGTATACCGCATCATGATTTTAGAGACACTTATAAAATGAAAAGATTTGGGAATCAAGTTAAAATGGGAACTCTGGTATAAACTTGACTATACTACTCATGACCATAGTAGAGGGTTCTGCCAATGAAGTGTTGGATAAACTCCTGTTAATATAAGTAGAAATTAGTTCAGACCCATAATTGACCAAACTAAAAGAGATTGGATGGATCTTACTCCAAAAAAGTAAATACTCAAAAAATCTTTGCACTTTTAGACCCATCTAATCATCCAGTATAAGAATCCTCATGTTCAGACCACATTCATGAGCAATGAGAACTTGAATGAAAACAAAACCAAACAACCAAATTCTGGATTTGTTACAGAATATTTTTAGCAAGTGGCAGTCTCACACATCACATTCAGCAAGATCCAAAGAATTACTGAAATCCCAGAATGAAGTAAGTTAAATCGCATAATAAACTGTACATCAGAACATCTTCCTGATTTTTGAGACTTTGTCCCTAAAACAACTTCATCTCTCTTCTTAATTACTTCATTCTCAGAGGCAGGCCCCAACTCTTTTATATAGAATATCAAAGCTAACAGGGAGAACTGGCACACTGTAGTTATGAATTGTCCAGAAATTACTATGACAGATAGGTACATAATTTATACAGAAGAAATTAAATATGTAGTAAGATCTGTTTGTCCAGATTATTTCTGAAGATTTAATATCAGGTCTGATGGAGCAATTGTCACCATACCAGGTAAGCCAGTTGTACAGATGTCTATAAAGGTGTACGAAGTCCTAGAACCTGATGTCACCTTTTTTGTGTGTGACAAACAGTAATAAACAGAAAAAACGATGAAGGGAGCAAACATGTAATTAAATTAAACAGATCTCAACACTGAACTGAAACCCACTAAATAAATAAATGCATTAATTCAGTCATACATTTTTCCTAGGAGCCTGATCTTTCTTCATACAGTAATGTGAATTTTTAAGTAGCGTGAATTGAATCTCTGAAGATCCTATTGAAAACAGTCACATAAAGTCCATTGAAAGAAAGTAGTTTTCCTTCCTTGTCCAGATTAGATTCAGGAACCATCAGGTAGGTCCCCCAAAAACCTAAAGCAACATCTGATAGTTCAGGTATCACACAAGCTTTGCCAATTCAAACATGCTGAACTGGGATTAACATGGCTTCTGTTTTGTGTTACGTATACAGAACCAGGGAGCTGAAGCAAGAGAATTTGGGCAGTGGAAGAAAGATATCATTGGTCCTCTATTTGTAAATGTGCTACGCTGCTCCACTGAGCAACAATGCCTGGAGTAGCTGTGGAAGGCAGGAGGTGTTCCGGCCACTCACTGAGGGAGGGTCCGATGCGAGGAACGGTGACAGGATCTAGAATTTGTGTCTGCTGTCCCATTTTCCTACAAATGCTCATAGTCAGTTTGTTGTGATGAATGATCTGTTCCACTATTAAATACTATCAGGCTATAAATCCTTGTTCAGCAGGGAATTAATAAGTTCACATGTTCAATATTAATATATTCCTTAGTTGACACCAGGGCATTCAGAGCATGAGACGTTTATTCCAGACAGATAGCAGTGAGATATTTCCAATTATTTCTAACAAGCAGACTTGACATTATGACATAGATTCTATAATTTAGAAGAAACTGAGTAGTAAGCTGTGGTATATGCTCTGCATTCGTTAAGAAGAAATCCTAGATATCTGTAAGGCAGAACTGCAGAGGCTTTGCTAACTATCAAAAAACGGGACACACCACTAGCATGGCCTTTAAATTATAAATATCACATCACTAAGATCCTGAGAAGCCCGAACAACATCATGTCAGTGTCGTGGTGTGGTGGGCTGTGACCTAACAGCTAACCCAAATAAAGAAACTCCTTCGGTGATAAAGCATTTCTAAGTGAGAGCCAGAGTCTTGCTCGAGTTGCAACATTTAACATATTGCCAAACACCAGTCAACGGGGGATTACCATTTACCAGCCTGCAGCAAACCCAAGGTACTGCAGCAGCACGAAATGCCTCCACAGGATAACAGACACATGTTTAGGGTCAGGATTTCTGAGGTCTATTGTAATAACTTTGGAAGAGAGATAACATGGCATCAGAAATAACCAATGCGGTCATTCAGGGATCAGCATCCATTCCTGAACAGGGTGAGCACGTGTCCTTTGTCCATACCAACACCACCCTTCTGAATTGTTAATGGGAAATGGTTGTCTTTCTTTGGTGTTTTTCCACAAAAAACGCATTCAGTGCTGTTTTTCAAAGTGCTTTCTTTTTTTCACCTGTGATGCTTTTCCATGGCTGCAGTCAGGTGAGGAATATCAGCGAACCATGAGCCCAGAGGAAGTGAACAAGGAATGATTGGTGGTGTATCCATCTTACCATTGAACCAAGTTTGTGTAAGGACACTCTTATACTAAATATGTATCAAGTAGAGGCATTTTCGTAGATAAATATTTATCGTGGACATTCATTTTCCTCTTCCTGGAAGGAAAATGCCTACAGAGTTTCTGTGCAGAGTATCTGGAGTTGCCAATTCCATGGCAGTATTTGGTCTTGTTAGAAAGTTGATCTGACCTGCTATTTTCAGCGTTCCTGCAGGGAACAGTGCTGCAGGTCTGGTGGCACTCAGCACCTGACCAACTGGGCCTCTGAACGTGGCAGTGGCGGTACTGGATCAGACCAAGTGCCACCAGCCCTGTGTCCTACCTGTGAAGATGGCCACGACATAGATGCTTATAGGAGAGTGTAGCAGCAGAGTAATCACAAAGTGGTATTTCTTTCAGTAGTTCCCTGCATTCCAGGTTTTGTGCCTCAGGGATTCGCCGCATGAGAGCAAGTTTCTTTTCATTTGATGTATTTGCCAATCACTTTTTGAACCCATACAATTTTTTCATCTTCACTGAATTCTGTGATTAAACTGGGGAACTACTTATTATGAGTTGCATAACACACTATCTCTCTATTTTAAACCTGTTGCTTGCTGTTCTTTCTTGATACCCTCTGGTTATTATATCAGAAAAGAAATCAGCCACTGTTCCCTGTCCACCTGTCCTCTGCCCTGTTAAGCATCTCTTTGCAAGAAGGTGGCCTTCGGGGGGTGGATCCTGAGGCATTAGCTCTGCTGCATCCCTCCCTCATTCAGGCCTTCCTGCACTGCCTAAAGCATTTTACACCGGGCTGCCTGTGGTGAGAGAAGCCTCTTATCTGCCTCTGCTTTTTCCTCACAGCTACTTCTTAATTTCACACACTGGGAGAAGATAATCTTTCTATCCAGACAGAGGTAGAGCGGGTATCATGGGAAAAGAGAAGACGACAAGAGGGAAGAAGAGAGCACCTTTCAGAAAGCATGCCAGAAATGGGAAAACCTTAATACAGGCTTCCTGTTACGGGCTTTCTGTGTGGCAAAGGGAAGATGGAGAAAATGCAGCAGCTCCTTTTCCCTAACCCAGACCCACAGCTCTGGAAGGAGGCATTGCAAACGCATCAGAGTTTATCACCTCCCAACACGGACTCTCTCTGCTGATGGGACCTTAAGAGGGAGTCTGGAATAGGTATCCAGGGAAAGCGCCATGAGATCTGTGCCTTAAAGTAAACACAGGACACCCAGAGATGAAAACGGGGACAAGAGCATCCACATGGATTCGCCTTGTACTGCGCAAGGACCTATGAATTAAAGAAGGATGTGGGTTAAGCCGTATCTCCGAATGAATTTTCTGTCCTTATGGAAGTTACCATCACTCAGAGCAGAAAGGAGCTTTTCACTGCAGGACCTGCTAGGTCTACGCTAACCTGCTTCCATGCCAAAGCAAACATTATTCCCACAGGCCCCTCCGTGGTACGTGAGGAGTACAGTTTCAAACCTCCCCTGCTCCAACCACTTTGGACACCAAATGCGAGAATGCAGGCCAGCTTCTCAGCTGGTTCAGGCTGGCTCAGCTCCTTCAAAATCAGTGGAGCTCCACTGCCACCACATAATTGTGGTTTTCGCCCAATATCCAGCCTTCAGCTCTTTAAGAAGGCAAGTTGTGGATGTGTTTACCCGTTGCAGGCATCCCTTTTTTTTTTCCCTTCCCTTCTTTTCTCCCCCTTTTCCCTCTAGCCACTGTGGCCATCTCCCCCTTGTCCCCTCAGCTACCAGAGCTCACATAGAGGGCATTGTTAGTTACACTTTACAGGGGGTGGAAAGCACTAAATCATGGGTTAGGAAAATAAAGTTAGTGCCCTGCAGCAATCAGAGGCAAGCAATACTTCACCACTGAAACACAGCATGTGCACCGGTGCATTTTAACTGGATTCCAGGGTGCAGAAATATTTGCAGCTCTCGATCCTAAATTATACTCACATCCAATATCTCGGATTTTCATATTATTCTAACATAAAACTGTCACCATGTACATGTGGGGCTTAAATTATGTAGAGATGATATTTTATTGCATAGAATTTGTTTGCATCTCTGTGGAAACCTGGCACCCACCCCACTGCTGAAGTCCAAAGGGGCAGTGACAATTTAGGAAAAATCTGAGAAACAATCCAAGAAAACAAGCTACATGTGCTTTGTTATCTAATTGCCTTTTTTAATATTGGAGGGAAAAAATCGTGGAAGGAAGCATGATTAAATAAAAACTGACCTTGAGTAACTTGAACGACAGACCAAGCAGCAGCATAGGATATTTTCACAGGAATTGACCTTCATCCTGATTAAGTTCCTATTTGGGGCAGAACTCACTCACCTACGGGATTGCATAAGCTACCTGTAAGTGGGAGCACTTGGGCCTGGGGGAAAACAATTAGTTGTTGCTCCTGTGCAGCTGCAAAGTGAGTAAAGACAGGCAGGTGTGGTGGCCTGGGCTTTTGGTGATCAGGGAAAGGGCTGCAGAAGCTTAAGACTTGACCTGCCTTCTCCTCCCATGCTAGCTGCAGAGATGTGTACACCTGGATGTGCAGCCACAATGCGTCCTTAGCCCGTTCGGGTTGGAAAGAGCGGTCCTGAGGGGGAAGGTAAGGCAAGAGGTGGTGGGGACAGGCCCTTTCTGACCTCTCCAGGTGGCACAGCAGCAGCCAGAAGAAGACATGAGCTCAAGCACTTCTCTCTTGTCATAAAGGACAAGTAGGGAATTAATTGCCACCCCCAAACGTGACCCTACCTCACCTTCATGAGCAGCCAAACTATTCTCCAGCACATAGAAGAACCTAATCGGTGAAGATGTTCTCAGGCCATCCAGGGGGCAAGCCTGCTGTTTGCGCCTAGGAGCTGTGTGCCAGACCACAAGGCTTTCACTTCTATATTTTATCTGAGCTGGCATATCAATCCCAGTGTGAAATTTGATGGCCAATTACTCTGCATGAAGGGTCTTGTGTTTTGCTTGTGTGTGTTTTGTATGTGTGTATCTTAAACTCTGAGAGGGGAGAAGGAATTAAATCATGCCATAAAATAGAATAAAATAAAAAACAAAACCAAAAAAACTCCAGGAACTTCATTATGACTGGACTTTGATGAAGTGGAAAAAAAAAAAAGCAAATGAGACAAATAAGACAAATAATATATAAACACCTCTCAAGAACATTTCCTCCAGAGCGATAGAAAATTTTGTTAGCTGATGTTAATTTTCATGCTTCTGTGGGAGAAGTGAAAAAGGCATGCTGAAAGTGATATTTTTGAGATGCCACTAATAAAAATGCAGCATAAAACTAGCACCTTAATTCTGTTTTCCTGCTGGAGAACACACTTTTTCAGTTCAGGTTTTTCCTGTTTCTGCACTCTATGCACGCAGCTATCGCCACATCCGCACTCTGAATTTCTGAGGCTGGCATAGCTAGCCTTTATCAAGACCGATGTGTTTCTCAGACTACACTTCATATGACCAAGTTGTGCCAGCAGGGATCCAGTTTCTTTTTCTTGCCCTTGCTTTTAGTTTTGGGTGGACCCAACCACAGATAAGCATCCTCGAGGGTAACGAAGGGACAGGATACACAACAGGCCAGATGCTACAACCTGCCTGGAAACTCTGTATGTTCTGATTTGGGGCACCCTCTGACTGGGGCGCCCATTAGTCTTCGCTGAAAGAGGTTGTGTGAAATGGAAGCCCATCCCAGGCGACTCTTCTCTTATCTCCCCTCCTGCGCATTTGGGAGAAACCATTTAGGCAGGGCACTGCCTGCCAGCAATTGTCCATGTTTTGCGTGGTGCTTATCTCAGTCAGTTCCTACTTTTGCACATGTTGTGTCTGGAAAAGGAGAGGGAGGAAAGCATGCACTGGGCAGCTAGTGTAAAGCACGGGGAAGGTAACTGGTGGTAATGGAGTGGCAGAGTATTTTGAGCATGTGCTTACTGACCCTGCTTCATATGCGCTGTATAACTAGTTCTCTCAGAGGGTGACTGCAGGAATTTCTCCTATTATTGGCCGCCTGTACTTCTGCGTTCAGCCATAGCCTCCTCAGATGCCACCTTTCTGAAGAACTTCTCTTTCTCTTCCCACTAACTTCCCACCCTCCCAGGCATTCCTGCTCAGCACGTCCTTGCTCCCCACAATTTCTATTTTGAGGGTGGAAGGCTCCCTAGTCAAACCACCCTCTCCCATCTTGAAAATGGGGTTTTGAGGGGACAGGGGGGTACCTGGGATCCTCCCCGTCTCTGCTGCACCCTGCAAAAGCAGCACTGGGCACGGCAGATCCACCTGCCCCCTGGTGCTACCCTGTGCCTTCTCCCCCATGGAAAACCCTATTCTCATTGCAGAACAAGAGCGTTTCCACGTCTGCTGCTCTGCGCTTCCCTTGCTTCTCCCCAGAACGAGTGTAACTGTGGGGGAGGGAGGCACAGAAAAAGCACTCCCTTCCACACGGAGGATTTGCAGGCACTTCATGCTTTTGTTATATAAAATTTGAAGAGTGGATTTGCAAATACTCGGCACCGATGTCACATCTACAGAGGTGGAAAGACTATGAAAGAAGAGCCCTGAGTCAAATATATATCAGCGTAAGAGAGGAAGGGGGAAGGAACATGTGTAAATCTATTAAGCAACCTGCGTTATCTTCCATTGATAGTTGTATGTAGAGCACATATATTTGTAAAGTGTAAAACCCCAGTAAAGGAATGGCCTCAGAAAGATGTCTCTAGACGCATATTTATTTTTTTAAAGAGAGTACATAGCTATAAAGCTCTCCAGCCAATTTTTTATTATTATTTTTTTAGACTGCCTGTGCGTTTCTTTGCAAAACGAGCTAATAAAGCTAAGAAAACTGATGACACTGGTGCTTGGACAGCTATCAGAGGAAAAGAATAAAGTATTAGTGTAGGGAGAGAACTGAAACATTTCCAGAACTCCATTAACAGAATGAGAAGTGGTTTCAGAGAAGATGAGCTTCTATATTAGGAAAGCTTTACTTATTTCCTCTGAGATTCTTCCAGTCCCGCGGGAGAAAGAAAAGGCAGTGGTGGGGGTAGGAAAAGAAGAGCAGCAAAGAGGCAGGGATTGATGTGGAGAAAAATACTTTGCCACTGTTTATGCATGATAAAAAGGGGAGTCTGTCTGAGCATGAGAAAAGCTTTCTCTAAGTAGCACCTGCCACCCCATTCTCCTGCAGCCTCCCAGGATTGGGACCAGATGGGAGACAACATTTATCGTCCCTGGAGTCAGCGGTGCAGTCTGAGCACGGAGGGATCACACCACCCACCTACACACACCCACGCTGCGGTGCAAGCACGGCAGCAGGGATGTGAAGCTGCAGAGAAGGCACACGCACACACAGACACACACAGACAGCCCCACACACTCCCCCTGAGAGGCAGGGCAGGGTAGCAGAGCAATAAGAAGTTAGTGGAGAAGTGTCCTTTTAACGACTGAGCCGTAGCAGCAGGAACTGCCTAGCTAAAGTGACAGCAGCAATTAAAGACAAGAACAGCCAACATCTGTTGATAAGATGTGCTGTTGCAAGTGAGATGTGTTTACAATAGCTGAGAGAGATTAGAAGAAAATTTCTACTCCTCCCCACTTACTCACTACGTTTGACAGCTCTCTTCATATTTGAGGTTTCAATGTCTTTACTCTTTAGTTAGTCACTTTTCCTTGTTTGTGCAAGTCCTATTCATGACAGCGTGTAAAAGAAAACAAAATTTATAAAGACAGGCAAATATGATTGTAACCCTCTCCCCCCTAAAAAAATGGATGGTCTTGCAGGTGGTCATATTTCTAGTTCACTCTGTGGAGAAAAAAGGGAATTTCTAGTAATTTCTAGTTGATGTCTTTTATGTAGGAAAGAGGACCCATGCCAAAGGAAACATCTTACAAAAATGCAAGAACCGTGGGGGTAGAGGTGGAAATTGTTCACTGTACTAATAGAAAGAGAGATCATAATTTGCTGTAAAATCAAAGCATGACACTGCAATTAACACGTGTGCAATGTTGGTCCCTGTAAGCTGTCTCCAGTCTCATTCACTGTCTTCCTCTGTCTTGGTTACCTGTGCTCACCAATGTGTTCATCAGACACGGATAAATTTATGGCAGCCTGGTTTGCTGGGATTTTATGCCTCATTTACATGGATGTAAGCCATGAGGCAAGCTACAATGGCAGCTTTGCAAACAACACATCAGTGCATGAGGCAGGGCCAGAAAAAATGAGATGCAATCAAAATAGTATATGAAGTGTAGCAGCTCAGCATACAAAAAGCCTTCCCTTAATCCTGCAAAGCATCACAGGCTCCTGCAAACCCAGAACGGAGAGTCCCTCTGTGGTCATCATGAGGGACCGGACGTCTGATGCGGAACTCCTACAGTGGCTGGAACAGCGGGACCAGAAGATGAAATGGTTATTGCCTAAAAGCTGTGAGGTCCCAGGCTTCTGACAAAGCATTGCCCACCCAGTCCCTACAATACCTCAGCTGAATACTTGCAGGGGCCCTGCTTTTCAGCTACATGCTTCTACCCCACAATAATAAGACTTTTAATTAATTAGCTCTCCCACCTGCCTAGGAGAGAGAACGAAGAGAAATGAGGGAGGATGCTGTGGTGTAATGCAAATGCAATAATAAAAGAGTCAGAGCAAGGAAGATGGGATTTAATAAGTGGATTTAAGTCTATCCTTGTTAAAGACAACATAGAGAAATGCACTGCTGTAGATGTGTAATGGAGCCCATAAGAGTAAAGGCAGAACTATGCATCAGACAGAGCTGTAAAAGGGAAATTCTGGCTGAGTGTTTGCTTGAATGGCTGTTTGAATACAGTGCACACTTTTCAGTTCTCCTTCGGTATAGATGGACTGGATTTGACATCTTCTGGAAAGAATCCATGTATCTTCCTCAATTACGCAACTCCTGGGTGACCATGAGGCTCTGGTCTGGTGTGGCCTCTGTGTTGCTCATCACTATGCATCCTCATAATTTCTGAAATTCTTTACAGATGTCAACAACTCTAATGTCTTCCAGCCGTCAATGAATTGCCCAAGAATGAGAGGCTTCATTCTTCACTCAAATCCAGAGCTGGACAACATGACTTTAAACACGAGAGATGGAAGAGTCCCAGCTTTCCCAGGCTCGTTCACAGTTCAGTGGCAGACTACCCAAAAAAAACTAAACAGGGGAAATGGAAAACAGTTTCTCCCTTGTATGATGATTAGTTCTCAGACCCTGCAGACTTTGCATATTTGTGTTGTGTTGTGGTTAAGTCCTCAGACAACCTCAGTAGTTAGTCATCTAGATTCTCTGGAAATTTTTAGGAACTTTCCACTAAAGGCCTTTTGGCGGAAGAGCATTCCCTCAAAATCCTCTTCCATTTGTATCTGCTGGAGAAGTCCCTCTAACCTCGTCTATTAAATTTCATGTAAAAGAACAGATTTTTTTCCTTCTTATCTTTATAAGACTTAGAAACGGGAGGAAATTGCAGGTTTTATTGCATATTCAATAGGAGAGAGCAGGTCCAGGATGTTCTGGTTCCAAACAGACATAATTGTAGAGGCTTTCTTTCAGCAGCTATTTATTTTTATCCCCAGCTTACAATTGGCTTAAAAGAATTCAAGTACAAAATCGATGGTCCAGCAAAGACACTAGCCGTAGGTAGGAGGATTTCCTCCTCGGTGTTACTAAAAGGCAGCTCAAGCCTACCTGCGCAGAAAAGAAAATGTCCAGAATAGTAGACTCAAGATCATGCTAAAACTCTGTGCATAAAACCTTACTTGCCCCTCTAGACAACTTAAGGAAAGTCTATTTTCTTTATTCCAGATAAAATATGTTTCTGTTATTATGAGGTAATATCTCTCCACTGGATCATATGATTTTGGCAGTAGGATAATCAAGTGTAAACACAAGACAGTGGAAGGATAATTGAAGCAAAACCAAACAGGTGAGTTTTTCAGTCCTTTTTTTACCATTACACAACTGAACGCTACATACACTTAAAGGAAACTTCAGTATTCAGCTCAAATAACAAGTCTCTGTGCTCCTTGTACCCTTGTGCTTTTTAAAGCTTCTGACCCTACTTTAAAGAAAGTGCATAAGGGATTTTCCTTCACTTTCGGCAGAAGTAAGGCCAAACCCCTTGTAATTTACAGAAACAAATCTAGGCTCCCTCATGTTCAAGCACAATTTCTGAGCAGATAGCTGACCTCATTTCCCTAGGCAGTTTTCTGACAAATAGGGAGCAATGTACCTGTACCTTCCTCAAGCTTCTTTTCATTACTGTGTCTAGCAGTTTAATATTACATGGTGCAGCGGGTTCATTGGGAACGAAAGTGCAACCAACATATAGGTGAGCTGTGTCCTATCACGTAAGCCAGGTTATAATGAATCATGCATTTACGACCTAGTAAAACCCTCACACTGTCTACTTTATTTTAAAGCTTGGTTTCGAGGCATACATGCTTTGCATTGTCCTTTTGGAGGAGTAAAAATTGATTGCTCTTTTTATTAGCCTTGCAAACCTGCTCTGACACCAGGTTCCTGGACAGGGATGGGCTGAGCAGCACTCAGCACCGCCGAGAGGCAACGATACAGAAGTAACTTCAAAGTCTATTTTCCTTCCTTCTTGGGGCCATTTCACAGAGGTCTTCACAATAATACTGCAGTGACCTACACTGACAATTATCAGCTCCAAAGGATGGTGGATTTCAGGTTTGTGGATATTGTCAGAGCATAGGAAATTTCATGGCACCTCAGACATAACAGTGCATGTAAAATGAGCTAAATCATCACCACACATAGCTCATTGCTGTCCAGCCTTCTCGTAGGAAATCAATCAGGCCTAACTTTTGATTTCGAGGTGCAATACATGCATCTGTGGCATGTATTTGGCACACGCCAAAGTGCATGTGAAGTTGCCTGAAAGGACTAACAAAACAAGGTATCCCACTGATTTGCAAATGGAAGTATTTTTACACTGCTTTGCACACTGATGAATAGAGACATGGGGGAGGAGAGGTGGAATGATGGAGAGGCCAGCCAAAAGAAAAGTAGATCAGCTTGTGACCCGTGATCTGAAAGACTGAAACTTATTTTTATTTCAGGAACATAAAATGGTCACAAGTAGACTTCTTCAGTTACTCAAACCACAAGGCATTGTATTAAATCTACTTAGAGCTTCTTCAGTATAATTTCTTAGTTGTTTTTCTTGAAGGCTGTTTTGAATTTCAGGAGAGAAACCATTTTTAAAATAGGGATGGTAAAATACACAGGGAAAATGAGGAGTTTTTGAAATAGTTCTCTTAAGAAGGAGTACATAAATACTTTTTTCTTTCTGAATACATTACTTACAACAGGCACACAGCTCATGGAGGTGAGGTGATTACAAGTACTAAATCATCTCCATTGAATTCAACTGAATTAGACATCCTGCTGGCTGTATTCCTGTGCTTAGACATTTACAGGGTTGGACTGTTGCCTAGGGAATTGGCCTCATTAGGAAACTATATCATATATAACTGTGACTGTGAAGTAATTTATATGAACCATGACTGGCTATTCTTCTACATCATGGAACAAGAGAAATCCCACTTGTGCAAATTTTTATTTAACTTTGGTGTTAGAACATTGGATGGGCCACAGAGAAAGGATGTGTCACATCAGTTACAACCATATAAATGATAAGGACTTGTTAAACATTCTGTATTTCACAGAGGAAAGCACTTGAGTCTAGAAATCTAGCATTATATGAGTGTCTGAGATATAGCACATATTTCTCTTCATTTAGTTCAGTGGAACTGCCGCTAAGCAGATCAGGACATCTAAATAAAAGCATTAGTTATGCCAACAGAAGTAAGATGTGTGTATATATGTGTGTGTATGTATATATGGTTTTATATACACACACACATATATATCTCAATCATATTTTTTTTAATTTAGCATTAATTTAAAATGCCTAGAGACATTTTCATTTTTTTAAAAAAAGCAAAACGAAGCACAAACCTTCATCTGAGTCCAAGACTGCAAATTGTACAACAATCCAATTTCTATCCAAGTCAGAACCTGGATGGTGTTGATTTCTGCAGAGCTTTTATACTTGCATACATGCAATGTTTTATATAAACACATATTTTTCAAAAGAATCTATTTAAACTGGGTTGAACTAAATCACTCATAAACCAAATGACATTTTTAAAAATCAATGTAAGAACAACTTTGTTGTGTAGGCAAGCCCTTAGGAAGTGTCAAATGTGGGAAGAAGAGATTTTAGATGTATTTATCTGATAGTGTTAGCAGAGAGGTCTTCAACACTGCTATTAGTTTAGAACAGCAATTTGTCAGTACGTCTAAATTTTGGAAAGGGTAAGTCTCTACTCAAAGTTAGCGGTCTTCTGACTTGTCACCAGACAGAAAAATCAGGCTTTATACATTTTTAAACTTGTTAAGATACCCTTAGCCTAGTATATAGGCATAGGTAAATAAGCATAGCTATCACATAGTTACCTTACTACCTGGTCTTTACATCCACCAAAAATGTGTGTACCTGTTGCCTGCACAACACTTCCATTTAAATCTACAATTACCATGTGGCCAGCCTCATTGCCAAATCTCAGATGGGAAACCTGGTTAACAAAAGCAGTACTAATACATAAATATTATGTAAATGCACCTACAATATAAATACCACAATACTGACAGCAATACAGACCTGCAAATGAACATGGAGAGATTTCTCTGTCAGCACTACAAAAAAAAAAAGATCTCTGAATGAAAGACCGCCATATATACACTTTGTTTTGCCAGCTGTGCTACAGCCTGTGCTTCTGGGGTTGCATAGCTCATCTATAATGTTCTGGGGCTTTTGGGAAGTGGCTTACGTGTAGCCTGGTATATGCATGGTACATGGGCAGAGATAACTGTTAGTGAGATGCACGCATTTATATAGCTGTGATTCCTCCTGTGGGCATTCAGTGCTGAGCTGTCAGAGGAGTTTTTGGCACAGCAGGTACAGAGATAAAGGTCTTTGTCTTGCAGGATACCTGCTCAATGGAGTTGCATTCTCTCTTCCGTGCACAGTCATACTGTGACCAGCTGAGGGATGGACTTCTCCTGGTATTTACTCTTTGCTGCCTCCAAAATCCTGCAGCTTTACTCTTTTTGATATTTAGCAAGACCTGCCTTCCTATAGATGCCTGCCACATGCAGTAGAAGTGCTTTTCCCCTCCCCAGATAAGAACTTCCAGATTAGACTTTTCGTTCCCATATTGTTTCATCAATCATCTTCTGCTGGAGGAAGGCTGGGCACGATTCCAAGGCCTTTGCTTTGGGGCAAAGAGATCTTTGAGGAGCAGCACTTGGAAAGCCTCCATATTAGGAGCAATCTGCGATGTGGATTTTGTGCTTGACTCATAATTCTGCCCATAAGATCCTGAGATAATCTAATGTTTCCAGAGAAAGATAGGCTGTGAGTGAGAATATTTGAATTCTGCCAATTAAAAAGGGAGAAAGTCCGTAACACATGGGCTAAACAGATTAAAGGTGTGGGAAGCTTTGTAGGGGAGATAAACTGATGAGCAGTAGCTTTATAAAGCAAGAAGGAAGCTAGAAGCAGGAAAAGATTAAGTGGAGTGGCATTTACAAAAAATAAATGTTTGAAGGGTTGAATGGGCTGTGGAGATCTGACCTTAAAAATCAACTTATTTTGGGATTTAGGCATAATTCACAGCATTAACATATATTTAACTAAAAAATTCCTAAATTATACAGCTATTTATCATTAATAGGATTATACTAGTGAATTTGCATTATGACAAGAATAAAACTAATGTCACTAATAACAATGTTAGCACTTCCACCATCGCATTTCATCTTGTTTAACACGAAGAGGAGCAGGAAAGCTCTCAGCCTCTGCTTAGTTTCTCATGCATGTCCTAACCACCTTCTAGATCCATCTTCTGCATACAGGAACTGATTGCCCTGCTCTTATCTGCTTATTTCCAAGTAACTTATTTCACTATATTCCACTTATTTCCACCTGTAACAGACCCACTTGGAAGAAAAAGAAAAAAGAAAAAAAACCCAAACCCAGAAGCACAGTACTTGGACTGCCCTCTTGCTTTTTTTCCACCCTTCCAGTCAGGCATGATTTTAACAGGTTCTATCTTGAGAAGTACTAAATCCAGAAACCAGTATTTTATGCCATCTGGAAGCTTGATATCCTTGTTTTTCAAATGGCTTACAAAAATATATCTAATTCTAAATACTCACAAATTATGGGCTGCTAAAATCCAATTCAGAACAGTATAAAAACTAATTGAACAAGGTAAATAAAAAAGCTTATCTATAGGAATGCACAGGGTGACCGGGGAAATCAATACAGAAGAGATGTGCGAGACCTGCTGAAGGAATGGAAAAGAAAAGATGTTGTCTGGGCAGAAAGACAATATGAAAATATAGAGATACTTGTGTAGCACCCAGAAAGAGTAGGGAGAGCTGGGCATAAGACTCAGGGCAGACAGTGAGAGTGTTTTGCAGCAGCGTTCAGGAACAGTCACTTGTATCTAGCAGTGTGGGGGAGATGGCAGCATTTTTATTGCAAAATGCTGAGCAGATTTAAATGGAAGAGGTGAGAGCCATG
>JAOXNO010000013.1:87059317-87096395 GCA_028565335.1 Limnodromus scolopaceus
CTAGCAGTGTGGGGGAGATGGCAGCATTTTTATTGCAAAATGCTGAGCAGATTTAAATGGAAGAGGTGAGAGCCATGAGGAAGAGGTGAGAGCCATGGAGACTGGAAAGAAAGCCTCAGTAACAGTACCAGAGGAAGCAAAGCAGCGAGATGAAGCAGGCTTTTGGCCAACCTCCTCTCCACCCAGGAGAGCAGCAAGTGCAGGGGCTGCAAGGATGCCCTGCTGCTGCTCTGCAGACAAAGGTAGAGTCCTTTGCCCTGGGTGCTAGGAAAGACTCCAGTACAAAAATCAGCTTCTCAAGCTTGGCACTGGGTTTAAAGCTTCAGTGAATATTTATCTTCTCTGTGTGTGTGTGTGTATAAACATGTAGATATATACACATACGCACACTTTTTGTTCTCCTTCTTTTCACAGTTTCAGTAAGAATAATCAACGGCATTGCCAATTATCTTTGGGCTTACTGCCTTCTAAAAGATATGTGCCAGTGGTTCCATGGCACATCCATAACAAGTATGGAGGGCAAAAGAAAGGCAAAAAAAAAAGCACATTAGAAATAAACAAAAATAAAATTCAAATAAAGGAGGGACTCATCTTCTCCACCCTGTAATTCTTGGGTGTAATATAAAATCAAACTTCAGCTCCTGAATTAAAATATTTGCAATACAATATCTGAAAAATAAGTGAAAATGAGGACTATTAATGGTTACATAATGGACAAGTAAAAAACAATTCTGGCTGCAATTATGAGGAGTTCTCAAAAACTTGGCGAAGGAAGGAAATTTTCCACTGTCTGATGTCTTACAGAGTCATTGTGGAAGTGTAGGAGATCTGGGTTGAAAACGTCTCTTGATATTGCAACCAATTACAACTTCTAGTTAACCTAATCCAAAGAGAGCTGTATGAAGCCCTTCTGCAAAGTTTGAATCTCCTATACTAATTAAGTATTTTCAAAGAAATACATTAGACACACGCAGATTGAGGGAAAGGACCCTGGCTTCTCTGAATAGACTAATCTTGCTCCCTGCGAAGGAAAGGGATTTTTCCCACTGCTTCGTCTGGAAGGAGAAGTCTCCACCCTTACAGCTGCAGCAGACTTTCCAAACCTGACCAAATATTATTTTGGAAAATGAATCATTGATCCGTAAATGCATCCCCAGATGTTCACATTGAATTTGCAGTATTCAGCATGCTGAGCTTAATTGTCCATTCAAATCACCCTAACTGAGGAGTGCTCTGCTTAAGGGAGTCACCATATGCCAATATAAAACCTGTGTTAAGTGACTGGAGAATCAAGCCTACGCTGTTTTACTTTACATCGCTATGCATTGCTCTAATCTGAGGGAGAAATAATTGCAAACGTTTAACTGTGAAAGAATAAGGAGTCATAAAACCTTCAATCATATTTTAATATGCAGTCACACTCTACTTTCATAAATAGGAATTGGAATAATTATAAAGACATCATTTTTAATTGTCACTCATCATTCAGTTGACTCCTTAAGTAGAACACACATTTAATTAATGCCTTAGAATTTAGCATCAATTACCACATTAGATGTCCTCCGATATTCATTCCATCTGCTGCAAGTAAATACATTTACCACTGCACAGTTATACACCCATATAGGAACCTTGATCACAAATTTCCCTGCCTCTTCATGACCTATTGTACAGCAAGTGGAAAAGTTTACAAAACATAGGCACAAAAAATAAGTTATGCCTTGAAATTAGAGATATTTTCTTATAAGCATAAGGAATTTGCTCAACTCGTGGGTATCGGTTTAGCTAAGAACAATACGTTGTGCTTCACGAAGATGCGGAGCATGTTTAGACTCTGACATGCCGGTACAAACATCTCCGGATTGCCTAGCACACAGAGTATAGGACATCGTTTTGTTGTTTCATCATTTCTAGTCCTTTTTCAGCTCTTTTATATTTTTGATAGCCAACTTGATTTAAAGACATCAGGTAATTTAGATTTGACTGTGTTCTTCGGTAAATTGCACCAACAATGAATGACAGCCACTGCTAAATACTTACAGAGATCACCATCCTTATATCATTTGCTATAAGGCAAAGTCTTCCCAGCCATTCTTGTTGCCCTTTTGTGACCTTTCCCAACTTTCCTGTTGCCTTTTTTCTAGTGTAAATCCTCAGTCTTTCAGCCACAGTCTTTGTATTGCCTCAGGCAGCCACAGGAATCTCTCTCCCCTGCTCCAGCTCAGCGTTCCCCAGCTTGATTATCTACCGAAGGACTCCCATGTGCCTTCTTAACAGCATCACCACATTTGAAGACCCAGTCAGGTCAGCTGTGTGCCACTACTCCTACTCTTTGTTCAGGCCACTGTGCTCCTGAATACTGCCTCCATGCGATCTGCCTGCTATATTCCTGTGTTATATGGGAGTAATCCCTTGGAAGTGGGAGCAGGCACTACTAACTAGCCTGCGCTATCCGGTGAGGAACCCTGATGCAGGATCAAGGCTAAGGAAGCCCCCAGACTGCCAGGAAAAGAAACCCAGCATGCCCTCACCATGCATCAACCCCACAGGTGATGGTCATTACTCTGCTACTGGGAAATGCTTATGGCAGCTTGAATGGGGAGAAAAAATAAGGCAAAGGAAGGGAAGGAGAATACACAGGTGACCCTAATTTGGTCTGGTCCAAGAGAGAGGCAAGGGGAAGAGAGAAATACCCCAGGTGGAGGAAGATGGTCTGAACATGCTGATATCACTCAACAAAACTTGCTCCCTGAGGAGCATTTCAATACAGGATGCTGACCACTGACCTTTCTTGCACTAGGGCCCATACTCTGTGAAAAACATCATTTTTGCCAACTGGTCTCACTGTGGCAGAACTTGGATGCCTTTTGCTTCCAGTTCCTGCTTTCTCACACCCCACGGAGAGCACCACGCTGACCTCTGAGAATCACCAGCAGAGACCTGGGGGGACACAAGGCATTTAGCTCCCCGGGAATCTGCCTGAAGCTAGCCTGCCAGACCTGTTGCAAGCATTTTCTGGGCCATTTACTGCTGCTCTAACGTTTCCAAGTATCCATAGGCTTAGTAAATAAGTCCTAGGAACACTTCTGCAGGGACCAGGTAATGATGGTCTTTACTCCAGTGATTACAGGGTGTCAGGAGGGAAAGGAATGTGAGCCTGGATGGCTCCCTCAAGGTGCCAGAGGCACACTGGCAATTACTCCTCCAAACACCGCACCAAATACTTGTATTCATTATAGTTAGCCTCTCCTCTCAACTGCAGTTATTTCCTCTAAAAAGAGTCCAGACAAGTGAAAACCCCACACTTACCAGTGGTCGTCTGTTGAAGTCGCATCTCCAAACTGATAATCTCTATTATGACTTCCCCAGCATCTGCCCATTGGGTGGAATGACCTGAAAATCAGGAAGAACAATGAGCCCCAGGATCCCAATCAGCACCGGCACTCTTAATTGCTGCCCTGCACAATGGCCTGCTGTGTTACTCCTGCTAGGGACTACCCTGGGAACGCTGTTGCCTTCTGAGTAGTCAGCTCGGTCTTTTAAAGTCACCTTAAATAGCTAAATAGTGTGACTTAAGCATTTGCTCAATCACCTGGCAATTTCCTACATTAAGACAGAATGCAGGTGTTGATGATATAATCTCTAGTTCTTTAAAACAGGGCTGTAACTTACTTCATCAGTCACATAATTTTAAAATAATAGGACATATTTGGACACTCTCATTTAAAAAGTGGATGTCTATAACATTAAAAATAAATACCTATAGGTAAATGAACGTACCGAGTAGAACAAGTACTTTAGGAGAGGATGCTGAAAATGGGCATGAGCTGTGGATATAAGCAACACACTGATTTGATGAACTTTTTAAACAATTGATTAAGAATTAATTGAACTAATTTAATAAACCTTTATAAATAACAAGTTCAGCCTTATTTAAAAACACAATTTACATTAAAAGTTTTATGACTAACCGAATACCACGGACTGCAATTTAAGATGAACAGCTATGAAAATTAATCTCTCTTAAGGAATTCTGAAAGACCAGTTCTCCTGAAGATGTAGTTTCACTATTTTATGTTGACTTGTTCAAGTGCCAAAACCCATTCACTGAAGTTCAAGACACTGCCTCCCAAACTGCTGTATATCTATTTGGTGTAAATCTCAGATTTTGGAAGCAATTTGATCACATTTCATATTGAACCCAAGCAAGGCCTATGAACTAACCTTCCTCTGGTGTGTTTAGCCTTTTCTACTAAGCAGTAGTGAAAAATATCCATTTCTTTCAGATGTTCTGTACAGTTCATCAAAAATCTAAGCAACCCCCCGACCCCAAAACACAAGAATTTGGAATAGGAGTCAATTGCAGTGGTGCCAGTTCTGGTGACCCGTCATTTAGCAGATGAAATGATATTTTTATTTTGTTGTTCCTATGTAATCAGTTCTTTCAGTTACTAAGTAAAACAGAGTCTTATGTTCTTAGTACATATAAATAACAACCATAAAGCTCTTGAGGGAAAAAGGGGACAGAAGAGCAGTAATAAGTAGAAAGCATCCACTGAATATTATGCTGCGCCACTGTCTGCTCTTGGAGAGAGCAGAGAAGGAGATGCTGAAGGAGGAGGAGAGCTGATCCTTAGGGCTGATGTCCCATTTTAGTACGCAGTGTCCGAATTGAGACAGGCTGCCATCTAACGTGTCTTCATTTAAATGTTTCTAAATTGATAAAAGCAGAACAAACCCCCTAAACAGACAGTCTGAAGTACGGGTACAGACAAAGGTGATGTTTCTCTGTTGCCCTCACATGAGTTTGGAAGAGGACTTGTTCTGATGTTCATTTTTCCCTTTCCCACATCCATCATTGCCTTTTCCTCTCAAATTATGCTTGCATTGTGATCAAGCTCTGTGTGCTCATCTAACTCCTTCTTCTACCAATTCCCGTAACAGGCTCTGCAGAAATAGCAGAGGAACAAAAGACAGAGCCAGAAAGCAGGAGATACTATCCAAAAGCCAGGAGTTGGGCATTTCTCTGCTGTTGCTGAGACTCATTATTCTTTCTGTCCACCACATTTATTGCCATGGTGTTTAGGAATTCCAGCCCTGGGTTCCCATAATGAGCTATTTCTGTGAAGTGCTGTATAAAGGCAGAACAAAGAGATGGTCCTTCCTTTAAGATCTTGCTGTGGACAACAGCAGATTGTGATGAGCAGACAGAGGGGGAGTACAAGAAAACAAGAAGACAACTGTGAAACTAATTAGGATTGTAAAACTCTGGACAAGTCTGGTCACAATGGAAATATTAGTGGTTTTGGAGGGTACATAATTTCAGCTTCAGAATCAATGAAGCAGCAATCAGAATAAATCTACAGGCAACGTTTTATATGTCCTTGTTTCTGAGAAGGGAAAATCTAGTAGAAAACACCCCAAATCAGTATGGGGTGTATGTATCAATCAATATGTAACCTCTATATAAAATCAACACTTTTCTTGCTCTCTTTTTTGTTAACCTTGCATTATTACAGACAAGCCAAAATACAACTCTGTTTCGTTCTACATTTAAGGACAGTTAACTACCCTTTTCATGTGTCCAGATGTCCTGCAAGGACCAAACAAATCCTCTGATTTTTCCTTATTTCCTGTGTGGCAACTGGGTTTTTTTGTAGGGATGCTGCTCATGTATGATATCATTTTTTGCCACTCCCAGGAAAGCACTTGTTCCCAAAAATCAGTGATGTCCAGGTGTTAATGATGTTTAATTAAGAAAAAAAAAAAAAAAGGGCATTGCTGTCTTTCAGTTTAGAAATGACAAACTCTGCTTCTTGTCCCAGCACCATTTTCTTTCTCCCGGAGACATCCACATGCTGTCATTGTCTCCGCATTAGTCACGTCTCAGAGATGGCAGAATCAGCTGAGAATTTATAAATTGCCTGTATTTCTTTGGTTGTTTGGGCTTCAGATTCCTCCCTAGTTCTCCTACGTTCTGTCTTCTGCTTGTGCCATCCGTCACTTGTGCTCCTTGCTGTTATCTTTGACAGAGAGCTGTTCATTAGAAATATCCCTTCCTACAGCTTTCTTTGCATTTCTAACTTGCTTCAAGTTATTAGTCTATATAAAACAATGTGGAGCTTCTCTCTGTTTTATCTCAGTAGGTCTTGGAACCACGCTAATTGCCAAGTTATGACTGTCTGTGTATCGGGTGAAGGAATGTGTGGGTAGCATTTGTCTACATGAGAAGAGAGTCCAAGAGCCAGCCATAAGGATATTATTAATGTTGTATCTTAGGTTAAAGTATTAGCCTGTCTCTTCAGTGCACTGAAAAATGTGCCTGGAGATTTTAACTAATATTCTAGGCTTCAACAACAAAAAACCCCACAATCCAGGCTCCAGCTTGACTCTGCAGTCTCCATGGCAGTCACTGACATGTCAAAACAGCCATGAAATAAAAGTGTGTTTCTTACGTAAAAAGCACACCATGACAAGTGTATTTCCTTCCAGATGGTACTTCCATTCGAGCTGGTGTCCTAGCCTTGGAGAGCAGAATCAGGGTAACACAGATGCGAAAGTGAAATAAAAAACCTGCCCACCTTCCCCTCGCTGGGGAGAAGGAGACAATAACCTTCCTGCCTGTGTGGCTTATGATTTATGTCTTTGTGGCCCTTTGTAAAGCCAGTCAGCACTAGTTAACTTTTTAAAAATTTAATTCAATTTAATTTAATTTAATTTAATTTAATTTTATTTTATTTATTCTTTTAGTTCTAAGTACCAAGTAACTTTCTGTAGATCAAAAGGAGAATCAGAAAAGAAAAAAGTGGAACACCATTAAATGTGTTAACACCATTAAAAGTTTTGCCAGGTATACCCGTGCTTGCAGTAGTATACTACATGGGAAATAGCTTATTATATGGATTTCAGTAAATGCTGAAATATACATATCTAAAAACCATATATATAACATAAATACATTAAAATATATAAAACATTTACATATGAAAATGTTCGTGTGTGTGTGTGTGTGTGTAAAATACTACTGACAGGGTGGAGGGGGTGTATCTCAACCAGCTTTGGCCACCCAAAGGCTAGGTGTCTAATCCAAAATGACTGTTTAAATTGCCTCTATAGTCAACGAAGACCTTAGGATGGGATGAACTCCCCTACAGACTAGACAGGACTAGATTCCTTACTTTTAGACAACTTGTTTCATGTGCAACTAGTGCCGTCTGATACATACAAACAAAATGTATAAAATGGACTATTTCAGAGGAATTAATATGTTAATATGCCTTCTCGCATAGGGCCCTAACATTTTTATGCAGGACCAGGTCTTTTCAGATCAGATGCACTGATCAATATTGCACTGGGAATATCCCCACCAAAATTAGTGAAACTGTAAATGGAGTAAGGTGCTGCCTGTCATTTGGTCCAGAGCGTTCACACAGAGCAAGGCTCCAAAATGGTTTTGTGTACATGCTGTAACCTTCATGTGTTGTGAACCTGGCGTCCATCCATCCATCCTTGAACACCTTTGTGCAGCAGCAGGTTACTAGTCAGCATGAGAAAGTCTGGCAGAACAGTCCTCAGGTGTCACATTTACAGCAAAGACAGAAACAGCTTTCTTAAGTAAAGGGACATCTGAGAAACAGTTTGTGTTATAGTCTGTCATCACTGTAAAAAGATAAAGATGCTCAGGGTAGTGAGTCAGAAGCCTTTCATGAGACATGAATATTATCTCCTCAGTGGAGTCAATCAGACAGCTGCTCATGAATCCTCAATTTTGCCACCTTTGGTAAAAAAGATCAAAGACAAATTAGACAATGGTTCAAAGCTACACCAGGGGGGTTCAGACTGGACATTAGGAAGCATTTCTTTACCAAGATGGTGGTCAGACACTGGAACAGGCTTCCAAGAGAGGTAGTCAATGCCCCAAGCCTATTGGTGTTTAAGAAGCATTTGGGCAATGCCCTTAATAAGGTACTTTAACCTGGTCAGCCCTGAATTGTTCAGGCGGTTGGAACAGATAATCGTTGTAGGCCATCTCCAGGAAAGCAGGGCTCCGACATGCATAATGCTTGCTTGGGAAGACAAACACTGTCACTCCAAATGTCCCTCCCCTTCCTTCTTCCCCCAGCTTTATAAGCTGAGCATGACATCACATGGCATGGAACGTCCCTTTGGTCAGCTGGGGTCCCAGCGGTGTCCCCTCCTAACTTCTTGTGCATCCCCAGCCTTGCTGGCGGGGTGGTGTGAGGAGCAGAAAAGACCTTGACTGTGTAAGCACTGCTCAGCAATAACTCAAACATCCCTGTTTTCAGCACAAATCCAAACCATAGCCCCATGCAAGCTATTATAATTAACTGTATCCCAGCCAAAAGAAGCACAGGTAATAATTACAGCACTGTGAACAATTGCCTTCCTTCTACACAGATATTTTTCATGTACATTTGCAACAGTCAGTTGGAAATTTTCAGTAATCAGTAGTGAGTATTGGTGCGGATTACCTCCCGAATATTTTTGGTAAATGATTTTCTGGCCTTGAAGGACCTGAAGGGTCTTGGTTTTTGTGATAACTAAAAGGAAGTACTCCATTCTGATTTTTTTCTTCAAAGGGAGGGGGATTTTCCCTTTCTTTTATACAAGATACTGTTTTAATGGGCAATCGTTTGCCTCAGTGCTACATATAATGCTATTGTATACAAAGCATTAATGTCTGACCTCCTCGTTAGTTATGCTTAGCAGTACAGCTGCTTTCCACTAACTGATGAAATAAAACATAATAGCTTGTTTGCCCAAGGACATTGGCTCTCTGAGTCAAAAAAAAAAAACCAGAGAGAAGCAAAGTTTGACCTTTAATCTAGTCTAAAGTTTAGATACATGCCAGGGGTTGCTGGAGATCAGACTCCCACACGTGCTCCCACACTGCTGACTCCAGAGTCTGCCTGGCTGCGCAGCACATTGGGAACCAGGGCTGGAGATGAAGCCCTTCTTTCTCCTTCACCAAACTGTAAAGTAGTGTTGTGTGATGTGATGTGATGTGATGTAAGGAAGTAAAAATATGGTTGGAGCGTTAATGACAGCTGCCGTTAAGGTTGATGAGCTGCTCTATTCTGCAAGCTGCTTCCCAGGCACTTGAGGAATTCACGGAGGGAGCATTCATTTATAGGTGATACTCCCCAGAAGAGAATTTCACCACAGCCTGAAATAAGCATTTTTTGAAGAAGGTCTAAGTAAAACTAAAAAAGGCACCGCTGATGATGCCATCTGGTGCTGCCCATTAATCAGACAATTACTCTCTTCTAATTAGGGACTAGCCCTGGTACTCCTTGTTATATCAGTAGCACCACAGACACAGATGCAGAGAGCTCTTTGTATTTTAAATTCCCGCTTTGGCCTCTACTACCCAATAATTTTAAAGAAAGCTAGTTTTCCACTGAGGTGTTAAATGATTTTAAACCCTTGTGGCCCTTATCCTTACTCTTCAGGTAGACTTCATATATATATAGACTTCAAAATAAAATACTTCGCCATAGCAGTAAGCTCAGCGTTGGACGTTACAGCTACAGGGACACATTACAAACCAGCGGAAGGATTTGCTTTCCATGTTTACGTGGGATGAACCCAAGACATGGGGGAACTCTGTTACCCTAAATTCATAGCGACTGGAAACTGAGTGCTCTGAGTTCTGCTTTTTGGACTCGGAAAATGTGTTGCTGAAGAACATCCCTACCTCCAGTGACAAATGGGGACAAGTCTGTCTTTCACAATTTAAAAAAAAAAAAAAAATTCATCACAATTACTTGGGAATAACCCGTCACCCAGAAACAACTGCTCCATTATTTTGGGGACTTTTTCTTTACTCTGTCACTGTGGTGTCAGAGATCTTCCAGCAGAGTGAGGGAGAGACCCTTCCTGGGTCCGTTTTTGCAGAGGCCTCTCAGACGAAGAGGACAATTTTCTTTCTTGGCCCTCTGCCACTCCGTTAGCTGGGCTGCAGTGAGCCGTGTTTATAGTTCACATGGCTGAAGATAATCCTGACAATACACACAGTATGAGGAGAGTACAGCTGGACTGCCGGGAAAATAAAACATCGGAGGATGAAAAAGCAGAGGAGGTGGGGGTTTGGGAGCTCCAAGCTTTTCCCCCTTCAGCCAGGGTAATCGACACAGTCATAAATTAAAAATTTATTCTAAGACAACACATAAGTTACTCAGAAGTCATCATCATCACAGGGCTCTTATTCACAGAGTCCACACATAGTTGGAGGGGAAAAAGCGAGTCCATGAAGGGAATTGTTATTTTTATCAGTAGTTAGTTATTATTTGTGGTCTTTCTAGATAAGAAGGCAGAACATATTACAGTACTTATCACCAGCATTATCTGCCATTAGACACAACTGAACTGGATTATTGCTTCTATTTTTTTATTTGTTTACATTTTTCAGCCTCAGAGTAGTTACATAGAACTCAGCTCAATAGTCTCCTTTTTTTGTCTTCCTAACTGTATATAAATAACTCGTTAAGCAACAGCTTTTTCAGAAATTAAAGAAGTTCGGTTTTGACACGTGAGGCCTTTGTGGCATTAAATGTGACACTGATCTTGTGTGGAAAGAAAATCCTTTTAAATTTGTCTATTCAAGTATAATAGAACATTGATACATGCTCCTTATTAATCCAGAATTGAACTTTATGATCTGAAACACTGCAGTATCCATTAATACTGTTTTTTAACGACAGAATATAAACTCTCTAAGGTACAGAAAGTACTTGTTGGGCTCAAGTTCTCCTTTAAGGACAAGTTCAGTAAATAATGTATAAGTAACTTATATTGGAAGCAAAGTTACTAAGATCATTGAAGACAGAATTGCATAAATTTCTGTCACATTCTGTCTTTTCTCTTGACTGTACACCAGGCATGAAATCTTTCCTACTTTTGCCTGTAAATGTTGTTTGTGCAAAAATTTGCTAGCTGGTTTGGGTGAGTGGTGTGTCTGCCTGTAGTTACGCTGCAAGTTGTTTGCTCTGGGTATTTACTGGCTTTATCATGCTGGGTTATACTGCATAATTGTAGCACCTGGACTAGATCACTGAAAAAGTTTAACAGGGTAATGTTCAAAAGCAATTAGCAAAAAAACCCCCAACCAACCAGCCAGTAAACCAACCACCACCTATAATTTCGGATCAGATAAATACTTTAAAGGGACACATACTGTGACCCTACAAAGAAAAAACCAAAATCTCTGAGCATCTGTCCTAGAACGGGGTCTGACAAGCCCCTCATCAGCTTCAAATACCAAGTCTTGTTAACTCATACCCCCTCTACTCCCCTCCCCAAATCTCTAAGGAACATATTCTTACCTTAAAGGTGGAATTCCCTCTTTCCCTCCACTTCCCACACACTGTTTAGTCTGGGACTATACCTGGGTATAAACTCTGGCAAGGCAAGAAATAGACACTAGACAGTTACATAGTCCTTCTCATATTCCTTCCCTTTAAGGACTGTTATTACATATGGAAAACCTACAGCAGGCACCTTTTGTCTTTCCAGAACTTAGTATATTTTTTTTTACCCCCCTGAAGACCTGTATGCTAGATGCATAGTATGACAAAAGGCTGAATTTATTACAGACCGAGTCACATGAAAAATAACACTAATATTAAATATAGACTGCCTTATTTCTAAAAGTGGTGCTTTTTTTTTTTTTAAGAAATAACATACAGACTGTGTAGGAAGTTACTGCATAGGTAAGATTTTATTGCCAATTATTTGGGATAATTTGTAATTTATTAACTGGTTTATGAACTTAAAATTTCAACTGAAGTCACTGTTTCTCAGCTCAATTTTTATCTTATTCCAGGCTGCACCATTTGGATACCATTGGAGTAATCAGAACACATGAAGGACAGTTTAACATCATCCAGGATAACTCCCCCTAGTCTGAAAGCTTTGCTTTCTGGAATTGTTTGAGAAATATGAAGAAACCCCCAAACTGAGTCTTTGGTAGTTTTCTGTCTTTCATGTCTATGGCACTTACTACTGATTTGGGTCCACAAAATTAGCATAAACCCTTTATCTGCTTGGGTGTTTTAAATAAATTGCTGTACAAAGGACTAAAGCTGGGTGAAAAGTCAATGGGTGGCTTTTGAGCAAAAAGTGGCTGTGCCCAGGCAAGGGCCCACGGGCTAGAAATGCGCAGGAGTTGTGCCGGGAACAAAACTTGACCTTTTTATTCATTCCAGGAAAATCTTATTCATCTGCACCGCCCAAAAATGTTGCCCGTGCCTCTTTTGTTTCAGTGAGGCTGGGAAACAGGAATAAAGCAGTGGTGGGACAAAAGCTATTCTTGCAGATTTCCCAGCTCCGCTAAAACCCGGGACCAACTGGAAAGCCCCCAGAGAAAGCTGGTGCTCTGGAGACTCCCAGCCTGATCCGGAGGCTTCTGGAGCCTTATCCACAAGCAAAGAGGGATGTTGCGGGTCAGGAATAGCTCTTGGCGTGGTATTTCTGTGCTGTCGCTTCCTGCCTGGGCTGAAGAGAAGGAAGCGCAAAGTACATGCCTTTTTTTTAAAGCAAGGCTCTGAGACCCCTCCTTTGATGCACTCTGCCACTAAAGTTCAGGAGCCAGGCAGGAGAGCTAAGGAGATTTGCCTGGGATATAAATTGCCAGCAGACGTGGCGTGCAGTCCCTTATATAGCAAGCAGCACTAAGTGGATAAAAGAGGGTGTCGGGCCTATTTCTGCACTGCTTTTCTTCAGGCTGATGCAACCAGTTCCAGGTGCCGACTGTACCTTGGTTTCCCCTGCGGCAGAAGCAAGGGGGGAGCAAGGCTGCAGAGGCTCTTTGCAGCCCTAGACAAATGCTTTGATATCTACTGATAAAAGAGATACTTGGGAAGCGATAAGTGTCACCATTTCTACAGCGCAGCATGGAGGGCTGAAGGAGCGCTTGATGCTCTTACCTGTGCCAGAAGGGTTCAGCGGCATCTAAATTACACCAGTCAGAAATTTTTTGTATAAAATTCATGTTTTCTTTCTTTCTGTTTGTTGACATCCGCACTACACGGTAATAAGATTTACCCAGAACATTACTATAATAAAACTATTACAGTTCATTTCTATGGTGCTGCTGTTAATATTTAATGGACAATGAGACAGGTGTCCCCTTTTATGAGGCAATAATGTGTTTCCTGACTGAATATAGTATGAATGCTGAAGGGATGAATAGCTTTGCCCCTTCATGGGAACGTGATTACTGCTGAGGGAAATAGGATGTCTATTGTATTCTCCAGTGTTGTCCCAGTTTATTCCTTGGGAAATCTCTCAAGCCACCTGCCAATCCAGTTTGCTGTGTTCAGCTCCCAGCTTCTGCGTCTCAGAAGCCATCCCATGAGACTTCAGCTGCTTAGCACAGAAGCAAAGAGCAGCTACCAGACCTAGAGTGACACCAAAATGGTGCTACTTACTCTTGTCTGCTTCAAAATTTATCTTTCCTAAAACTACAGCAGGGAGAACAAGCAAAGTGCCACGCTTTAGTTTTGTTCAGTTCAAAGGAGGCTGCTGGACTGCAGGGTCAGAGCATCATCTATGTCTGACACAAGTCGGTGGAGCTCCAGTGCCGGGATGTGATGGCAAAGAGTTTGCCTAATTGGATGGTACACTCAGAGCCTCCTGAAATGAAGCCAAGACGAGCATCTGTGCTAGAAATTCAACTCCATGATCAGGGTCGTCTTTGTTCTGCCTCTTGCAGAATCTAAGCTTTTACTTTAGGTTTTAACTAAAAGGCTTTTGCGCTTGTTCAAGGATGTTGCAGGTGGTGCAAGAGGAAATGGAGAATCCTTGGACATTTTGGAACTGAACATCTATGACGTATACAGGCAGAGAAACTCAATGACCTGTGTTGTCCTGTGTATTCATATCTATGTCTGTCATAACTACAAAAAAAGAAAGCCATAATAATTTATGGTGATATAATCCTATGTCACATGTGAACATAAGGCTCACAGTACATCCTCCTGCTTTGTGCAGTCTTACATTTCAGCCTGGACAGTATGGCATGCACGGGCAATGTTACCCTCTTGTTTCTGTCCCTCCAGGTCAGATAGAGCTGATCAGCCTGACTTCTTATCCTCAGGGGCTAAGGTGTTTCATAGAAAACCTATATGTGAAGTCAGGAGGAGCCTAAAGAAATCGTGAACTCAAAGTTATTGACAATAGCAAACATAAGACAAGGTGCCATAGTCTTTGAGTGGCAGTGAACTGAACAATTTCTTAACAGCACACTGTGTTAATGCAGTCACTTATACCCAGGAAAAATAGGCAGATGCTGCTGTTGATTTAAATGGCTCCATTTTTCCTTATCTATACTTGATTTCCAAATGTATAAATAACTCTACACATCACATCTCAAGTGACACAGCCCTTTGGTACATATAATACTAGGATGGGGTCTTCCCACTTAAAAATATTTTAAAGCTTACTTTTGTGGTTAAAAGTCAGGTTTTAAACAGACTATGGATTTAAGTATATGCAGTCAAATTAAATTCTTCTCCCAGGATCCTTGGTTATGCTTAAAGGTTGTGTCATTTGGAAATGGAGTTTTGGTTTATTCTCAGGAAGTTTTTACTGGCTGCCAATTATATAGCCTAGGCGTGGGGAAAAATAAAAAGTGCTTTATGCGGTTAGGCAACGGGTCTGGGAGAAGTCAGACAACAGGGCACTTGTGAAAGGGGGCACATCATCGAACACGGCCTTTAGATTTCAGGCAGTTCATAAACTGACTAATCGCCCCTTTGATGATCTCTATCCAGCCCATTTTGACCATGTCTTTTTTATCTGAGCAGCAAGTTGCTGCCTGTGTCAGCAATTTGCAACCTGCCCTGTCATTTTTTTTACTTTATAGGGAAGCAGAGTTTCCTGTGGTATTGTCCCTGTAAGTCTCATCCCCAGCTCAGAAAGGTGAACACTGAATGTAGGGGAGCTATTACTTAATTTATTTCATGACGGGGAGGAGGAGGGAAGTGCTGTGTGATCTCTTCTCTTAAATTCCCTGACCTCACTTCTTTTCTGTTTCCTCTATGAACAGTTATCTTCCCCCCAAAATGAAAATTAAAAAGAATAACCACAAACCCTAAGCTCCAAGAATCACAGTAGTAAAGATAGGAGAACGTACTCTGAACAGCATCAGTTTATAATTAAACCATTTGTCTTTCACAAAAAGTGTCTAGGCTATTCTTGTAGAATATATTACTTTTTTTATAAGCTGTATTTTATGTAGATTTCCTTCCTGTTGGAGAACTGAGAATTTAAACACAGCCAGTCCCAGCAAGTCATCTTCTTTTACTATCATTTTTATCTGGTGCATTTGGGACTATGGCAGACTGCAGTGTTCTTTCGGCTAGTGGTTAAGATCATCATTAAATGCAAATGCTCCTCATAAATAGCCACAGGACCTGCATTTGCGAGGTGCTCAGCAGATTCAGTCCTAACCAGTATAAAACGGGAGTCTGGCAATCAGTCTACCTCTTGGGATCAGAAGGACAGAAAGGGCTGAATACTGAGCTGTGGGCATGATTTCTTCTTCCTGCAGTTGAAATGTTCTTCAAGATACCAGGCAGTTTTTACCACATTCAGAGTTTGAGCCATGTCCATTTGAAATCACTATTCACCACTTGTTCATTTTTCCTAAGTTCCAATGCCTCAGCAATCGAAATCAGTAGACCATCCACCACGTTAGAGATGATGGGACACTCCAGTGTGCATTTTACATTACCTGGCACCTTCTCTGGCTGTAGCAGGGTGCCGCTCTCCCGTTCTTCTCTCGGCTTTTGTAAGGACTGAGACGTTACTGCGCAAACCTTCTCAGTCAGTGTGACCCCATAAGTCAGAGTGCCTGAGTGGTGTGATTCAGCGCAGCCTCATCAAAGCCATCCAGCAAAGACACGGGCAACGGTTTGGAGGTAGGTCAAAGCATCAGTGCTTTCCACCGTCCACAATCCTTTTATTCTGTCCACTTCAGCTCTTGCCCTGTCTTAACTTGTATCTATTGTCTCCCTGCGTTCTCAGCTTACAAGTTATGAAAAACATTTTGCTGTGTTTTCTTCCCTTCTATAGCTAGCATTTCCTAATTGTCCAAGTGCCTTGCATTCTCCACAGCTGGCCTCTAAGACAGTTGCAGCCCCGGGTGCAGGGCTGGGTATATCAGCTATGGTCACGATTTATTTTTGGGAGGCAGGAGTATGCCCACATCTCAGCAGCTGTGAATGCTGGCATGTGCTGGGGACAGGAAAGGTTTACATTGCCTGGATTCCAGGAGACTGATTTAGAGCAACTCATTTTGAGGCAGTTGGCCGGATAAAACCCATGCTGACTCCCTCTGGAAAGCTACCATCTAAAAACAATATGGTCTTGTCTTCAGCTTTTGGGCAGCGCCTTCAAGAAAACTAGCCTTTTCTTTGGGTCCTCTTTCCTGATGGGCCAAGAACAACAGGTGGACGTTTGGATTGTGTGTTTATCAGTCTTTCCAAGGTGGAGGACTCCCCTAGTAATGCCAGTGGTGTCAGGCCCACTTCTCCTACCAGCACGTGGGCAATCAGAGCCGTAGAGCTCAGCAGCTGTGCATGTTGATGGAGAGGTGATTTCTGGTTTGTTTTCCTTAGGGTCAGTGTCCCCAGACCACAGTGAGACAGCAGATGATTAATTTCTGACACTTTTTGGAACAGCGACTAGCCTGTAAAGCATTTTGCCCTAACCCAAACAAGATATGATGCAATGATTAGGGGAACATTTAATGCTCCCACCATCTTATTTAACGGCCGTAGTAATGACAGCAACAGCAGGAGAGCTCACCCTCTCTGAGCAAGCATTTCTTGGTGACATAACACATTCAAGCTTTAAAGCACCCTTGTGGTTGTGATAAATGAAACAATCCAATAAATTAAACATTGTTCAGAGAGAGGGATAGCTGGTGAGTGCTGGCTGATACTTGGTTCATGTAGGAATAAAACAGCAGTGATCCCAAAGCTTTGCTTCATGCAGAGCACCTGCTTGCTGGTGGTGGAGCCTGAGGTACTGCAACCTGCTGAAGTTGCCTTGCAGAAATCACCTTCCTCTCATCTGCTTCTGATTCCCCACATGACAAATGCTGTCACCCCTGCACAGCTGGCAACAGAGACATGTCCTGAGATCGCAGCCCAGGAAAAATCTGGGTGGGACAGCATGTATTTTAGAAATGCCTGATGCAAGTAAATTGCTGAAGCAACCCCTTTTTTGCATAATGGTTTAATTAACGACCACCATGTTACTGTGTTTTACATGATTCACTGTGCTTATCAGAAGACTCCTTTTGTGAAGCAGGGATCATCCGCCCCCCTGACAGTTTACGCAGAATTTTCCTCAGTGGTATAAGGAGTGGAGAATGTCCTTTGCCTCGCTCCTGAGCAGGCAAACTGCTGCATTCCAGCGTGCAAGAACCAGAGACGAGGTGGATTTTAACCAAAACTACCTTTGTCCAGTTCTGGAGCCCATCAGCAAGAGACTGAGGGTAACTGAAGAATTCAGATAGACAGAGTGTAAGGTAACCCCATATAACACTGCTGTCTGTGACGGAGACTTTGGGCAAAAGGTGCATAGTCAACCTGCTAGTACCGAGTGAAATTTCTGGAAACCAGTGCGATCCTTAAAGGCTGTTTGTATCCTGAGCTTTTAAGCTGTGAGGCAACAGGGCCATGCGTCTATCTAGACTGCAAATAATTTGCAGTGAGAGCTGTTTTTATCACCATGCTTCAAACAACAGCATATTGCTGGAACCAATTATATAAATAAATTATATAATATGTCTTTGGGTATCTCAAATACTGTACTGAGCAGTCAGTAGTTGAAAGATTCCAAAGCCAAATTTGAAAATAGGAGGACATAAAACATTAGATAATTCAGTCATATTGATTATAGTTTTTCATTTTTTCTGTATCAGGCTGGTAATATGGAAAGATATTTGTGTTAAAATATCATTGTCCTACAGAAGAGATGTTTTTATATTACTTTCTCAATTGTGTTTAATAACATATTATATGACATGCTGTAGTCATAACACACTGTTAAAAAACTTCTGCAGATACAACATTTACTTTTGATTAAACAAGTGTGCTGGGAGTTCAGTGTATCCCAGTGTAATTAGATGTTATTATTTTGCTATTTTGGGCTACTTTAATAAAATATGAAGAATATCTTTCTTTGTTTCTAAAACTTAAGGTAAACAATTCACTCTTAAACAGTTTAGTATTGAATAGCCCATACTGTTGCAGTTAAAAATAAATCATATTTCCCTATTTAAGCGAAGTTTCTTGATAATGACAAAGTGCTAGTTCTCAAAATATAGATTACAAAGCAAGGTCCAAGATGATCAAAGTCTTTGAACACATAGCAGATATGTTGTGCTGGAGACCCTACCAGTATAAACAGATAAAAATCCATGGAGCTAGATGAGTGGAAGGTCAGGATTTTTGATCCTTTCTTATTCAAGAATTCTTTCCTGAGCATAAAAGAGAGTTGGTCCGTACTACAAGGCTGCATGTACAAGGGAAAAAAAAAGAAAAGAGGGTAACAGTGAGATCAACTGGTTTCAAAGGAAAAGATGCCAGTGGGGGAGAGAAGGACAGAAGCGAACATGAAATTGTCATGGATAAAGAAGGGAAGGCAATCACTCGCTAGACAAAAGATCATCAGTGGCTGGGAAAGGCAGCACTTCTTTCTTAACATTAATTTTCACACATTTTGATGAAGATGTGTCTGCATAGAAGGGATTACAGAAGTCAGTCTCTGCTACGTTTTGCAGGTTATTGATTCTTGATGCATATCCTGTATACTTTGATTCTTGCTATCCAGAAGGCATTTGACTAAGTCAAGTGGCAGGTGATGACCAAGATTTGTCTGAAAGAGTTCAAGGAGAAATAGTGATGCCTGGGCAAAGCACCACTTTAGGATTACTAGGAACTGGCACATGAACACAGCCGTCTGCATCCTGCCCGTGGTAAAAGGGGGAAGTTGTCTCTATTAAGGTTACCAGGTCAAGGTGTCCTTGACTTGGATAACTTGATCACTAGCTTCTTAGCACAAAGTTCAAACTTTAATATGTATATTAGCTGCATATCATATAACCTCAGTGTGGCAGAGTATCTTTATCAGAATGATTAACATTAGATCATGAGTGGTTGCTAAAAAAAGGTGCAGGAAAGATCAAAACAGTGCCCTAATTAAGCAGCACCACCTCAAACAGATTTACAGCTTCAAGGTGACTCCAGTCTGTGCTCCTCTCCCCGCAGCAGGGTTGTTTGCCAAAGCTTAGAGGAGAGCAATTGAAAGACAGCGATCTGCTAAGAGCCTGATTCCTGGAAGAAGAAAGAGGAAATTATCGTTTGCAGAAGCTGGCATGCAGAGACCCTGAGCCCAACGTGTAACCAGGCTCTTCGCAAAAGGGGGCTATTTCAGTTATGCCTATCCAAAGCCTGAGTTGAATTCCAGGCGGAGGTCCCACAGCGTGTAAAGGGCAAACATCATGCTCAGCTGGCATGAAGGTAATAGCCTGGAGATGGAAGTAAGGAGATCATTAGCTTGTAACTGAGAAAGAAGTGAAGAGACCTGCCTATTTCTTGGAAAGGGTGCCCTTAGGGAGCTGGGAGAGGTCTCAGGAGAGACAAGATGGGTGACAGATGGGGTCAGGGAAATGTGAACTGCATCTACAGCTCATTCGAGGAACATAAGGTCACATTTATATTATTTGCTGATGAATAGCGAGATTTTACTGCACATCCCGGGCAGTCTACCCTGTGCTATTAGAAACCATAAAGTAATTCAATGCGCGATAAGAGTGTAACTTGATACCTGTCAAGTCTGAAATCTCAGTTTCTACAAAGAGTCACACCCTTCTGCAGAGACAAACTGTTGAATAATAAAAGCCTTTGGACTTGGCATTCCACGAAATGTGAAATCAAGGTTAAATGTCAGTTCCTCAGTCTAAACAGTTGGGGCTGCTTGAGGTGAGGTGGTCGGTCACTGCAAGGGGGTAGTGCCTTGCATGCCAAGTAGGACATGCCTCGCAGAGCCAACTGTTTCTTCCCTATTTGTTGAACCAACTTCAAGGATTCTCAGGCGAACTGAAAGCTAAAAGCTCCTACTTGAGTAGAAATGTCTTCTCCCCCCTGTTTTGTTTACCTCACTCAAAAACTTTGAATTGCTTTAAAATAGTTGGCAACATGTAACCTTAGGAAACCACATTCCCAGTGTTCGAACATATTTTGGGGCTTTGCTAATATGATATTAAAGCGTATGAGACACACTGGCTACCATTTGGTCTGAAGGAAACAACAGATGCCAGGTAAAATAAGAATCCAGTGCTGCCAGTTGCAGGGCCTGGAGGAAATACCAGAGATGTCAATGGAGTAGAGGATGGTGATAATTCTAGGCTATGTCTACACAGCTTGTCAAGAACAAATAGGGAAAGTCTGGTGCACCTCCTGACCCTACACTCTGCATTTGTGCCACCGACTCTACCATATTTCTCAGTCAACCTGTTAGTATCCACATTGCATAAGAAACTCTGAGCTATAAATTGTATTTGCTTCTAGGTGAGGCATCATCATCAACCATGCATGAAAGATTTCTTAGATGTGATTTGTGGCCACAAGGGCAGATGGGATAGATGGTAGTTGCCAAGGCAGTAAAATTCCGTCTGTCCTGTCTGCACGAGAGTCACAAAACATCTTCACATCTTCCTTCACCCACCTGCCTGCATGTCCCTCCATTCTCCCCTAGATGCTCACCTGAACACAAGTGTCAGAGGGTTGCTGGTGAAAGTGGACTGCAGTGTGCACCTGGACCACGCTAGATAGACAGTATTAGACCCTTGGTATACAGAGAACAACTTCAGATGATTCCTTCTGCTGAGGCTTCGCACAGAGAAATGGAACCACAGGTCAAATTTCTCCCCTGGTCCTGGTAGGAAGCAAGTTGCAGTGATATTCCTCCACCAGCAAGAGAGCACACAAAAAAAAGCTGTACATGTTTTCCCCATCTCTAGGATTTCCTAGGGGATGGCACCTTATAGATAGTTGTCTGACCATTGAGCTTTTACACCTCTGCTGCATTTTAGTTTTTTGCCTTTCCTCCTTACTTTTCTGCTAGTTTCCTCTTGCAGAGGAAGGCTTTCCTTCCCCAGGGTTTCCTCACTGCCCCTTCAGTGGGTTCTTAATTTCAAAGACCTCAAAAACCTTTTGTCCCATCCTGTACCTAAGTGAAGTTTTAATGTCCTCAGATGAAGGTCCTTACTGTTTCTTGAGAGGCAAATGAAACACTCCCAACATCTTAAATGCAAGATACACGTGAATACAAAAATTATGGGTGAACTGTTTCAGATGCTGGAACAGGAAGGCTGTTCAGAACTCCTGCTTTACAGAAAAAATAGCCAGAACCAGGGTAGCTATAGCAACATGCGTATCATCACGTTTGAGGGAAATCTAGTCCTCATAATGGGTAATCCAATCAAGCAAACAAAGCAGATACCTAAGTAAATCTAATAAAGTTATTAAAATTAATTTAAGATTAATATAATGATATAAAAATCCTTCGCACAGCATGCGACAATTTTAACTCTTCAGCCTCAGCAAAGAGTCAGGCTTATCACACCACCAAGCTGTGTTAGAAACAAACTGTTTCTTAGAAACCAACTTCAATTGTCAATCTGAGGGTTTATACACACACGCACCCACATTCCATAGGCATATTGTATCTGCTACCTACATGCGTGGCTCCTGTGCATGTGTACGTACTCACTAACACTTGCAAAAAGTCACGCTCCTCCTTAATCTCCATCATCATATCAGCAGTGAAATCCTCGCAGGCCACACTGGGGCAGAATTCATGTCCTTCTGCTGAAGAAGCAAAGGCCTGTGGGCTTGGACAGGAGCTTTCCCTTGGCCTGCCAGCAGCACGGGGCTTCAGGCACAGCCCGAATCCAGGGATGACAAGGCAGCACATGCTGGGGTTGGAGCTCCCCCTTTACAATATTGACCGTCTTCCCATCAAACTCACAACCTCCCCTTCTCCCAGAGCTGGGAACACGCTTCCCAGCAAGTGGAGGATAAGCAGTTCCTTTTGTCTGAAAAGTAGTGAACAATTCCTAAAAGCATGAATTTACATTTTATGATTTTGGCCCTTTTTCCTCACTGTTCCTCATTCTTGGAACTTCTTCCCTCTTTTATGATCCAAGCAGCCGCCCATTTTCATTTAAATCACTCCTTGAAACACACTTTCTCTGCAAAGCCTCCGGCTACAGATGACTGGATATGGCAGAAACAGTGTTTGAATTCAGAACAAGGGTTTTGTTTGAGCAAATTGTTTGGGGAATAGCCACTTTTTATACTGCACCTGATATTCAGCAGAGTATTAGCATGCAAACAAGGATATATTATTCACTAGTCATTATTTCATTATTCTTCCGTTTAAAAGAGATCCAGTCATCTAATCACAGCACCAAGGGAATAGAAACATATCACGTCATTTAGTGTATCAATTACAGGCCTTAAATGAGGATGAGCAAATAGTCATCATGAGCCGTTTTCCAGTTTACCTATTCTCTGGGGGAAGAACAAGATTCTGTCTGCAAACAAACAACCAACCGAGCATTTTTGGGTAATCTGTTTGCAATCAATAGCTGAAGCAAGTCTTTTTCCAACAAGACTCTATCATGGAGAAAAACCCATTTAAAAAACAGGGAAAAAAAGTATTAATTATATAATTTCAAGCCATCCCCTTTTTACTTGATCTGTGGATGGTGTTTTTTCTCTATATGTGTTCTAAGTTAGTTGGCTGTGCCATATGGGAAAGGTTTCTTTTCACAGTACTTGTCAATGCCACGATATTCCCAATAACTTTCAGCCTACAGTGAAAAGGCAGATTTTCTCAAGCTGCAGCGAAAAGCAGGGGCAGAGGAGGGGAAGAGACTCCAAGAAACGTTTGGGACAGAACCTCTGCACCCTCTACACACACCTTCTCCCATGTGCCCGTGCACACTGGCACAGGTAGGCACGGGTGTACCCTGCAGCTCCCCACGCTTCCCCAGGGCTGCCGAAAGCTGAAGATCTGGGAAGATGAGGAGCCAGTCAGGGAAACGACCGTCACAAGCCTTTTTGGACCCACGTGGGATTCCTCACACAGAAAACCAGCCATGGATTTACGTGCTACATGCAGCAGGCCAAATAATATCGTTGTGGGAGGAATGCCCAGTTGTCTGTGTGGGCGCAGAGTCTCATTCCCAAGTACCATAAATTCCTCCTCTGATCTGCCGAAATTGTGTCGATTCAATCCAAGACATCATTAACCTCGATAATCATCTTGTCCCTTTGGTCTCAAGGCTCTATTATTTTTCATCTACTTTCCCACTATCTGGAGTCCCAGAAAAAGGATCATGCTGACTTAACTGCTCCATCAAGGACTCAGTGGATGGGAACAGCCGTCCTTCCCTGAGAAAAGCCCAGCTGAATAAAGTTAGCAGAACCATTTGACACCAATATTTGACACCAAATAATCAAGCAAATGCTGATAAGTGCCCTATGGTGAGACAGAAACATTATGTAAAACAAACCAAAGCCTCTTGCTAAACATTTGGGTTCACAGGTAAATACTAGGTGGCCTCATGTTGTCCATTCATAAGGTGGCACCGGGAGATCACTGTGCATGAGTACAACCATTCCCCTGTGCGTCCCCTTCCCACCGAGACCTCAGGAGCCAGCTGCTGACTTTGGCCAGGGCTGTGCTAGGAGAGTACTGTACCACATTGGCCCGAATTGCAAAAAGTCATTAAAGGATCGTGATTATCCCACCTTTCCAAACAGCAAATATGTGTGTGCATGTGTGTTGTGTATGAAAAATAAGGCAGGTATGAAAAAAGCTATGGAAAAGCGGAAAATCATGTCCTCAGTACAGAGTTAAGATGCAAGCTGTCTTTAGTGTAAGTACATCTTTTCTAGTTTCTTTGCTATCCAAATCTAAACCCACCCTTCCCTCTGAGGAGATGAATGTTGCCACTGGTTTTGCTTGTGCATTACGAGTGATGTATTTGCTCTGTTGAGCATTGCCTTATTAGCACATCCTGCAAATTGATAACCGGTGGTGTAAAGTCCTCACCTAACATTTATAAACACTTCCTCAGAAGAAACGCCAGGCACTCCAGTGCACTTAATTTTAGGAAAGCAGCTGGTCCAAAACGGTGGAGACTGTATTATTAGTGTCCCTCTCTGGGGCAGGACTGATCATGCTTTCCCATGGAAAGAACAGGCAGACAGTTTAGGAACAGCTTTCGTGTCATGCAGGAGTCTGGTTTTCACTGTACCAACAATTTGGCTGCCTAGTGAAGGGGAGATGACCAAGCTTGGCTTCAGCCAGCTGTGCCCTGCTCTGGTGGCAAGCTGAGCTTGAGGAAAGTGTTAGAAGTACTTGGAAAGGTGAAACGTTTTGAGGTGTGCTGGGGTGAGGGGAGATAGAAAAGTAATGCAATTGCCTTGATTGATGAAGATGAAGGCAGCAATGAATCGTTATAAGAAAAAAAATATTAATATGCAGGACTGAGGTCTATGCATTCTGAAAGGCCAAAAACCCCATAGAGATGCCCTGCAGAGCTGAGTGGTACCAGAATAGTCGCTTGTTGTAAGCTACAAAACCTCTGACCCGAGAACACGTTCCTCATCCTCAGGGCAGCGAGGTGGTGCCACCTGAGCACCCTCCCCCTCTCCCCCCTTTAATTACTGAGTGTGGAGAAAGCATATGGAAAACCTCAGGATGGGGAGGCAGAACAAAATGTCTTTGTAGAGCGCCTAAGCCAGTAACGTTGCCCTGCATCCTGCTAGGAATCAAGCCAGGGAGCAATGCTTCAGCGAGAGGTGCTCTGAAAGCTCTGATTCAATTTGTACCCAGCTCAGCTCCACGACTGTCTCTTAGCTGCTTCAAATTACGCTCTTTTTGGCAGCCCAGAAATTAAATGTTAACTCAGAGAACTGTATTAATCTCTATTAGCAAGGAGCTGGAATCTAAATAGCTTGAACCTGGGCTTTCTGGTGTGTCAACTGAAGCAACATGCATTTATCCAATCTGTAAATCAGTTTGTCTGACAGAGCAGCCAAAAGCAGGTGCCACAAAAATACAATAGTCTAAGCACAGTGTTTATCTTGAAATTGTTTTATGACTTTTTTTTAAAAAGCCCCAAACAAACAACATTATGACAAAAGCTAGGAATTAACCTGGGATGGCTAAAAATATTAAAATAATTCAAAATTTATTTATTATAAGCTTTTTCCCAGTGTTATGGGTTTCAATAGCATACTGCAGGTTTTCAGCTGCTATTGGACTGTTTCTGCAAGGGAAACTCCCTCTTAAATAGTTCTCATCTAAGAGAAGAAGCTGAATTTCTTCCCTAAAATACACCATACACAGTATATGCCTGCTTGAAATCTAAACCCATTTCTCTTGTTAGGGCAGTGGCTGGCACCACATGCTCAGAGAAAAAAAAAAAGGGCAAGAAGTGCTAAAATGAGCAATTACCAAGGAACCTGCCCTTAGCAAAAGTTGCCTTCTAATCGCTGGGCAATTTATTGTTATTTATGATCTAGAGCATGGTGATTTATATCCCTTGTAATTTGTTATTCTACTCAGTGCAACGCTTGGTGTTTGTATTATTCATGGGCCTTTTTAAATCTTATTTCTTTGCCAACCTCAATAATAGCAGCTGGGGCAGTAAGTTCCACAAGTTAATTATTGGTTGTATATAGAGCACCTTCCTTAAAAGAACTGTATTTTACCTACATTTGCCTCCTAATTTGCTTGAGTCTCTCCTCTTCCTGAGCTCTGAATATGGCCATTTCCTCTATAAAGTTCATTATTCTACTTTAAACACATCTTCAAAAACCATTGGTTGTTTGTCTCCTTTGTGAGTTCCAGCCTGTGCATCCCTTTGTATGCAAACAGAGCCTTTGTGTGACGATTTGTACCACCAACACTTTCCCCATCAGCCTTCCGCTGGCAGGTTCTTACCTGTCTCCAGGTCTCCAGGTTGCAGAATTGCTTTGCCCTGGGAAAGTGGCCACCAGGGTGTTGGTAAACAGCAACAAAAATTCCAGAATTATTCTTAAATTCTCTTCCTAATTAGGAAGTGAGCCCCTGAGTGGGGCTTTGGAGCAGCCACACTTGCATCGTCTGCCAGAGCTGTCACAATGGGGAAATATATTGTCTCTGAAGAGTTCCTGCCTGACAGTATGGACTGAAAGTAGTGCTTTGCTGGGGCTTTCCTCCCTCCCATGTCTCTTGCTGGAGCTGCCCCCCTCCTACTGCTTCTAGTCCCAGCCCAGCATCACTCCAGCCTTCCTCAGCTTGCATGGGCATTTAATTTCTCATTTAACTCTCCTGGGGGGTGGAAAACCTTCTTCCTACTTCATTTAGTGTGGTTACTTCTTCCATTGCTGCTTGCAAACTTTGAGATCCCACCATGAGGAGTAAGATGTTCCATGAAAGGGAACTCCAGTGTGACTACCCTGCCTCATTCCTTAGCATGGAGGGCTGCAAAGAGCTTGGCCCTATGGTCATTTGGTTACTAAAGATGCAAGAAGTGTCACTGAAAGGCGACGGTAACAAGACTTCCTGACTCCCATTGTGTTTCCCAGTGGCTTCTCTGTTGAAAATCAACAAAGAGAAAGAGGTCCCCACCCTCCTCCCCCTCCCCACTTCTCTTCCCTTTCCCATCTCCCCATTCCTCTTCCATCTCCTCCACATCCCCATACCATCCCCATACTATTCACAGCCCACCTCCATCCACATCCCACCTCCACCCCTACCCTCAGGACGCACTATGCCTGCCTGCAGTTGCTACTGTCTCTACTTTGCTTCAGAAGCAGTGATTAAACAACCCATGAGTATATATTTGTGATGGTATGCAGTAAATCAAATATCCACTTGGGCTAGACATGTCTGGTCTTCTAATTAGCTTGAAGTATTTGATGTTGACAGCTCAGGGTCTTATCATGAGTTTTTGTGTTGTGGGTTGTTTTTTTTTTCCTTTTTCTGTTCTCAGCCCATTGCCTGGGTACAGTGATACCATTTTGAACCCAACTTTCATTTTTGAAACAGTAGGTCTGAGTCATCCTGATTGCACTGAAAGAACTCCAAAACTAGAAAAGGAACAGAGAATCTAAAATACATACTTTTAAAATAGCAGAGGTTAAAATTAAGCTCATTAATTTCGGAGAACAACCCAATGTACTTTTTAGTTACTTGGGCTGGTGAGATGAAATGTGCCTCTCAGTCTTGTTTCAGAAGCTCAAGTATTGTCCTGATATGATTGAATCATGCAAGAAGTACCAGTATTCAGCTAAAGTCACTGGAAACCCCAGTCCAGCAATCCTGGGAGAAAGTGGGATGGGAGGAGTTGGGGCACACTGGTGAAAAGTGACCCATCTGCCAGGGCAGCCATGGGCAGGAGCAGTGACATGGGTGGACTCAAGGACAGACCCCTGTCAGGCCCCAGGGCTCATATGGAGAGGGAGGACAGCGAGCCAAGGGTGGCTGCGCCAGGGGCATGGCACCTGTCTTTGCATGTGTGTGTGCGTGTGGCAGGAGTTGTGGATTTGCAAGAGAGCTTGTCCCTGAGGTCACTTAGGGGTAAGCCTTTTCCCTTGAATATCGGGGGAAGAGAAGTGACAAAAGCCCCTGGCATTTGACAAGCCTGCCTTTCATTGCAGCTAAGTGCCAGAGACTCCAGGAAAAAGCCAGGAGGTTTTACTGATGGACAGGGCAAGATCTGTGCTGGCTTGGCTAGCAGGGATGAACTAACGCAAGTTGTTAGAGCAGGAGCAGACACAGGCTGCTGAGGTGGGAAAGGGAGGAGGATGGGGGACGTTGTGTGAAGGAGGTGAAAGAAAGGGTCAATATAACCTAGACCAATCAGTGCCGTGGCTTGTAAGAAGTGATGTATCTGGAGGCAGGATGAAGGAGCAAGAGGCTCACAGTTACCCAGCTCTTCCCTCATAGGATCACATCTCCTCGGATCAATCTATGCTGAAAATTAGTGTCAGGTTGGTAAAAGCCCTTTCTGGACCCTGTGATCTCCCCAAAGCTATGGGAATAATAGGGCTTCCCATGGTGCTGAACCAGTCTGGAAAGTGCACAGCAAGCCACGGCAACCCTGGCTGCACTGCCCAGCTAGCTGGCCCTGCCAACAGCATCAGCTGGCCTTCAGCCACATTATAGCTTGTTTGGAACAAATACCTGATGGTCGTTTGGGGTGCACCTGGGCTACCGTGGAGGTGGGTACTGAGACACCTGGAGTAGGCGAGAAGCCTGCGCTGATCAGTGGGAGTGTGAGGTAAAGCAGATGACATTCTTCAAAGCACAGTAATTGCAGGACCCCAGGAGATGCTGGTGGAAGACCTGTGTCGTACCCCTGGTCCATACACAGCTGGGCACGCTAGGCTTCCCACGGGCAGTGCTGGCATCCAGGATGTTGCAGACAGTGACTAGCTGAGGGTGGCTTAGAAGACGTAAGGCTAAAGAGGTTTCATTGATGATAATGTCCAGAACAGGTTGGTTGATACCATGGCTTGGTATCATAGACGTAGAGTCACCTGGTAGGGTAAAAGTGCTCATCCACTTCTGGCACAGGGTGTACTTCCTCCTCAGACCTGGGTGTAAGCTCCTGACCCCATATACAGGGCAGTTGTTCGTGTCTCTGCCTCTTCCTCAAGCTCTCTTGAGAAATAATCCTGCTGTTTCTCTGCCTTTCTAAACTACAGCTAGCTGTAAAGCTAACGGCATATCTCTGTAAGAGGAGCCAGCAAGGCGGCTATGGACACTGGGGCTTTGCAGGAGGCAGTGCTCCTCGTGCAGAGCTGCTTCATGGAGTGATGGGCTGCTGCGTCGTGTGGACAAGTTGGGTGAGAGAACAAGCCATCAGGGCTTTGCTGGGGTGATGCAAGAGCTTGTGAAAAAACCTCACTGTGCTCCAAGAAGTCCTGTGCTCTAACCAGCGTGGCCATGAATGGAGCACGCTAAAGATACGTTAAAAAGCCTGTCTTGCAGATATGAGTTACAAAGAAATGTAATGAAGGATAGCTAGAAAAAAGCCAGGACAGTTCTGGTGCTACAGTGCTGCAGGGAAACAGCAAGTTTGGGGGTACCACAGTTTTCTTCCTCCTAAGACAATTCCTTATCCAGTGTTAGAAGGAAAGGACCCAAGCTATCACACCACTCCCTCCACGTAGAAAGAGCTCATGCCTTAACTTAGCCAGTATTATATGTATAATTGATGAAGTATATTTGAGAGAGAAGTTCAGGCTGTTGTGTTCAGGCCAGGACAGGAAGGCTATGAACGCTGACTCAGTAGGGGCTGCCTTTACTCTGGAAGGAGAAGATTTTTCCGCACCCAGCAATTAAGATGTCATCTCTATTTGATACAGCAATCACCTCTGCAAATGCTCTACAGAGCAATTTTCCTCTACAACTGGACTTCAATCCTATTAATGTAACTATGAGAAGTTTTTCCAATATACAGTGCAAGACAGAACCTGTACAGCATGGAGGGTGACAGCACCGAGTCTTTCCCCATCAAAGAAAATACCCAGAAATCTAAAAGAAAGGCTGTACAATGTGAGCAAGCTTGACCTTTCTCCAGACAGCAGCAACAAATTACCAAGCTGAAAAAAAAGGAGAAGCAGTCCTTCTAAGAAGGAAAGTGGGCTCTGGAAACCAAGTAATTTAACGTCCTTTAATGTCTCCAGCCAAGCTTCATATCGCTTGGAGCAGTAAGGAAAAAAAAGGGGAAGAAGAAAAATCAAATCACCTTTAATTCCCATGAGGAGGTCACCGAGTTTATCATGTCCAAAGGCTTACAGCCTGGTGTGGAGGCTAAAAAAAACAGCAGGGAGCATTCTCTCAGAAAATGATACATCTTTTCCCCTTCTGTCAGGATTTTTCTTTTTTAATCAGATGAAACTACTTATTATATTCAGTATACTTAGAAAAGAAGGAAAAATATGAGATTGTGCCTTTTATTCATCTCCTTTAAGGCCTTAAAGAGAACTGTAACAAAAAGTCCGGTCTACCTGCCTGACAGTTTCTCTCATCTCACAAAAGACAGGAAAGCTGTTTGTGTATTTTCTTTAAATTTTAGCTCAGTAATACAGGTTGTTTCTCTCTCTTTTTTGTCCCTTCTTCCAGCTCAGACTTTCAGGCGCACTTCTTGCTGAGTTACTTGATGTGAGCACTGAGGACTTGGGGAACACCAACCACCTGTGCCCTGTAGCAGGAGAGACTCTGGAGTATCACTACCACTAGCAATGCAATCCTGCAGGTGAACCCAAATGTTCCTAGCTCTTTGTTTATAGGCACTGAACTCCCAGCAGCTGAGAGAGAAGCTTTTTTAAAAAATACAAGACCTTGCCTCTTCAGCAAATGGTGTAGAAAGCTCCCAATCCACTTCAATTGTCCTCTCAGCAGGCATGAACAAGGCTATCATAAAATTACCTTACAGGTCAAAAAAATGAAGCACGCCTTTTAGGACTTCGTCATGCACTTTAGAATAATAACGGAGGGAAAAAAGCTGTCTTGAGCAGAAGTTTCTATCACAGAGACATCAAAGCTTTTAAGCCTGGCCTATTGTAATACAAGATGATCCTAACAATTGCTCCAAAACAACAGCTTGTTAAGCAGGCAGGTACTTACCTGTAAGGCTGAGCAGAGTACAGAGCCCATTTCTACCACAATAGCTACCAGCTATTCTGCTGCGCGAATACGCTCTTCAGCTACACGGCTGCAAGTGAGCTCAGAGCTCAGCATAAGGGAGAAAACACCCCTTCGGTCCTGCTGTAGCGGCTGCCTGCCATAGGGATAACGTTTGAACTTGCAGAGGAGAGGCAGGGCCACACCTGGGAGCTCACTGTGGTTGACGATGAAGTCAATGAATGTCAATGTTTAGCCCTTTTTTTTTTTTCCAGCTTGCAAATGTTGCAGCATCTCTCCAACATTTCCAAAGGGCAGAAGAGATATGAACTGCCCGTGAGCACATGTTGACTAGGCTTAAACAAGGGAAGGATGGACTGAAACAGTCTTTCTGCGGCTCTTAAGGCTGTAAACCTTAGTACTAGGAAAGTGATGATCCGTGAATGGGGTAACAGTAAGCGTGGCTTGCAGCAGGACAGCGAAAAGACCCTTTCCAGCTCTATATCCCCATGGAAAATTTTGCTTTTGGAAGGCCACAAGCTATTGACAAACACATAGGCAAGACCTGGCAAAAGGCAATGACAGCTCATAGACCATCCTTATACAGCTGGAGCAAAATGCGACCTGTGTCACTGGCAAATCTTTTATCTAGGATCTGAAGGGACGACTTACGCTCTCAGGGGAGCTGCTTCGTGAGGCAAGCAAGTCATGGTGGGGCTTTAATTAATCACCCTGTGGTGGGGTAAGAGAGCAGGGAAGCCCCAGGTCGCCGGAAGCATTTGTGGCCGTACCTTCACTAAACCCCAGCTACTGGGACTGTGGTTAGATGAGACCAAGTATGAGCAGGTCCTTACTACGGCCCTTTGATGGTCTCCTGTCAAATGACCCCTTAGGACCATAATTACTGCAGAAACTGGCCCAGATCCCAGCTGGCTCTAGGATTGTGTGTGTATAATGCAAGTAAATCCATCAGCAGTGAATCCACTCAATGAAGGACAGCAAGACCAGCTCTGAGGCCACCCTGAAAGGTTTCACCACACACCAGGAGACACACTGCACCAGGTGGCTCCCTGGCCTTGCTCTCTTTGTGGTTCTTCCTTCCCTCCATAGGACTCACCTGAGCACCAGAAAAATCCCTCTAGGAAGTCTGAGCCATCCAGGCAGCCAGAAAAACTTGCCACCTCCTTGAGGAAGAAAGCCAGGCTCATTCGACTGTTTTCCAGGAGGAGCTGGGGTTTTCCAGGCAGCTGACCTGGTTGCTGCTAGGAAAAGCCAGGGAGCCTGGGGAGCAAGTTTCTAAGGAAATCTTCAGTCTTCAGTTTAAAATGTGTGGCACAAGACCCAGGGATGAAGTTGGGCTGGGAGTCAAGCTCTGAAGACAAGAAAATATTTATTGATGCTTAAGCAGTATTCACAGAGGAGAGAGGGGAGCTGTGGACTCTCACTGGTTAGGGGGGCAAGCCTGGAAAGGGTGAGCACAGGGAAGCAACATGCCACACTGTTTTAGACATTGCTAATGCTTCTGTCTGAGCCTGGGAGCTCTGGGGACAGCAGGGTTTCAGTTGGTAGCACATTCTGGAGATTTTCAAACAAGGCTTTAGTAGGTCTGTCTTGCTTATCAGCACCTCTAAGAGCTCAGGGTTCAGATAAGCACTGCAGAGGATGCATACTTAAACAAATGTAGAGAGGACTCTTATGTTTTCATCCATCATTTACAGGTTTCCTTTTAACCTCCTTCAGAAGGTGCGGACTCCGGACTTTGTGTGTTGGTGAGTGTGTAACATCTTCCCCATTCCATCTGGGTTGTGATTAATTTAGATATAAGGCATTCAATAAAACTCATTCTACCTATTTATTTCAATTTCTAGATACATCATGTACAAATTGTTGTTCAGGAACATGTCTGTCAGCCTATTTTCTTTCAGCAGCTTTGAGAAGAGAGGAAAAGCAGCAGGATAGAATATGTGGTGTTTTGAATAGTCATAATTCTTCACTTTGACCTCCATGGACATTTTTTTTCTTACACCTTCCAGTTTAACTTGAACCCATGGACTTAAAAAACCACATTATTAAAGGATTTTTGTTTCTTTTTTGCTCTCAGCAATAAAAAGATAATTGGAGGGGGAAACAATCTATTCCTCTCATGAATAATCTCCAGCATGGGCCAGTGACTGCTCTGTGGTCAGCAGTCTGTTGACCACTGTGGTCTGGCTGTGCTGGCTGTGAGGAGACATGAAATTCTGAAAATCTCTGACCTCTTCACCAAGCAGGGATGCCATGAGCTCTGTTCCAGCTGCCGAGGTCTGCTCTTGCCTCCAGCATCACAGCTGGAAATGGGGCTGCCTGCGAGATGGTGGGAGCGAAGCACGTTGTACCACAGCTCAGCACTGCAGCAGTGGGTGCCTAGAGTAGCTTGAAATGGTGGGACAAGCAACCTATCCCAAAGAACACAACTAGCCCAAACTGGACTATTACTGACCGAGCCTACTTGGGTTAAAGATGTCTTGAGGTTGCAGTCAGTAGTCTTCCACCACAGCCTAATTAACTCCCCTTAAAGGTCCTCTATTTCTGATCTCTCTGCTTCCTGAAAGGTCCCATAAGTGGCATCACAGAAGAGGGACACCAGCTTGGGGCATCATAGAAGACTTAAGTAGCTGAGCAGAATTTACTGTGGATGTAACTAGGGGCCAAGACATGACACTTCTGCTGGTGTTACCAATTCCACATGCTTTAATCATGCGCTTCTGCAGCTATTCTGTGCTTAAACTGTCACTGCTGAGAATGGTCCTGGTATTACCCAAGGTTACATTTTTATCCATTTTTAATATCATACAAGACCACATGAGCTTTGGAAACCTTTTCTGTAAACTAGCTTTAGAGTTCAGTTGTCTGGCCTATCTGGATTTATAGGTGACCTTGTCTTTTTGGCTAAATGGTTATATAAAGATGACACGAGAATATATAGTACTTTGCCTGCCAAATTTTTGTCTCACTTTTTTGGAAGCTGCTTATGATTGAGGTCCTGCTCCTGCTTGTGCTAAAGCTAATAAGAGTTGTAGCATTTACTTAAGATAGTCCTGTGCCCAATGGATTTATACAACCACTTGCTGAGATCTGGCAGTAAAGACAACTTAGCACCTTTAATCAACAAAGTGCCACACAAACATGACCTACAACACCTTTATGAGTCAGCAACCTGCCATAAATATCTGCAGTTTCACATCCAGGGAAGCTAGCATAGATGGGCCAAATGAATTGTCTTATTATAATAGTTATATGTTAGAAGGATCCCAAGTGCTTCCCAGTACTTGGATCTCCCCAGTGCTTAACAAATACACAGCAGCCCAGATGCCTCCTCTGCCAGGTTTCTTTTGAAGCAGTCAGAACAGGGGAGGCCAGCAGAGGGGATATCCTGTGCAAACAAAGGACTGGAAACTGGGGTATGCAAGAATGAAGTGTCTTGTCCAGGGTCACAGAGGAAGTCTGTGAGGCAGCAAAAATGTCCCAAGACCATCCTCTGTCCCAAAGAGGGAATCACAGCCAGAAACTGCTCTGAAACCAGGAGGATTTAGATCCTGGCCACATACGGCCAGGAAATTGTGAAATTTGTTTCCTTCGGGTGACTGTTCCAGTTTCCCAAAAATTGCCACATGCATTTTGGAAGTTGGAGTGATACCCTTTCAGCAAAATACACTGAAACCTGGGAAAGGGGCAACAGAGGCACTGAGGGCTCATTACTGCGGGACACTGTACCACAGGGGAGATGCACCTCACCCTGGTCTGAAACCACTGATTTACAGCTCCCTCGCAAATCTCCGGCATGTCTTCACCCTCTATGGGTAACCTATTTCCTCTTCAACATGAACCAGTTACATTTGTTCTGCTGATAAAGTATTTATCTTTCTTTCTTTCTTTGACCATGTTGGCTACCCTGACCTTGCAAAAATGAGATGAAATACCACACAGGGACCTAATGATTTAAATATGAGACTGCACATTTCATCTTGAAATTCAGATGATCTTATTAAAGCGTGGAGGGAAAGCAGACGGAACTACAGCCTTTTGTGTTTGGTTGGATACATGTATTATTTATGATGCAGAATGAATGACTGATTGCCTTGAATTTTGATATGTGAGGCAAATGAAGAAATGTTACCTCTTTATATGCAATGCTACAGGAAAGCAGTTTCTTCAAGCCTCTGATGTGGGAAAAGCTGGATTACGGCACATTTCATGTGTTTAAGCTGCAGCTGAAAGGTAAATAGGCAGAGCTTATTTAACCACAAGGACCTACAGTCATCTGTGGGGCAAATGTCATTATATTTAACAGTACAGTATCAGAGCTACATATGCTCAGTGTTTGCTGATTAAAACTTCCTGTAATGGCAGTGTGGTTACTGGCAAAGCAGTGACCTTCACCCCTGCAACTCAGCTTCAAGGGCCACAGAGCTCTGCAACTGAATAACAGACTCAGGTCTGCAGAAGACTTCAGTCATAAAAATCAAGACACCACTCTGACTTTGATTTTGTCATAATGGCCATCAGGACAGCAGGTAAATTAATCTCTTCTTTTTTTTTTCACACTGCCAAAACGACCTCTAAATTATTAAAGGCAAAGAGAGGAAAACTGAGAATTTGTATATAGCGGGAAAGGACTTGGGTCACCAACTTGCATACTCTATCAATAATACCATAAGTAATCGTACTGTCAGCAGGTATTTAAAAGTCATTTCCACCTCATTCTTCAAGTTACCTTTCTTAGCACATAAATGACATGGCTAACTCCATTTTTTAGTGCAAGTAGAGACTGTGAGACAATGTACTTCCCTCCCCTCCCACAGGAGTTCTGAGGGCAGGAGGTCCACTGTTTTCCAACCACTGCTATGCACAGTTCACTCATTTTTCTGTTACATACACTGACCTGCTGAGTGTTGTCTATCTTTCTTGGATGTTTATGTAGAGCATAGAAAAAAGGACAGAGCACCCACACAGATAGACTCGCGCATACATACTTTAGTGACATCAGTTTAAACAGAACCAGAGTTTGCTAGGCATTTTAAGGTGAAAAGCTTCGCGTAACTCCTGACTACCCTTAAAAGTTGTATTTCTCCTTCTTTTGCTTAGCATGTACTGGCTATGAGCGATGACAAATGAATAGGCTATTCTTTCACAAGATAATAGCTTGCTGCTTGTACATGGCGCTGAGGCAATTTGGAGATACCCATGTGTGAGCAAGGGAAGGATGCTCATTTCCAAAACAGAGAGATACTCAGTGACACCCAAGCTGCTGCCAAAGCTTTATTCTTCTTTGGTAAAACTAACTTTGGCAGACACTGTAAAAGTAACTCTTCCTTTTGTAATGTGTTACAAAAAATTGACTCTCATGTTATCTGTCTGCTGCCTCTAGATACCAGCAAATCCATTGCCAGTCAATGCCAGGTACACAGACTATTTTACTAGCCAACAAAAGTAAATGAAAGCACCCCTCCCCCTCCTCCAGATTTTGATAGCCTGATCCAGTAGAATAAAATATCTGAATAATCTCATTGACTTTCTGCAGCTTTTTGACACAGCAAGGCACTGGTCTCCATGAGAGCTTTTCTGCACAGAAGGTGTACCACTGCGAAGGCTTGGCCACACACAAAATTGTAACTATACTGGTATAGTAAAACTGGTATAATTTCCCTAGGGTAGAAACAGTTATACCAGTATAAAGATGCTTATTTATGCTGAAATTTCTATTTCCATATAAGAAGGTGAATAAGCTGCACTGGTATAAAACATCTTTGTGCCAGTACAACAGTGTCCCCCAACTAGTGGTTAAATTGGTTTATCTATTTCAGTAAAAAATATCACACCTCTAATGGAAATAGTCGTACCAGTACAAAACCTATGAGGGGGTGAGGCCCGAGTAAAAGCTTTACAGACAGGATCCTTTTTTCCCCCTCAATACTATAAAAAACATCGTAATAAGTAATCTGGCTGGATTTTTTTTGAGCACTGGCTCGGACTACCTTTCAGTGCTCACTGGTAAACGTGGGCCAAATATTCAGTAGTTTGACAGGCAGGGAGGCTTCCTGGCGTGGTGACAGTGCTCATCGGGAATATTACAGAATCAGAATTGTCAAGGTTGGAAGGAACCTTTAAGATCATCTAGTCCAACCATCAACCTAACTCTGATAAAAAAACCCCATCACTAAACAATGTCCCTCAGCACCACATCTACCCATCTTTTAATTACCACCATTGATGGTGCCTCAACCACCTCCCTGGGCAGCCCATTCCAACGCTTAATAACCCTTTCAGTGTAAAATTTTTTCCTAATATCCAATCTGAACCTCCC
>JAOXNO010000013.1:87096495-87131270 GCA_028565335.1 Limnodromus scolopaceus
CCCCCAGGTCCTTTTCTGCCAGGCAGCTCTCCAGCCACTCTGCCCCCAGCCTGTAGCGCTGCCTGGGGTTGGTGTGATTCCAGTGCAGGGCCCAGCACTTCGCCTTGTTGAACCTCATACACGGGCCTCGGCCCATCGATCCAGCCTGTCCAGATCCCTCTGCAAAGCCTTTCTTCCCTCAAGTAGAGTATTGCATTTTAATCCTTCTTATATTGGTTCTTTTCCCTTTTAAGCAGCAATCAATACTCTGTGTGGATGGGGGCTGAACGAGGAGCCGTGCTCATGAGGCTGCCCCGATCTGATCCCTGCTCCTGGCCCCGCTGCCTCTGGGGCCGGTTTGGGTTTCCCTGCCTGGCCCTGCAGCACAGCTGGGGGGACGAGGTGGGAGAGCACGGTGCTGACAGCCATACCCACACCCCACGGGCAGACAAAGGAGCTTCAGAAACCAGGAAGACCCAAACCACACGGCAGAAGTTGTTCCCTTAAAAACGTAAAAAAAAAATAAATAAATGCAACCCTCGTCATGCTGGAGACCGGTCTCATGATTTTGTGGGTCTGACTCATGATTCTTCATATTCTCCGATAATTCTGCCTCACACACTTAAAAATAAAATCTGCTCCTAGGCACAGGTCAGCCAGAACTGGGATGTATTTCTTACAAAACCAAGTTTACGCCTTCCATTTGATACTTCACTGGCAGACTCCAGCGCTGGACTGGTTTGCTGTTGTGCAGAATAACACTACCTGCTCTTGGGAGAAACTTCCCCTGAAAATTAGCCTATTTTTTTTCTAATGGCACCTTTAGTTATTGGTGATAATTTACTGTCCTGGGCATATGAGGCGAATGTGCATTTTTCCCACTTTTGGTAATGGTGGAAAACTTTCTTCTGGTTAAAGGAAAAGGTACATGAAGGGACCTGGTTGAAATTAGTTTTGAAAACTCATTCATATTGCACCCTCAGTAATGCATCATGAGATCAGTATCCCAAGGGAAACAAGAAATCCTCACCTTTTGTTCCCAGTTTTGGGAACATGCAGCACGTTATTACCCTGGGTTGGGCTCTGTGCGGTCTGTTAGCGCCAGGAAAAACACTCTGGAAGTGAGGTACTGCATCTTGCCGGAGACCACACAAAACTAAGAACAGCTCTTCTGATTCAATGTAATAAAAAAAGAAAAAAAGGGGGGGAAAAAAAGTACAGGCTGTCCCCAAGCCCTTTCTTTGCTTCTGCAATTACTGCACTCACCAAGTTTTGACTTGTTTTAGAATTGGGATTAAAATCCTCAGTCTTTCTACTGTGAAAAGAAGGGCAAGTTGTGAGCCGGTGCTGATGTAAGGCTTTTCCTTGAGAACAGGACTTCTCCTGTGCTGGGTCACTTGTCGGGAATTTTATTAGCCTGAAATAGTCTCCATTGCCTCCCAGGCACAGTATGTAACACAAGATCTACTTTTTCGCAGATCGTGCCCAAATGATTTAGAATGTGCAAATGATTTAAAACGATCCATGCCCCCTCCACGCGGAGCTGCCCGCCTGGGCTGCCGTCCTGTGTTTATACAGGGGCTCATAGTAAGATCCTTGTTAAAGCGCTGGGGCATTGGTGAAGCGGCAGTATCAGGAACGTTTTCCTCTCAGGTCTTCCCTTGGGGGTAGCGGGGAGCATGGCTACAGGTGGGCAGGAAGCTGTAACGGAGATATAAGCTAGTTAACAACCAGGGAACTTTTACCACGCAGAAAATCCGTTTTAAATTTAGCAGCTGTATCCCAGCTCCCTCTTGTATTATGTGTTGTTTGGAGACATGTCTAGTTACAGATACAAGTTTGTAGGAATATTATCTAATATTTCATACTTTTGGAAAAATAAATAAAAACACAAGGGTACATTAAGGTGTCTGATATGAAAGTCAGCTGAGCAGCTGCTTTCCCTGTATCTCTGAAGCTTGAACTCATGGTAATGAGAGGCTGAGTTTTTTTCTTATTTGATCCAAACTTGCTGTATTGGGTATACAAGCCAGGAAGCTGCATGACTTGGAGAACAGGGCCAAAATATGACACAGGAGTCTCAAGCTCCAGTTCTGCCTCCACCACTAACATCTTGGGTGACCTCAGGCAAGTCACCCAACTGCTTTGCTCCCAACCTCTTCTTCTTCTGACTTTTCTAGTTTGTAAAGGTCTTTGGGGCAGGGACAGTCACTCACGTTGTGTTTGCACAGTACCGAACACAGCAGGGCTCAGGAGCTCAATTAAGGCTTGTATTTACAAATATAAGTAAATAGTAATATAAATAGAAGATGTTCTGCCTGCTCAGCATACTGCTGCTGCAAAGGATTAACCCATTCCAGAAGTCCAATGTCTTCTTGACCGCTTTGATGCCAGGACAAGATGAATAAAACATGCTACTCATTACTTTTAAAAAGCATTTGCATAAAATATATTGCTATATTTTACTACATTTTCCTGTTATGCAAGCCCACCTTTATGTGGTAAGATTTATTGCCAGCTAAGATTTATTGACTTATTTCAGCATGGAAATGACTATTAAGATTGACCTGTCAGCAGTTTTTAATTTAATTGCTCTTTGATCCTTCAGCCTTGAACATATTTGCATTTTCAACTAAGCATCTCTTGGCAACACTTGTAGAATACAGCAGAAACAGTAGCTGAGATGCAGAGTCCTAAGGAAACCTGTGAGCTTCTCCATTTCTGGACGTGTCCTGGTGTTGAATTACTGCAGCTTTTCAATCTCACTTTATCCTTACAAGTGTGCTTTTGGGTGGCAATAATATTGCTCTTTGTTTCCATTCCCTAATCTTTTAATCCCTCTCTGAGCACAGAAGAGGTAGAATCTCAAAGGAACAATTTCCAATCTGAAACCAAAACAAGATATATCTAAATCTGCCCATACTCTGTGGTCCCTGACCAAGTGAGTGCGCAGACTTCAGCTACAGGGTAGGGGGATGAAACCTGTGGCTGCTCTGCATGGAAATGGTGTCTTAGCTTACTCCTTAAAGCAAACGTTATGAGGATGGATGATTTCCATGGCATTTTTATGCAAAAACATTACACATCATCCTTCTGTGTGGAAAACCCCAGCAGTAATTGATATATGCAACCTAGTGAAAAACTGACTATTCGGAAAATAGGTAGAATGATCAGGACTATAAATGAGAATGAGGAAGGGGAACGGCCCTTTCCTGGAATGAAAGACCTGCTGTGATTCCCAGTTTGAACCTGGAAAAATTCTCTCTAATGACAGATGCATAGGATAAAACTAGCAAGCTTTAACTTGTATAACTGGGCTCAGAAGAACACTTTGTACGAACACTGGCCCCAGCAGCAGTAAAGCAGTAATTTTACATAACACAGAATTGTTGCTAAATTATTCATCAACACATAAAAATATAACTCTTTGCACTTCTGTACCACTGGCTATCTGCAAATTGCATCTGACAGCTCCTTCCATAAGCTGGGAAGTTTGGAACATTAGCAGTGAGGCTAATGAATGAGGGGACACACGCCGTGCAGGCAGCCAAACCACCGCTCCGTGCTCAGTGTTGGCTCATTAGGGAACGCGCCATGTACACCCACCACCAAGCCCGGCTGAAGGACTGAGGGTTGGATTTAAACAGTGAAGGATCTACAGTGGGGACAGCCGAGTCTGGTCTTGAGCACATTAATTGAACATGCAGACTTACTTGTTGTCCCAGGATCTCTTTGGTGACTTCCAAGATCCAGATGTATCAGTAGTTTCGGTGGACCTATGCTTACCGAGGTGCCTCCTATATGTCGTTTGCACTGTTAGGCATTGCTGTGGAAGGAAGGGCTGCAGCTCTTTGGGTCACATGTGCCTGACTTCTAGGTTTTGTCAAAAGGCAGATGTGTCCATTTCCTTCTCCTTTTACTGGTACCTAAGGTTTAAGAAGGAGATGAAACCAGCTACCGGGATCTGGGTACCGTAGTTGCACAAAGGCTGAATCACAAATCACTCTCCACCTCAGCTGCCACTCACCTGCAGAGCCTTTGCTCATCGCCACAGTGGAAGCACTCAGTTTGCTGAGTACTGGCTAAATCAAATCACAGTTTGGTTTATCGCAAGGCAAAAAAAAACCCCAAACCACCAAAACACCACAACCAGTGGTGCCACCCAAAACAGAACCCTCAAGTTGTGACCCGCTTCCCCGTGCCAAGCACTACGAGGGGCTGATCCCAGCGCTTCTGACAGAAACTCCTCTGTTGAATGCATGAAACAAGACAAAGGAAACCCGTGCATATTTGGACTGTGTTTGCTTTGTTCCTACTGCAGTAAACACAGGTTACGATGCAGAAGGCACTGATGTTCCACAGTCTTGTTCTTTCAATAAGGTTTCCTTTTTCAACTCCTGAATTGCCAACTGCACAGTGGTGTTTGTGCACGAATAATGTCCTCTTTCAGTCTGATGTTCAACTGTAACAACACTACGCTTTGTTCAGGGGGAAACTTTTAGGGCTTCGAGCACAATAATGACCTCAGAAAAGAGACGTGGCATGTACATGGTTTTATCAGTCTATAGCCAAAAAAATAAAGAAGAAAAAAAGCAAAAGGAAAAGAAATTGGCTGAAGACAGCATTATCTGGAGCTGGATTTGACACTGCTTCCAGCAGTGACTGCGTCAAAACTTAGTTCCTGACTTTCTGAAAGTTCCTATTTTACAGGACCAAAAAAGCTGCTGTTGAAAATGGAAAAGGATCCCGTGGAAAAGATGCTTTTAACTATTCTTGACTTCCTGAAACAACAAAGGAGACCATGCGTGTGCGTGCACTCCCCTACATGTGGGGTGAGTGATGGGAAGGAACAATGGAAGTCAGCTTGTTCTTAAACTCCTTAAGTGTGAAAAACATACAATATTCCTGTTAAGTAGTTCTGTCTTTTTAAAGAACCTTCAATATTGCAAAAAATCAGAAAATGGTTAAACAAGAACAAAAAATCCTCAAACTGGTAGACAAACACAGGAGAGTGTGACTTTTACATCTGGTGCAGCATCATGTAGCCTGTTAGTACTTAACAAAACTATATTTGTTTAACAAATACTTAATAATATTAAGTAACAATAACAACCAAAAAAAAGGTACCTTTTTGGTCTAAGAAAGGTTCATCCATCTTAGCATACTTTTATGAACAACCCTGGGAATTCAACTACATGGAAACTTTCTCTAGCCAAATGAAGACATCAGCAATGAATCAAACTCCACATCCTACTCAGCAAAAAAAAAAAAAAAAAGAAAAGCAGATTGGAACAATATTGTACCAACTCCAGGTGAACATTACTGAAAAATCTTTGTTTCATTTTGTCTTCAAAAAAAGGAACTCCAGCATTGCAAATGTCATTTTCTGCAAGTGGGGAAATGGAACCATTATGGCAGCTATAGCAAGGGTAGACCATATTTTATTGTGTGTGATCAAGAGTAAGAATAGGAATAGTCTCATAAACCTTAACATAAATCTCAGAGGCAAAGCATATTGATATATATAATGCAGATATAACTCAACAGAGGATTAGAGATGAGTAGAGCAACAATATGGACAAATGAATACTCTAAATATGTAAAAGTTGCTAATTAACTGTTGTAGAAGACAATTAATTTTCATATTGCACCAAGAAAATACAATTTATGAATGTTTCATTCAGACAAACTGATTTAAATCAGGATTTGTGCAGATTTTTGCATTTGAATTAAACCATGCTAAGGAGCACTGAAAACCAGAACTGCTTATTTCTTTTCTGGAGACATTAGAGGGAAAATATAACAAACTATTTTGGGGTGGCTTTTTCCATTGTTTTGCAAATGCATCCCTCCTTCTCTTCTATTTTCCTAGATACCGACAAAGTGCCAATTTCTGGCTGTGGTAAATGGAGCATAAATTGTGCAAATCACCTGTATGAACTGGGGAAGTTGATTCTTGCTGTGTTGGAAACTCTGGAGATTGATGGGCATGTCAAAAGGTCTTCTGGCCCAGCACTTTCCATGACCAGGATTAGCAGGCTGGCTGTACGAGGAAAAAGAACCTATAACGAAGTCCCGTAAGTCAAATAGCTCATGTAGACAGCCAGTATTATTTAAAATTAAATATCTAATCAGAGCGATTTAATGCTGGCTTTATGATTGAGTAATACTCTGATCTCAGTTAAAAAAAAAAAAAAGTTAATAAAAACATGTAAAAAAGAGGAGGGAGACCTACCAATTTTGAGACATGATATTAGATTTCTCTAAGCCCTGAACATTGATTTATACCTGCATAAGGAATAAAGATACCAAATCCGAATTCTCCATTCAGTTTCCCTGGTGATACCATTTTTCACCTCATTTCAATTATCTTACTCAAAAAGACAATATAAAGGACCAAATGAATTGGATATATACAAGACTCCTCTGGCTGAACTGAGGTACGAGGATGGGGGAAAATGTAGGCTGAGAGATAGACTAGGGACAGGGGGACCTCACTGTCCTTCTTCCAGCCCTTCGAAAAAGACACCAGCCTGCAGATTGTCCAGCTACAAGTGCCAGGAAAGGACATGTCAGGGACTAACCTAAGTGGCGTGTATACCTCTAGACACAGCCTGTGTCTGCACTAGCTAACAGCGTGGACCAGTAAGAGCAGATATACAGATCAAAGTACTTGGTGCTGAGGACACCAGACACATTTCAGGGTTTTTCTTTTAACTTAGGATAAGCTTCAGCCTCTTCCACTGACTGCCAATTTGTGCTGCAGCGCATCTCCTGAATTCATTTCATCCAGTAGGAACCCAGTTCCCCAGTCCTGAAGCATGGTAGAAGTGTGGGTGAAGAGGGGGTGAAGAGCTTCAAAAGCACTTGCCTAATACGCACTAAAACACTGACGCGTGTTTACTTCCCAAATGAAGACACCTAAAAGCATTAACAGAAAGTTATTACAAGGAAGGTCATACCTACAAGTAGACTTCATTATAAATGGGTTTATATTAAAAATTCCATTCCTTTAGGGTTAAATTAAACTGCTACCAGCAATTCAACAGCACCCGGATGACAATGTAACAGCATACACACCTCCCATCAACAAGAGAAGGGAATGAACGCCCAGTCTAGCTTCCTGCTGTAGACAGCTGAACTCCCTCTCCATTTTTTCTTGAGCTGTGACTGAGCCAGCAGTATTTTTTGTAATTTTTTTGCTATCACAGTGAAGGTGACATCTCATCTTGCAGCTGTTCTTAACCTTATAGCTTTTTACCTGTGGGAATTTGATACTCAGAAGTTTATCCACGAATTACTCTTTTATAAACTTTAGTTCTATGCAGAGCCAGCACCCAGACCCAGTCCCCTCGCATCGGAAAGCCTGGAGAATCTTATTATCCCAGAATCCAGTTCTGGATCCCTTACATTGAAAAGTATGTACCCATACAACTTATTGCACTGAAGAGGCATTAGTAAGGAGGGGCTATAGGCCCAGGGCCTTCAGGCAACAGTACGAACAAGGAGACCTGCATGCACTGAATTCTGTCTTGTCTAACCAAGGAAACTTTTATTTGCTGCTGGTGGGACTATCTACAGCATTCAAGCTTATGAGTACTGAATTCTTTCCTGCAATATCATTTTTAACATGTTAATATTTCTGATCTAAAGCATACTGAGAAGATTTTTAAGGCAAAAGAAGTCTAAGCAGTCAACAAAGTGATCTTATTTATCCTAGGGTGTGACAGAACACCTTAATTCTGAATATATTAGCTTCTCTAATGAGGAAATGGATCATTATCACTACTGCATTATTATCAAAATGTATATTACCCTGACATCTTGATTCTAGTTGGTGATTTCTACTGTGTTCCTAGATTATTAGTTGTGAGTCCTTTCCTGGCTTGAGACATTTTATATTAGATCTGAGACATCAAACACAGCACATTGGTTTGCTTAAAAAAAGTAGTCTTTCAAGCCATGTCAGGTTTTGATTTTATTTTTATTTGTGGCACTAACAGACATCAATATTTTACAATATATAATATATAGTCACATTAAACGCAGATGGCTAAATATTCTCGTGCTTTCAACATTACATAGCTATACATTTTAAATTTCAGCTCAAAAAAAAAGAATCTGCCACCACTCCAGTCTGTGATTATAAAAATGTAAATGTACAAACTTACTCTTCTTCAGTTTCATTACAATATAAGAAATGTGAAAAAAGCAGTTTCATTTGTCCTTTTTAAGTTAATCAATTTAACAGAATATTTTCAAAATATGTACAACAACTACCAAAGTAGTTAACATTTGAAAAAGACGCTGCTATAAATACTCGTGAGACAACATACAACAGCCATACGAACTGGACACAAAGGGCCAACTTATGCATGACCTGAACAAGAGACGACGAAAGTCCTGGTTACTGATATTAACCAGCTTCACTTCATTTCGCAGTGCAGGAATGAATTCTGAATCTTGGACCTCTATGTAGTACTCTGAATCTTATTTATAACCTTCACAGACTGTTGCAAATAGAGATTCTTTAAGGTATCTCAGTATTTATAAAGTGCCATGAATGTTATTAGGGTTCAGTATATCTCTGCATATTAGCATTCTATACGTCATATCCCATAAGTAACTTTTCAGTAGACGCTGTCTCACACTCATTATTGATTGCCTGCTTTCTCAGAGCTCTACCAGAGATATAAAGTTCATCTAATTTTAAAAACCAATGACTACAGCATATGAAAATTTAGGTCCTTCACAATGTACTGTAAGTTTTCTCTTGTGATTGTTTTTATAGATCTTTATTCTGGTTTTCACCCTAATTGCTTGCAGCCCTTTTCCAAATCAAATAAGAAGCAAGTAAATAGTTTGAAATAGTTACACATTTTTAACAACTTTTCAGATAGCTAGCAAAGTCTTTTAATTTTGCCCAGAAACACAATTAAGTATTAACACAGGACTGCACAGTGTTTATATTCCTATTAACCTGCCAACAAGAATAGTTTATTGGCAACCTTAAATATTCAGAGGCAAAACACAATTCCTTGGCACAGAAGCTTTACAGCAGAGCAACATATTTTCCCCTTAGAACCATTATGCAGGAACACACAGAAAATTAACTACAACTTATTTTGGCTCGTAGACAAGAGAATAAACTAAACTTCTTGATGTTTTTTTGCCACTTCAGACCTTGAATGATGATTATGGGTGCATATGGGGTTAGATTTTCCAATTACCTGTTCTTTATACATGATTCAAACGAGCAGAGGGACCTATAACAAAGAAAAGCACATGATCATTCAAGATATTTTTAAACCTCCAGCTGTTGACATTGTTAACCAAACATTCTCCTGTGGGGCTGTTTTCAAGCTTCATCTCTTCGTCAGCTCCTTGAGACTACTTAAAGCTTATCTGCTTTTTTTCTAGCTGTATCTAGCTGCTGGTCTAATGAAAGGTGTTACCCTTCCCTGAAAAACCCACACCTCATACATCCTTAGCTACTAAGGTTACAATTCCATGATTACTGGAACATAGGTGATGTCTTTTTCTGTGAACTTTCTTCATTTTGTGGAATGAACAGAAATCCAGGCTGCAAGTACACAATATCTGACAGTCAAAATCTGTTCAGTATTGGTTAGCTGTCACTGGTCATAAAAATCAATTGATGATTACTTTGCTTCCTGATTGAGTGAAGGAAACTCCCAAAGGCTTTGATTCAGGAAAACACTTAAACAAATGCTTATCTTCCTTCTTAGTCCTCAGGTCATCTAAGCATATGCTTAATTTTAAATACGTATGCCAGGGTGCTCTTCCAAAATCAAAGTTACTGAGCTTTGATTCTATCACAGAGATATACATTAAGGTCACCACAAAAGCTAAACAGGAATAATGTATTTGATCAAGTTTAAACCTTCCTTTTTGGCCTTAGTATCCATGGCAGAAGCTTTATTACTGGGGAAAAAAAATAGGTCATGGTGCAAATTATTAGCAAGGTGAAGAGTTCAAATTAAATTTTATCTTTCAATTCAAATAGAGTAACAGCATGCAAATGACTGCCTCTCACTGTGCATGGGAACTAGAATCACTTTATAAGCTCATTTGACTACCTGTATATCAAGCTTGGCCAACCTTTTAGTAGGGCCTCCTGCCCCATTCCAGCATACCAATGCCAACATCAACTGTGGCTTTGAGTCTCTGTCATTGCACCCACAGACACTGACGATAAGAAAGAGTATTTCTTCATTCACAATTATATATCTGTGATTATGTGAAAAGAATAGTCCATTGCTTGACATAAAGGTATGGAACTAGGCCATGCTTCCCTGAAGACACTCAACGTGCCATAATTCAGATCGATGCACTACTTGTTGGCAACCGACTTCAAATTATCCTAGCGTACACCAGGGACTCATTGTAATGGGTGCAGTAATTGCCTTACCTGGCTCCTTTGATTGCCAAGAAAATGATACACTGCACGTATCAAGAGTTCATGTGACTAAAGGCTGATGCTGAACACCGGCACGAAGGCTTGTGGATACTGTGATGGAGCCAAATTAATTTTTAAAATTGCAGCAAGTAAATAGAAAAGGCTGCTTTAGATACAGCTCAAATCTTCACTGGAAAACACGTGAAATCTGTAGGATCTCTCTTGCACATACCATTAAAGTGGTCTAAAGAAATCATTTTACCATGAGTAAAAGCCTGTTCTTCAGATACACAACTTGCCTTGCCACCTTGTGCAGGCACATTCCCCTGCAATATTTCTACCAAATCCCTGGGTACAACTCTACCTAAGATGAGAAGGTGGCATATAAGCAAAGGCAATTTTTATAGCTTCTCTTTGTTGGGTAAGATTTTCAATCCTGCATGGGCTTGTGCTGCAACTATACCTACAGCTAGACATCTAATGGGTTATTTGCATGTATAGTTATGGTTTTTTCCACAGATAATCATGGTAAATCCCAAGGCAAGTTACGCAGACACAAAAATACACAGGCAAGGATATAAAGAATTTGTGAAATCTAGCTAGGTTATTTTGCATTTTCTGTGATAGAAATAAAAAGTTATGTGAAATTGCGACAAAATTTGCTTGATACAATTTAAGGAAAACACTGGTTCGCTTTTACCACCAGAAGCTCTGATGGTACAGTTCAATGACCTGAGTCTCACTCACCAGAATTTGCCAAAATTTGGTCTCAGATCAGCTGTTTATTTTCTAGATCAACTGATTCTCATTCATACAGGAGACAGACCGCATGGCTGGGAAGCAGGCTTCTCGCTAGTGAGACGTACTCGTTTCTCAAGTCAATTAGCCACCACCAAAGGCACTAGGTCACTGGTTGGTGGCTTTACTCGATGGCATCTCCCTGACTTGCTTTTATACTCTGGATGCGTTAAACTGCTGCCAGGTTCCTGGACAGACCATTTTGAAAACTGAAGAAAAAAAGGTTACTTCTTGCACAGTCAGGTCTTTTCCACTCGGTAGGTTCACCCTTTTCCAGTAACATGTCTGTGTCTCCGTTTCCTTTGGGTAGGATCTGTAGTCTAACCACTTTCTGGCAGGCCTCTGAACTGCACTGCAGCAGGGATGAACCATTTTACTGAGCAGGCCCAACCGGGCTTGGCACCCACAAGAATTTTCCTTCAGTAGCCTGTGGACAGCAACCGTGCGCAATGAAACAGAAGCTGTTTCTTCAAAACAAAGTATGATTTATTTGCCAAAACAGGCACGGTACTCCAAGAAATGGATTAAAGACCAGCCAGGAGACCTATGTGCATACTGTCTTACCTATACTTGGCATTTCCCTCAAGTACCTATTTTTGCTCTGGTTTATTTTGGCTGACCCAATTACAGCCTGTGTGGTGCAGACCCTGACTCTCAGCAAGGCAAGGTCAGCCTGCAGCAATTTCTCTCCTCCCTTCCTGCACGGTGGATCTTTTAACCTTAAAGTTCATGACTTCAGCAAACAGCTGTGTAATCAGGGGTGGAGTGGAGGAGTTGCCTTTTCACAGATATTAATAGAGCTCAAATGTTTGTTGGGATGTTTGTTATCTAGGCAATTGGTTGCTTTTTACGTTTTGTTCCCCTGACAGTCCCATTTGATCTACTTCCATTGCAAATAACCCCTCATAAATAAGCACAAACGGAGTCCTACATAACTAAGCAATGCAGATACTTCCCAGTTCCACACAATATTAGCTACATCAGTGACTTCACCATCAGAAGCCCTTGTCCCAGAAAACTTTGAGAAGACAATAGGAAAGAAACAATTACTGATCTGAACTACCTACTCTGCTGTCTAGTTGCTTCAACCAACATCTTCTAGAAAGCAAAGCCAAAAATGGCTCTATGCCACATGTCCAAATCACGACATCATAGATCTTTGACAGAGGAGGCAAAATAAAGAAAAATGTTTGCTTCAGCTCTAGCACAAAACCACCTGCCAGCCACTGCCTGCAAAAAACTCAGTGTTCTTTGGAGACATTCTTCAGATGTAAAGGAAGAAAACCCTAACATGTAACTATCATGTATTTTCCTTTACAGATTCAACTTTTGCTGTCACAAGTTGTCCAGCTGCAGGGAAGGACCAGAATCCAGCTCTCATTTAATGCAGCAAACTAGAAGAGATATTAATACGCACTGGATAGAAAGTCTTTGAGAAATCTGACAACATTTTTACTTTTATTAGATATCAAGGGCATAAGACCTCAGAAGTCAAAGTGATACAATGTCTTTGGCATATACAAGACTTAGCTTGCATATCCAATATCTGAGAGGACAGCACAGTAATACGAAAATCCTACTCTGTCTTGTACAAAACACTGCTATCTCTTTATCTTCATAAAAGACCTATAATAAGAGATGTACTCTTTTGTCATTTCAATGTCAAAACTCCCCAAAATTACTCTGTCTTGAAAGGGAGAGAAGACAGGCACAGTATTCAGCAGAATACATCAGTATATCCAGCTTGCTTTCATGGCCTGCAGTGACTATCCAACTGTTTTGAAATAAATCACCAAGGATAAAGACTTGTTTCAACGAGTACAGCTATGGAAGTTGGAAAAACAAGGAATTTGGAAAGATCTAGAGAACAACTGCATGAAGTATTCTTGAATGTCCAAATCCCGTTTTTTTTCTGTAAAATGGTGAAGTGGGGAAATGAAGGCCTGATCTGGACTATTATTTCTTCATTATTTGTAGTCTTAGAATCATAGAATATCTTAAGTTGGAAGAGACCCATAAAGATAAACGAGTCTAACTCCCTGCTCCCTGCAGGACTACCTAAAACTAAACCATATGACTAAGCATTATCCAGATGCTCCCTGAACTCTGACAGGCTTGGTGCAGTGACCACTTCCCTGGGAGCCTGTTCCAGTGACTGACCACCCTCTCAGTGAAAACCTTTTCCTAATGTCCAATCTGAACTTCCCCAGATACAGCTTCATTCCATTTCCTTGTGTCCTATCGCTGGTCACCAGAAAGAGGAGATCAGCACCTCCTCTGCTGCCCTCCTTGAGGAAGCTGTAGACTACAGTGAGGTCAGCCCTCACTCTCTCTAAGCTGAACAAGCCAAGTTACCTCAGCCACTCCTCATAGGAGTATGCATAATATAGGTAATTTTTCACATCCAAAATAGCTGCACATCCAAATTCCTCTTTGCATGCTGATGTAAAGTTCCCTGAAACACTGATTTGTTTGTGCCATTTGTATGATTCTGTGGAATTTCTGTTTTATCAGAAACAAGATTTTTTGGGCTACTTTTTAATCTTAAAATTTGAATATAATTTTTTGAATGACTTTAAAGAGGATAAGTAAGCAAGGTTACAGCCTATTTACACATTTATGGTTGGCATCAGCTAAATCATGTGTTGGGAAAACTACATCTGCTTTTGTACGTTACCTAAAGTCCTTGGATCAAAGTCTATTCTTGGATACTGCATTATAATATTGGGATGACTCCACTAAGGAAACTGATTTGCTTCTCTTTACCAAGAAATGAAGGTCTTTCCTAACTCAAGGTTAGGAAGAACAAATTTTGATTGAAGAGATAAGTGAACTTACTCCAAAGATCACATGTGGGCAATTAAGCATTAAGCCATCTGGGAACTGGCTGACACATAGCTGACCACAGAAGTGAAATATACATCATCCAATTAATAAAGTTCAGACAGACATTAAAATGACCCCACAGTTTTACTGACAGCTCTCAGCACATGCAATGAAGGTGTGAGTGTTGGGAATGAAGGTGTAGGACACACTACTGAAAGTAGGAGAGAATACTTATCTCTAAATTTGCTTCAGGGTCTCATATCTGATCTTTCTTAGATTCACCGTATCTAAAGGACATTCAGTATTATCTCAGATTCGCAAGAATGAAAAGGGCATGAAAATGCCTTCTGAAATGACATTCATGCTCTTGATGTTCTCCTTAAAAAGAAGTATTGACTATTCATATGGTTGCATACATGCACAGGCATATTTTGGTCTTAATAGTATGTTTTAACAGCTGTTCAAAGGTTTGAAATATACTCCTGATCTTTGATTCAATTAGAGAAAACAGTGCATGTACCTTCTTCTGATGGAAGAAAGAAATGTGTGGTTAGAACAGCTTATAAATGGGCCTCAAAGCACAGCAAGCCTAAGTTGTTTCATCCACAATAAAATAAAAAAAATACATTTACCTTTTTTAACTTTGCTGCTCCAGCGCCAGAGCGAATGGCCTCCATTAGGGCTTGCCTTGCATCCCCAGGGTTACCTGTAGCCGTGGCAGAGGGTTTAGGAGCTGCCACTGACAGCTGAGTGGGAGGAGGTGGTGGCGGTGGCTGGGCAGGGGCAGGTGGAATACAAAGCTGCTTTTCCTGAGGGTCTTTTGCCTTCTGCAAGGACAGTTCCGCATTCCTAAAACTCTGCAGCTCCTCAGAGGCCAATGAGGAGATCTGTTCATGATGCAGTTGAAAGGAGGTAATTAATATCAAGCATGACTAAACTGTAATTATTTGACATTTGATGCACTTTCAGTACCCTGATTTCCCTTTGCTTGAATGATGTAAAACACATAGAACTTTTGTTTGCTCATGGGGTTGAGCATCTGTTACTACTCACTCACATCACTCAGCTGGGCTGATTACCAGCATCAAGGACTTGGCATTGATTTTGTCTCAGAAACTCATTCTTTATTGACTGTGAGCTCCAGCATCCTGTAACTCCTCTTGGCATATAAGGTAAGAGAAAGAGTTGGACTTGGTGTTCATTTGGAAACAACCACAAGGGTTTTGGAATCAGGAAGATATATTAAGGCTGTAGTAGCCACCCAGGAATCTCGTTACATTTTGCAGTCTGGGCTGCACAGAAATAGTCTCAGATGGCAGGAAGGGTCTTTTAGATCTGAGCTCTTAGACGTGGCTTTATTGAAAAAAATGCGGTTAAACCTAAAGTTTCCAGCTATACTTAAAACAAACAAACAAACAGACAAAACCCACCAAAATAAAATAGGACCAGAGAGAACTACATGAAAGCGCTGAGAACAAAATCAATTGCTTGCTCTTCCAAATGTGTTTCTGTGGAATTTCTGAAACTACAATTTCTGCACAAATTACCAGCTTGAAAACTTATCCTACTTTAAATGAAGGCAGGGGAAAGAGGTAATCTTTCAGCTTAAGTCAGCTTTTCCACCAACTGTCTCAACCAATACTTTTGCTGTTAACAACATTATTACTAATAATCCTGGTAAATTGTTAGTAATTAAAATGATTTGGCAATTATTAGGAAATTCAGTATCATGTGCCAAATGGAAGATTTTCAAGCAGATGCATTAACATTGCTTTCTTAGAGAAACTGAGGCACAAAATTTCTCTAGTGAAAAATGAAAGGATTCATCTCCCATCAAATAATCCACATTCAGAGAACTCCTCTATTCTATTCCTTCACTGTACACACACACACAATATACAGGAATAATGTCACATCAGATAAAACATGAACATTTGAGATAACATGAAAAGGACAACCCTTTCATCATAGCATATCTTGCCCTGTACACATACAAACATGGTGCTTTAGCTAGCACAGGTGACATAGTGTGAAAAAAGTATACAGTTTCTAGGCAGCTTCCTTTAAAATGATGGCAAAAGCTGCTCTGCTGGAGGAAAGTATTCCAAAAAGTCTCTGTGGTAATACACCACAACTTCATTGTCAGAGCCTCTTTCACACAAATTTACATTTATTCCCAATAAATGCAGAACGTAGTTAAGGTTGTGTGAAGATGGCTGCTGTCCTGCATGTCCTGCTGTCAGGCTCAGAGGAAGCTCTACCCTACCTGCAGCAAGGGCAGTAAGATATTTGAGGGACGACGTAATTGCCTAACGCAGGCAAGAGATTCTTTCTATCTAATGCCAGCTATCTGGATATGTGCTAATGGCCTGAGTCATTGCACGAGGGAAATGAGAGCCTCCTTGCCAAATATACATCCTTGGCTGGATTAGTGAACTGAGTGAAAACTAAGGCTAGAACAATGCAGGTTTTGGCTATTAGAAATAAGAGATGCTTTAACGATTAGGTAAATCTTTCAGATGGAAGGAATCATCCTACTGTGGTGAAAGTTGATGTTCCATCAACATTAATTACTTGCATACAAGTTCCATGCACCAGCTCATGTTAACAGACAAACAACGCATGAAGAAGCCCTACTGTGTAACTGGGATTGCATGCATACAGTAGGTAATGCAAATGTATCAATCTAACTGCATAGTCCTAAAGTACAACCCCCCCAACTGTGAAAATGATGAATATTTGATGTCTTCTATGTACACTCCCTGTAATTCATTTGGATTTCTATGTGCTGCTTTCTCAGGTAAAAGCACACCATTTGAACGAGTGTTAAGTTTCATAGCAGAGGATTGGACCCGATATGCTATCTGTATAAGTCAGACCTGGTCTTGTGTCATATTATTTCCCGCTCAACTTTTCTCTCTGGAGCACAACTTTTAGTTTGTGGCATATCTGGGTTTATTCAAAACACCCAATAGGAACAGACTGCACTTAAAAGACCACTTACCATCTCAATTTCTTACCTTTTTCAGCTTTGAGGTGCCACTGTGGCCTCTAATTGCCGCTAGTAGGGCTGACCGCTCATTCTCTGGCTCAACATATGAGGGTTTCCTGTGATTGCCATTTAATGCAATGTTTGAAACCTAGAACATGAAAAGAATAAACCTCACATTGTTATTAGATATTTACTTAGAGATAGTTTGGAAACACTATTAAAAATATTTTTGGCACTTGTACCAGAATGCAAGCTATGGAGACTAATCTGTCTTCTTTCGGGTTTGCTTTTACAACCCTCACTCTCACCCAACGTGAGGGTATGTGTAGATAGTAATGCCGTGCTTACAGATGCAGTCTCATCTCTCCTGAGCATGAAGTAATTGGCAAATTAGTATCACATAGTAACACAAAATGCAGTTTTCTTTCATTGTAGGTATTTACAAATTTTCTTCGTGCTGTGTGTTCCTGTTTTTACATAACACACTGAAATCCGGGTTCAGCTCGTAGGCTAACCTCAATTATCTGTCCTTCATGGTGCATCTCTGCCTCCTCTGGCCAGTGCAGCAGCAATGGTGTTGCATAATATACAGGCTGTGCAGAATAAGCAGTGGCGTGGTCTGTATTTTGCCATTATAAATTTTTCAAATGCCTTGTGTACTCCATCTCACCAGCCACTGTACCAGTTATAAAACCTCTAGTGTCTGACCAGATGAATATAAGGCTCTGCCATCTGAACAGGCTAATAAAAGTCTCCACTTTACCTTTCTGAGTTTCTCCTTTCCCCCTGCTGTTTGAATGGCTTCCATCAGGGCACTGTGCAGTGATGTGTCTTTTGGAATTGGTTTCTGGACGACAGGTTTGAACTTCTTCTTTGGTCCAAAGATATTGGTCTGCACGTTAACATCCAGTTCACTGATAGCATTAATATTATCCGAATCATCGGGTTTCTCCTCCTGTTCTGACTCTGCATTTGCTGCTGCACCATTTAGCTCAGATGAAGCTTTAAGTGAACTAACTTGTACACCATTAGCAGGAGGCCATTTAGTGACTCGCAAAGACAAGCTGAGAGAGGATGGGACTCCTTGGAGATCAGGAGACTTGGGAGATGAGGCTGAATTAGCATGGGTCAAAGCCTCACATTTCTGGTCAAACAGAAGACGTGTCTTTTTCTCTGCTATACTTTGTTTGCTGTTTAAACCATGATCATCTTCTGCACTGTTGTTATCCTTTGAAGAGGATTTAGTAACTGGGACACTGGCATTCTTTTTATAGAAACTCAGAGGACTTGCTTGATTTGGTGTCCTGATGTTAACTACTTTGTTTTCTATGCCAGAATTATCACCAGATGTAAACCTGTGAGATGTTTTTTGATTGCAAGTAAAAATACTTGAAAGTGTTTCTCTTGTTTCTGCTGATTCTGTTTCCACAGGGCTATATTTGGCCACAATAATACATCTTTTCGGTGAAACTTCTGCTTCAGTTTTAAGCTCTCCTGCCCCTTGCTTATTTTCATCTTTCTCAAGATGTTCCATAGTGTCAGACTTAAAGGTAGTTATGTTGATGTGTCTTGCAATGGCAGATGCAACATACTGACTTGAAGTTCTCCTTTGTGGCATTACAAAGGGAAGCTCCAGCTTGTCCTTATTAAAGGCTGGGGCCACTGATGGTGTTACCTGAGACTGTGTAACTGTGGGAGGTGGTCTGGTCCTTTCATTCTCAGACTGTCTTTCAGCTTCCTGGGCAGTAACAGTTTGTGGTGCTACAGGTTTTGGAGCTGCAAGACAGACAGGTTTGTGTTCATGTTTTATAGCAAAGGGCTTAGAGTTTGTGGTGACTACTGACTTTTTGGGAAGATGCTCAGCAGAGTCATCACTTTGCTTTTCCATAGAACTTGACCTCCAGAATGCCTTCACTTTCCCAAGATGAATTTCCTCACTTTCATCAGTAGAGGTACCTGGTATGTGCTTACTGACACCAGTGTTTGGGCCTATAAGGTTACCTAGTTCATCTATCTTAATGGCACCACTGGAGAGCGAAACTCCTCTATCAAAATGTTTTACTTCAGGTTTGGGAGGGACAACTTTAAAGGTTGTCAAACCTATTTTAGGTTCATAGTTTGTTCCTGAATTCTGGGCACGATGACACCATGTGGGTGTTGATGGGACTTCTTCTACTTCCATTTTTTTTGCTGGTGGCCATTTGATTTCTAATTCTGATTTACTTTTTTTCAGAGATCTTTCCCTGTTACTACATTCATTAAATGGATTTATCTTCTCTTTTCCTGTACTGATTTCAGCTGTGGCCTTGGAGTGAGATGGAGTCAGCTTAGATTTACATTCCTCAGATTTCACACCATGTTTGGAAGGAGCGTCCAGTCTTAAGTTCTTTTCGCTTCTTTTTTCGAAGGAAGATGTGAGAGATTCAAACATATCTCTTCTCTGTTCCACAGGCAAATGACTGAATTCGTTTTCAGATGGTTGCTGATATATTAGGTCCTTGGATATACATACAGCTCTAGCATCTGTGTGTCTCTTATCAAAGGAACCTGCATTGTTATTTTTATTTGTGAAGTTTCCCTTATTAACAGAGTCAGCTGAGATATTTTGTGAAACCCTTATCTCTGTCTCTTGATTTCCAGCTGAGTTAGAGATGCTAACTTCTGGAACATCATCTATGATTGTTACTGGAACAGAAATGGAAACATCTTGGGCAGCCTCAACTTTTCTTGTTTGTGGGCTCAACACTTCATTGATGTACTCGGAGTCAGAGTTACTTATACCATCTGCTGCTGCAAAATACACAGACAAGGTTACATATAGGCACAATTTAGGCAGTAAGACTTTAAATTACACAAACAGCCAGTACAAGTTTAAGCAGATCAGGTATTTTAGTTACACTAAAACTAACAGGAGTATATTTATGCCTGTGTTACAAAAAAGGAGAGATCTGGGTCCTTTTATTGTCTGGTTACTGATTACGATCAGCCAAATTTTCCTGCAGTCCTCCTGCTTCAGCCAGTGGGAAACATACAAATGCAGCTGAAAGCAGAATTTAATCTATTGTTCATACCTTATCTTTGACTAACTTCTCTCAGTGATAAACATTTCACCACATGACTCCAAAGGAGAAACATTTCTGAGAAACAACGAACAACTCCAAATTATGTTTCCCAGACTTGGTTTGTAATAACAGCCCAGCTGAAGGATTTCCTTGAGCAAGCAAACAAAGAAACAGTACTTGTATTTTTCCTCCATTCTTCTCACCCTTCATTACTAGTGACTCCAGAAACCTCATTGTGCAAGAAGCTTAACTCTCCTCTCAAATTTGCTGGTATAAATCAAGGGTTACAACACAGAAGCTAAGAAATTGCAGTGTTAGAGAACTCACAGAAATTAAATCAGAATCAAGTCCACTGCAGAAGTACTGAAATAAAGATGGGAAGTTTTTAAAAAGTATTCAATGTCATTTCATGACAAAACACTAATAGAGAAATATTTATGTACAGTAGGAAAAAGAAGAGCACAATATGGCATTTTATCTCTTCCCGGTGTTTCTTTTCATGTTTTTCGATTTTTAACTTTAAAATATGTCTGCTCAGCAGAGGAGGCACTGGGTACAAAAATGTCCCCTCCTTCTCCACCTCATTATGATATAACACAAAACAGAGGCATTGTTCATTAAACAGAGCTAAATTCACAACTTATTTAGCTTCACTGAAGTAAATGAAATTGTATTAAATTTGGCCCACAAAATGTGTCCATAAGCTGCTGTTCATCTCTTTTTGGTAGCAGACACTGAAATACAATGACAGTCCAATAAGCAGCTTGAAAAATACTCAGTGCAAATCTATAAAGAGCAGCTGCCCCAGAAGCAAAGGGAGAGCAGCCACTTTGGGTGGACCACATTCTGCCTCAGACCTGTGAGTTGCTCCCAGTGATCTTAGTGAGAAATATGCAGATTTCTCAGAATACAGTTTGACTCTGCACCTCCTGGCTCTGCCTCTTTCTTTTGTACTTCAGAGGTAACACACTTCCCCACCTTCTAAATCTTCATCCAGGCCAGCCAAAGTCTGCTGGAGTTGTGCAGCAATAAATATATCCTCATTCTCATGCTTAGCTGAAACGACTTCTTCATCTCTCCTGCTAAACGAAAGAGAACAAAAAGGTTGTGTCTCCCTTGTTTTTCGCTTTTCACCGTTGCTCTGAAACACATTATCATTTTAGTCCCTCTGGTTCCACCGGGGGTCTGAAACTCATTCCCCAGTGTAAAAAAAATATGCAGCCTTAGAGACACAGACCACCACACTGAGACACCCACACCTAGGAATGGTCTCTGTGGTGTCTGAGGATACTCAGTGTGCTGGTGATCAAAAAATGAGGATTAATAAAGCCTGTTGCAAAGAAATGGTCTGGCTACACTGTGATGTACGTATTTCGGCTGGGCTGCAGAAAAGCAGCGTATGCCAAGACAAAGGTTTTGCACATGCATACAATTTTAAAGCAGACCACTAGCCATCTTGTGCACACTGTGCCAATATATCTGCCCCCTAATTAAATAAAAGTTGTATGGCAATGAAAAATAAATACAGTTAAGTACTGTTAGACAATCACTCTGCATCCTGAGGGGAGGGAGGGAGTGAGGGAGTGACAGAGGAAAGACAAACTAATCCCTTGAGAGCTGTTTCTAATAAAATATATCAAAGGGCCTGATTTTGCCAGAAAATAACTCCATGGCTTTTGATGAAGTTGTACAACGATCTAAAACAAGGCTGAAATCAGAACCAGTGCCAAGTGTTGTCTTGGCTTATTAAAAGAAAAAGATGAAGCTAAGAAAAATCCTAACAAAAATAATGAAAATTTAAAAAATACACGTGTCAACCTGTTACAAAACAGACCTTCTGTTTCTTCGGAAGAAAAATCTTGACCATCAGAGCTTTTCTATCTAAGTCATTGAAGCTAGGATTTCACATTGGGCAATTCATTTTTTCCAGCCACCTGTTCCTCACCTGAATTTAACACATTGCTGTCTGTGACACTGTATCTAAATTTTGCCCTTGTGATCAACCTATTGAAAAAATAATTTTTCATTCTAGTCACACCTAAACTAACTCTGGTCAGGTGAAGCAGATTTGCCCTTTTCAAGATCAAACCCTTAATATCACAGCTACAGTAAGAGATGACATATTTTTTTGGTAGTTTACCGAACAGTAGTTGAAAAATGCCATTTTCTGCTGCCCTTTGAGATAATAATCTGAATAAAAACTCAGGGGTGTTTTCTGACATTGATTTAAATCTTGTCTAACACCACAGATTTCTTTTTTGCTATTTTACTGTTTGATTTTTCCCATGCAGGAGCAACTGAAAGCACATGTTGAAGCATCAGGTATTTTATTTTACTTTATATTTATTTATTTATTTTGCATTTACCTTTCTTTATGTCTTTTGCAGCAGTCCTGGAACCCAATTCTTCTACTTGCACCTAAACTATCTTGCACTTATAAAGCTGAGTTAATGTGTGTGTGATCAATGAAAACAGCAAAACACACCTGCAAGGAAGCCTTCCAAAACTTTTTTCAGATACACATCCTTTTTCCTAAACAGGGATAAATTCAAGGTGGCAAAGCTACATATGTGCCTATGTGGTTTCCTAAACTGGAATCTAAGACAGAAATACGTGTTGGTTGTTTAAATACGGAGGAAGAGACACAGTGCTCTGCGACTGAATACAATTTCTTCCAACATTTGCCATTGAGCTGAGCTTTGTCAGGCCCTGAATGTCCCCAGAAGCCAACGTGAACTGATGATGCTCAGGCCCAGCACCCACACTGAAAGACTTGTGGTAAACTGACTTTTCCCCCTGCTGGATTTAGAGAAGGGTGGCACAAATCAGTTGAAATCTCCAGCAGAGGCAACTGGTGCTGTAAAACTGCAATCCTACTGTACCGTGAAGCATGCACATGTACAGACACACACAAATCAATGAGACCACTCATCTGAGCAACCTGACAAAAAGATTTAAGCTTACTGCAGCATTTGGATTGGGACGGAAGTCTGGCAAAGAAAAAGCTTAACTTGAAGGTGGCAAAAAGAATGAACCAACTGAATTTCATATTAGTTTTGCAGAGGAAATTTTTCCAAAATTAATAAAAAATACTCGCTCTCCTCCGAGTGCATTTTGAACCATGTATTTCCAAACTCAGCGAGAGCATTTTTGCTGAGAGAATCATTCAAACTGCACCAGCTAAGCAACAGGTCTATCCAGCATGGAAGGCAAATATTGCTTTCTCCTTTACAAAGCTGGTCTTGTGGGACTGCTGTCCACAGCTGGAAGCAAATTACTAACACACATTAAAATTCTTTCTCTAAGGTACTGTGAAGAAGTTGTTTCCAAACCCTTCAAAGAAAAATGTGTAAGCCCATATCTATTAGAGAATAAGACCTAATTTCACGAACGCCATGCCAGCTCAACATCTTTCTGGTATCTGATTGTGTCTTTCTGTCTATTGCCCAACTGTTCTACAATACAGACAAAATCTGTACTACTAAGGTGGTCTGTGCTGGACTTTCTCCAGGAAATAATGGAATCAATGGCTTGAGAATTTTATGGGTAATTTATGTAGGAAAACATATTTGGGACTGGAATAGGGATTGCTGCGCTCCAAACATACAGTGTGGGTCCACTGCACTGACCAGCTCTTTTCTCATATCAACCAATGGGAATCTTTCAATGACTCTTGTAGCAAAATTATCTTCTCCTTGATGGACGCAACAGTCAGCAGAGGCCTCCCATTATCCTCTGTGCACCACTTGTGCAGTGATTATACATAATTTGCTTCTCAATCTTGCCTTCAATCTCCTTATCTAAACAACTGGGATAATATCCAATTCACAGATTTTTTTTTCTGAAGAAAAGGGAACAATGCACTAAACATGAAAGGATTCTTATTTACTTTTACAGAGGGAACTTCAGAAAAAAGCAGATCTTTTATTCTGCATTTCCAGATTCCTAAGAGAGCTATTGTTTAATTCATCTCCAAACTCACCTACAAAGCAAGCTAGAAGGTACAGATTAATCACAGGGCTCTTAAAATTCTTAGCATTGGGAATTTAAAATGTGGTACATGTTTTGTGAGGTGAAGGTCTGGTAGTTTCCAGTAGCTCACATGATTTATAAATCCGCCTAAGAGGACTCTTTCTCACAACAGTATTTGGGAATGGAAAACAAAAGAGCCTCTTTTTTTTTTCACAGCCTTCTTCCCTTCTAATCCTATACACTTTTCTTTTGTTGACGGCACTGTTCTGGCCAGAATCCAAGAAAAATATGACTTATTCCGACACCATGTTTTTTATATTATGGATAAACATTACCAGTGGTATTTTCTCACACACTTTTTATTTTTTGACTTAGGGAAGAACTTGATAACCTTTACAGTGCCTTTCTGGTAAAATCTGAGGCGCTAAAAATACAGCCCTAGTAAGTGTTTAGTCTAAGCTCAAAACGGCAAATGTGCACTTTTCCTGGAAGCCTGCGCACTTACTACTTATATAGATTAGCAGAGATTTGTGCAAGAGCATTGAACGGAGTAAAGTGACTACTAAACTAAAGCCTTTAGTGCTCCACTGAGTGCAGGCTACAATGCAAGGCTTCTCAGCAGTCATTTGAGCAGTTGGAGACAAAATGAAACTTATAGCAGCATTTCATCAAATTAGTGCCATGGGAGACGGACATTTATTAGAAAGTTCACATTCTAAGAATGAGAGGAAATTCTCTGATGAACCTAGCTGGAAACGCTGAATTAAAAGGAACGCAAATCAGCGGTAAGACAATGGATTTGCAATGACAGAAGCTGCCATGTTGTTATAATTCGAGCCGCTTTACCTGTAAATGATAAAACTGACCCAAGTGTCTTTGAGCACTTCTCAGAAGTTCTAGTGAGCCTCATGTATGGTACCAGCGGTAGAGACCACAACTCCCACCGTAACTGTTTAAATACAACACAGATCTATGTAAACTGCAGAGAAGGGACTAAGGAAGAGATCCAGTTCTCTAAACTCAGGCACTTGGTGCCATTTGAAATACTCTAGGATATTCAAGACATCTGTCTGGGGCTGATAGACATAATATGGAAAACAGGGAGATCCACGTCCTGCTGGAGTGGCAGCAGGCAAGAAGAAACGGCAGTAGACATCTCTCAGCTTAATTGAATGTGACCTGAAAGTGTCACTCATTTTGCACGCTGTTTGCCATATCAAGACTTGAGAATAGGGCTCCTGTGAATTTGTTACTAACTGGGAAGGGAAGACAGAGCCATTGCAAATAATGGAGTCAAATCCAGACAGGTACACCATGCAGTAGCATGCACAGGGACACAGTGACTGCAATGAGGCAGTTCAATGTACATGGAGAGCATTCAGCTTCTCACGTGGTACCTTAGGCACTGACCAACATGGAAAGCTGATACGGTTACTCCAGACTGACCACTGGAGCATCTGGGCTCCTTTCCCGTCTCTGACAGTCCTCTCAGCCTGACACTGGGGAATTACATTAACCTGTATGTGTGTATCCAAATTTGTCCTCTTCAAAATGAATCCACAATGTTCTCTTCTTGCACAAATGCTGGAAAGAGAAATTCTTCTACTTTGGGTATATATCAAGGTAGATGTTAAAGAAGAGGCTGATGTTGAATGATTTTAAGTTGTAGAAAGTATGGCTGAAGCTTTCTGAATACAACTTTCTATTCAGTCAAGCCAGAAATATGGCATTAACTAAACTCAAAGTGTTTATATATTTGTTTTTGTGAATGATGCAGCAAAGTACCATAAAGGTGCAGGTAACTATTTTCCAGATTAAACAAAAGTTTACAAAATCTTAGGGACCATTTTTCCATTCTTTGCATTTCTTAGGCTAGATGATTTTTTCTATTTCTTTCCAAGGAAGGAAATACAGCAGCAGCAGAAGAGCGGCTACTGTAAGCGGTGGTCTTTCTGGTCTCCTAAACTATGACCTGACCAGCAATATTTTCCATTTCTGCTGCCTCCTGTGAACTTGAGCATAAAGTTTTAATGTTCAAATGACCAAAATCTGTTAAAATGCAAAATTTGTAGACTGAACAATCAACTTAGGACTGGTTAGGTAGCAAAGTCATCATTTGTCTTTGATGCAAGATTTCTGAAAGTGGCAGGCAACTAGGAAAAGGAAAAAGCACATGGTCATATTCTGTTGAATGCCAGATAACCTTTCTTTGTTCTTCAATGAGTGATTAAAAAAAAAAGCTGCACGTACTTTTTGAGAGCAAGTTACAGGTATCATTTTCATTCCAAGTTTTTTATTTTGTGTTATGTTTCTAGTTCTCTGAGACTGCAACAAAATTACAAACTTACATCTTTAGACTGCAATTATATCTGTGCTGAATAAACATCATCAGAGATTGAATCAAACTACTTTCCATTCCTAGAACACACAGGTCCAGTAGTGCCTTCAGATATAACACAACCCAATTAAAAATAAGAACTTGCAAATATAGATGAGGAGGCAAATGAAGTAATTTTTCAGCAGCAACTGAGTTTATGGTCCTTTTACAGTCCTCCTCCATGGTTACTGGTCAAAAATCTGAACAGAAAGCAAATACAAGTGCTTTTGCTTGGTATTGTTTTGTGGGTTACTGCTAGAAATCTCTAAGCTCGTTACATACCAGGGTGATTTAAGCTTCCAGAGTCCCCTGACATATGTCAGTTCCAGGGTCCTGCTGCATAGGCAGCAGCTTGTAGTTGCTATACAGCTGGAAGCGTGCCCCCGCTCCCCCTTCCTTGCACGGGCCTCTGGCAACAGCTTCTCAACGGGAAAGCCCGCAGGCAGACAGCATTGCCAGAAATAGTCAGGAAAGCGGACTAGCATGATTTAAATCTTAATACAGCCACATCACCCATGCAATACAACATTGCAAGTTAAAAGATGGCACAGTGAGGTTAAATATCTTCTCTTGGTTTACACAGGAAAAAAAAAAAAAGAAACAGAACAAGGACCAGAGCCTTTCTCTCCTGGAAGCCAGCATTACACCTTTAGCAACCCAAGCTGCTTCCGTACGTGTGAAATATTCTACAGCTCCAAAGCATACGGCATTTTTCCAGTGGATGAGTTTAACAGAAAGGATAATCTGGATTCTTGCTCTGTAATGACTGTGAATATCTATTACTTAACCATAATACCATTAGTATCTTCCCTCCATGAAGATTTGCCAGCAGAAAGTGCAGGAGAGTATTTAAAGAGTTTTCTGGAACAAGGGGAAAGGGAAAGCCAGAGATAAGGAAGGAAATTAGCAAAACTATGTAAGAAGCAGAGGCTTGCAAATCTGTCAGACATCTGGGTCTTAATTAAGTAATTTTTCATCGCTGAAGTTCTCCCTGTTGCTTTAACCCTTTCTCTACCTTCCTCCCCCTAAAACTTCATTTCTATTTTCAAAAAAGTAAAACATGTGCCTACCCAGCTAAAATAAAACCTACCTCATAGAAAAATAACAGATTAAAAATGTTCAGTATTTCTCAGAGATAGTTACAAGTGACATGCAATTATATAGAATGTGTTTGTGCACAATGAGGTATATATAATATATACATGCATTGTTATTTTTCAGTACTGTTTTTCCTTCCTGCCTACCTTCTGACACTCACTATTATATTTTTATTTCCTCCAACCAGCTTCATCACTGAACTCTCTCCAGCTACAGACTTCTCTTTTCCTGCTGTCCTTCCCAAGTGGAATACCAAACCTTGTAACATTTGAATTTGAATTGGCCGAAAATTAAGCAGAACAAGTTCACCCACCTCTATCCTTTCAAGCTTTTGTTTTAAACTAACTCATCAATACCCTAAAGTTTTGTAACAAACAGCGAGTATTTCTCAAGTTTGTAACAAAGAGGACACTTCTCTCAGCAGCTTCAGCTATCCCAAACAGAGCCAAAGGTAACAAATTCTCCCCAGAGAAAGGCAGGAAATAGGATTATCCCTGTCCAGATCCACAGCACGAACCGATCTCAGGAGGGTTCCCCCACCCCCACCCTATGCCCTCCACTAGCTGTACGTGAAAAAATATTCCGCTCTCATGGCTACTGAAACAGAAACTCAAGGGAGGGGAAAACCCCCTTCAGACCTTTGGAAGGTATTTTATCTTTTTGCCCCAGACAAGTTTATATTTATTTAGCTTTATAACTGCCAAGTTCCTTTTACATTTTAAAATACTTTCACTTTTAAAATATTTTAATACATTTAAAACCTCTTAAAAATAATAATAAAAACAAAGTTTTGTATTTTAAAGTGTTTTTCCTGCTAGGAGAGAGGCTCGTGGAACCACTCACTCTTAAGACCCCTTTTAAAACCCGGTTTTCCATTGCTTGTAACTTTGAGAAATTATACATCTTTGCTAGGTGGCAGTCCAAAAGCAATGATTTATATCATGCCCATGATCATTCTATTATTTTGTTTCAGCCAAAATGGTTAAATGCCTTCCAAGAACACTATTTGGATGAAAAGGAGAGCTGCATTTTGATACATCAAATTCTATTTAATGCTCAGTCCTCTGACAAAAGAGGTCCTGCATGGTCTAACTGGTCACTAGTCCACCTTGACTCTCTGTGCATCAGCTCTCCTTCTCTAAAACAGGATAATGCCACTTTTTCATCTCATGTGAGTACTGTGCAGGGAAATGAATTAAAAGTCTGCACGCTACACAGATGCTAGTGTCATGAGTAAGATAAAAAGAGCAAAAGGAAATTAAATAGCCCCGTGTCCAGAAAAGAATTTGAACTGAGAGTAAACAGTGGCATACCTGCTTTATTGAGCTCTTAGATTTGAAACTTAGAAAGAAAATGAAACAAAATAGAGTATGATCACTTCAACTAGAGACTTCATAATACTGCACAAAAGGGGTGAGAAATAAGGTTAAAGGGGGGAATCTAAGGTTACACAGACAACCTTTAATATTAATGTTACCTAACTTTTGAGCGCGTGACCTAGCATTCCTAACAATATTATTTTAACATAATTTTTAATGTGTAATTATTTATAAAGCTCCAGACAGTAGGTGCACATGATGCTTTACAGGCATATAAAATTGTCTGATCCCTGCCCCTAGGAGCTTGCGTGATGACACCACACAAGGGATGGGAAAGGAGGGGGTATGGGAGGACAGAGTTGCAACACTGTGAGATCATGAGATGTACTTACTGCTACATAAGCAACATTTCAGCTTCTCTGTGGTTTTCTTGTTACTCATTTAACACTATATATTAAAATTTGGTGAACAGATACATAACACAAAGAAATCAACCGTAAGGAAGGATATGAAGAAAGAGAACTATGTAGTACAGTGTTCAGAGTCAGCAGTTAATATTAAAACATCCACAGCCAAACGTTGCATGTAGTCAATTATTTATATAGGGTTAGCCCTTGGCACCTTCATCTGAGCTCTGGATTCTCCTCCACCAGGCACTGTACAAACATATCGTGAGATATGATAGCTGTGTTATGGTTTTTACCGTTAAAAAACAGTCAGTGGCTGAAGGGGATATCAGAGGCAGAGAGACAAAGATGGTTTAACAGGTCACAGGCAGCGCCAAGGGTAGAGCTAGAGTGTTTTGGTATTTGATTTGATATTCTACATGCTAATTAATACGTGTATTTGAGTTAAAATTGCTTGAACAAGAATCCCAAAACAAAGCAGAAGAAGAGTGCACTTGCAAGGAGCTCCCGTGTACAGGAGAACAAAAACATGGAGGAAAGATCCCAGCTTGGAAACCCTGGAATTGGGGAACCTTCTTTTAGAAATTTCTGTTTCTGTGCCCTGGGACCTGAACGAGATTTGAGTTCTGCTGTGGTTATCATTTCTGTGTGTGCAAAGCCTGTGGTACGTGCCATTTCTGACCTGGCCATACTATTATGCTGCTTTGTGCAGACAAACCTATTACATGTTGAAGACTATACCCTTAAATGCTCACTACTTTCCTTGACTTCAGCAGCAGATGAAGTGCAGACCCTGCTGTGATATTCGAATGCTATGAGGCATTTCAACCACATAGAGACCACCCAGGCCACCCAGTAAACAATTCCAGAAACTCTAAGAAAAATTAATTTAAAACTAAATATACAATTAACCAAAGTAAGCAACATGGCAAAATACTCTTCATCTCTTGGAGCACAGGCCCCCTCTGGACCAAACTGAGGTTAAGAACTACAGACTGAATTCCGCTCTTCACTGCAGTTCTTCACAGTGCATGTGCAAAATACCACTTGGACTTTCTTTATACCCCTTCACACTCCAAATATAGTTACTTTCACTTTAAGCATACTTTTCTCAGCCCAGAGAGTACATAATTATTTTAGTATACAACATTATAGATTTTTAGGAATTAGTTATTTCACTGGGTGAAAAGCCCAAATCTTAGTCAGCTTTACAATTTGAAATGACAGGTTAAATATTTCCATTATTCTTAATATCTTTTTTTTCCCCAAGCCTCAGCCCAATTAGTCACTAAATAAAATTTCTGACTTGAGTGGAGCTCAGACTCAGGAGGACTCTGATTCACTGCTGCTAAACACTGCTACTTTACAGTAGTGACATGTTCTCTCAATTTCTTTGTTCTTATCTTCCTTCTAGAATTGACTTAAATCGTGGTACACAGACTAGAAGAAGATAGAAAGGAATTAATAAACTCCATGTAAAATTTTTCATTAAGTTTCGTAACTTATGAAAGATACTTAAAACTCTGTAAAGATTGGTATCAATTATTCACATGAACTGCACTTCGACTTGTTTGGCAGGCTGATTTGGTCCTGAAAGTAGCCCCTTCATAACGAGAACTACATACAATCTCAGAGCTCCCAAGAGATTTTATTAGTGGGGTGGCAGCTGCTCTGAGAGTGGAAGTTGAAACTGATGTTCTCCAAATTTGGCTGTACTTAGAATTGATTTACATTCCACTAAACCAAGAATTTCATACAAATAGATTTTAAAAAACTCCTTATTTTTTTCATTCCCTCTAGACTTAGGAAGTGGCTTTTGAAAACGTAGCAAGTTGACCTCAAAAGGATTTAGATGAGCATAATTTTCAAAGCTGGTTTGTTTACAAACATAGGTTAGGACTGGAATTGGATTTACCTTCAAATATTACTCGCACATTCAGAGCATAAAAGTTTAAAAGATGTTACCAGCAGTATTGCTGCTGTGGCAATCTGAAGTAGTTGCTGACATAAGATTAAAAGGAATCACAAATGTTAAGTTTCTGCTATACTCTAAAGTTGATCTGAAGCAATTCTGCCGTCCCAGAGCCTAAAAAATAAATAGCATTTATGAAAAATAACCACACTACCCAAACGACAACAACTGTCTCCTATTTCAGCCTAAACCCACTCTTTTTAAATTATGGACATATTGCATAAATACTGAATGTTTAGCACAATAAAAGCACAGAAAAGATTAAGTTGGAAACCTAGCCCAACCTCTTGCTCCAAGCTGGGCTAATTTCTAAGCAAGACCAGATTTGGACTGGCTGAATTCTGAGAACCTCCAGACAGGGAGATTCCTTGACCTCTCTGGGAAACCTCTTTTACCACTTAACCGCTCCTGTTTTAAGGAATTTCCTCTTTATATTCAACTTTTATGTCCTTTACAGCAGCTGGTGATGGTTGCCTCTTGTCTCTTCATAATGTATCCCTGAGAAGCTTCATAGTCCTCCTGTTGCTTAGGGAACAACTGCAATCAGGTCCCTCCTCAGCCACACCACTTTTGCAAGGTGAACAACCCAGCTGTCTCCTCCCCCTCTCATACCCCTCCTGGTCCAGCGCCCCAGCCCTCTCAGTGGCTCTCCTCTGGACCTTCTCTCTTGAACTGGAGGCCCAAGACTGGACACTGGTACTAAAGTACTGGCCTCACCGGGGCTGAGCAGGGGGAGTAACCACATTCCTGACTGCCATGGGCGGCAGTACACCACACTCTGCTTCCAGCTTCCACTCCTTTGGCTCAGCAAGACCCCTGAGCACCAGTCCTGCTAGCCAGCTTGTGAAATGTCTTCTTGTTTCTTCTATGTGCACTCTTTCCGACTATTAAAAATTTTGTGAATTTGTGTGTCAAAGGTAAATCTCAATGCAATGTACAGAATTATGTATCTTTGGCTGAAGAGAAAGACGGAGAGAATACCGACTTCCAAGAGGCGGAGCATGTCACTTAATGAACTGAGGTCAATCTTTTATTTGACTAAAAAAACATAAAAAGTCCAAAATATTTTTTGCTGATTAGGATTGTTCTTACAGAGCTTTGCTTTGATGTTGTTGCTCAACATTATGGTAACAACTTTCCCCCACACCCAATTTTCCTAACTAGTTTAAATCCTGCATTCGGAGGAAAGTTGGGATTGCTTAGTTAACTTACAAGGCCCAATCTAAGTCTACTGAAATTAATGAGTTGCTTTTTTGGATCAGGTCCGGAATGCTACTTGCAGTTACTATACTAGCCTATCTAATTCTCCAAATAGAGACTGCATCAGGGCCTAAGAAACTGTAAAAGGACAAATCACGAGAAAAATGTTTTGCTGAGCAATTATCTGCTTGAGGCTTGATCTCGTCCCCATTGATACTGACAGATAACGAAAAGCCCTGAGATCATTCCAGTAGGTTAAATACTGACTTTAGCCTAATTTATCCCTAAATTATCGCCTACTGCATGATCCGAGATGAAGTTTTCCCTCAGAAATGCATGGAAGGAAATAACTAGGTCATGATACATGCTCTTATGAAGGGGCTACAGATCAGCAGCTGAATGGAGAGAGACCAGAAAGCACAGACTTTGTGTCAACTGAGAATTCAGAGGAATTTCTGGCCCCTGTCCCATGACTCTGCAGCATCACACAGAGTGGATCCCTGTCAGTATTACCAGGCCACCCTCCTTGCTGGAGGCACAGCTTCCTATTTGGACAGTTTATATTTGCAAAATCCTATAAATTTTGGGTTCCCTTTGCAGCCCTGCCACCAACTATGTGAGTTTTGGCAAATAAACAGTGTCAGAGTCACTTGTGCTTGAAGGCAGTTTCTAGTTAAATTCCAGGTTCTCGTATTTTCTTGCAAAAACTGCAGGAAAATGTTTGCTTATGCAAAAAAAAGGGGGGGGGGGAAGGAAATATGCTGAAAAAACCCCAAACCCATGGTATAATGCCAGTGGAGGTAAGCATTAGGTGAACATATGCATGTATGCACACACCCACAAACCAATCCCCAAATTTCACTGCATACAACCTTTTCCACCTGGCTTTCAGTGGCTTGGATTTTTCTGTTTTATGAATTTTCCATTTTATGACCTGCACGTCATTTTTCTAGATCAATATATAGTAAGATTTTAAGCACTTCACATGTTATCAGAACTACAAAATAAATGAAACTGTAACAAAATTATTTCAGATTTCTTGGAGAAATCGACTCTGGAGGGCAGCGAGCGGTCTTTTGCAAGAAATGTAACTACACGTTCAAACAGAAAAGTGACCTTTGCCTGTTGCTACAAGTATGTCACTGGAGGGGATTTGGCAGTGAGCTTTTCACTGGGAGGAGTCACTTGGCATTGGTACTGGTCTATGAAAGAGCAGGAGAAAGTAGAAGTTGGTTTTATTAAATGATTCCCTACAAGGAGGACATGCAAGATATTTTCCAAGAGCTGGCTGCAAATAAATTTTTACCTCTGTGGAGCAGTGTCAGATCCCACGCTTTCGCAGTAGGCGTTCTTTATAGGGCACATCTCTGTGCCATATGCCACATCTGCCTCAGCTGAGTCCATGTAGCCATTGATCAGCTTGATGTCTCTCAACTTCATGCTGTCATTTTGGGAATCCAAACATACAATGTCAGATGGGGAGCTCACAACACCCGAGTCTTCTGTGGTGTCCTCAGATGCAAAACAGCTGCTTTCTGATGCCGTTTCTTCCACCTCTGATAGCTCCAGAACCGTGTCATCCACTACATAAACATGATCATGTGCAGGCAGCAGGGTCTCTAAATGAAATACAGCAAGGGAAGTTAGCTGAAAGTCATCAGGACATAAATCAAACACAGAGCTATTCCTTTGTAATTGGAAAAAAACACATGAAATACAATAGAAATAGTAGGATGGAGCTCAATATTTGTATATAGGATAAAGATAATTTGAAAAGTGACAAAAATTTTGTCCTCCTTTGCTTTTAGAAAGATGGTTTGTTATACCTGTCCTATAGAGTTTGGGTTTTATAACTTTCATAGCAAATAAGTTCCCTTACTTTCATGAAGAAACAACTTTCCAGGGACAGTTTCGTAGGGAATTAGACCAAAATTTAAATGATGTGGTGCAAGAAATCACTGCTGTTATTGCTTCTGACAACGTGATCTCATTATTCCTCTTCCATACTCCCAAACAGGATCATGACATTTACAGTAAGAAGTCTACATACAGGTAAAAATGAGCAGCATCTTCCAGTCAGGACACTGAACTGGTAAATTAGATCTACTTCTGGCCCACTTGGTGACACCTTTTTTTTTACTACCCTTCAATCTCCTATGTAAAACAGCCTTCCAGTATCTGAAGGGAGCCTACAGGAGAGCTGGAGAGGGATTCTTTGTCAGGAAGTGTAGCGATAGGATGAGGGGTAATGGTTTTAAATTGAAAGAGGGTAGAAAAGATACTAGAAAGAAATTCTTTACAGTGAGGGTGGTGAGGCACTGGAACAGGTTGCCCAGGGAAGCTGTGGATGCCC
>JAOXNO010000013.1:87131370-87192083 GCA_028565335.1 Limnodromus scolopaceus
TCTAGTGGGAGGTGTCCCTGCCCATGGCAGGGGGGTTGGAACTAGATGATCTTTAAGGTCCCTTCCAACCCTAACCATTCTATTAAGTAGGAGAATAACATTCATCTCTTTTTCAAAGCATACAAAACCTACTAATAAGTGTATAGAAAAGTAGACACTACTATGCTTAATGCAGAAACTTTTCCAAGATTTAGTTATTTATAAAGGAGATCAAGGTATATGCCCTTTGCATGTTTAACTCTATTAAAAGTTGTAAATTTTGAGAGATTAGACACGGTATAATTAGTACAACTTTTCGCATGTTGATTTAGTTTGATTCCTGTAAGTTACTTGGGTTTTCATTTGTTTGGGGTTTTTTTTGGGGTAAAAAATACTATTTTATTATTTCTCTTATTAAATGTACAACTCTAGACTCCATCCTGCAATTACGCCATTAAAGGGGAACTCCCAACAAAGTCAATAATTTCAATGGCTGAAATTATTGAGTGGCTGAAGACAGAATCAAGCCCAAGCACACTTCTTTTGATCAAAAGGAATCAATAAAGACTAATCTAAATGTTTAATTTGGAATTATAAGTGTGCTACATTGTCTTCTTCAACCTCAGTAAGCAAAAGGAAGATTAAACAATGGTTTATGGTCTGATCCTGCAGACAGTTGCGGTGGATATTAATTATATGAGAAGTCTCAGGTCTACAAGCATGACTAAGATTAAAGGTACACTTGACTTTTTTAGGGTCAGAAACTACAACTTTTTGAAGCATACATGAAACCACAGGTCAAAAACATGATCAATGTAGAGAAATACTTCTGTATTATGCTGTATACACAAAAGTATTTTCTTCAAGTCAGAGAACTGAAAATGACTTTGCTACAAAATGATAGAACTAATTTTGTAAGGGTGAAGCTTAGCAGCAAAGCTTTGAGCACAACTAAAATAAAAATCAAACCAACACTCTCCTTGACTGAGGTTATAAGATGCCATTAAGTACTGAAATTGATTTCTGACAGCAAAAGCAATAAAATTCAGAGGGTTACAAATCAAGATTAAAGTTGGAAGTGCTGTCAAGCATCGATATTAATGATGGAAGATGATCCAAAGGCTCTATTGTGACTTTGGAAGTAATGTTACTTGATTTTTTTGACCTTATTTTCTATAACATTAGCTCTAGGTTCCAGATTTAATCCAAGAGATCGTTCCATCTAAAAATGGCAATTACAGGAACTAAGTGTGTGTCACTGAGTGGAGTATGCTCATGACAGAACTACAGTTAGGAAAATACCAACGTCAGGGAAAAATATAAATAATCTGATGTTAAACAGCAAATAGCAAACCCCCACAAAAATAGACAGTAAACAAACAGGTAAGAGTATATGCCTGCTTGGCTTTCAAACAAACCAACCCAGTAACAACCCACCACTAAAGCATTAGTAAAAGCTACAATATGTTAAAACCAGAAGAAAGTAGGATAGAAAAGAAATAAATTTAAAGAGTGGAAGCTGAAGACTGAAAGCACACAGGAAGATTTTGAAGTAATGCACAATGCAGTATATCTTGGTGCAAAGAGACCTCTATATAACACAGGCCACATCTATTGTCACCAGGATGCCATAGATTACCTCCATCGTATAGCTGGCACAGCAATTTATAACAAAGTACCTACTTTCAGTTCCTGACACAAAGATGGCAGGCTTTTCCTCCCTAGCTGTCTCTCTCATTTCCTCATCCTCTTCTTGTCTGCCTGCAACTATTTCCTGCATCTTTCTGCTCAGGGATTTAGATCCTTTTGGTCACACAGCCTTACTTGTCCAGCGTAATAACAACACTTGAGTGTTTCCCTGATATGATTCAGCAAGCTGCTGTACAGCAGAATCTCCATGCCCCAGCCCATTCTTCCCACATATTGACAAACAAAACAAAACCCAATTCCCTTACTGTCAGGGTCCACATGTGAATCAATCTCTATCTGTTACGTCTGGATCTTGGCAGCTGAATCATCCACTCCAGGCATTCAACAACAGTTTCATCATGAAGCACGGAACTACAGAAAGACAACTTTCTATTCAACAATTAAATTCCCCTTTTTTCAAGTCTATCATTTTGTCAAAACGCTTGCTTGATCTTTTATCTTCACCGAGAAGATCCATTCATTTTTAACACAGTTAACACATGGTGCTGAGCAGAGTTGCTAGCTGAGGCAAACTATTTTGATTGCCACTACTACTCATCTGAACATGAAAGCACACATATAAAACACAACTGCTATGGTTCTGTGTCATGTTAACAACCTTGTTTCAGCTAACAGCAGCACTAAAATACCCCCGATTTAAAGCTGAGCCACCCTTGGATGGATTAAGTAAGAATCTATTCATCCTTCTAAACACGCTTGATTAAGTCTCCAGTGGTGCAAACCGAAGGTGGATGGGTTATTACTGGATAACGACACATGACGTGAAAAAAGTCTACCTCAACTTTACTGAGTGGTCTTGACTCCAGGAGTCAGAAAATACCTTTTTAAACTTTCTAATTCTACACAGAGAACTGGGTAACACGCAGTAGTGATTCTTCGTTGCGATTTTTGCATGTTTTTTCTGAGAGAAAGTGCACATACAGAAAACTACCACACTCAAAGTACAGTGTGATCACAACAATGGCAGCTACTGAGGTTATTTCTTGGTCAAATAAAGAAAAATCTCAGCATTTGTTTCCCTCTGTCACAGCACTAAGAAGATTTCAGTAGGGGCTCTGATCTTCAAGGCCTTACGTAGACACGTGCAGGTTAAGAAAAATATTTGGCAAGTACTTCAGGATTGAACACATAAATAACAATTGCTACAGATAATACACCACTGAGACACTGCTGCACCTCAGAAGACTGTCTGCATTTCCAAATACATAACAATGCCAAGATCTTTTTTTCAGTAAAGTGTGACCCCGCTCACAGGCTTCAGGTGGGATGTGATATTGAAAAGGGCGTAGAACTTGGCCCACAGTCTCCAAATCATACTGAAATCTCTGTGGGACGTCTCACCCACAAGTGAAATTGGAGAGCATCCCTCAGTGCCCTGCATTCTACTTACCTATGTTCTGCTCCAGGTTGCAGACTGTGCAAAGCCCAAGTCAGTGCCATAACAAGGATCTCCCCTGCTCAGCAGCAGCACTGCTGTCGCTGCACAATTAGGTCAGCCACAAGTTACAAAGGCTTTCTTGTGGGGGGGACGGGGACGTCTATTTGCAAGAATGTCGCCCGTGATATTCAAGAGGGAAAGAGAAGAGCAGCTCATCAGCAAAGAATGTGAGCTTCTTGTTCAGCACAAAACAGATCTTGTCTCTTTAATCTCAATAGGCTATAAGTAATTAGGAAAACACTGAACTCTGAGTTAAGAGGAGTCATATCTGCATTTGTGCAGTTTGATATCGCATATATGTACACATTACTCATAGAGAATGCCAATGATGGGGAGACAGATAAACCTCACCTGGTTTAAATGCTAATCAGCACTTTCAGAAATGAAGATTTAATTCAATAAGCGAAGACTACCATGGGTAAAATCCTCACTTTGATTACTACTATGAAAATAACTACCACTGACTTCGAATGAGATTAGAATCAGACCTAGGCGTTCAAAAGATGTGCATCCTACTCAGACTTACAAAATCAGTCACCAAAGCTCAAGCCATCACTCCCTCCGAGTCCCATGAGTACAGAATGTAAGTCTCAGACTACAGCTGTTTGCTAAGTGCCGTGACCTTCTGGTTTTAAAGCACTGCTGGTGGATTTACTGTCACATTCAGCAATGACAGAAACAGTATATCCAAAAGCATTTTTAAAGAGGTAACAGTTGATTTAACCTCTACATGGTGAATAATATAAACTTTGTAATGGTTTGAGAGACGCAGAGTTCCTCTAATTCCTTTGAGTTCTTGCTAAAAGGTTGGTAATTATTTTCCAATTTCTTTCATCGCTTGTTCCACTGCCAAAAAACTTTCTTTTCATGGACTAAAATTGCTTTCCTATAGTTCAAATGGTCTATCACAATGAAGTTGTAAAAAGTATTACAAATTTCATGATGTTAAAGAATATTAACTCTTACAATGATCCCCAAATTACAACATAATTATTTCCCTGACAGTACTTAAGACTTCTAGCAAGAGGAAGAAACAGCTCTAGTTATTTGTACTGGCAGTAAAAAGTTAGACTCTCACAAAAGATCAGTATTAAATAAGTGTACGTTTATTTCATACACTTGGAAGAAGGCTGGTGGAAGAAATGGGAAAAAAACCCCATTTATTATGGCAATGATTAAAAGAGATTATGAAAATGGACAACACAGGATTACTTTAGGAGTTTTCACACTGGTACAATGTGTTCTGGTTACACTTTACTCATGTTGCTCATGGACCAAAAACTTGTACATAGAAATAGGTGTTAAAAAACATTCAGCAAGCAGTTAAAACACAAGACAGAATGAGTGGACTTCTCTCTATTTATCACAATTAAGACTACTTTAATCCAATATGCTTCTTAGCAAATTTGAGCCCATATGCATGCTTTCATTGTTTAAAAATTAGAAGAAACAAAGAGAAAATAAATGATCACTGTTGTACACTAACAATAACATGGGAGGAGTGGGGGGACCGATCAAGCTCTGAGGTGCTCCTTCTCTCGCAATTCCTGTAACTGCCTTGCAGAAAATGAAGGTGAGGCCAGGAAATGCTGAGCTGAGGAACCATGCTCCGCAGCTCCAGCCCTCCTCCAAAAAGAGGATGTAGAGCAGCTTAATGTTGGCTCAGCTCATTTAGGTCATAGAATCACAGAATAATTTGATTTGGAAAGAACCTCTGGAAGTCACCTACTTCAATGTCCTCCTCAAACCAAACCTAACTTCCAGCTTAGACGAGGTTGCTCAGGACCCTGAGCACCTGAGTTTTGAAAAACTCCAAGCATGGAGACTTCACAGACCCACTGAGAAATCACAAATCATTACCTGGGCAACATTTAATGCTTCTCCCTATAAAGAACACTTTTTAATGCCAAATTGAAATTAGCTGCTACTTGTCACTGTTGCAGTCTTAGCCTTTTTCAGGGAATCTCAGAGTTTGGCTCGCTCTTCCTTTTCCTTCAGAGGCAAGACAGCATTCAAATTATCCTTACCCTTTCCTCCTGCAGGCTGAACAAGCCCTGTTGCCTCAGCACTTTCATGTACATCTTCGATGCCTTCTGCCAGACTGTGCTGCCTCTGCTCTGGTTTGTCATTGTCTTGTTCCACAGAACTCAAACCTGAATCCAGTTTTGGACAATGAACATAGATCATGGCAGCCAAGTAAAAGGTTGTAACCATTTTCCTTCATCTGCTGGCTATGCTCTTGCTAGTGCAACCCAGTCTGTGGTTAGTGCTTCATCACCACAAGGGCACGTTGCTTACTCACACAGTCCTGCATGTGACTCCCAGTTCTCATATAATAAGATAGTTTCAGTCTCCTTCCTAGTCTTATGCCCCATGCTCATGTTTTTCATCAGGTTCTTTAATTGCAGTCATTCTTACTGCACAAAACCTGCAAACAGAAGTAAATCCATTCCTTTACATGCTAGCCAATAATAAGAATTAGAAGACTCACAAATGACATGTCTCACCAGGCATAGCATCAGAAAGGTACATATGGAGTATTACTAAATACACCTTGTGAATGTTCAGCATTTCCACAGTCAACCCCAAGCTAATCACTGTTAACTTAGCTACCTAGACCTGCTCTCCTATGGTTGAAAAATAAATGCAATGTGGACTCATTTAACCTGCATTACCAATTTGAGGTAGTTAAGCACTTCCCTTGAGGTTAAACCCATCTGCTGTTAGTATATCGGAACACAAAGGTATTGCAACTTTTACAACAGCTTTTTTTGGCAATGGTGTTTCCTACACCAAAGGCAATACAAGATAGGATCAAGTCAAGGAGTGGGAACTGAATAGTATCCCTGTCCCTCCATTGTTTTTTCCATGTACAAGCAACTGTGAAGGTCTGGGCACTAATGTTTTATTTTCCTTTCAAATCTATGCTGAAAATCATTATGAAGTCTCTCTCTCAAAACAACACCAGGTAAGACTGGCTGCTGCCTCTACAAGGACTCGCAGGAAATCACCACTTCAAGTAAACATCTGCTACCCTCTCCCATTTCAGACTTTTATGTTTACCACCTGCAAAACAAGCAAACAAAGAAAAATTTCTGAACTAATACAATACAGATTTTCAGACAGGGAAAAATTACTATATTGGACTTTATTCCCATTTATTTCCCACAATACTTTCTTCAATGTCTGAAAAAGCCTCTCTGACTTCTGCAAAGCCCATTTGACCTAGAATGCTGCTGCTATTGCTAAACAACTTTTCATCTTCTCCTTTTTGGCACTCTTTTGAACCTACCACTTTCTTCCTTCTATAAAAGCCTTGTTTTGAGACTCTGACGAGCCCACACCATAGCCAGCAACCAGCCTTCCTCATTCATAGGGATCAGATGTCACAAAAGCAACATGAAGAGCAAAATGCTGTTTGACAGGAAAAGGATCTTGTGTTGAAGCAGATCTTTCCTTGACTAGAGAACATTGCCATTTCCCTTGGAGAAGGATATATTTTAAAAAATGAGTCAATAGCGTGGGTTGTTAATTTCCTTTTATACACGGTAAAGTCTGATGGGGATACTTTCACAATGTTTCCTGGTGTTCAGTATCTGAAGTTAAGAGCAAGCTAGAACAACTCACAAGGTGCTTTCCAGACCCTAGTCGGTCCTTTGCTTAGGTGTGACGACAGGGGCAGTGTGCCTAATCTGTGCAGTTCAAAAAGACTATGAACAAGCAGACAAAATAGGTTAGAGGAGCAGGGTAACAGGGAAATATATTTAAGAGCACTTCATAAATCACCATGTGTAACACTGGTAACATGCCATGATCAATAATTGGGGTCTTTGGAGGACTCTGTGGGAAAGGAAAATCTAGATCCAAAAAGAAAGACTGCACAATGTAATGACTCCAGTGAAGAAATAAGCCACTCTCCACATTTTGCTGGGAATTATTAGTCTTAAGCGTTAGATTTTGGTGATCTGCATCCTTTACAGAGGTGGTCGGCTTCCATTCAAGCACACTGCTGAATCTAAACAAATGTACTGCGAAGGTGATTTTCATGAGCCACCTTAGAGAACACACTCTAGAAAATTGCATGAAAAGCATATGCAGTGTAACGATTAAAACCAGAAATGATTAGTGCACCTATGCAATAAAACAATGTTTTATTAGGTGTTTTTTAAGACCACAGAAAAAAGGCTGTTTGCTCAACTTTTCTTTTTAAATTTCATCTACTTTCCCCCTCGTGCACTCTATTCTATCAATTCATTCTCTTCCTTAGTTTGTCTGTTAACAATTCCATAAAATCTCTACCAGAGTTTCATATTTCTGACATATGAAAAGAAATGGAGAAAACATAAAACACTTTCACATTGTAATTATACCCTCCTTCCACAGAGACTAGCTGCCAGCAAACTTAGCAAATAAGAGACAAAAAACCCCAACCCTAAACCAAGTACATACACACACACATACAGACACATTTGTGGGATTTATGAGCTCTTTCCATCATACAGAGACACCATTACACTCACAGTTGTGTATTTATTTCTGATTAAAAGTGATTTAGAAGTTAAGAAGTATGGAAGAGAATCAGGTCAATCTGTAATAAGCTACCTATTAGTGAAGTCATTAGGTATTACACACAGAAAGATTAACAATTTTGCACAGTTGCTTTCTGTTTATAGGGACAAAGTATATTTGCCTTGGGTGTATAAGCACTTCTATTGAGAACTGCTGCGCAAACAAGAAAAAATACTTTTAGTACCTTCCTGAGAATGCAGACTTACTAAGCAGTAACGGCAACAACTATCAGTTTCACTTAATACCAAAAGCTAAGAGTGAACTTTAGGCTGGTGCGGTGGCTAACAAAATGGGATTTCATTACTCCTGTGGATTGTTTCTTCTTATCCATCCTTGCAGCACCTCAGTCCATTCAGATATGTGATGTCAGTCTTCAGTTCCCCCATCAGTGCATCCATCATTTTCCCTTACATCACCTTCTATCTTTGTATAGGATAGCACCTACAGTGTCACCTCAAATCAGACAGAGCCCCAAGAAAATTAAATGTTTCATGCACAAACCACCTGTTTAACTTAGAATTAGGACGGCACAAAATAACTCCATTTAATTGGCCAAAATGTGCTTCAGCCAAACCACCAATAACATAAATACCTTTACAGCAGATTTTCAGCAGCTAGGTCCAAACATAGATATGAAAACATTTTCATACACCTCTGTGCTATAAAGATACAAAGCTCTCCTCTGACCTCTTTTGATGCACATTAACTGATTCCTCTTGGACCTCCTGATAAATGGAATACCTGCTTCCCTCTAAAAAGTTCAAAGAACAATAGGCTTTTCAATATACTTTGGCTGGTGTTTTACTTTGGTAATTATATTTCTAGAAATATTTTAACCTAGAAAAGCATGCTTCTTTTCTGAGTTTAGTTATTATATATTTTATTGCACGTTCACACTCGATTACTCTTCTATCATATTTCTCATAGCTGTCAAGATGTCCAGTGATGTCAATAGAAGACAGTGGAGAGACACTGCTTGGAGTACCTGAAGACTTCTCATCACTAAGATATTTTGCCTTCTGGAGCTGCTCAGCAAAGGAAGAATTATTCTTGCAGTGAACAAAACTGAGGACCAGAGTATGCTAAGTATCTCCCTGAAGATCTTGTGTGATATCCTCCACAGGGGCATCGTGCCATTTTCAAAGGACAGCTCCTAGGCACTCTAAATACCAGACTCCCATGCTGGGATAAGGGCAAACTGAGGGCAGCGAGGCAAGGATAATGCAAGCCAAGCACACTCACCACCTAAAATATAGCAAGCTACATGAGCAGAAAAGAGCCACAGACATGCTGCAGAAGCCCTTACAGGCAACCTGTTGTATTGAAAGATGGCAAGAGACAGTCTTCTTTTCCAGTAACACAAACATAGCCAAGAAATCACTGCATGGGGCAAGAATCAACTGCAGAGTATCATGAACTCCACTTCAGGCTCTAGCCATGAGTTTATCTTTTGCAGCAGTGCACACTGAAGCTCTCCTGGAGAGCCCAGTAAGGAGGGGAATATTGGACAGGTGGAGAACAAAGTGCTCACAGAAGAGCTCCGCTGTCATGCAACTACTCCTCTTTGAACAGCAGATGGACTAGATCAGATTATTTCAGACATAAGCAGAGATGGGAACACTTAAGTCAGAGCAGAATTTGGCCCGCTCTTTCACAGTCCTCTTGTGAAGTCAATTATCTCATCAATCCTGCTTTGCCCTGGGGCTCTCTTTCCCTATTAACTTGAAATACCAGGAGGAAGAAATGCAAACATGCAAGAGTGGCAACTGCATGTTATGCTCTGTACTGATTTGTGGATAGTAAAATGTTAATGGCAGCATCATCTCTGGTGCTATGGTGAACAGTACCCTGATGCAAGAAACAGGTCATCATCTGAACACCCACTTGGAATAAATCTTCCTCTTTCATATTTTGCGCTGTTAGTATCAGATCCTGTTTCCACTCCAGCAGTTGGGTTTTGCTACTGACTTCAATGGGAGCAGGATTGGACCACTTGCTGATTAAAATGCAAAGCTGCAGATATCTCCTGCATGGGATGAATCCCCACAGGGAAAATTTGTCTGCATTTTTATTCATGTGAAGCATTTTAAGGCTTTCATTTACGCACTTCATTCAATAATAATGTGCATGCTGTATAATGGGGTACCTGATTAAGCACGCTTAAGTGCTTTGCTGGAGCAGGGCCATTTCTAGAATTTGAAGGTTCGCTATGATCATGCCCTCAAAACAGACAAGCTAGTTTGGGGAATTTTTCACCTGAGTTAATGGGCTTAATTAGGATCAGAATAAAAGGTCATTTTTCCTACAGCAAATTTGGAAATGTCTTTGAGTTTCTTTCTCTTTAGCCTCAGTTCCTACAGAAATTAGGTTGAGAAGGTCACCCTCCAGTAACTTTTAAACTGACTGCCAACTTCTCCTGAATTAGTCAAGAAGGATAACACTAAAGTTCAGTCCCAAAAGTTTCCTAAAGATGTAAAAAGGACAGAGCAAGGAGACTTTCTTCATATATGTGCTGACAGAGAAGTTCATTCTCTATTATCTATCGGGGATACCTGAGGGAAGGATGCTATGAACATAGCAAAGCTTCAACACAGAGTGTGCTGGGTTTAGACACCAGGCAACTGAGTCATTAATGCAGACGTCAAAAAGAAATGCTTAAGGAATTACTTGATGGGGTCTGGGGGAAGAGAAGAAGAAAACAAAGAAGAAAAAAAAGGAAAAATTCCCAAATCCTAACATCCATTTTGGTTTTGAAAAGCTAGAAGGTGAAGCTTATGGGATTTTCTCCTCCATCTACTTTTTCCTCTTTTTATCCATTATTATCCCCTTTCTTTCCCCTTCTTATCCGTTATTATCCCCTTTCTTTCCCCTTCTTATCCCTAACTAAAAAGGAATGTTAAAAAAAAGAAAGGCACCTGCTCCTTTAGACTCCAAAGAACCAGTTAATTTTTTTTTCCTGAAAAGACCCCACAAGGATTGTGTTTGGAAATTTTTTTAGCAGGTGTGACTGGCCACTTTTCCACTTTATACAGTATGGTTAGTCCAGTAATGCTCAAACGTTATCTTCATTTTCTTGATTGCTCATAAATTCAGTATGAGATTATAAAACTCTCAGCTTAGAGTGGCCTCTCTCAGACCAGCACAGAATCAAGCTGGTGTTTTGTTACTACTCTTCACATTAGAGCATGTAAGTTTAAGGACTTCTGCCTCCATTGCTTTCAGTCTGCTAATTCTTCTAGGCACTAATTTAACTCCATGGAAAAACTGCAAGGAGTTTCCCTGTGCAAGGATTTTTTGTATAAAAAAATGCCATCGATACATTGCCAAAGCCTTGTATTATGAATAGTGGTATGTATTTAATGTACCCTGAAAATGAAGAAAAGCCTTTTTAGTACAATCTGCGTCCTTTGTAAGAGCAGACTGAAGACAAATGATTGTATTTGAGGAACATGTGAATCCCATTGATTAGCTTGATGAATACAGAACAGGAAAGCTCCCAGGTACAGAGTAAGCTGGGCATGTCCAAAGGGGAGTGGAGCAAACAAGCAAATTACAGTACATGCATGCTTTTTTTTTTAATTTTTTTTTTACTAAATGTTTTCATTTGGAAAACTTGACTCAAAGTTTCTTTAATTGACTGGTCAGTTAATCAGCATATTCTTCTCATTTTCTGACGGCAAGCAGAGACGGGTTTTAAAAGTAAAAAAATATATTTTTAAATTATAAATAATCAAGAAAATGTTTACATATGTTGTGTTTAATTGACATAAGATTTCTTCTGGGAAAAAAAAATACCTTTTCTCTTTCTGGGGAGAAAGCAGGATACGTTTTACCTGGTAAAAAAGATCCGTATCACTCCTGAGCATTGATTTAACATGTCTACTACTTTCAGTAGTAACCAAAAAGGGTTTCAGAATAAAACCAAAATACCAATGAATCCTGCAATAGTCCCCAGAGTAATTTCTACTTGTAGCATCACCAGGCTGTGATACAGGCTGGCCCTTCTACAGCCTTCATCAGTACACTGTGAGGCTTTCTGTATAGGAAGTCAAGAATAAGAGTCTGTTTAACTTCCAAAATGCTTCATTTCTTGAGTACAAGTCAAGTAAAGAAAGTTCTTATCTTGAACTTAAAGCCAGTAATTAGTTTTTCTTACAGCCTTTATAATCCTTATGTAATTCTTCATAATTCTAATAATTTAATTAGAAGAATTCTTAAATTTTTACATTCAAGTGTTGACCGTTACACCTATAGACACACCTTATAAATAGAGCCATTGCGTGTTTTCACTTAGTTAAGAAAAAAATGTTGAAAATACTTCTCCATTAATTTTCTTGTTTTTACAAACTAAAAAACCATTTTCTACTTTACTATTTAACCTCTTGTCAAGTGAAAAAATTGAGGAAAGAAACAATCATGGGAAAGAGAAGAAGAAAAATTCTAACTACATGTTTTAAAAAACAGGTATCAATAATAATTTTCATTAGATGCTTGAAGTTAAAAAATCAGTTGTTGTGTTTGTTTGCTCTAACAAGTAAGTAGATACTCCCCTAACAGTCCTTCACTGTTTATGGGAGGTTGCCACATATTTAGCAACTTTAATTTCACCTTTTAATCACAACAGTCTTAAAAGAAAAAATAATATTTGTCTGTTATAGTCCTCCTTTCTCATTCTTTACTCCGTCTTCCTTTGTTTTAGGTCTTTGTCTTCCATTACACCCCACCTTTGCTTATGGTACAGTAGGTTGGAAAGTAACGCTTTTATCCATGCCAGGAACCAATTATGGAATCCACAAAAGGAGCTGACAAAAGAGACTCTGTCTCTGCTCTCAGCCTTTTGCTCCCTCAGGCCCTAAAACCCAGAAGTGAATGTGCATGGCCAGAATTCTCAATTTCTTAGAAGAAAGCAGGCAGGCATTTTAGTCAGTGTTTACTGACTTAGAAGTGGTAATACGAAAAGCTGAATATGAGCATCTCTAAGGATGGACAAGCACTTTGGTATGGGTATTATCACCTACCTGGAACAGAGAATACAAAGATTTTCAACAGTTTGAAGATTTTCTGTAGCTCTCTGTGCATTGTCTGCATTTGAATCAGTAGGATCTTGCACTACAAATTTCAGTGTAATTTCAAATACCAACCTGACAGCCTGATTTGGCCCATGCATAACATGTAAATCAAGCATAACTTCAAATTCGTACCCAGAACTAAAGTTCTCACCACCCCCACCCCCCCATTCATGTACTTGGCTCGACACAGATGTTTAGTCTGGCTTGTTACTGATAAAGCCTAAGTCTCTCTACTTTTATGGGTGTGATGGTTTCTTCCCATTCCACTATTAAGTACAACAGAGTACATTTAAGATGCCACTGAGTTATTAAAGGTATGGCTTACAGAGTTAAACTGCTCTTATTTTGACTAAGGAAGAGGAAAACAGGGAACTTGGTTTCACTTAGAATAAACATTCACAGTTTATCCACAGACCACTTGGATTTTAGAGCTGGGCTGCAAGGGAATTAGAAGAGCAACGTCTTTACATTTAGTCCGGATAAGAAATATGAAGCTAAGGTTTATTCCACACACTATGAAATAGGTAAATAATCAGTTAAAAACTTAAATATCAGGAAACGAGGCTAGAAAGACTATTTGGTTTACTCGAGTCTAGTCCCATACTTAATGTAACCAGAAAATATTTTGTTATATTCAAAGAAATGGCTCTCTCTTACAATAGGACTGACTTCTGGCTCAAAGTCTGCAATATCGCAGCTATTATTTCCAATACTGTGGCAGGCAGCAGAATGAACATGTAAGGGAATACAAAACACCCCCTTTCCAACTGGTATTACCTTTACCCAGGGCTGCGTCTCCTTCTTCATAACTTTCTCAAGGCATGAGAAAATGAAGAAGATCTGGCGACCCAAATTTACAATTTTCTTATTAGAACTGAACAGGAAAAAAAAAAAATCTTTCATGTTCAAGAAATATTCAAGGACTCAGTAGTTAATACCTATTCAGTATGTTATCAACTTCTAAAGTAGTTCACTCTTGCTACCGGGCTTGATCCTTTCAACAGTCATTCACCACTTGAAAACAGAGCATCGCAGAAGAATATGCAATAAACAAGGAATAAAGAATGAAGCAGCTGATTCTTGCATAGAAAAATACAAGATCACCCTTCATCACCTCAGCAAGAATTAGCAGATTTTATTACGTGTAAGCTCTTCTGGATAAACAAAGAATTAATTATGTCACTTTTTGTTCTGTTGTCTTCTTATGAATTTTAACAGTAGACTTCTCTAGCCAGACAGAAGCATACCACATATGCACATATATGCACATATAGTATGCAGACTATACATGAGATATCTGAATAAGAAGTGTGTAAACAGTGACAGCAAGTTTTTCTCACTGTCCTGGAAGGGGGAGTTCATAGTTTTGCAATGACATTAGAAAACAACATGGCTGTAATTTTGGAGGGATGGAATAACTTACATTCTATCTTCTAAAATAACATGTATTTTAGTATGGAAAGTTAAATGGTGCCTAGTGCATGTACTAAATATATATCGAGAGTCATGGCAGTGACTGGAAGCCAAGTTCAGAAGACCGAACTGCTGTCTTATACACACACACACAGCCCAACTCTCACAAAGAGGCACTTTTATACTGGTCTGGAACAACAAAGAGGGCTTAAAGCGGGCTGTAAACATAAACGATGAGTGCATAAGAATCACGACTACAGAGTTTACTTTACAAATGCAGAATACAGGGACAGATGATGGACATATGATAGATTGCACAGCCATACGTTTAATAAATAAATGCATCATAGGCCTTTGCAATTCATCATATAATTTGGACTGGATAATTTCTCTACCAATCACTCTTTCTTGGCACATATTTGAGCACTCCAGACGCCACGGACAGATTTAAATACTTCCAGTTAAAAATGAACAAAAAGAGAAATATTTCCTTTTCCTATTCATATATTTAGAATATTCTCTCCATATTTTACCTGCCCAGAATAAGTTTCAGATCTGGACTAGTAGCACATTTTCTAAAGATAAAAACGGAATGAGTTCAAAGTTTAGTATTCTGTAGCCCTGCCCCTGGAAAAGAAAAAATCCAGCTGCTCAGTAAGAAAGACAACATTCATTTCAATCCTAAGGAAAGAAAAAAGAAAGCATTATGTGCAGAAAAGACATGTAAGGATGTTTGGAGAATCTCTGTATCCTAGATTTTAGTCTCTGAATGACTGAGTTGCTGGTACCGAAGTCATTTGTTGTGAAAGAGAATGGGTACTAAAACAATCTGCTCATGCTTTTAAAATGCTAAAACTCAAGCTGATAAACCTTTCTAGCAGAACAGGTCTTTCTATATTGGCACTAACCCTGACCTACTCCTGTGCACTTGTTCTTAAGCACATATACCACATACACCTTGGACACAGCTGTCATAAATATACAGGCAATATCTATATAATATAACAGCCAACTCAACATGCCACTACCCTTTTCAAGAATGCCTAGAGTAAAAATTTGAGCTTATGTTTGGAAGATGCCATCACAGTGGCATCACCTGCAAATATAATTTTACCTTCATTTTCCTATCTGCAATGAAATAGATTTAAAAAATATAGAAAAAATATTTATTTCTCTTTTTAGTTGCTTAACCAAACAACTCAACAAACTAAGTTTAATTTTATGGCATTCTTTAAGAACTGAAAATATTTGTATAAGTGTGATACCCATTAGCTTAAAATTCACCTTTAGCATTATTGTTACTTGCTACCTACTGCAGATACGTGACAACATCGGCTCCCTCTGGTGGTCAACATAAAAAAACGGCCAGACAGTAAAACCTATACACCAAGAAGCAATGGTTTTTGTAGGGGTTGAGCACACTCATCAGGTATCACAATGGGTTTAATCAAAATTATACATCTGTCCTTTTTTCCTAAGAGCACTGAATGTCACTGACACTGAAGTAATAATACTGGAATTTGTTTTGATTTATAAGCTATCTAAGCATTTACTTGACCTCCTGAAACAGCTTAATAATATGGGCTTTTCTGGAATTTTTTTTTGTTTTCCTCAGATATGTTACCATGAAGGACAGTATTTGAGCAATGCTGTTTTGTAGTGCAGATAAATCCTGAATATATTAAATGTGTTTCTTACTAACTCTGGTAAGAGCATTTTGGTGAAAAAACACAGTATAGTAGCCAATTTGTCATCAACTTCTTGATGCCATTCTTATTATATTTCTAATGTCTCCATGGTTAAAATATAAGGAGTAAAACCAAGCAATGTCCTTTCATATTACTGCTAACCTAAGGCTCCAACAAACTGACCTAAACTGACATTTCTTCCTCTCACTGAAAATGACAGAAAACCTCTCATTCTCTTCCAGAACCTGAATTGAGGCGACATTAGAAATTCTGGGTCGAAGCCTGGAACAAGCAGGGATTCCCCAACTGTACCTTGGTGCTGAGCCGGTGCTCAAGAACCAAACTTCCAGCAAGTCTGTGTTCCCATAATCACACTACTATGAATTAACAGTTGTGAAACACAGTATCTATGCAATTCCACTGAATAGATTTGGATTTAATGAGTGTCACTGAAAGTTCTTTCCCACACTGTGTATAGTAATGAGAGGTTTTAAGCATGCTAATGTTATAGTATAAGCATAATTTCTTATAATTAAGACGATTTCTTGTAAAGATGTAGCAATTTTTCTTCTTTTTTTAAGTTCTGTACAATACTGTATATGTATCTGGCACCACACTGTAAGAAACAAAGGATATGAGCTAGCATAAGCAAGAATTTTTTTTTAAATTCAGAAAAACAGAGCTGGTTAACTTAAACCATTCATCAAAATATTTTATGTAGAAATTTCACAGAAACTGTTAATTCCCACAAGCATAATTTTAGAGGAAGTTTTGCATTTTAACATAAAAAAAGTAAATTAAGGATAAGTTATGAACTTTTTGAGTTCTCACCTAGAGCTTTTAAGAGTTTGAGCAGACCACTTGAAAAGAGACAACTTTTCACAGCAAACCTGTCGGCTATGTGGAGAGGGGTTATAGCTGTATTCCTTCAAAGCAAGGAATTTTTTTCATTGAAAACGTAGTTTTGTTGAAAACTTGATCCTCCTTTAAGCTAAACTGGTGTCAATGCAAAGAACTGCTTTTACAATTCACTGTAATTCTACATTGTACTCAATATAAAAGAAGTTGTTTCACTACTTCATTATTCAGTTTTTATACTAGTCTGAACTCCATGGAGCATGTCACTCTGTGGAGTTACAAATAGGATGTAAATAGAGTAATGAGAATGGGTAAATTAGGTTCTTAATCTTCACATTGTGAACACCTACTAGTTGTTTTTTCTTAAGAGAAGACTTACAATTAAATCATTGTCCTGTCCTAAGAAGTTATTACAAAGTACCTGGCAGCACAGAGAGTTCAATTCTACTTCACTTTTATTAGAAGACCCTTAGGGTATTAAGTATACTTTCTGAAGCATCACTTAAAACTTATTAACTACATGTCATATTTGTATTAAAAACTGTCAAACCCCTTTTTAGTCATGTTCCACAGTATCTGTAGGAATGCTATGCTTTCTTATTCTCCATTTTGCCTACCTGGAAAGGATTCAAGATGAACATGATTATTTGCTTGAGGGTAAAACAATAATTTTTCATCATTTAAATTAGAGTTATGTATTGCAACTCACTCATTTAAATAACATAAATGTCCTAAAACACAGTACATGTGAGGTCAGAATAGTTCTGGGTGTGGGCACCATTGCAACTCATAAAACCTATGTTTATAGTTCAGAATGATTAAAAATACATGCCTTATGGGCCATTCACACGAAGAACTTTCTTCAGCGCAAAGAAGTTTTTGGTAAGTACAATCCTATATAGCTGATACTTTAATTATAACTCACTGACTATTTCAAGTACTGTAAAAAGGAGACTTGTGGAACAAGATTTCTCTTGAGCAAAGCGTTTGCATCTTTTGTTACAGAAATAGAACACACACCTTGATTTCCACAGGATCTCTCCAGCATCAAGATAAATTTACTCATACTAAGGATCAGGATGAAAGCAGAAGTAAAGCCTATGAATCAGTGCATTTGGTACTGGCTCTTAGTATTCCTTTTATGCCCCTTATAAATCCAACAGATCTTTCCATTTCTTTGTTTCTTGGCATTTTCTTGATTGATAGCCAAGATATAGAAAGAATCTTGCCCTTCAACTTGACTAGGCCATGCACAAAGGAACAAAATATATGCAATGAAGGAAAAATAGAATATATTTGAGAACATAAAATGTTATACTAGGATAACAGAAAAAAAATGAAAAATTGTTTCAGGAAGTTTTCATTAACTCTTTAGACATTATTGAAAGTAAGTCACCCTGTCCCAAAACCACACTCTTAAACACCAAATCAAATTAAAACATGGCTCAAAATAAAGAGAATCTTTTGAAAAAGAACAGACAAATGTATGGATAATCTTTCTGAGGCCGATATATAGATTTATGTAACACAGCACTCAGTTCAGGAGCATACATCTCACAAATGAGTATGAACCACAGCCAAAAATAATCAATAGTAATTAAAAGAGAATGTGCGAGTTCAAAAAGAAAGGAAGCCAAAATCTCAGTCAGAAAAAAAACATTCTTTCCATCAGAGGAGGAAGGAAGGCAACAGAAGAATCAAGAGTAGCAGAGGCACAGGAGGTTCAGAGGTACGAAGGTCATAGGAAGAGGCAAGGTCTGTCAGACGCGCTTGGTATATGAAGGGAATGATGCACAACAGTAAACTGTTGGGGGAAAAAAGTAAAAGGATAAAATCATAAATATTGTGTAGATCAGACAGCAGAATGGCTAGCATGCTCAGTAATGTTAAAGAATCAGACACCCAAAGGAGGTGTAAGTGCGTGGGCACATTTTAAAATTCGGAATCCCATAGATGCTCTAAGACAGACTCCCTGGGTTCATGCATAAGATAACTCAATGCCAAGAGCACAACACCTACTGATATGTAGCATGTCTATGAATTCTGCCTTACTTGGCCTGAATTTTAATTCTACATAAAGTACAAGATAGATGTTGGAGATTTAACTTCATTCTTTAGCTTCAGATCAGGCTGGATGAGTGAGAGGAATGATGGCAGTGTAAGCCTCCTAAGTCACATTTGCAAGTTTTCTTCCTTTAAAGACCATCTATCAAAAAAAAAAGGCTGGGTCACTTGACAGACGGCTTCTGAGGGAGTGCACTATGACAGGCCAGCAAAATTCCCTAGTCAGCAGCCTACAGTTCTCAATCAATTTAGAACCATATGTAAGAAAATGTAGTTTCATCTCTGTGAACTTCTCTACCTATTTTCACTTCAAGTTAACCAAGTGCAATGCTTAGAGACTATCCCTAATGACTGCGAAAGACTTGATATATATCTAAGGTGACTGAATAAATATGACCTAATTGCTTGTGAAACTGTCACAGCTTTTGTCAAGTGTCTTGTAGTACCTGTTAATATATCAATGATATAATAAAAAACGTTAAAAATCGGATATGGGGACAAGGCTCCTTTCTGTTCTCCTTGTTCCTTAAAATTAACCTGATATTATATATCAACTAGTAGTATAGGTGTCATCTATGAAAGTAACTGGGAAATGCTTATATGCATTCTACCCCTTTCAAACTTTCTGGTTAAGTGATGATTATTTTTATCTATAATTAAAAAAAAAAAAAAAACCACTTTCAAATCACAGTTTCACTTCTTTAAAGACAGAACACTTTCCAAAATTTAAAAATTGATCAGTTTTAAGCCCTTACCCAGTGCGAGCCCTGAGTGCACTAGTACTTTATCCAGTGTCAGAGTGAAGAATTTAACTTCAGGATCTCACTCTACAAGAAGGTGAATTACTTGTTCTTTTTCAAACAGCACAAATTTTCAAACAAATCTTACTGTGTTTCTTAATGATAGTTCAGAACAAGCCAAGCAAAGGGCTAATCATGGAGGTTTTAGTTTAGTTAGACAGCATGTTTTAATTGCTTGTTTAGGGGCAGCAATATTTCAATATGGGCATTCTTTCCTGAAGTAGCACAGAGCTCACTATTGACTCATTTATTGGAAACTTCACAAGCTATGTGACATAACCAAATGCCATGCAACAGTGGTGACAATCTCCACTTCTGCATTCCCAACGTGCAGTCAATCTTAGAATCACAGGCCATGAACAATCTGATTAGTAATACAAGGAAGAAGAAAGGATTGCATAAATATATCATTTTAGACATGTACACAACATGCAGCTAAGGGTCTACCAGACCAAAAGTTAAGAGGAAAGGCCATGTAATGAGAATTAAGAAGATTAAAGAGCAAAAACTGTGTAGTCTTGTTTGTGGAAGAGTTTCTTACCATTAGAGTCAGAAAAGCCCAAGTATCTTACTAAAGGCTCTATTCATGAATGACTTACACTCCACGTAAGTTTGGAAAACTCCATGAAGAGCGATTACTACCACCCTCTATGAAATGAAAATTCCTCAACGTGAGTTTCCCAGAGCACAACTGGGCAACTGTGTTTGCTGGGAAGGAATAAGGGATGAGGCATGTTCCCCACAGATAGTCGCAGATCTTAAGGAACAAGAATGTAAAGTCCACACGATCACAGAATTTTAATTTCTCAGTAAGAATCTCATCTTGTGGAAGACAAACTGCTGCTGACAGTCACCCATTCAGCAAAGGAAGACCACAATCCTCATCAGAGAAAACTGTTTAGAGAGTGATTTCAGAACAAATACGCCTTTCATCAATAGCTGGCATCACTAGCTTATCCTCCTTCTCACCTTGTTCTATGAGAAAACACATCTACTGAGGTTAGAATTTGGAAGATTGAAAATTTTGTTCTTTGAATCTACCGCCAAAGTCCTATTTGCAGTGCTTGAGGCATTCTCAGGCAATAAAAAACATCATTGCAAAACTCTGTTCTTGTACCGCTCAATCGCTACAGTATCTAAGCACCTTTCAGAATGGCATTAGGCAATATAATTAGCATCTGTCATATGTGCTGTTTTCGCTCATGGGCACATCCATACGCATTTCTCTTGTATAAATCTATGCATGTATCTTTATCTCAGTAGGGCACAGCACAATTACAAACCTAAACTTGTCCCTCTCCTACACTGATGCTTTAAGTATAAAATAAGTACCCACTGAGCAGTACTCTTTTGCTCTCAGTAAACTGAGGATAATAAAAGATCATGTTATGTTTCCATGTACAAGCTTAATCAAATCCTTTTGGCTGGGATATTGTTTGTTTAAGAGCAAATGATCAGACTGATAAAATCAGAGCTGCATTGATTAAAGGGTATTTGATCACCAAGGTAGATCAGGAAAGCATTGCAAAATACTAGTGGTAGAAACTCAAATGAAGCAGAAATATTAATGCAAAGAAGGCCACAGAGGATTTTTAATAAAGAAAACATTGTAGGCACGCTGATGGTATCTAGCAAAAAAAAAAAGATGATTTTAAGTATGATATGATTTCTGTGCGTATGCTAGTAAAAATGAAATAGGATTAATCCTCAGTAAGATTCAGGTTTTTTGTTAGTATGGAGCTCCTTAATTTCCTTCTCTCCCCTCCAATAAAACTTGTCAATCTGTGTTTCCTCAGCACAGATTTGAAAAATAGTGCTTTAGATTTAGCTGGTATCCAACAGCAAACACAGCAACACTAATGTATCAGAGTAACTGCTAACTGCAGAATAATTAAAGAAAATGTCCTGGAAAAAGATCTTTTGACAAATTAGCAGCTAATGGAGACATTTCTCTATTGCACGGTTAAGAGACACCCTCCTAACCTTCAAAGGAAGTGTGTCCATAAGATGTCATAATGTGCAGAGCTTTGCTGCCTTTACAGGATCTACATGGGTGTGCAGGGCAAGCCCACAGGGAACATAATACATGATCAAAGACTTGGACTGTGTACAAAGATTTAAAGACAGTCAATGGATAAGCAGAAAAAAATACACAAGGATGTGGAAAAAAACCTATTTTTTTGTCTGATAACTGTTATGCACCAAGGGGAAGAGCACACGAAGGACTATCCAGAGATGGCAAGGAGTATGTACCCATTAGGAAAGGAAGGCCTTTATCAATATACAGCTCCTGTAAACAGTTTCATTTTCCTAAGGGAGACACCCTGTAGTTTTCAAACTAGACTGGCAGACCTATTGACTCTCAAAGGAAATTGTCTCTGGAGAGACAGAAAAAATGTTAGTACTGAAAAACAAACAGAGAGAATTAATACAAGACAACAGATTTTGCTTCCAGCTGTACAAAGTCACAAGATTTGATAGTTGTTTTTAAATACTTCCATACAATGTCAAGGTATCATCCACAAAACTGTCTCCAAACAAGTGTTTTGCTTACTTTATATTAATTAGTTACACTGCATTGGGCATTTTAAAAGACAACAGGCTGAAAAAAAGGGAAAAAACAGACGTGTGTCTAGAGAGCAGAGAGGAAAGTCTGGAAAAGCTACCCCTGAGAGTAACCATCAAAAGAGTGGAAATGCAAATACATATATTTTCAAACATACGTTTAGGTATCAGCTCTGTTGGTGCTGTAACATCTGCTTCTCTGTAAGATATTGTTGGATCCACAATGTCTCTGTCAGGAGGAGGGTAAGGTGGGGGTGGGGGAATCACTAACTGGGGTGGACCACGAATGGTGCCTCTAGGAGGCTTTTGTGGTACCTGGCGTCCATCACCTACAGGGGGATCAATTGAGCAGTTACTTCATTGCAAAATAATAATTGCTCTGTTTATTGTCATTTGTTAAACACACATTGATTTTCCCTTACCCACATCCAAAGTCTCTGGACCTAATTCTGCTCTTATTTACCCCCAAATAATTAAGGGAGAAGGAAAAGCTCGGTCTCTCCTTAAACCAACAGCAATGGGACCAGAATTGGGCCCAGCACATACATGTACATCACAACTAACAGTTAAAAATCACCAGTTTTGGCAGATATAAGGAAGGAGGGGAAAAAACATCTAATTAAAAAAAATTTAAAAAGCTACATAAGGAAATATGAAAAAAGGCTTTTATTTTTATCTTCTTAAGTGCCAAATTGCCTGAATTTGTTGACCTCTAGGATACTTTACGTGACTACTTTCCTGATTCTTTGAGAGAAAGAGGAAGATGCCTCAGGTCAGTATTTTTAAGTAGGTATCTTGACAGATTTTTCTTTTCTTTTTCTGAGTAGGTTTTTTATTATTTTGACATTGTGAAGAAGCAGATGATTAAGTCATTTTTTGCAAAACAGTATTTAAAGCTATCAAAGGAAATGCTCATAACTTTGACTGTGGGCTTATTTCAATACTATATGCAATAACTAAATACATAATGCAACTTTGCACTATATTAACCATCTGCAATGTTAAAAAGCTGCTGCCAGTTTGTAGTGTATGGACCTAGAGCTACTGCAATTTATAAAGTTCTTAGAGGCTGAAAGTGCACTGAGGTACTGTGACTAACTGCTCATTCTGCTCTCGTACCCTGCCTTAAGCATCTGCTGTGGTCATTGCTGAAGACAGATGTTGGCAGAGTCAGACCTCTGGTTTGATCCATTCTGATCATCCTGAACTCTTAAGCTCATGTTCTGGTGCTGCTGAGAAAGGAAGTAGCACCGAGAGGGAGGAAAAAAGATTAAATGATTATGATTTTTCTACTTAGGAGTCACTAGCTTCCAGAGATTCAAGACACAATTCAATGCTGGCAAACGTGCAGACCCTGTTTTACTGCTTTGAGAACACTGAGCACAACACTTTGGGATCAGAAAAAGTGATTCAGTATTGAATACTGAAGTGAATTTACCAGTTTGAGAATATGTCTGATAGGAACTTTTGCTTTGACTCATGTGGCTAACTTGGGAGATACATGGGTAGCTTTAATCCTTTTTCCATCATGTGGCTGCCTATTTCTTGCAGTACATTATTTCCCTCGCTACAGTCTTGCTTTTTTCACAGCTTTTCTCTTGCTTTCAGAGCCATCTGTGCTTTCCGATCGTTTTCTTGCAAGGACCCTGAAAAGAGGCTGTATTATCAACCTTCCCTTGCTGTAATATTTTTTTCTTCTTAATGAACACATTCATTCAAGAAAATAGCAGAAAACGAAAAGCACTGAAGATAGGGCTACTGTAGGATGAGTTCTTTGTCAGTGTAAATTAATAAGGTTCCATTAAAGAAAACAATACTACAGAATCATACATCAGCAGAGTCTGGCCAGCAAGCACTTATGTATACAGTACTGAACGGACTGTAAGTGGCTCGTCTCTGCTTTATTTCATCTGTAACATTCTGAGCACTGGTACAAAATTAAATGAACACTTACAGAAAGTTAAAGCACCAAATGGTCATCAATGTGACCAGCAGTTGGGCAAAGCACGAGGAGTGACAGACTGTGACATCTGCAATGGTTAAAAGTAAGTCAATTTGCTGAAAACTCCTGTTATATGGCACAGCGATAACGTTCCTCTTAGAGGGTTTAAATAAGAGATGTCAATGGAGTCGAACATATCACAAGATAATGGACTCCTGCTGCTACATAAATGCTGAGGCATTAAATGTGAAGCATTTACTGAAAATAAATGTTGGAACAAAGCCAAGAGGTTTCTTTCTAAACTGTGAGGCATTTGTAATGTAAGCAATTATGTATGACAGGATGTCATATCTGTATGTCTTAGGCACTTTATGAAACATGAGGTCAAAGGCATGAACTGAAGTGCACTGAGTGCATTATGACACTTGAAGAATGATTCTCTTAATGTACTGAAAAACGAGTTCCAATATGTGGGGTTATTATCTCATATCGTTACCCATCATAAAATCACTTTGTTTGCTAAAAGCATAATCTAGGGGTCCTCACTCGGGCAAAGCTCCTGCTGATCTGAATAAGCTAGCATTCACATAATGCCAAAGGTCTGAGAGAACGTTTTTCAGTCTTCCTGTATGAGAGTAAACGTAGTGTCACATACAGCTGAAGGCTAGAGTTTCTTTTGCTGTGTCCAGCTATGTATGGCATTCCTTTGAGAGTACCGGTTCTTTTCTTCTCCTGATTAGCTAAAGACTCAGCAGAGATTGATTCATAATAAAACTAAGGACTATATTAAAAAGAAAAACTTCACTAAATATGGTCAGTTGATGTTAAACTGTTGGAGATACTGACTCAGCTTGACTGTACTCTAGTTCTAGCAGAACCCGATGGCTTCAAACGCATTCAGTATTGCCTGGCCTATCTCCATTTATTAGCATTTCCATTTACTAGCAAAACCATCATGACCTTAAAGGCACAGCATAGGCCCAGGGCTGGTGCTTTTGGGTATTCGGTTTGTATACCAAACATTCAAATCACCTGATGAGTGTTATCTATGGTTTACTACCCTATAGTACTATGACTGGCACCATTAAAAAAAAGAAAGAGGTAGGATACAAACACTTATTTCCAGACTTTCATTCTGCAGAGAGACGTGTTTTTTCCCCCAAGTTACAAGTTTTCAAACTCACACAATAACAGAATTAGGGGAACTTCCAACAGTGAGCATTGAAAGCACATGCATGGGATTATGCAGAAGAAAATGCCTCTCACCCATTGTGCTCTTCCTCTTGTCTTCCCTCTCTTCTGTCCTGTTTGGCATGGCAGGAGTAGGTGGAGCAGATGCAGTTGGTGGAAGAGGGGCACGCCTCTTCTTTTTCTGTAAATCATTTAGGGATGATCCTTGCGAAATCTAGTGAAGTTGAAAAATAGACACAGTAAAGGGTATGTTTTCTCAGTGTTGTAAATTCTCAGTAACAAAATAAAAAGTGATTGTCACGTGACCTAATTTCTCAGCACAGTATATTTATAATGAGCATTTAGAGTGACAACAGATTAAAAAGACAGACCAGAAGAGGTATAGTAACACTGCACTCAGAGAAGGAAATGAACAAGAACCACAGATGCCTGTCACAGCAGAAATACCAAACTGGTAGACATTTGATGTTTTTGGTAAAAGGGAGCTAGAGACCCCAACACACAGCGATGCACAGTATGACATTACATGTGGTGTTAAGCTTGAGCCATAGCACGACCTTGTTTTTCCATCGATTGCTTCAGACTCTAAATTATGGTTAAGTACTCCAATTGGTATGCGTAGGGAATAAACTCTCATTTCTTTGATTTTCCTCTCAAATTCTTGTTTAAGGACTTCTGAGACAAGAATCAAGAATTGAAAGTTTGCTTGCATGATGAGATGAGATGAGATCATATTGTACTCTATTTATGTCTACTGGACTTCACAGACATACTTTTGAAGATCCGTAACACCTCAGCTTCCAAAAATTGCAACATGCCGGTTAGCAAGCCAAGACTTCATTACTGTTTACACTGCTTTTAAAAATATGAAAAATTTTATTACAAGTGACTTGGGTTTCACTGGGTTGCATAATGTTTTCTGGAGCTTGTTGGAACTTAGCTCTATTTTCTTTTTCCGGAAAAACAATAATAGTAAAACCGAAAACATGAAGGAAAATCTGTTAAGTTTTTATATTTGAAAAGTACAGACAACACTAGACAGAACCAGGCTTAGCTGAGGCAAAGGGTAACAGGAGCTGCCCACAGATGGCATTGCTGTTGGCATTCCTCAGTCTTCACATGCATCACTTCACTGCTCTGTCTCTCCTGATACTCCCCAGAGCTGAAGATATCCAATATACAGAACTGCCTGGTGGTTTTCCAATATTTCAAAGGCCTAAAGAATAATAATAATAATCTTTCCTTTAATCCAGAGGATTAATGAACCCTTAAAATATATTTGTTGTGGGAGTTTTCATTAAAAAAACAGTAGCTTCACACTGCTCAAAGCTATTATCTGAGTTCAGAGAAAAGGCACTCATTTAGATTCGTCCTTTCCTACATGGAGTGAAAACTCTGAGAATAAGTGAATTTTATGAAGAGCAGGACATGAATAGAGCCTCTCTCACTTAGCCTTCCTTTTTAAAAGCACTCAGGAATAAACACAAACATTCAGTTCCCACCTTTCAGCATAATGCTTTAACCACCATGCCACATGACAGTTAGACATTTCCACCAGGTGCCCTGGTCTTGCTTCCTACTACCATGGATTATTTTGGCATTTTACATTAATTGTCCACTGGATACAATGCATGACAAACACTGGTGAGGCCAATCTAGATTGATTAGGTACAGTAAAAGGGCAAGGGGAAGAGTATTACTACTAAGTAGTGATTTTGCAGACTTCAATTTTGGTTACCAAACTTGATGGCATTTGAAAAATTAGACTTATATATAGAAAAGAACATGAAACCGTAAGTTCAGGAATGGATACTGCAAAATTTTAGAGCTCCTTCGAAAAACTTTTGCCCAAAGTCATGGTGTTACTCTGTATTAAGATGGAGCACCTCTCCTGACGAAGAAACTGTCTGCTAGTGGTTAGGAACTGACTGGAATTGATCGAAGTTGAATCCTAGTCCCTACTCCCTGAATTTTTACAGAACCAGAATGCCCAATTTTGAGCTGAAGACAGGAACCTTTGTTCAGTGAACAGTCTCATCAGGCTTTGGTTTATAGAGGAGGAATTACATGGATGACAGCTATCTAATTGTGCGTTCTTCTCCATGTCCATTTGGGACAAGGCAAATAGGCACTTGGAAAAAAAAAATCACATTCTTCTGCACGGCATTTCACATAACTAAAGGCATGTAAACATTTAATACTATATCTTGATTCTTGAGGATAAAACCTTACAAAAAAGAGAAAATTATCAAAGTGGGGGCTTTGATTAACCTGACTACAAACTCTCCAAAATTCAGCAGATAGGGAGAACTTGAACTGTCTGGAAGCCAGGCAGCTTCTGAACTTCTCCAATACTTCACAACCTACAAATTATGTGATTATTTAATGGCATTTTACAGCTTCCACATTTTCTCCTGTCTCTCCAGGAGGTCATTTTACTTGAGGAAAAAAAATGGATGGACTGATGATTTAAAAGATAAGTCTAGGAAATCTTGAGTATCAAGGCAGAAGGTAAGGAAACGTGTGGTTCCACTTGAAATAATAAAGATCGCTAATGACCCTTTCCCAAGTACCAGATGAGTGAAGGACGTTAGTCTGGTATAGTCGAATTCCTCAAAGATACATTACTGCTTTACTAAGAACAAAGGATCCTTGTTAGAAGCCAGTTTATTTTTTTTTCAGCTCTATGCTTTCGTATTTAGTTGAATCTTCTGAGGAACATTAAATAGATGTATGGATAAACAAGCTGCTACAGCTAAAAAAAAGGCTAGAAAATGGAGTTGATCTAGTGCTCAACTACAATAATGCAAGTTTGGTCAAATACACACACACAAAAATGCTTTTATTATACTGTCAGCTAAGTGCAGTATACTTCACAAACACCATAAAGAAGATGAAAAGCTTGTTTAAAGCCAGCCACACTACAATGTATATAAGAAGTGTCTAGTTCAAGAACAGGTCATTAAAATTGTTAAAAGTAGTTCTGTAATGCCAACCTCGGTAAACCTATGAGGCCAAACATAAATAGAAAAAACACAAAGAACATTCTGTTCCTTACAATTGTTTATACCAAAACAATAGAACTTGAAAATAATTTGTTATGGCTGGCTGCTTCTTTTATAAAGAAATCAAGCCTTAACAACATTATCTGAAGTAATTTCCCATCCAAACTTTGCTACAGGAGCCCCTCTCTGAGCATAACAGAGTAGTTCCTAGTCTTAGCACTTGTGCTTCACCTATGTAGCATTTTTAACTAGAAGAAATTATTAGGTCAGATTCTGTTGTGCAATGAACACATTGCGCATCTTTAAAAAGATGCTTAACAAGTGTTAAGCACTTCAAAGATGCTAGCAAGTGTTCTCTGACTACAATTAATACCATCAACTGAGTTAGAAATGAATAAAGGAGACCAAAAAGGACCTCAGTCCGACCAGGCATCACTTCTGTTTCCACATTGATGAGACCACATATGATGTAAAAACCAGTTTTCTAAATTCATGTAATGGCTCACATGCTGTTTAAAAATACTTCCAATATTGCAGACAAAATATCTAAGAAATGTGTTGAATATGTTCTATGAAACATATTCTTCTATGAAAAAAACATTTTCTTCTAGGAAAGCTCAACATCTTTACTAAAGTTTGAGGGCTTTAGATAATATATTTAGAGCCTAATAACAATGTCATGGGGAGGTTATGTGTCAAAATTGTGTGTAAAAGAATCCTACCAGGCTAATGCTTGACATTTTTAATCAGTAGCGTTTGAAAGTCACCCTATTTCCAAAAGGTCTGTGGATACAGTAACATCCAGATAATTGAATTTGAGTTTCCTTATGGCAGTATTTTCTTTGGGTTAGGTTGCACTGAATATGAGTTCATGAAAAATATTGATGTAGAGCCAAGGTAAAAAAAGCCACCACCACCAGAAATTCATCAAGCATTCAAAGATAAGGAGGTTCTCCGATAAATTTCCAATGTGAGCTCTGCTCCTTTGCCTTGCCTGTCCTCTACCTAAAGGTTAGAAACTGGTTTTGTATTTATCAACCCATCACTATTAATCTTTCTAATAGAAGTGTTTATCTATGTAAGTACAAGCTAAGTTATCTGGCAAACACCACCTTTCTTTTATTCACAGACCAAACTAGGCCTAAATTTACTGCAGGTTTACTGCTCCTGAAGCTGAGCCTCCTTCTGTAAGCCAGAAACTATATCATTAATTTGTGCTCCTCTGTCCCTTCAGTATCTACCAACATTCACAACCCACTTGATGACACTGACTATGTATGTCAGTTGTCTGAACCACTACTTTGATCAAGAAGGATATTTCACTCTGCTGTCTCCAAAGTCAGATTAAAGACTCTACAATAGCATACTCAGAGAACCACAAATACTCAAGTTTGTTCTTTTAAGGACAGCCCACAAACTCTTACCATAGATGGTAGAGAAAAAGAGACTGGGCTTAATGCACCCTTGGAAAGTGCACATACTGCATCCTTGTCAAATAACAAAGTACTGTAATGTTCTAATTATTGCAGTTATATCTTGACTAGTAAAGAACCTAACAACTACAAAGGTGCTCCAAAATAGTGATATAGCCAAGTAAAACCTTAAGCTAACACTAGAAATCCAGCTGAATTCTGGGGGCTTGAGGGAAAAATATGATGTATCTTCTAAACCAGATGTTGAAGGCCACTTTGGTGCCTTCTGGGAACCACTGCCTTTCAAGCAACACATTTTGCCCATTTATTGAATAGCTGAGGAGGCCTCGGTACTCTTCAAGGACTGTGTTGGGACACAGAAAGCAGAAGAATGGGCTATGTTTTCTTCCTTCTGCCAAGACCGATGTGTGGGGAGAAGAGTGGACACACAAGAGACATACTTTATGCAAGACTGAGAAAGATCTTGGAAAAAAAGCTGGGGGATTTCAGCTCAGAAGCACAACTAAGAATACAAGTTGGGAAGAGCAACTTAAAAGTTGCCATGGAAATACCTTCTTGGACTTGCACACTAAAAGCAAACAGCACCTTGTCCTGGTTTCAGCTGGGATAGAGTTAATTTTCTTTCTAGTCATTGCTGTGTTTCAGATTCGGTATAAAAGGGATGTCACTAATGCATACTGTTCTAGTTGTTTCTAGGTAATGTTTATAGTATTGTAGCATTTTCTTTAGCTTTCCCTAGAAGCTGAGAGGGAGCATAGACAGAACAATGGAATGGCCAATGGAATATCCCATACCATGGTCGTCATGCTTGGTATATAATAAGGGGTGGGCTGGGGGGGTGGGAATCCACGGTCACTGCTGGGCGACCAATTCACCGGCTGCTGAGAGTGACTTGTGTTGCATTACTTTATCTTGTATATTCTTTTACCATTATTATTCTTTTCCCTTTTTCTGTTGTTGTTCTATTAATCTGTCTTTATCTCAGTCCATGAGTTTTTTTCCTTTCCTTTCCTCTCCTTTTCTTCCTATCCTTATGGATGGGGGCTGAAGGGGGAGAACTGCATGAGCAGCTGCGTGGTCCCAGCTGCCGGCTGGAGTTAAACCACAACACACCTTCTGAGCTACCTGGAACAGGTTTTCCCTGAACAACTGCAGTTTTCTGTTGTAGTTGGCGTCCACACCTACTGGAGAAAGTCCAGATGATTGATAGACAGATCTAAACAGTTCTAAGTGTGGCATGAGGGAAAACCCCCCAGTGGATCTAGTCAATATGTGATTGAGGTGCTAAAAAAAAAAAAAAAAAGAAGGCATAGTTTGTGTTTCAAAATCCAAACCACTCTTCACAATATCACAATATTTTCATAAACATTACAAGAAATATTCGGCTTATGGCAACAGATTTTTCCTTTTACTCTCACTGCTATCATTTTGCTATAGAAAAGGAAAAATGGAAACTTGAAAATCCACCAATTTTCCAGGTGTGCTATTTGACAAAATCCTTCTTAAAACAATTTTCTGCCTGTTCAGACATCGTAGCTACAGCTGATACACATATTCTTTCACCAATAGGATTATCTCTGGAATACGGATTGTTTTTAAGGGAGCTCCCATGGTGGTTTAGCATACATGAATAAAAAAATTGTATAGCATATGATATAAACTGTGTGAAGAAAGCTCATACACTCTCTTGCTTCTTTATCCTTTTTATGCAACAATACACATCAGGATCTTTTACTGTTTTATAGAACACCTGTATAGTTGCAACTTCTGTCTAATTTGTATACAAAATGTCTCGTTTGGGGAAACAGTGAGTGATTGATGAAATTATTTTTAGAAGTAAATAAAAAGGATTGGAAAAAGCACACATGGATTCACTCAGTGGCATACCCTAACTACAAACTGTTTTCTATCATCTAACACTGACTAGACACACACTCAAGCAAGCCAGATTCTGATACACCTGCTGGTGATGATACCATGTGGGGTCAGAATGCCTATCAAATTCTAAGAGTGTTTAAATATGATACACAGAAAAATTCAGAGCTAACTCGTAACTGAACAAACAACATCACCCCAAACTATGTGTGGGACCAATCCCAACACTCTTTCCTTCACAAAGAATCTTAAGAAATTTTGAAATAATTAAGAGCCATTTTACAACAAGCTCTAGAAGTAAAAAGAAAAGATACATGTTTTATTAACAAGTTTTAAACTCTTGATATAACCATAACTGCACTGATGCTTCTATAGCATTGTGTGAAAGACAAGTGGTAGGTTGGTATGTAAGATTTATGGTTTGAGAGGTTTTAAAAATATTTTGCTATGATTTTATACATAATTTAAAGCAGTTGAGAAGAAAATATTTTGATCCAAGAGGAGCCAGTCTAGGAAAATCAGAGAGATAAATCTTTCAGCTGCAGAACGGAGACATAAATCTGTCCACTAAACTTGATGATATAAAAGCTATTCTAGCCAGCTGATTCTGCATTTTCACAGGGCAACAGATGCTTCAACATGTCTAGCACTAGAAACCACAAGAAGTCCCAATTGAACATTAATGTGTCTTAAACAACGTTTACTCATATGTCTAATATTCCCTGGACAGGTCATACATTATAATGCTTTCCACTGGCATACACTGACAAAGGAAAATTCAGGGAGCTCTCAAAGAAACCGGGCGGATGAGCAATTCATGAGGCTGACCACTGTAAGCTGCATTGTATTAAACTGTCTATTCAGCACTGAACTTCTCTGTGTTGTTTCCTTATTGGGTAGTACCCCATTTCCTTTGATTAAAAGCTGAATGTTTAATCCACAAGTACCCTGCAAACTGCATTCAAAGAAAAGAAAGAAAAAAAAGAAAAACTTGTCATTTTGATAAAATGCATAGGATTAACTATAGTTACATAATTTCTCTGGATGGGTCATTTAAGTTCTGCACATCTTGATTTTTCAGTGTTGGATCTCACAAACCTTACAATAAAATTAATAACAATAAACCTAAAGAGAGATTTTTAAAAAAGTCATACGAAGTTAAGAAATGCATGCTGTGACAGCAAGACTGACATTTGGACCAACTAGACCCAATAGCTCATCTTACTCTGGATGTGCCACTCTCACATGGGACAAGTCTAAATGAGAGATTCCCAAGCTACTGCCAACATGAGTTGAAGTCCACAATGTAACACCAACTAATTCTTCAAGCAGGACAGCCAGGTTTGTGGCATGACACAACGCTGCTCTGCATCAGGGTTTTTCCTCCTGACTTTGAAGCTCTGCCCCACGCCCCCTTGTACTGTCTTTGGCGCAGGTGATGGTTGCACCCCCACCACACTCATGGGCTCAGCTTTAAAGCTGCTTTGGAGCTGGAAATGTTCAGGCACTGTGTTAAGTGGGAAATCTGACTTATAACTAGAGTGTAAACTGCATTGCTCTTCTGAAAATACCTTTACCATCGATATTTTAATCAGATGCCACAAAATACTGTATCATTCTGCCTACTTTTATGCTGCTTAATTTCAAATTAATTTTTTTCTTATTATTTAATTCTGGTTTACATTACAAGGCTTTGTAATGAAATTTAGTGTTCATTACCAAAAATGAAGCTGTGACTGCAAAAACATCTCAGTCGTAATAACTGACAAAAAGCTTAGCATTCCTAGATTTTACAGAAATTGCTATGCTCTTGTGCTATTTTATTCATAAAATGAAGATGACGAAAGCCAAGGATGTCCTTGAACATTCAGCTGACTGGCGACAGAAAGCTAAAATCAGTTGACACATGAAAGCCACTACAAGGTGAAGGGGCAAGCTCATTTTTCCATCTGTTTTTATTGAACACACCCTTTGTGAAATGTCATGGTCAAGGGCAGTTAAAAATTAATGTCATTCTAATCTTCTTTAAACACTTTAACTTGCTCAGTTAAATGTGTCAGACAGGAAACTATCCATAAACAAATTTGAGATGTTAAATTACTAAGATAGCTGTGATTTCCTTCTTTTGCAAAATCTCATTACTGGCTGCAATATTATTTCCACTCAAGGAAGTCACTCTACAACACCAAATATTTTCACATGCATTGAAACATGTAGACTACACAAGTCTGCGGATGTTTGCTTTGGCAGAGAATTGAACTTCCTCTGTTTCTCTGAATACAATGTAATCCTCCTCATTTATGTCTTCATTTAGAGGGAAAAAAAAAACCCAAAACCAAACCCTCAAACACTTAAAAATCACATTTTAAAGCCACCTCAAATTGATTTACTACTAAGATCCATTTCTCCTCTAGAGAAGGTAAACACAAAGGCAAGAACCACCTCCAAATCTTCATTTCATATTTGTGCTTATCTTTTGAGTTAGAGCAAATACAATTAATAGAAAAAATGAACATAAATAAGAGTTTAAAATACATAGTAAGACTGAATCTCAGTATTTCTTCTGACAGCTCTGTCGATGAGTTTGACATGAGCAATGTCATCTCCTTGAGTCAGTGCCTTTGTGAAAGGCACTAGCATAAGGAATTTATACATATCTTTTCTGCCTCAGTCTCACATCCAGGATTACAGGTTGGCTGATTGGTTGGTCTGCTTATCTGTACTTAAAAGTCTGTGAGATGTTACAAGCTAACTGAAGATCTGCAAAATTTATTTTGTATCTTTGTCTAATTTTCTGCCAAAAGGATAGGCTGTAGCCTAAAATCTGTTAGGGCTAGAAAGTGGAAGGCAATCACACAAACGTTTGACAAGGAACAAGGAAAACCATACCCTTTCTTCTGCCACCGAGAGACATACCTCCCTGGAGCTTAAGTTTGCCTTTACACACAATTTTCTTCTGCAGAGATAGCCAAGATGAATTTCTCTAGCTTAGCGCTAAGCGCTAGACAATCACCTCAGAAGTCTTCTCAATTTAGAGAAAAACATAATTTCCAGTGTTCACCCCCCTCATATCAGGCCCCTCCAGCCGCAGGCACATAGAATGCCTTTGGGCAATATGTCAAGTGATAGTTTCATGTCATCCCTTCCCACTGCCCCCTGCAAATTTCCACTCAGTCTAGTTCCTTTCAGCACTTATGAAGGGCAGACAGAAGGCCCTATTTCCATGATCTTCAGAACTCAAGAAGAGGAGGGGATAGCAAAGTGGTACCACAGCATCAGTTAGATGTATTGCTAGGTACTGTAGCGTAGCATGGCTCTACATCAAGCTACTCCCCACAAGTACAAGATTTTTATCATCCAAAATTACAATAGACTGATGCAAAGATCTGTTAGAGAAACCCACCATGGCACTTCAATTGCTACCCATACCTGGAAGTGTCAGCAACCTAGAGCTGAGCAGGACTCAAGGGTTGTCTGCTGAGCTATGATCAAGGTAAGCACACTGCAACCAAAACAAGGTGCCTATTTTTCCCAGTGACCTGCACCACCCATCCTCTGAAGAGGCAAAAAACTGAAGTGGTATGCACTCAGAGGAACTGCATTTGCGTTCCCCACTTCTATTACTTTTGGGATATGACTGTGAATTAACTCAAACAAAACATAGCTTTAAGTAGCAGAGAACAGTTTTTCCTAGATTATATTACTTGTGATGTACGTTCTTGCTTTCTTATTTGGCTAAACAATGACCAGAATGCAATGCCATTAAGCCATTGAATTAAACCTGATTTATACAGCATGTATTTACTTAGTTAATTTTTCCATTATATAAATGTTTACCTTTTAATTTGGGATCTAAGAAAGATGGAGTTATAAGCAAAATCTGAAAAGCAACACAAACCCAGTTTCTAAATTAAGAGTGGTCATTTTTCATTGCTTAGTGAAGGCCAGCTCTTCAGAAGCCCTACTGCTTAAAATGTTCTTTGTCTATTAACTTCCCCTAAATACCTTGCCCAACAGAGCCTAATAATTACTTGACACATACTTTCTCTTTAATGAGAGTTAAAGCGTACGATGACATCAGCCTGTCCTATTTGTCTGTGACTTGCAAGCCAGATGAAATTTACTTACTAAATGTTGCAACCCTGCCAAAATTCAGGGCTGCACAGAACAGTATGTTCGGGCCCTGATGTCTTGCCAGTTTTCAATGAAGTGCTTGACAGAGACCACATGTGGAGGTCAAGTGATGCTATCATGATCTCACCAGATGGTAAGTTGTGGTATTATTCCCAAGACAGGTAGTATAGTCTGTTCAGAAACAGTTGGCAGGTGATCCATGAACTCACAGCCAGAAGCAACTGGATTATTGCAAAAGATCAAGGATGTTACTGATGGTGGCAAAAGGACTATTCCAAGAATTTTTCTTGCATGATAATTTCTCAATTATCAAGATATATGTTTTCTTGGGGAAAAAAAAGAAAAAAAAAAAGAAAAGGATCTGTTTTATTAACTTCTATCTTAAATCAGTAGCCCTCCTGTCAAAGAAATAATCATGCAAGAATACAAGATTATGTGATTCATGTTAAATAGTAAAAGACAGACACTGCAAGCTTACCTTGCTTGGATTCTTGTAACATATTAAGGATCCCAGGTCACTCTGACTTTGATGTCAATTCAGGGATTGTGTCTACACAGGTTAGAGGGCAGGGTTGGACTAGTTTGCAGATAGCAACAGGAAAGCAGACCATGGAAGAATCTTCCAAAATTTTGTAGATGACATTCTCCCACCTCTCTACAACAACAGCCTATCCACGTCAAAGTGTGAAGCACGCAGCACTTCACGCAGTCCAGCCTTCAGTTAAAGCAGGTAAGTAATTTAAATCACTACTGAACTGACACTGTGTCCTGGTTTGAGGTAAAACAGAACCAACTTTCTGTTCAGTAATTTTACTTTTTAACTAAGCCTCTTCTAACAAAAGAGGCTTAAAAATAACAAAAATTTTTTGCATTTCTTGCAAAAACCAACTATTTCTAAAATGCAAGAAAAGCCACACAGTGGAATCCTTTTTATGCAGCAGCAGTTTTCTTCCCCAAGCTAAAGAAACAATATTCTTCTTTCAAAAAAAGACATAATTTAAAACCAGACTTTAAAGTTCCGCTCGTGCAAAACCTATTAATTGACCGTGAACTTTATTTGAAAAAAGAGATTCTCAAAGGGCCAGTGTATAGGCAATCTTACATCCCCTTGCACTTCTGAGAGGCTGCACCTTCTGGCTATCATCAAAACCTCCACTGAAATTTTACACTAACATCCTCATTCATACTGGCCAAACCTCAGAAAAAAATGTAATCAATTGCACTTAATCACTTTCTGACTCAGAAAGCTAAGATTCCTTTTAATTAATTCATCACACTGGGACACCTCACTCTATTTAAAATTATGGGACAAAAGAGTCCAAAAATAAGTATATTAATTGTAAATTAAAAAAAAACAACAGGGAGACAAAAAAACTCCTGAAAAGCAAGTCAGTTGCCTAAAGTTATTTAAATGCTTTCTGAATTTTTTTTTAAAGCAGGACACATGCTGCTAGTAAATAAATGTGCAGTAACAAAGTACAGCATTAGGAGCTCTAAAGAGGATGGGTGGCAATTTGGACTGAAACTATGGAATTTCCTTAGATGTACAGAAAAGAAAATTCTGTAATATAATATTAAAATGTAACATACCCCTAACTGACTCTCTTAGAAGATACTGAGAAAGTAGCCACTATAGTGCATGTATCATCTACCTGTAGCCTTTGGTTAACTATTTTGAAAGAATTAATGTTTCATTAAGCGTGCATATACCAGAAGTTTTAGAGCTGTTTTTCTCATAAAAAGAGGTTCAAATTATTCCTTTTCACTAGCAGCCTTTTTTGAGCCTTCCTAAATTTGATGCTTTACATGACAGCAAGATAAGCCTTCAGCCACCACTGCACTTTCTCTCTTTTCTTTTAATCTGGGCCCGCATCATGTATCCAAACTAGAGTGTACTTGGCTAGCTAAATTAAGCATCCAGACTGCACAGCGAACATTATCTGATGTGCTATTGTCTGGTTTCACGTGTGCCATCTGAGCATTGTTTTGTCAGACATGAAAAGACTGACACCTCAGTCATGAGGTGTCAAAAAGTATCCAAAAGTCTGGATATTTTTCATTCAGCTAACTGTATGCCATGTTTAAAGCTCTTTAGGGAAAAATGAACGAATTACCTTCAAATTGGACATTAATTTTCTGTGTTCTAATTTTTTAGTCATTTACTGCAGTGTAGGGCACTTTAAGGACCACAGCCCTCTTTTACTACTCACTCTTGTTTCTACTAATTGGTTCCAATACATCTTTATAATGAACTCTGCAATAAGATAGCACTAGCCAGGTTCAGCTCCAGTGCAAATATTAAATAGATAAAACTTTTCAGGTTTATGACTGGTTACGAAGACCACTGTTTCTATAAAACCTAATGTATATCATCACAGAACTTCATGTCTGTGAAGGGCAACAGTTTGTACAGGGCTTTTTCAACACAAAGCAATTAACTGAAAGTCATTAAGGAAAGCTCCACCTTCACACGCTCTTCTTGAAGAAATATTGCCTGATCCTTTGGGCAAAACTGGATAGATCCAGGAAAACAGTACACCTCAAGAGATCAATTTGACCTGCTATCTCCTGAAAGGTAGAAATCACCATTTGCTAAGCAAAACAATAGCCCCATCACTGCACAAGACAGAAGTGTCCCAACAGTTCCGTCTTCAGAGGACTTGCAATCTAGAGAATACTTGGCAGGGACCTGGATATGATATTGGTTCCAAATGGAATGGGACTAGTCTTTCATGCTGCTTCTTGTTTTGGCAATGAAAGACACATGTCCCAGAGACTGCACTGGACATCACTCATACCCCAGCTATCTGTAAATTGAGTTACATACCTGCACCTCAGTACTTCGAGACACAGCCCAGGGGGGCTGCAAATATGACCCTAAGACTGTAGGGCTCTCTGATAGTGCAGTTACAGTACCAAGCTGTAACACGGATACCAGGCCAGTTGCTTTAGGGTTCATGCTCTAAAATTCTTATTGCTTATATGATTTACTTGCAAAACTTCTGGCCTCATTCTGCAAGTGCAAGGTTTTACACTTAGGAGCACAAAACAAAGAGAGTGATGATTCGGAAGAGCAATCAAAGACAGCTGTTTCTGTTATTAACGAGAGACATGTTGCCTGGTTATCAAATTACCAGTGATAAGAAGACCTAGTGAAGTCACTGAGAATGCTGCCAGTGACTTTCCTGGATTGGTATCAGATCATAGGAGACAAATATTTAGGTATGAATCTCTTCAGTATTCTCAAAAAATAACTATACTGGGTTAGATCAAGAGTTCTTCTCAAGCTTATGTGGCAAATGCCTAGAGCAGAGCAGAAGGGAAAGTATGTTCAATACTACCTTCTCCTTAATACTTTTGTAGCCACCAACCATCTTCATGTCAGGGACTTCCTGGTGTGATCTATATTTAAAAATTTACAATGGATTTGTCATTCTTGCAGCATTTGTTCAGTCTCCTCTTGAGCCCACATAAACTTTTAGTGCCCATGCCAACCCTTGCAAAGGAGTTCTACAGATCTACTGCTTGCATGAAGAACCACACTCTTTGGGTTTGTGTGGTTTGCCTGTTTCCTACTAGCTTCAAATGCTCTTGTCATGGCTGGTTGAACAGTCAAATCCCTATCCATAGCCCTCATGCTACTTTTTCAAGATAAATAATCATGGTTTACTTAATACAGGCACAACTGTACAGATTACCACACCCTTGATGCCCTTCCACGAGTCTCCACTTATTCTGTAATACCCTTCTGAAACAAGGGGAATACTACTGTAGGATTTAAGATGGCATAATAAAGCTCACAATACAGTGGTGTTATAAAGTTATCTTTACCCTCTTCTCTTCTCCTAAATTGCTCTGCATCTGATTTGCTTTTTTGATTGCTGATGAGATTTGAGCTGACTTTTTTCCAAGAAGTATGTCTTATGATCCTAACATCATACTGATTACCGCCAGCTGAGAGACCAGTGTTTTGCAAGGTATTAAGGAAAATCAAGAGTGGTATTTTCTCATGTATATTACTTCACACTTACCTATACAGAATTTTACTTGCTTTCACCTGTAAGTGCTGCCAGCACACATAAGGTCTTTCAACAGTTGTTCTTCATATTCAGCCTTTGTCCTTACTATCTGGATAACTCAAATACCAGTAACAAACTTCGTCACTTTACTGTTTTTTCCAGCTCATTTCTTAACATGATGAACATGGATCCTCAAATACTCCAAAGCTGTTGCAACATACCACTACTAGATGAGTGGATCATTTACTCCTAACCTGTGACTCCTCTTTTTTTTTCTGTCAGTTATTTAAGAGTGAGATAATTTTCATCTTTACAGAATGGAGACTTGCTTTCCTTAAGAAATCCCTGGTGAGGGACCTTGGTGGAAACCCAGACAGCCCGTATCAACCAGACCACACATATCCATCTGTTTGCTGAATGTGTCAAGAGTACTCTGAGTTGTAAGCTAGGGTTTCTGTTTCACTAAAGTATCTTTACCCTATTCATTATCTTCATAGAGATGCCAACTAATTTAATTCCCTACTATATTTCTAGTATTTTTTTAAGTACATAGGAGGCTTATAGTTTTCTTGATTTCCCTCATACTTTCCAAACACCAACTCTACTTCCCCTTTTTTTCTCTGAATTTCTTTATGAAAATCCAAAGTGTGGCACTGGTAGCATTCAGTAATATTTTATCTATTTCTTTGCTCCATATAGTATAAAGAGACTTAATACAGATAGAGTTATTTTATACAACGATCTGTATTTCAGATAGCACTGTGGTGTCTCTCGTGCATCATCCTGAAAATACTTTGCACAGCTACTCCTCAGACAAAGGAACTAGAGCGCACTCCTTTGACAAAGCAACTAAAGTGCATTCCTCATCTGTGTTGGACAAGCTTGATGTTCAATATCTGCCTATGCGGGTGACTGTAACCTATGAAAAATGCACAGCAAATTTGAACTGTTTTACCATCATGGGAGAATAGTAGGCAATTCTCGGGCCAAACGGTAAGGTAGTGTTTATGTCATTCTGGCAAAATAAATTATTTCTATATGTCTATATGAGCAAAGGAAAAAGATCTTATCCATAAACTCTCAACACCTATAGAAATGCATAAATGAAGTAAATAAGCTTCTAAATAAAATTTAAGACATAATGACTGGAATAAAAGCCCCAAAGACAGATGGATACTAAAAGCCTAATGGAAAGTTTCATAATTACCATGCAGTATTTACAGACTGGTACATTCAAAATAAGCAACTGCTACATTAATTTTATGTGAAACACGGAGAAATAGATACAATCTCAAATTTTAATGGGTTTATCTATTAATAATCTATCTATTTGTATAGCTACTCTTTGACCTTATCAAAATACTGCCTCATGCCAATTGTGTAAGAAGTCCCTAGCCTCATGACCTGGCACTGTACAGCAGTACACTGTGCACTCCAGCACTTAATATCCAAACTCTAATAGAAAAAATAGGAAGAGAACATGAATTAACAAGTTTTCTTAGCAGCTCTACTACCCCTCTATCATCTCAAGAACTCTGGAAATTAGCACTAGATTTTTTCTTAAACCATGAAAGGACATATTATATATTCCCACTACCTGCTGACTTCTTAAAAAAAAAAAGCAAAAGAAAAGCTTATAACAGAAGTATAATTTTATGCTTATTTTACATAAGCATAAAATTCTTCTTTTTCTTCTTTTATGCTTACACAACTTGGGCACCTCAACAGTATACTGGAGGAAGAGCACCTTTAATAAAGATTCCATATCCCTGCTCTCACCACAAAAATGTTGTTGAGAGATATCACACATTGCCTGAGAGTTCTAACAAGTCTGCCACCAAAACTGGAAAACAAGATAGCTAACACTAATCACATCCTCAGCTAATTAACAAAGGCAAAGGAACTTTTAAAAATAACTTGCATCATTCACATTTCACTTCTTACACAAAAAGAAAACCAACCCAGAATAAACTAAAAAGGTGTACAAACCCAGTCATTAAATTAATTTTAATCAACATTTTAAAAAACTTAAAAAGTCAGTCAAGTGTTCTCCCTGCTCCTTCAGAACAAGTCTTGCTTTCATTTCCTCAGGGAACTTATAAAAACATGAGAAATGACCTAGAAGATGCAATATTTTGTAGAAGTAAAAGACACATTTTGAAAAACAGCTTTTTCCTACAGCAGAAACTGATTCATTGCATCCTTCCTCAGAATGTGAAAAAAGTATCTGCTATTCTCAAAGGAGACTTCTGGATGCTCCTCAGAAAAAAACCAAAGCAAAACAAAAATACATTCACAGAACACTTAAGGGAGAAAGGAAATGTGTCATAAGAGAAAGGTTGAGAAGACCTCACCCAGAAGACCTCTGAGTCAAAAGAAACCTCCCTTCCTCTCTGAAAGATGATAAAAAAACCCATGTACTTATATCTTGTTGACTTCTAGTAGACATTTCTGGCTTAGGTGTAACCTATGAAAGGAAGATAACTAATCTGAGTCCATCCACCCTTTTTCTAAATTCTGCGCTCCTTATTAAAACAGAATACAAGTGTCAGATGGTCTCTACCATGAACTGCTCAGTACCTTTCATCTTGTACAGAAGTACAGGAAAAAAACCCATATGGTAAAAAGGATGAAAATGCCTACAAGGTTATTCTGCTGCAGTATGAAAAACAAACAATCCCTCCTCGTAGTATGACTATAATAATTTGTACAAAGATAGGATCAAACAACTAAGCACATCTAATGCCATTTGAAACTCTTGGAACAAACGATGGATCAGAGCAGAGTTTTCACAATAATACATTGCAGCAGATGCACAAAGGAAGAGGTAGAAGACAGATTATGAAGAAGTAAGGTAGAAGAGTGGTAATCACTTTGTGCAAACATGCAAGAAATATCTGTGCAAAAAACCCCACTCTGCTGGGGGACATCAGTGGAAGAAATGCTTGCTTTGCTCAGATGTTCATATTAACAATCTCAATTTAAACTCCTTTTGCAACAGAAGGTGGCATAGTGAAGAATAATATGATATTAAAATCACAGTGGCCAGATATTGAGTTGCTGAGCAACCAAATGTAGCTTCTGACATCTTAAAAGTTCAGAAAACGTCAAGCTACAAACTCAGCTTCCTAATTACAGACAGCCAAGCTAACTATTTCTAAAAATCTTGGCCACTGTTTTAAAATACATTTTACTTCTAAGGAAGATAATGAGTCACATTTCCAAGTGGCTTCCAAGTACATGCCTGTAGCATACATACACACAGGAAATTTGAAAACTGCAAATTCAGGGAGTGATTCTGGAAATTTGGAAGAGTATATGGTTTAGTAAGACTTTGAAAAAATTTAATATGTTAATTATGATTTCAATATAATTTTATTTATACATTTCCTTCACTACCTGTCCTTTATATTTACTGCTTGAACATTATTCTGTGGTTCTTTCTGGCAGAATGTATTCCAGGTATGTTTTCACTATACGCTGTGCTCATTTGCAGTGTCATTTAAAGTATTTCAGGGTTGCCTGCAGATGAGCACAAATTCAATGGCTTTCAGCAGGACAGTTCACTGGAGTATCTCCTCCTTTTGACACACTCTTAATATGCTCAATCAACCAGAGGTGACCTAAGCTTTCAATCACTGTTATAGTTTATTTATATTGGTTTATATATAAAGGACATTGAATATTACTATAACACAAATTCTGCTATGAGAAAGACATCCCTACCAAAGGCATGAAAATTATATTAAATGGCTAGGATGCCTAACTCAGTGTCCTGCCAGCTCCATGGCATTCTTATCAATGACTGCCAGCAGAATCGTAATTCTTTCAAGTGCAATATGCACAGGAACAGGGGAACATACCTCGCAGGAGACTGCGATCTCCAATAGGAGTACAGAAACACTTGAAAAGGAAAAAAAAAGAAAGAAAAAGAAGAAAAACCCTATGTGGTAGTCAGTATTAGAAATCATCATCTAAGATGGTAAAAATAACACTTCCTCTGCATTTCCACATTTTCTATTTCCTTCCATTTAATAAGATGTACAACAAATACTGAAAGAATCTTCTCTATATAAAACCAAGAAATTTGGCAAAGTTTCATTGTGAGTACCTTATTTTCTCCAGGAAAGATATGAAAATCTCATTCATATTTGTTCATGTTAAAATTATTCTCTTAAAACTGAACCTCTCATTTAGGCTTGAAATTGGTGAAAAATAAAAAGGATAAAGAAACCTGCCAGCAATGATCTGAGTAAGCCTGTGACTCTCTTGGCTGCAATATTCCTTTTTATTCATGTGAGTAAGCCTCTTCAATGAGTAAGTTATTTTTGGTGAGAAAACATGAGCCTTGACAAAAACACCAGGGGCAAGTAATCTGCTCTAAAGGCATGGCCTTGACTAAGAATGGAGAATCAACAGAGGAGAGGAACGTAGGAAGCAGGGCAAAACCCACAGTATGTCACATTCGTTAAGTTTGTCTACAGCAACCTTAAGGAAACTATATAAGCGTGGCAACAAACCTGAAAATTGTGATGGTTTATAATGGAACCTCTTCAAAGTGTGAGGCCAGTTCCTCAACCTGCACTAAAAGCAACAATGCAATTTTTATTTAAACCCACTGTCTTGCCATGTGACAACTAAAATTAAAACCTACGATACAATTGTTAGAATACTGTATCTGTTATACCACCCTATTCCTCTATTAGCACAGGAATTTGTCTGGCTAGTAACAAATCTCAGATGCCTCCTGTTACATCTACATATTATGAAAGTGCTTCTGCTAGGAAAATTGCAGCAGTTGAAATAGCATATGGCTCCTTTATCACAGTCTACAAGTTGCATCTCTGGATTCTGGAGTTGACATCAGAGCTATTATGCAGATGAAGGCACTGAAGAGCCCTCTTCTAATTCTGATGTTGTCTCCAAAAAGCCTCATGATTCTATCCAGAATAAAACACTCCATTTCATAGATAAAGCTCTTATAGAAAGTCCCCAAGGCCTTCTTTATCATCCCCCTCACTCTGATTTCTGTATTTTCCCATACATGCTAGAAAAGAAGTAAAATAATTGCCATAAACTAATTTGCCTGTGCACAATACTCTTGATCTCCAAAAGACTCAAACACTCACTTCTACAGTTCTTCTAAGAAATGACCCAAATACACTTATTTTTCTTTTAAAGAGAGATCACCGAATAAGCCTCTGAGAAGATGCACTGAATTCTGTCAGACTTCACATGTGGCTTTTCTCTGTGTGCTCTATCTACAATAGCATACTTATACAGGTTTTCTCTTAAATATTTTGTCTATGTGGTGCATGCTTTTTGGGGTGTGAACTCAGTTTACACTACGGCTACTGTAAGGTGGCCCCAAATTCTGCTAGCACATCATCTAAAGTGCCGTGAGAAAGAACAGAGATTGTTCGCAAAGGGGGTTCTATTTTTGCTCACCCCCTATGCCGTTCTGCTCTGCTCTCTGGATGGTGTAAGATCCATGTTGCAACTTCAGAAAGGAGGGGAACTCCTTGCTTCTAAAGCATCCAACCTTCTGGAGTTGATACTAGAAATATTATCATAGCCTTGTCTTTTGAAAAATATTTTTTTTCAAATGACTTCTCATTATTCTAAATAGTATCACTTGGGGGATGTTTAAAAAAACAAGGGGGAAGTCTTCAGGGAAGAAATCTGTAGACTCTTCTCTTAGACTCTGCATTCCTTTGCAAACAACTTAATGCATCCTCAGCACACTCTGAAACATTGCTCAATTGTGCTCTGAACAGAAATGAATATTTTCTAGAGGAGATTTCAAACAGTTACAACAGAGGGAACAGTACCTTTAAATAGACATAGAGAACAAATGATGCTGCACTAAAAAGTAATTAAAGTTACTACAGGGGCCTTACCCTCAAGGAGGTAAATTACCGGTAAGCCCCACAGAAACAAAAGCTGCACTGTGGTAAAGTTATGTTGCAGTGATCCATCTATTCAAAAAAGTGAGTGGAGAAAGTCTAAATCTAAAGCATAAATTAAAACACACCAGTCTTCATACACATGAAAATGTCTGATTGCAACCACTAGGCAGGTAGACGACATATATATTCCTAAGGAATCGTCTGTGCTGTAAAAAAAACTGAATGCCCTGGAGCTTAACAATGGGTTAAAAATAACAGTTTTATTGGGTTGGAAAGTCAAACTACAGGTATTCATAACAGCTACCATATTCGTTTTTCTACACAACTTAATGGAACCAGACAGTTAAAAAGAAAAAAACCTTCTTCAAAGTTCAGAATACCACCTTTTTCATTTTCTATTAATGTGCTAGCTTCACTGGAAATAAACATGTTCCCCTTTTGCAGGATCTTCCTGTTAGTAACAGTTGCACATAAATAAAGTTTTCTAAACAAACATCTTATCTTTTTATGGAAGGAAGTCCATTAATAAGGAATTGACGTCCTTCCCTGAAAAAAAAAAAAGATCAGTGCTAATTCTTTCCCATAAACTAAAGAAATAAACTTACACCCTGAGATTTTTTACTCTATTTTCACAGCAAACTGGATAGTCTGCACGTAGATAAAATATAACTGTTTGGGTTTTCTTATAAACAATGCCTCTGTTGCTACCTTGCCACATAATACTGAATAATTAATCTCTTCCCTTGGTTTTTGATTGCTTTATGGAATTCGTGCTTCGTTTCAACTGTACTCCACACATTCTTGTTGAAACTACAGGGCAGCGTGTGAGCAACTTTCAGCCTGGGAGCTTCAGAAGCACACCATAGCTGTTTAATATTTTGACCCACGTAACCATTTTTGGAGAGATGTCCTTTACCTGACAAAGGCAGCCAAACAGACTCTAGAAACTGTGCTCACAATCTACTGTGCTCTTCAGTGGCTTTATCACCTACACAAGACATTTCTATTGCCTAAAATTAACTTAATCATGGAAAATCCTCTGATGCAACCTTCATTTGTTTTCCTTCTTCAAAACAGCTTTTCCTTTAGATCAAGAGAATATGAAGTTGATGCTGTACTGTATGCTACTTGAGATAAATAAAATAAATAACTTTTCTCCCAAGGGCTTCAGAAACCCAGCACTGGAATCTATTTGCAACAATGTTGAACATAGCAATATTAATATGTTTAAAGAGTGTTTAGATTTTCCAGTGATTTTGTGCAACACAATTTGAAATCTCAGTGCCACACTGCATGGAGATAAGCCTAAGAGAATAGAAGAATGATATAGTCTGTGATTACCATACCTGTAAAAACTTAAGAGTTTATGAAAAGATCCACTTATTTAAATACATTAAATGTTTAACTCAGGGGGGACACAAGAAACCTCATAAAAATATTTACAGTAGGAATTTCAAAAGCGAAATTTTAAAAAAGAAAGTGCTCCAAATGATGCAAGAAAACATTTTCTCTCTTCAGTTGTGTCTATAAATGAGTGTTATTTCAAAGGAATCTATTCTAATTTTTGAAAGATAAAACACTTATATTCCAGCAACTACACTTAACTATCCTAAGAATGGGAAAATAAGATCCCATAGCCCTTTACCAAAAGTGTGCATCAACTTTGTTTACACAATACTTCACTGCAGAAGGCACTGAAATTGTGTCTTAATGCAGATAAATAAAAGGTTGACAGGGAGTGAGATTGAGCACTAGACTCCTCCTCCTCCACTATACTGAACTCAAAGATTCTTTTCTGACTTCATTTTGCACTAATACAGTTCTCTTTCCAAAGATGGTGACAAGCCCTAAGCAGATACAGTCAGTCCACATTACACAATCTTGAAGGTATTGGTTTCTTGCATTGTTGTTTGGCATCCATATATAGCTTTACACACTAACTCTTCCAGTTTACATTTAGAATGCAATACTTCTTGTTGATGGTGGAACCAGAAGTCCTAATGTGCTTGCTTATGTTTAGTAACACACATACCTGAATGTCACTAGAAAAACAAAAACAACTTCCTTTTCCCTTAACTCTATTCTTTTCAAAGGGTTAGGTCCTCAGGAAGGTTACCCCACATTTCTGTTTAATTCTCGATAACTGTATTGTGGAACAGTGACCTTTTTTAAAAGCAAAAACAGAGCACTGCTGTAAAAGGTCATATGGCACAACTGAGAAAGCAGAGCAGATCTTCTTGTATCCCACGGCAGCACTGGACATAGAGATGTAGGCGACAGCCAGCCATCTGTACCTGGGCAAAACTGCATGCCGAAGATTTTTGTCAGTCATTAGAACAGTCACCAATTTTCCAGGACTTCCCTGGTCTATCAGGATATCTAGTCACCCTATAAAATTTCCAGCTTTTTTGCCTTACTTTGTCTTCACCCTCCTTCTTTTAGCATAATTCCTCACAAAACTTCTCTGATTCTTGACATGGGAGAAAGCTTGGGGTAGTCTCAGAAAGCTCAGTAACTTTTGATAATTTTATATTGTAAGATCAAGAGTTTTGGTGAAGTGTAGTATATAGCTAGCCAAAATATCTGTGAATAGCTTTAGCTCTGATGCATGAACTGATGGTAGCCAGCACATCAAGCAAAGAAACGCATTCTGTGGGGTCACTGTTACCTGTGCTGTTGTCTCTTCTTGTCCACTCATCTCTATGTTCTGCAACACAGGTGTGACAACTGGTGGAGGAGGTGCTCTGCGCTTTTTCACTTCTGGATTTGCTGTCATTCCTGAGATGTTACCAAGGGACAGTGATGGACCCAGGCTACCAGAACGAGAATTCACCGAAGGGGAATTTGGTGCTGTGGAAAAACCCTGTAAATGGATTAACAACTTGGATTAACATCACTTTTTAAAAACAATGGGAAAGAAAGAAGAAAAACAAGACACATCTGGTTACTGTTTAAACAATGATATAAATAATCACGTATGTTCCTCTGCCAAACTTGCTGAATTGCAAACTGTAACTTTTGGAAACTTCTAAAGGTCAACTGGAACAAAGCTTTCAGGCAATATAAATGAGAGGAGGCATGATGAGCATCTACCTCAGTTTAAGAGTACTATTGATAGGAACACTACTGCTGCTTCATATTTAAAATATAAGCTTCAACAAGACACGTAATTACAGTTATCCAAATGCATTTGCAGTTGTATTTTGATTACAAGCAATACACATTTCTGAAAGCAAGATTTACTCTTAAATGAGAGCACTGTATTAATCACATGCTGTCTGTGTCTCAGGCCTGCCTATTTTATTAGCAATCTGCCTGATTTACCTGAGTCTTCTCTGCAGATTTATGTAAGAGAAACTCTGCTACCATCAAACTATTTCCAATTTACAATTTATTTATCAAGCATAATCATTTACAATCTTCTGAAAAAACCCATTTAACCTGGTCATAAGAAGTCCTACTGACAGGTCCCACTCTGGATTTTAACAGGTCCAGATAAAAGGAGAAGCAGAAACTATGTCAACAACTACTTAATGTTAAACATTATTTTAGTCCTCACTGAAGACTTAATAAAACCATCAGAAAAAGTTTCACTGATTTCAGACCAAGGCCTTAATAACTTTTAATATGAATATATACAAACAGAAATACACACAGTCATATAGTAATAAATCTACAAACAGGAAAGTCTACGAAACATGATTGCTTGAAAATGTGCATTTTTAATTTAGTTTTGACACTTACATTCAACATAATTAATTTTTTGAATCAGCTAATAAAGATCTTGAAAAAAATTTTCCCTCAAAACCTGTGAGTCACCTTTTGCTATTTTTAATTAAGAGAAGCTTCCATATTAAATTGAAGATTTTACATTTTAATTAAGTTACGAGACAGTCACTTCTTCCCAGAAATGGCTTCTGTAAAATCACCACTGATACCAATCCACCACGAGCTGGAGCAGGATACCTATTCTGGAAGCACAGGCTGACAACCACTGTTGATAATGATGTTCTTATCACAACAGAACACGTTACCGCACTTGCAAAACTCACCCACAGAGGACATAAAGCTCTCAGGCGGAATTTTGTCCAAGACCACAGAATGCATACTGGCAGGAAACTAAAGGCCACCACAAATCCCATCACTTTCTAAATAAAAGAGGTAGTTCTTTGAAATGAAGTTCTCCAATCTGGAAAGTGCTGGAAAATGCTTTGCCTCAATTGTACAGCTGCCTCATCGTTGTGGTGGATATATGGATTTCTGTAGGAGTGTAACTTGCAGTGAATTTGATTCGTGGCATGGCACGATAATTCCTTTCCACAAGTGCCAAGAGCAAACTTGAGTAAAAATTAAAAACTAGGGGCAGCAAGCTCAAAAAGACAATTCATTTAATTTTAGGACTGCTGAGGAAGCACTGATGAAGCATATACCAATGCAAAAAGATGTGTAGTGTACACACTACCTGTGTAGTACAGGTTCCTGACTGTCTGGTAAAGTTCAATGTTCTATAGATTCCCATGAAAGCAATTGAAAGTGCTAAATGCAAATAGCAAACGAATAAACAAATTTGTGTCTTGTCCTGCATTTACTACGCATATGGTAACTGTCACTGATTTAAAACTATCAGCTCGATGCTCTTACTATCTTTTATCTTACACACTGCACAGCAGACTTCACCTAGGACTAGTGTATTTAGCACAAACCGGGCTTGTTACCAATCTTCTCTGACCGAATAGAGTTTTACTGAAGGATTAAAGCAGTATTTTTCATCTTTTTCATCGTTAGTTTCTCTGAACTGAATAGCATCAACAGCTTCTCTACCTTTCCAGCAAATGAAGAAAAAAGCTCAGAGTGGAATGTAGGGTTTAAAAGATTAGGTCTAATCTTAACAAGAAATGTAGTCTTTTGTAGCCCTATATCTTAAGCAGCGGAAAAAATAATTATCTCATCTATAACCTACAAGTTTTAAGTCATTCTCAGTGTGCATTGTACCTGGTTCTATCAACTTAAGTTTGTTTACTCCTAAAGAAATGATAGAGTTCACAGGGTGAAATACAAAACAATTTCCTCTTTTAACACACTTATAAAATGACTGGACAAAATAAGGTGTATTCTACAGGTATGCTTTTCTGACTGTTTAAATTCCTTGATTTTACTTGCTGGATAAAAAGGTTGAGAAATTTTGTTACAGAGATTTAAAGATGTATACAAACAATAAAAAAAACCCTAAGACTTCCCTCCCAGCATTACAAACACAGGATACCAATAAGAAGATAGGATGTATCTAGTTTTAAATTAATATCCTATTAAATTATACCCTCAAGGTCTGATTATACCCTGTGGCTGAAGAGCTACAATAATCTTTTTCTAGGCAACAGATCACTGTGAAGGAATACAGTGATGAACAACCAAACATTTTAAAGCTTTTTTCTTTTTTTTTAAAGCTTGGATTTCCTACCAGAAGATAGAGGAAAAAATTATAATACTTACATGACACTATAAATAGTTTATAATAAAAATATTTTAATGAAAGAAAAAATAAAAACATTGGAAATTCATCTGTTTTCTTTTCCAAGTCCAAACTTTATATCAAGTCCATTATTTACTGAGTGAGCATTTCAAGAATGCTCATGTTAAGACTCTTCCCCTAAAATAAAAACTCACTACGGCTTCCAGAGTAATGGAATGAGGACAACTTCAAAGTAGTTTTGAACGCTCCATCATTCAGCAATGAGAGCTTTGCCTAACTGGAGGCGGACTTTCAAGCTCTCCCATGTGTGTAATCTTCTTCATTAGTTTAAGAGAAGAAAAATGTTGGACACAAACCACTGACACAAGTGTTTCTGGCATGACTTGTCTTTTGTTGTAAACCTAATCTACAGAGGCAATACCTTACCCAGCTTTTATAGTTTACATTGTGCTAGATGCAGTGCAGCTTCTTTCCAAATAACTGGATTTTGGAGGTTTGTTTTTCAGGCAGGTTAGCAAGGCAACTATTAAGAACATACAACATTAATTAAGCAAACTTGCAGGGACCTGATACGTACATGCCATTTACCCAAACCATATCTCATTTCTTCTTGTTTTAATTGTTATCAATAGATTGATTTAAGTGGAGTTACTGAAATGACAGCAATGTAAGCGAGAGGAAAGCCAAGCTCAAGTATTGCAGCCAATGCAGCTGGCTAAAAAAAGTCACCCCTTATCCTCTGCTTCATTTGACAAATAGGTTAGCATGGAATGTTCTGCTCAGAGTCAAAATCCATTCCTACAATCCTACAATGTGCTCTGTAACTGCATTGCAAAAAAAAAAAAAAAAAAAAAAAAATTATATAAGAAAAAGAATTTTCATTACAATTAATTAAATAAGGAAATTTTAAAAATGTCTCCCAACTTGTAAAATCACAGCCTTTGGCAGACTACTAGTGACTACTAGACTACTAGTGTTAGAGCACTTTGCTAGCAGTTCAAACAACAATTAAGGAATGCAAGCTATCAAGAAAAAAAAATTAGTTTCCTTTTTTTCCCCCCTGAATTAAGCCAAAGCAAAGACAGCACGAACACAGATACACCAGCATAGGTCAGCAGCAAAATTAGACTCTATTTGAGCAAGGGTCTTGAACATGTACTGAACCACAACCACGGACCTAAGTGCACTTGGTTTCCGTGAAATAGACTGGAAATAGTTGGAAGGAGGCAAGAAACAGCTACAGTACCTACATATGGTGCCATCAGGTTTCATGGATCCATTGTTTCATGTTATACTTGCCAGCTAGTTTTTTCTCTCTCATTAAACCTCTGAAATCTAAGGAACTTTCTTTTTTTCTAATGTACAAGTTGCTTTCTTTGGGGTTAAAGTAGTTTCTTTTTAGGGTTTTTTCCTACTAGTTCTTCTGGTTGAAATTTAGCTTTCAAAGAGATTTTGGAAGGACAAAGAACGGCTGTTAAAAACACAGAAGTATGAAGGCTCGGAGAAACCTGGTGACTTAAGCATAGCAGTCGTTTCAAAAAACACTGAGAAGACAACTTTCTACAAGACTACCAAAGTCCACAGCCTGCTGAACTCAACACAACCTAGATTAACAGCCTAAAGCAGAGGCCAGCCTGTGTTCCAAAGTCAGCAACCTAGACTGCAATTAAAAAATGTTGTTTGCAAGCTACTCCCTTTTTAAGGATGAACAGAAGCTCTGATATCTTATGGATACTTCTGAAAATTTTAATGTTAACATTAATATTAATAAAATAATGTAAGATTAATCTATTAAAATATAACTGTACTGCAGTTAGAATTCCATTTTACAAAAACAGACGTGCATAAAAGTGGAAGGCAGCTTATGTTTGTTTTCAAAAGATATGCCTCATATATAACTCTCTTACACAAAGCCCTGTTATTAGCATTTCCTTGATTTTCTGATGACACTAAGTGGCATTTAAAGGTCAGCAAGGAAGAGACTGCAGCTTGCCTGTGAGAGTGATCTGACTTCCCGGTTCCCTGTCCACACCGGTCAGTAAAATTTTTTCAAAATGTCAAGTTCTTTTCTTCTGAGGTTGCTACAGCCAGGCCTTTCTTCCGCAGCTCTTTGCCAAAACTCACATATTTGAGCTCCCAGTCTTGTTATGCAATTTCCTTCTGAGAAGTTTTTAAATCAAAAGTAATCAATTGAGCTGTTTTTAAGCACTCAAAGTACCAGGTGTATCAGAAAAAAGGGTTTTATTTTTTCCAAAACAGAAACAAAAAATAAGAATAAAAAATATCATAAAGGAAATATTTTTTTTTGCAAATATATCGTGTGTAAATACAAACACTAAGATTTAGAGCAGGCAGACAAATCCATCTACCCAGTGACAGCAAGAATATCTATGCCCGTTGGACATTTAAACTCCATTAATGCAAATTTTTATTGATTTGCTGATTACAACTGGCCATTTAAAACACCAGACAGGTTATGTCAGATCTACTGCACAAATTAAAGTTGAAGGCTGCTTTCCTTGATGTGATACTGAAATTCCTTATACTAGCACTAAATTTGACGACACCGAAACTGAATTAATCCCAGCCCCTGCTTCAAAACCAAAGCATACTACTAAGGTCATGAGATTGCTTGGAGACATAGTTTAAAAAAAAAACCAAACCAAAATTGTGACTACTCAGTTTTTCCTTTCTAGCCAGCCACACTGAATACAGTTTGGTTTTTGTACTCCCTGAAGCACTTGTGATTCTGGTATTTGCATACAGTCTGCAGACAGAAAGGAAAAAAAAAAGTTAACCTTTTCCTGCTCTGAACTAGAAAAATAAATAAATGCATTTTTATGCAATTTACTTTATGTTGCTTTATTATTTCATTGCATTTTGCTATTGGTAGGAAATGATCTGGTCACCCATCACAGTATTAAAAGAGAAGCAAGTATTTAATTTCCACAACAGTAACTTGTATAGGCAACACGAAGTTGATTTTATATGTCTGGTGAGTAAGCTTTCAAGGTTTTACTGTAGAAGTTTTGAGTTGTACTTTGAAGCGTGTACAACTACAGTGCTATCTTATGCTTGTATAACTCTATTTTAGTATCTAGCTAGCAATTCCAGATCTTGTGGTCAGGACCCATTTGGTAGACACCAGAACTTCCACAGCCAGAACTAGAAATGCCTGAGAACATTCTCTCTCCTGTGCCCCTGCCAGTTCCGCCTCCCCATGGCCAACCACATTCTTCTTATTTTAGTATAAAGTTTGATGATCAGAAATCCTAGCAGTGCCAGGTGCAAGGAGGTCATCTCCTTTCAGAGGCATCTACTTTATCTCCCAGCACTAAAGTAGCATGACCAATCTGTCCCTGCAGAGGTTACTAAAACCTTCCTATCACACAGGTCTACCCCACCCACAATTATGCTGTTTTATTGCTTAACTATCTTTATCATTAGAATTTTTTTCCTTGTACGTTAACTATAATTTCCCTTCCTGTAAGATTATCTGATTATTTCTTATCCTCACTTCGGTAAGGTCATGTGATGTGAAGTATCTCTATGTCTCTACAGCTAAGAGTGCAATCTTGGTTTCCAGCTCCCACTGATTTATGTTCACTTTGCACCTCATGTCGTGTCCAATCTCTTTCCCACTAGAAAACCTGAAAGAACAACCACTAGAAAAGTGGAAGCATCCAGGAGAAAGGCTTTCCAAAACAGACTGAGGGGGTTAGATTCACTGGTTGTGGACTTCTAAGTAGGGAACAAGGGTGGGTATTATCTCAAGCCCTGTGATGTAGGACAAAGAGGGTGCCCAACCAGAGAGAGACCTTCTAAGAATCTTCTTTAGTTTTTGTTATTCTTCTTGTATGTGAAGCAATATTCAAAACTTCTTTTCCATTTGAAAATCAGATGGATATTGAATGAATATGACAAAAATTACAAGAAAGTTGATTTTTTTTTTATGAAGTCAAATATTTTACTTTGATGTTTAGAAATATAAAGTTTTTACTCAAATCAGTAGTACGTTAGAAAACATGGACTGGGAACACATGCATTCCAGCTAACCATGAACATATCTATAAATTCTTCCAAATATAAAGAATCGGATGCAGTAAAACCAAGCCTAACTGCTAATATCAGTATCACCTACTACTACCACCTCCCTCAGTATTCAGCCAGTCTGAGATCACAAATTTAACTGAGTTCTCCACAAATGAATCAATTCCTAAGGCACATATAAAGCAGTGGAATACAGACCTGTAAATTCAATCATGTATATATAATATTCAAGCACCTCAGAGATTGTCAAACCGTTCATACTTTTTCAAGAATTTATGATAGATGTGACTCATTAATGCTTTAAGAATAGAAGCTTTTGAATCACCCCTGGTGATTTAAAATTCAGCGTATTTCCTCTAATTTCTCCCGTTTCCATGTTTCACCCTTCAGATTTTCCCAAGTCACACTAGTCTTCATGCTTAACAAAATCTATGTCTATTATTGCTACCCAACATCACTTAAGTCAATGTGAGGAAGTCTCTCTGGCAGAATGAAGACGACATCACAGTATCAAGGGAAATGGCTGCAATGATTTTTTCCCATCACAGCAATATACGCAGAAAAGAGAACACAAGCTAACTTGATTTACATTTGTGTGCTTGTATTGCCTCCTCTGTGAGTGACAGTGTGTTTCAAATAAATTCATAGTTTTTAACAAAAGTAGCATCCCAACAGAATCAGCAAAAATAACCTCTCTTGAGGAGAGGGTAGACACCACCTTTAGTGAATGGTGGGACAGAGGGAAAGAAGGCAGAGCCATGTCTGAGCAACTCAGAAGGTAGGAGCAGGCAGCATACTGTCTGGTGCTAATGAGAAGACCAAACTGTATAAAGCAGTGCTTGGAAGGCACACATAAATCATTTGTGTCCTCTCCTATTAATCTGGACGCTGAAGTCATTGCAGTAACCAGCAAGCAGGTATCCTGCAGACCTCATGCATCAAAGTTGAGGAACTTGTTAAAAGAGGAGAAACCCATATTCTTTGATTCAGAGCCGGTAGCATTGACAAGTCAACCCCTACTCAATGCAGTGAAAATACACAAGCTACAAATCTTTCTAAGGCATAATTTGTTTGATTTCTGTCACTGTGTCCTACGAAGGATGAAAAACTGTTTTGCTGAAATCTGAAGCTATTTAGACACAAATGAAAGAAACTTAGGTTGCTAAACATTCTTTTCTAAACAAGTGCGATCAGCAAAGCAAGTAGGCAGGTGTATGTTCAAAAAAGTAAACTTCAGCTTATAACCACACAAACCAATATATTTTCCACTTAATACTCTAGATAATGTTCCACTTAATATTCTGCTTTCCTCCAGATTCTCAATTTTCTGAAATACAGCTAAAAAGCTATGAAACATAAACTTATTAGAAGATACTTCAGCATTGATATAAAATCCAATGATATCCAAGAAATAGCCACAAGCCTTAGCATGTGTATGTTACAGGTATCTTTTTAAGCGGATATACTAAAATCACCACTCTTTTTAAAAAAACTACATGTATGTCTAATCCCTTAGAGTGCCACATTAAGGTGACAGACACATCGACACATCACAGACATACATGCACAAGCTTCCAGAATATGCCAACTCCAACTTCTCTCATGCCTTTGTGCTATGCACCTTATATCAGCAGGCTAAATGAGCATAAGCATATGTTTAATGATTTGGTTTTTTTTTTTTTTTTCTGGATGACAGATGCTTTTTGAATACACCTGCAATGTAAATATTCTTGCTTTTGTTTTGGATATGTAAACCCTAGTGAGACAAAACCATCATTAACATAGCATAGAAAACATTTCTTCATCAGATGCATTCTATTCTCCTTGGTAGTTTAATGGAAACTTTACTGTCAGTCACTCAGGTGGGAGGCAGGGGCATAGGCCGCAGACACAATCTGAAGTGAATTTCAAAGTCAAGCTGAACCGCGTGTGACAGTCTGAGATGCTGGCAGATGCTTAGGATAAAGTTTGTTTGCATTTCATACAGCTATAAAATGATTTATCTTGACTTTCAGAAGTGTGTGGACAACTTTGCAAGTCCTTTGCTAGAGGAGGTTTTTTTTTTTAGGTTTTTTAGGTTGCCTTTTTTTTTTTCCCCCCTTCTTTTTTTAATATCATTTTGGGAAAATACCAGAATGAATTTCATAAATGCCCCTTCCTAAGGGCTGATTTATGTCTTACTGGTTAGACTGCTAAAAACTTATCTTCCACAGGACAACTCTTCTTGTTACAGGGCACCGTCAAATTGTGTCAGCCTATAAAAAAAAGACTGTATTTTGAAAATACATTTTTCATAACTGTCAAAAATACAAATATGTAAAGGCAATACGGGAAGAAAGATTAAATTTAAAATATTCGCAAAAGGGAACAGCTAATAAAAACCAGACAGTCAGAAAATTCAGCTACTCACATTACTTATAATTTTTATGATAACTACGTACATATATGCTAAATAAGTGTATCATTACTTGACAGCAGAATAGATAGATGAGAAAGAAAAATTTTTGTCACATACTATGCCAGATGAGCTAATCTATAACATAAATGAAAGGGTTATCTATTCAAGATTAAATGTGTCATCAAATAGGGAGAGAAGATGGGCTTGTAAGGAGAGATATGGAAGGAGTTTAGTGAATTATAAAAGGAAATGGGAAAAAAAGTGGAAAACTCTACGAGTCTCTTTTGGATATTTATCCAAGTGGTACAAAAGCAGACAAGAAAGAAGTAGGAAAGAACACCGGAAAAAGCGAGGAGAGAATCATTATGGTGAAAAATGGAGTATGTTCACCAGATTTGGCCAGAGAGGAAGTTATTGCAGAAATTCAAAGACAAAAATCTGGAAAAAGAGAGAAGCAAACCAAAAAGCAGAAGACTTCAGTAACTGTGATGATACAGGACTGGCTCATATCCTGGGGAAGGAATGATGAACTAAGGAAACTGTAGAGGACGCAAAACATATTCTGCAAGAAACTCAATGATTGCTCACTTTAGCTCAGAAAGATGGCATGAAATGGCAGGGAAAAGTGACATAAACAGAACTCAAACTGGTAAAGATTCAATACTGAAAGAAATGTGGATTAATATATAGACTTGTGAATGCATAATAAATATTCCTGTGGTATGGATGTAATGCATACAAAGACAGGGCATAAGGCAGAATGGAAGAAAATAACAAAAGAAACATCTTAAAACCTAACAAGAGAGGTCTTCAAGCCAATGACAGATTCTAATCTAAAAATGCCTTTTAAAGAAACCTGAAGAAGAAAGAATTAGAGAGTAAAATTTATATGGATTCAAAAATTCAATTCAATCCCAGTATAGAAATAAGACAGGAAAAGAAGGAAAGAACTTTTGAAAAGAGGTCATTTACACTTGGCCTTCAAAGGCCATTAGTAGATCTAGTGAGAGCAATCTCGGAAGAGAGTGGGTGGAAAAAGCCAAATTTTTCTAAGTCTGAAAAGGCTGGTTTCTCCTTTCACTTATGCTTTTGCACTATGTGAAAATAGATTAGCCCAATCGAATAGCGTTGAACAACCAAGCCGAAAATAAAAATCTGTCTTTATTAATGGTCTGGCAACAGGCTTCAGGAAACAGGGAGTTCAAGAGGCCAAAGACCAACAACAGCAAAAAAGACATTTTCGTAATTTCCACTGGCGTTAAGGATTCATCAATCATAAATGACCACAAAAAGGATCAGAGGTCTTGAGCTAAATAAATTCATCATTGCAATAAGAGTTTATTTTCTCTAGGCTTGCTAATTCTTTTAAATCAATTAGCCAGTGTGTTTGGTTCATGGAAGACAGCAGTTGTTCTACTTGTGATATATGTCCTTCTGAAATTCAAAATATTATGAAAAACTGCTGAGAAGAACTTCTGCTGCAATAAATTCTTTTAACATATAGGGACTATCAAACTGCTAGAGCTGATCATCTTCAATATATTTTCATTGTAGATATGCCAATTTATACTGGAGGAGGAGACGGAAACTTCACATAAAACATACATTTTTAAAAATACCTGCTCTAATGTCTGCAAAGCCAATTTTTATGGGGACCAGAATTTCCTGGCGAGAGTTTTTTGGGTGTGTATTTGGTTTGGTTTTGAAGAAATAATTTCTGTTTTTTACTGAAAGTATTTTTATTCCAGTTAAGTTAAAAAGTGTTTTTTCCCCATTTTAAGGAAAGAGTTGTCCTTACACAAGTTTTCCAGAGACAAGAAACATTAATGATCAATTCCTATTATCTTTCAGTGTCTGCTGAAATTCTGACACATACGACTCTGAAAACCTCTCTTAATTATAGCTGATGGAGAAAATATGTACTGAAATTCAAAGGCAAATTTTCACCAAGATCTGCAGAACTTCTCTAAAGTCAAAGGAGTTGCTCTCTCTGATTTACTCAAGATCAGGGAACTGACTTCTAGCTCCAGTCCCTATAATCTAATTCCCACACAAATACTTTGTTAATTTAGAATGAAGTTGTGCAACTACTTTTCCCTTTGAAGTCTATGGTAACTGTAGGTGTTTAGCTAGAGGGAGACAAATAAAATCATCCAACTGTCAAAGCAAATTTTTCAAAAGGAAGCTTTACACTTTTTAATGATAAAACACTGCCAAAACTATTACTGAAAAACAATGCAACCTCTGAAGATTTTAAAACTTAAATTAGAAGAACAAATCAGCTTTTGAACTCTGAAATTAGTGCAAAACCTAACACAAATCCTAATTACAGAGTCACTAAGAGGATTCTAGCAACATGAATCAGAACTCAAGCAGCCAAGAATTTTACTGTTTCAATTAGCCCTTTCAGAGTTCTGAATGCACTTGTGTGTGTATACATAACCTGTGTGTACATACATGTAGATACATACAAACACAGGTACATATACACACAAAAATTTTATTACTCCAGTTAACTTTTTCAAATGTCTGTATGCATATTGGTGTGTGTACACATACTTACACACACTGAGTACAACAGGCTGGGTCTGAAACCCTATGAGCTAGCCTAAGCAAGACCCTCAATTTTATCTGCAGCTTTCTTGCTCGTAATTTCTGCCATCAATGGCGCTGAAGCAGACCAGTCCTTTAAGGAGATATGACAGCTTACTGCAGAAGACAAAAACAAAAGGCAAACTCACACACATCATGTTCATAGCTTGATGGTCTGGTATTGATGTCAACGAACCACTTTGAATTATAACAGCTGAATATTTAGTCCCAGATCAACATCAGTAGTCAGGAGTGCAGGGGTAAAGAGAAGGTTTAGAGGCAACACCCTCCTGTGGGACAATGGATAGAGCACATCCAGGTGTTGTACTCATCCATCTTCTGTTTCATAACACCTACACATCAATACCTAAGCTTGTCCCATTAAAGGCTCCGGGAAGACCTTATAACAGCCTATCAATATCTGAAGGGAGCCTATAGGAGAGCTGGAGAGGGACTCTTTACGAAGAAGTGTAGCAACAGGACAAGGGGCAACGGTTTTAAATTGGAAGAGGGGAGATTTAGATTAGACACCAGAAAGAAAT
>JAOXNO010000013.1:87192183-87220219 GCA_028565335.1 Limnodromus scolopaceus
TGTCCCTGCCCATGGCAGGGGGGTTGGAACTAGGTGATCTTTAAGGTCCCTTCCAACCCAAACCATTCTATGATTCTGTGATAAAGGAGATGAACAATTGGGACAGAAAATACATATGCTTATACTCCGAAAAAGTCACAAGCAAATTCAATTCAGGTCTCGAATCTTGCAAGAGCATGAAATTCAGATCCAAGCTTCCTCTCCATCCTGGAAGATTCTCCTTTGGAGGATAATCAATATCCTGAGTATTCCGGCAAAAATCATGCAAGTTCAATAATCTGGCACAGAAGAATAGGTTAAAAGTAAAGAAGCGGACCCCATCTTTGAATTTTCTTAGACTTATATTCAAACATTACTTCAAACACCCTTGGCCTTTTACGTTTTTCCTATTGTGAGCAGTCATTATTATCCTTTTAACTCTGACTTTGTCTAGGCCAGCCCACCTTCTAAATTAAAGTGAAGCAAGAATATAGGATACTGCAAGTACAGCTGTGCTGAAGCCCAAGCCACTTCAGCCTTTTCCCATTTATATTTTATAATTTTATATTTTTATCTTCCTTTGCAGTACAGTATAGCCAACTAAGTTTCTCCAAGTCTAAAACTTTAGTCTAAAACTAAAGTCGAAGTACTATATCCTTAGAACACCAGAGCTTGAGTTGTCAATCAGACTCACAGAATGATATGGGGTTGGAAGGGACCTCTGGAGATCATCTTGTCCAACCCCCCGACCAAAGCAGGTCACCCAGAGCAGGTTACACAGGAACATGTCCAGGCAGGTTTTGAATGTCTCCAGAGACAGAGACTCCACCACCTCTCTGGGCAGCCTGTTCCAGTGCTCTGCCACCCTCAAAGTAAAGAAGTTCCTCCTCATGTTTAGATGGAACTTCTTATGTTCACATTTGTGCCCGTTATCTCTTGTCCTGTCACTGGGCATCACTGAAAAAAGACTGGCCCCATCCTCTTGTCAATGTTTGTTATTCCTAAAAGACTAATTTTCCCACTGTGAACAGCCTTGTTTCCTCTGTGAATTTAGTATGAAATACTAAGAAATTACAGCCCTCCAATCTGTTTATTCCCACTGACTGGAATATTCCAATCCACTGGAGTGCACTCCTTACTGAGCAGCTGTAGCAGAAACTTTTCAAGGTCAGTCTCAAATTTAACTGACACTGAAGTTAAAAACACTGGAAATAGATACAACATATACCTACATTTGGACTTTCACTGGCACAATTACATCTTAAACAGGACAAGCAGTGCTGAGAATTCTGCTTACTTCTCTGGGTATGCACTGCTTCAGATAAAGAAAATCCTGCTTTTGCAACAAATTATTGGTTGATGAAAGCCACTCCCTTCCTCTGCCACTGTTTGCAATTCATCTTCTGCAAGACTTAACACGTTTACTTTGGGGTTTTCTCCTTCCCCAGTGAGAAAGTGCTCCATAAATTGAGCAACTTCAATAAGTTCATCTGCATCAACTGTCCATCAAAAAGGAATGGAGGCCTCATGTTTTCAAAAGATGACAGTGAAAGTGTCAGAAGATGTTTGTCCATACAAAAGAGAACCTAGAGTGCAAGAAAGAAATGGCCTAGAGTAATGGCTAACAACTCATAAAGGACATGGTGCAAAACCAGTTGAAACCAGCAGGAATTTTTCCACTGGCTCTAGCAAGTTCTGCATCAAGTCTCCAATGGTCACTCTAACTTTACTATGCCAAAAGATGCTCTTAACTATGCTGCCGCTGTCTTTTCTCCAGGAAATCTTTTTTTTCAGTATACTTTCAAACTCAATGAAAATCATAACAACACAAGCAGAGAAAGCATAGCTCTGATTTTTTCAAACACAAAATGTGGCTCCACATACCCATACTTAAGTCTCTGCTGCTAAGGAAATGAAGAAAGTAAAGCACCTCCAACAAAACACATGTGAAACAGATCACAATCAATAGGCAAAGAGTTGCTTTAAAAGTGTGATCAAAACTCAAGTTAAAAACCAAAACCCAAAAAACCCAATGCATAATCAGATACCTTGAGGTATGGTCAAGTTGTGTAACTATTTGTCAAAGGTTTAAAAACCAAAACGTACTCCCCCAGATGATGTTAAACAGCATATGAACACATGTCTACAAAACTAACAGACCTTATGCTACTTTCACCATCAACATGATGCTTTAACATAATATTCACCCACAGGAAATTAAAAGTAGAGCAATATATTAAGTGAGTTCACAGTCCAAAGCTAAAAACATTAACAAGTCTTAGAGTGCTGCCTTTCCCTAGAGAGAGGAAAAAGTATTTTTTTTACATTATCCAAACAGGTTGCATAGAATATTTTCTACCCAAATTTCCCCCCCCTCCCCCCCACCTTTTTTTTTATTTTCCTCTTTTGAGGTGGGGAGGAAGGCATCTCAATTTTGGAAGGGCAATATATTTTTAATGAAATACTAGTTAATGACTTTGACTGACTTGCACAATTGTCAGTATTTTCAATTGATATTGTCTTCCTGATCTGTAACCCTTAAACCAGAACAAGGACCTTGTTTAACATTTGTTATATTTAGACAGCACCACTATCCACTATTACCCCCCTCCCACGGCTGCTGCACTAATCTCCCATGCCAGCTGCTCAAATGTTTACATTTGAAGGGCTTTCTCTGTTTATGCAGAAATGGTCTCTGCACAGTATCTCTCATCTGTACGTTTGCCAGAATGAAGGCAAGAAAAGCCTCACTGCTGGAATTCTTGATTAATAAATAGTCTTAAATGTTTCTTCTTCCCTCCCCCCTTCTGTCAAATCCACTGCCATTAGATTTTTACAAGGCAAACCTCCACAGTGCACTTCACTGGTCTGATTCTTGTCCTATGCAAACAACTGTAAATCAGAACAAGCTCCATTTAGAGTCAATGAAATCACACCATCTCTGTGCTGAATCTGGGAGAGATCGAAACCAAGATGTGTAGCCGAGCATTTGTTGGCATGGAAGGAAGAAAATGTTATAACCAGAGGAAGGGGATGCGGGGGAACCAAACACTAACAATCACAAATCTACTGGCAATCTCTCCATCTCTCTATGTCAGTATACTTCAAAGACTGCCTATACAGCTCATGTCCTAGACATTGGTCGCACCTGGCTCTCTCACCAGGTCACCAAGGTACTGAACCAGAAAACCACTTAAACGGGTGCTTAGTATGACACTGACAAAGTCAGTGCGTCCAACTCCTATGCTTACAGCTACTCACCTATTTCAGAACTCTACAGGGCTACATCTTGCTATTTGTCTTGATCTGCTTTCTCTTCTGGCCTTCCAGCTGACCATTTGTAAAACCAGAAATCCTTCCCTTAGTTTCCCCAAGTACTTTGAGATCTGCTTAGAAGTGTAAAAGATATAAAAAAAATATTCAAGAAAATGGATCTCACTGAAGGTTTTACTACTTCATGCTGTTGTAAAAGTCTTTTTAAAGACTGACTGCTTTTTGTCACACTTTCCCCTCTTCAGTTTGCGTCCCAAAATGCTGCTGAGAATTCAAGTGAAATATTAAACACTGGGCAGCAAGAGAAAAAGCGATGCCTGAAATTTTTTGTAATCCCTTCTGCTAAGCTCAAAAGCGAAAATCAGTATTGGAGCTGCACGTAAAAGACTGATAAAACCTCATTTAACAGTTTATTAAAAAAAGAAGTAAGATTGTGAAACAGCTACACAGACTACAGCTATTTGAAGGTCTTTTTCTGTAGTGATGAACAATTGAGCAGCATAGACAGAACTTGGCGCTATACAGTCTTTGCTTCATGCACACAAGCCTTCTTTGAGTTAAAGGGAGACTTGTAAGGCCCTCTACACCTCTTGTAGGTTTGACTTTGCATGAGAGAACTAAGCCATAAATTTCACTTAGAAAAACTTCTCCATCAAAGTAAAATGCATTGTGTCCTGTCAGCAAATGTTGTTTTGCAAATCCTCCCTCACCTGCCATAAGATGTTATTGAGACATATGGTTTCACACGCTACCAAGCAGCTCAGTTTTGCCAACACACAATAATGCACAGAACAAATACATGTGGAAATCATGAGATCATCTAATTAAAAGAAATGTTATTGTTTGCCACTACTTTTAATGAAATCGAGTCTTCACTGTCCACAGAAGAGGCTGGAAAAGAACCAAATCCTATTAGTGCTCATGCCTCAGAAATTGTTTGCAAACGAAAAGAAATTATACCTTAACTGGTGTTGAAAATCTTCACTGTATCTAAAATCTACATATGCTAATAGGATATTTTAGACTAATATAATAAATCTATGGTTACATGTGATTCAAATTATGCCACTACAAAAACAGGTGTTACTGTCTGAAAAAATATTTCCATTGTATATTAGAAATATGGACTTGATGACATACAATTAGCCATTTCTGATTTCATCTAGTAAAGGGCACTGGCATAAATACACACTAATCCTTTCATTACAGTAGTTACATGTGAAAGCTTTACAAGAAATATTTTGGATATCCATCATTAAATCAAAAAGAACTGTAGTTTATAGTGGAATTAATAATTCCCTGACTCATTCCCAGACCATCCTAAACTTAAACACAAAGAGCATTTTATGTACACAGAAATATGTGAAAGACTTTTTCAAGGAACTACATCTCTGCTTATCCAATTGCAGAAAAGTCTGATCTTGGGATAAACTTTTCTTTAAAGGTGGTGCACACCACTGCATGCTTGCCAGTTACACTAAGAAAAATATGCTGAATAAATTATGACCGAATATGAATTACAAGGCTATTATACACTATTAAGGGGCTCTGGTAATATTAAACACCAAGGAAGCAAAGTCTGAGTGGTTGAGATGTCACTAGAAAAATCTCAAATGGAATTTAAGTTTGTCTTTGGGTTTTTTTTAATGTCCTTTTATTAATGCAAATTAAAAGCCATTGGTCTTATTAGCTGCTGCTTTATTCTATTTTTTCCAGTGAGTTAACTTCAGAACTTTTCAGTGAAATCAGTAACAAAAGATGAATCAGACATAAAAGGATTTGGGTGGTTAAGGGTGTGTCACCAGGTCTTAATTAAACATCCGAGGGAGATATCTGAGCCAACTTACTCCAGACCGACTGGTATAGAGAAGCATAGAGAACAGTATAGAGAACGATGCCATGCAGCCTAGGTCTGAAAGCTGAATTGCCTCACACCAGCCTAATTTACCATGCTCCTGTTAGGTTGAGCCTCCCTAACTCACACTGCTTCATGCTTTCCCTTCAATAAGCTTGACACATACCCTTCTGATGTGCTTACTCCCATTTTGGTGCCTGAATTCTGCTTCTGGGCGTGCTGAGCGTGAAAACTGCTGAGAAACTATGCTCCTAACCTCCTGCCTAAACTCCATTGGGATCCATAAAATTGGCAAATATCTTCATCAGCCAAGGGGCTTAATCCAACAGGTAACCTTAACGCACATCACACAAAATATAACTGCTAGAAGAGGCAGCTGTGGTATTTCTCTCCTGTCTTGTCCTGCCCACTGCCACAAATCCAATGATTCAGTAAGAACATGGGAAGTCCAGGATCAAAACCTTCTAGTTGAGGAAAAACAAACCTCACTCTCTCGTGAGCAGAGTGAGATTATTCTCTGCTTGAAGACATGAACATGAGTTTAGCTAGAAAGAGACTGAGATTAGGGCGCTCATCTGAGCACGGAGCAACCGCCATTTGGCTCCTCCAGTTCTAGCCTCAGTGACTACTTGTTTGCTGAATCTAATATCTGCTTAGCATAAAACATAGAAAAACATCTCTGGTGCTGGCACTGGAACTCAGAGTTGCCACTGCACTTAAGTTATTTCGTTACTGGTCTGAACAGTTAAGCTTGCTCTTACTCTCTCTGAGTCACTGAATATTCGGGTATTTTCACAAAAGGGCGCTTCCCACATCAAGAATACCTCACAGCTTTGTTCCAGGCATTCTCCAGCCCAGCAAGTATTTTGGTTTTCTTTGCAAAGGAGGAAAGAATTCTCTCCATAATGGTCCCAAGAGAGATAGAAGACTGGCTGGTATCTCTAAAGACAGAGGAGGGAACTGAACTTCGCTCTCTCACATTTTGGCTAATAGTAGTAGGTAGTAAATTTTTAGAGCAAAATTTTTAAATACCTAAATTCAGAAGATGACTCAAGGTTTCAATCCTGAGCAGAGGCAGGTAGCAGACACAGAGGATGGGCAAAGCTTTGCGTGCAACTCCTGCTGTGCAGATTTCAATGGCTTCAAAACTTGGGAAATATGACTCTGGGATGCTTAGATTCAGTGTCCAACAGAAGCCTGCACTATCCGGTATTAAAAAAGGCACTGCCAGGCATAGTTGTGCCCAGTTCCTTTTCTAGATATGGTCCTACTCAAGCCCTTTCAATTCAACTTGATCCGTTTCTCTCTGTTCATCTCAGAACATTTCTTGAGAATATCTCCTTAAAAATGTCCTATAAAAACCACAGCAGGAACTGAAGTTTCCGAGTTGTCTTTTTAAAATCAAGAACTTGAACGTAAATGCATTGTGACAATTCTACTCTGAACCGTGCAATTCTATGTAAAGATGCAGGTCCTGGCAACTAATGACTACGCGATAATATTTTAATAAAACCTTCATGGTCACAAAAAAAAAAGTTTAGAAATGTAACCTCTATAAACCTAACCACTTCACTTAGAAGCCAAATGGAGGGAAGGAAAGTCCACTCTAAATGACTTTTCAAATCTCATGATCTTAAGCCACTTTTGTGCGGTAAGGGCAAGAGCTGACAAGTGATTTTTGAATGTATGAAGTTGGCAATCTTGTGGTAGTTCAAGCTAAGCAGCACAGACAGAACAGGGGTCAGCCAACGTGTCTCTCCACCAGATACTGTTTTTAATAGCTTGTAACTTTACCATGCTTTAACCATAGATGCTGAGACTTTCCATTCCAGGTGTTTGCCTCAGGCTATTTTCTTTTTTTTTGAGCCAGAGTAGTTCAGCTGGTTCTGAGATTTTTTTACACTAACTCCAAGGTCTTTTTCTTTGAAGAGGTCTAGTAACACCACGCTTCAGAGCAAGAACTTGAAGTCTAGTGGCAAGCAGTCACTGTTTCAAGCTCTTGCTTTCTGCTATACTCCAAGAAAAATCTAAAGATACTATATTATTTAGAAGTATCTAAGGTTCACATGAACGAAGACAGTTAATAAATATCCTTTAAGTCCACAACACAAAAGCAGGTGGGTATAGCTGCATCTCTTCAGCAGCCATAATCTAGCTGAAAGGCACCTCCATGGTCCACCTAATCTATCCCTCTGCTCCAGGAATCATCCTCTAGACTTTTTAGGAAGTTTTACAGATTAGGTGATGATAAGGATTGCACAGTCTCTTGAATAACCTGCTCTCTTGTCAAACTTCCATGCAGTCAATTTTTTTCCCCTCTAAGTTAAATTTTCACTGCTATATACAAAGCACATTACTTCTTGTGCTGCTGTCAGCAGACAAGGAGAAAGAAGGCTGAACACTGTCATCTTTTCTACCTTTTGGAATTCTCTGAATGCCAGTCACAAGCCAGTTGGCTCTGGTAAATGTTTCTTCTTACCAAGGAAAGTTAATAACTCTGTGATGGTGAACCTTATCGTGAAATATCCGGTATTTAATAAATCTATTTTTCTTCTAATCATGTAAACAATTGCGCAAATGAAAACACTTCTAACTACACTGTATCTTCCCTAGCATCTACTGCCTTACAGGCACCCTGTTACAGAAGATTAGTGGGGCCAGACCACTCTGCTCTAGTATTTAGACAACTCTCCATACTCTGTTGAGTTTTATGTTCTGCAAGCAAAATCACACTAAGCAAAATTGCTTCAAGCCCAAATCACAACCAATGCCTTTGACAGTGTATAAAGTTCTAACTGTATAAAATGCAACAGAACTGTCCCAGATTTGACCCTGTTAGTATGAACACAAACACATAACCAACATCATCCTAAGCACTAAGAGGAGACCAAAAAGCAAGAACATGAGAACAGGAATTTAAAGCGAATGTGATTGTCACACAAGGAAATATTAGAAGCAGATGGATGCTGACTTCCATTTAGATGACAGAGGCAGCATTCTCATTCATGCTGCCATGTGAGGTAAAATCCTTGACAGCAGGTAGATGGTATTGACCGATAACTGGCACCTGACATGGTTGAAGAAAAATCACATTTCAAATCACTTTTGCATAACTGTACTTGATCCTTCTTCCAGCCACTTTTGAATTTGGAAAGCATATCATGAATGATGTAAGAACTGCCATCAGTGAGGCCATAAGAGTTAAGAGTACATTCAGAACAAACAAGGTCCTGAAAAAGTAAATAACAGATTTTTTTCCCTGTAAATCCTTTACAGGGAAAATAGCTGTTCCCATCATTTAAGAAGTGACTGCCAAGGTCAGTAAAGCACTAAGAGTCCTTAGGATTTTTTTCAAACATTAGCACAATACTTTTCTTCTGGAACATGACCTTGCAATTACACAGGTACTATGAAATAAATAAAAAAAAATACACATATCCTAAATGTATCTGATAACCGATTGGAATTTAAAATTACACTGGTTTTGACTGACAGTTTTGTTTGTGAACATTTATAATAATAGGCATGACAGATTCATTAAGCAGGGAACTACTGGACTATCTGCTTCATTTAGGTTCACTGATTCCATTACGAATAACATCTATATTCCGACATATGCTGAAGACTAGATTTTTTAAACACAGTCCTGATGAAAAGCCTCTAACATTGCTCTGCTGAAGCTCTGTTTGAACTAGAGAAACCTCATGTGATAAGACTTTGTGCTGAAGTTTCAAATCCTCTGATAAGTGTCCCTGGCTGTACTTCTAAATATTTTTTCCCCAAGCTGATTTATTACATAAACAAATTCCACATCAGAGATACACGTCGTTCAGCACTTGGGATGTGTTTTTTCGCTCTTGATTTATGAAAACACGAAGGCCCCAAAAATAAAACCAGCTAATTTTAGTACTGCATTCCAAATATCGGGTTTCATCTTGATCAACTGTTTATTTGAGGACAGTGACACCAAGCGGCAGAGATGACTTAAACGCCCTTTTTTTTTCCCCTACCTGTTCTAAATTCTAGCTCTGACTGTCTGTCTTTGACACACAAAAAGCAGAATATGTTTAACTGTGGTGCAACTTCCAACTGCTTTATTTGTATGTTTTATTTAAACAGCAGTGTATTTCAATAGCATTTGATTTGTGAAAAGTTAATTCAGATATAAAGCTCACCTCCTTAGCACAAGAACTGGAACACATTAAGCTTAAAGATTTCTGCTTAATTTACAATACATCATTAGATTTCAGCTCCTTTACTGACGTATGGTATAATGAACTGCTGCACTCTGAGGATAGTCATGGAGAATTCTTTTCTTGCATTTTTACACTCTCTAAGGTGCTAACAAATTCTTCTTTTTTCACCTTTATTTTTGCAGATACTGTGAAAAAATGTCCTTCCACCTCAAGCATAAGTGTTGACTTTCCCATCTTGACTTTGAAAATATGCTTCCTTATCAACAATCCAAAGTATTTTTAGAAGCATTAATAATTAGATAAATATGGCACTGAGAATGGTTCGGTGGTTAAAAAGCAAGTATAACTTGTGCTTGAATAAGTACTAAGGATCTCTTATTTCTTACACCTTTATTCCATTCCTTCATATTTCCCAGTTTTCAAAAAAAAAACCAAACCAATCAATACCCGGAACAGAATCATTACTTTCTCTACAACTCAGTGCACACCACCACCATGCAATAGCAAGAACAGGATTTAAACTAAACATACCAAAGTTCACACCCTTATCTCAGTAGTACTTCATGAGTTGCCCATTTCCTTATAGGCAAGAAAAATTTTGTGATCCAGCCAGTGTATCTCCTGGCTCTATGCTGAAGGCAATGGCAAACTATTTTCCTTTCAAAAATAAACCTGAAACTTTGCCTTTGATTCCTGTACAGTAATGCAAAATACTTTCAAGATGACCCAAAACAGTAACAGAAAGCAGACCTGAGGAAATTGCAAAAGAGGAAGCCTCTACTGGATGACATTTTGCCAAAAGTCCTATCTTAGCTCAATGAAATGTCTATATAATGAGCTCTAAATGCATATTTCACATATGTGGCTATGTAAGATACCACTTATTTTGAATAAGGATACTCAGTTCTGCTGAAGTAAATAAATGAGTTTACCTTTTGAGCAAGTGGAATAAAGAATTACTCAGAATGATTGAGGGTCTCAAAGTTTCCTCTCGAATATTATTGTAAGTTAGTACAAGTTATCTGTGCCAACTACCTACAACGAGTTTACAGTATTTTAGAATTTTTCACGTAGGATGCCACAAGTGTTGTTCTTATTCTTGAAGCCCATCTAGTTTGTTCAAAGGATGGACCTTCTGTGCTGCTGAGCGGTTCTGTTAGACTTATTTAATACATCTGCAAGCTTTAACAGAACAGTACCAAATTAAATGGAACTATGTCCATACATCTGTTTATGTATGTACTTACATCTTAGCAGGATCAGTGTTCATACAAACAGAGATGTCAAGCCAGAAGAGAAAGACAGAAATACTGAAAAATGGCTCTTAAGAGGAAAGGGAAAAAAAATTAAATCTCTGACAAGTTCATGTAACTGAATAAAAAGATTAAGTTTTTTTACCTCTTCAAGATCCCTTTGCCCTATCACCTGTGCTTTTAGAAGACAAAGTTACATGTTCAAGACAGTTTTCAAAACTTTTTTTCATCAATGTCAAAGGAAAAAAAAGATCTTCATTTATTATTTTCCTTATAAGATTTCCTACAAAAATAAATTAAGAGATGTCTCTGAGTTTGAGGAAGGTACCACACACTAGTGTAAAAGATAGTTCACAGTATCTGAACTATCTTCATATTCTCTCTTGGAATTCCACCTCCTCCTCTTCTATTACTTGGGTATCAAGATACTGAGACTAATGTAAAATGGCAGTGAATACAAACCACAAGATTACTTTATTTTGGCAGAGCCTTGGCCAGCCAAGGCCAGGCTGGATGGGGCTTTGAGCAGCCTGCTCTAGTGGGAGGTGTCCCTGCCCATGGCAGGGGGGTTAGAACTAGGTGATCTTTAAGGTCCCTTCCAACCCAAACCATTCTATGATTCTATGTTTTTCCTACACTTTTACCTAGTGTATTTCAATTACCCACATCGCCCTCTACTAGGATTTTATATTAACAGACCTCTCTCACTAAAGCATTCATCTTTACAGTGTTACCCAAATTTTAAATGTCATAAGCACTATTTCAGTACTCTCTCACTATGAAGCCTTCACAGATGGCAGTTAGGTGTTTTTTAACCTCACAGCCAATCACTTCTCCATCTATTTCTCCCTTTTGATTTCTTTTATATATTATCCTTTTTATCTGTGATTTGTTCTCACATTCCTCCATTTTTCCCACAATCTTCTGTCACCAGAACAGCTAGTGAGCTGTACGTTTTGTGGATCAGCAGTCCTATTCCAAATACCTGTTTGTGAAAGGGGGATTCAGAGCTGAATCTCACATTTCAGGCTATCATGTCATCTACAGAGTCTTCTCCAGGTTTTGAAAATACGATAACAAAAAGCCAAGTAATTAAAAAGCAACAGAAAGACATGTCATTTACTATTTTTTTTGGTTTTACTATTTTACATCCACCAGAACAGCCTTACAAAAACATTTAGGATTCACACTTCCTAATTAAATACCTAAATCCTCATATTTTAGTAGTCTATAAGGCACTTAAAAACCTTTCTAAATGTAGTTCACAGGATTTTGGTACTCTAAACCCTACTGAAGTACTTAACAAAAATATTTTCTGTTATTTCCAGCATTTAAACCAAAAGTACTATCCAACCCCAAGCTACTGAAGAAAAAAATTGAATGCTGCCACGCTGCAGAAGACATGTTAAAGGATAAAAATGAGGTGTAGTTTTAAAAGAAAAAAAACCCCTCTAAATGTTGCTAATAAGGCAAACATACTCTTGCATCATGCAGTACTGTCACTGTCTTACAGTCACAACAACTACATCCTTGGTTAAAACACTTTTGGCTTACAACTGCTTCAAATTTAACTTTGAAAGAAATTTTATTTATAGTGAAGCTAGCAAGTTTTATTTGAAGACAGTGCATTGCATTTTAACTTCATCAAGATACATGAACTGTTCACTCACGTAACTAAGCCTGCTAAGAAGTAAGCTACTTCTACTTGGCTAAGCATCAGGAACAGCAGTGCATTCTGGTTATTCAAACTGCAGGATCTAATAGGAATGCAATAGCGTCTACAAGCCATGTTAGTACTTACATCCAAGCTTCCTTCACTTGTAGATGTAGAACTAAAAACATCCTCCTCACCACAATCTCTGTTCATCCCCAAGTGTTCTTCTGTCTGCAACAAAAACAAGCATCCTACATAGCAGCAGCAAAGGAAACAGAACAGCAAAAACATGCCAGAACAAAGCATCAAACCTCATCACAGAACCAAGACAAAGCGCCTCAGTAGTGCTGGACCTGATTGCTGAGAAACTCTGAAGCAGTCTGCAAAATTTCTCTGATGTAGGCAAGGCCCTAAGAAATCCATTACCAGAAAGATCTAAGAACAAGAATATAAAGAAACAGAACAATTTTTGGACAAGGAGGAAAATAGATAGTAAGCAACTCCTGTGGCACCAGGGACCAGACTGCAAGTCTCTGCTACACCCACAGACACAGGTGAACAAGCAGAAAACTTCTTCCTGCCACTTGTCAATGATGGGACCGTTCCTGTGCGCTAACATACACCCTTGCTTAAGCCTGGATCCCCATGAGTGTCTGCGCAGGACCTCTGCTCTACTGGATTGCTTAGCAGTGCCAATTTGATCTGGATTCAGCCTCAGGCACATGACTACTTTTCACATCAAAAAGAGATGGAGTTCATGCCACCTTTATGTTTTTTATGCCAGCTGCAGGAGAACAGAGGGTAACTGATCCAGCATAAAATTAGAATGGAGAGAACAAGATGATACCTGATCTGGCATTAAGCCTTCCAGTACAAAGTTAACCAAAGAAATACTTGCAACAAATATGTATTAACCATGCAAACAGGATTCTGCTTTCATACTGTGTCATGGTGTTTTTAACATAGCAAAAGGTTTTTTTCAAGAAGTTAGACTTAGTGTATTGTCATACCACATTATTGCTTTTGGTGAGCTAGTTGAGAAGGAAAGCACGCATGTGGGCATGGAAATCTGAGCGTAGGCCTGTAGCGTGCAGCGACACCTGATCCAGGACAGCTTGCAACACAGGCTAATATTCTTCTTCCCTTGCAAAAGAAATTGCCTTCCTCTTGTAAGTGTCTGCAACTTTGCAGTGCTACTACTGTGCAAGACTTTGGACAATTCCTGCTATCAACTAGTTCTAAAATACAGACTATGCACGACCTAAGGCATATACACACACATAGAATCACTGCAAATAATAATGGAAACAAAGAAAAAAATAAATAATCAGAACAAATTTAAGTCCTGCAGAGGAGGAAAAATGTAAGAATAACTGTAAAGAGCAGAGTTTAGGAACACTGGGCCTTTGACTCCAGTGCCCTGAAATCACAGGGCATCCCCTCATATAATCCCTTCATAAACCTACCAAATCCTTTCTTAAAAGAACTCAATAAATTTACCCTCATTCTGCAAACTAAGTCTGTTCAGCAGTTTCACTGCTGTTTTGGCTAGAAATCTTCCACAACACCAAGTCAGATGTATTATGGCCAGTTAACATCTGTTTGCTCCTGTGTGCTGTGTTATTCCTCAGTTCTCGGTAATTCTTCTCTTTGCGTTCAAACTCCTAGAAGTTCATATTAAAAAAGCAACAAGGACTTCCTTGCTGGACTAAACAAAGTGGTTGTTTTAGTTCCTTTTCCTACATACTATAGAGTATTCGTCATTTGAAAGTAAGAGCTCAATAAAGACATGACCAAGAAAAGTCAATTAACTTGTCAGAACCAGCAGCAAGACTTACACCTCTACCTCAGATTTAGAAGCCGTTTCTTGTTCTTTTTTGTACAGCTCCTACTTTTTCTCAGGTCAAATACTACTTGTAACTTGTTAATTGATCCTCAATATCCTTAGCAGCTATTAAAATTTGTATTTTTAAAACCCTCAAAGTATCACCTCCTATGTCTCTGATTAACAAGCATGAGGAAGAGAACAGAAAAAAGGAGAGGAGTTTGCAATCTTGGGACACTCATCCCAAACTCAGCTGAGGAAAATGCACTGCAGTAACCACAGAATTGGGATGCTTCATAGAAACTTCTTCTAAGGTTGCAAGCATAAATGTTTTACAAGTTAAATCTGAGCTATTTCAGGAGTTAGAACTCCAAGAGCCCACACTACATATCAGAGTTCAGGAAAATGGAATCAGGGGACAAACTATAATGCAGAACCTGTGTGCTGTAATATAATTGGTTCTTCCAGAGGAACTACAGCCCTGCAGTGTGCTTCATAGAGGCTCAAGCTGAGCTCCCTTGTTTACTCAATTCTTCCAAGCAGATACAGCATTATTACTCCAGTTATGCTTTTGTTCCCTTCTAAACGGGAAATATTTTCTTATAGACGATAAACACTCTGAAAGTGACTGACTTCCTATCTGATAAAACACAGTTTCCACCTTTCCTTTATAAGATGTTAAGAATAGTTCAGCATCCATGACAGATGAGATTTTTTCAACACAGTAATTCCCAGTGTCCATAAAGGAAGCTATTGCCCAGCAAAAGCACTCCAAATTTGATCATCATCAAAAGGGCAGAGAACTAATAAAATTTTTGGAAAGCTTTCACAGTTTTAAAACATGACTGAGAAGACTGTAAGGGTAAGCCAAACGCTGGTCCATTAACAAGCATATGCTTCTTAGTACCAGTTAATCAGGCACATATTTCATGATTTCACTGCAAATACCTTGGAGGGCTTTTTAAACCAGACAAAAGATAATTCTCTTTTTACTCTGACACTGCAGAGTATTAAATACTTTATAATCAAAATTTCTTTCTTAATTTTTCCATTTTAAGATTAAAAACAAAGTTAAAAATGCCTAACATGCACACCAGCAGATACTGACTCTTCAGTTTAAGACTCCTTTTAGTACAGCAAGTTATTTCTTCTACACCTGATTCATTGGTTTTACAGACTCGGAGATGGTAATAGCATGACTGCACAGAACTTCCTAAAGATATAAGTGCTTTAAAACAGATTATCACCCATGCACAGAAGAGTTAATAAGATGCTTATACTTGAAATCTTAATGTGTTCTATATTACATCAGTTCTTTCATAAATGCATTTTGTAATCCGAGCACTACTAAGTGGACGTAAGTTGCTTGAAGCTACTGCCCTTTGTTAACACCTACTGAACCCAGAGCATTTATAAAAAAGAAAAATAAAAATGTAAATGGTCAACATATCTAACTCCTTCAATAAGCAGGTGGTATCTCCATTGGGCTGCACTGATTAAACATAGTTTATGCATCTGCTAACAGATTACTCCTTGGAAGAAAAAAAAAAAAAAGAAAGAAAGAAAAAACAAAACACCCCAAACAAATACCACCACACACAGAAAAAATACATCTGGAAAGAAAATAATTCTCTTTAGTGAGATAGTACATGGCTGAACACTTACCTTGCTGCTTCTTCTATCAGCTTTAAACAATCCCAGAAGTCTTGTCTTTTCTTTTTCTATTGCTTCATTGCTTACTGAAGCCTTTCGATTTGGTTCTGAAACAATTATAATGGAATATTTTTTACACTTCTGAAATAAACATTCAGAAGAACAGTATTTTAAAATATCCTGGATTCATGTTGTATTTTTTTTAGCTGGAGATGTTATGAACTGAATTATCTAAGTAACTACCAGATCCCACACTTCCTTTTTCATGAAACTTTTATTTCTTTTGAGTTTGTTCCAAAATCTAATGGAAGGAGATTGACTAATTTAATAAATTTCAGTGAGTTTTCAATCACAATTTAGTAATCCTCATTAGAAGACAAAACATGAGCATGCTTAGTCTTTAGAAACACTTATTAGAGGTCTCACTTAAAACTCGTGGAGTACTCTAATACCTAAAAGAAAAAGACTTTTTAAAAAGATGGCAGTGAGTATCTTTAAGAACCCACAGGCCTGACTTAACACAGTGAAGTTAATGGAAAGACTCTCAATGCGGATTGGCTAAAGCTCCATGAAGAGGAGAAAGACCTGTTGCCTGGAAAAAGAGCTCTCCTTTGAACTTCAACCAGCTGGTTGCGGTCATCTTTTCTCATCTTGGTGCAAGAGAGAGGCAAGTTTATATGCATTTCAGGTTGTAAGAGCTCAAACATGCATATCCTCCTTGAACCAGCTAAGGAACTGTATGAATTCTCAGACTGTTTAGTCTCCCTTCAATTTCCCGCAGACGAGCTTAGCTGGAGGAGCAACATAAGGCCATGCATTACAGGGAAAAATCATTGGTTTGACATTCAATATACAGACTGTAAAGCTCTCCCACTTTTTTTAAAAGGCACTGAATAATGCTATGAAGATTCCTCCCTGGTTCCAAACACGTCAGAGTATCCCACAAGCACACATAAAATTTAATGTACAGATAAAAATAGCTTTCTCTTGTAAATATTTTATTTTTCTAATAACCTTTAAGAAGCAAATGCAAAATGACTTGTTTGTTGCCATAAAACAAAGGTTTACTTCACAAAAAAACTCACCCCAGAACTCCTGGAAACTGATTTGCGTCAAAGAACATGATTTTCACACGGATTACTTTGCATATCAACAATGTCAGGTGTTAGAAGGTGTTGAGCACATACAGTAGTTCAAAGCACAGTAGAAGAGTTAACGATGATGAACTCAGATGAAAACAGGTAGAAACTATCCTTAAGAAAGGCTGCAACTCCAGTGCAAAAAAAAAATAATACAGTAATAAAGTAATACCTTCCTAAAATACTAAGTGCTGTCTACGGTCATTCACCAGAAACTGCTGTTTTTCTGCTCAGGGCTGGACTGCAACTAGATGTGGGACACACAGTGTGCTGACATGGCCTCAGATAGTCTCCAACTACGAACAGTAACTAGAATAAGCAGTGTGAGTAACAGTTAATCATCAACATCACCACTAAACATTGTATGATCCCAATAAATTGGGATTTTAATCACAGCATATCGTCTCAAAACAGAGAATCTTTATGAATCTGGATCAATTTTTCTAAATAAATATAGCAGATATTCTCTCTAGTATTACGCTCTGTATGAGAGGAAGCCATAGCAAACGATGACAGAAGACTTGAGGGAAAAGTCCTGGCATTAGTGAAGCCAAGGGGCAGTAGCTGAGATTCAGTTGAGGCTGTCACAGCTTACTGGAGATGGACTTCCTGAAAATTTACAGATGTTATCCACAGTTTTATTTCGGTTATGTTGTGATTACTAGCAATGCAAAGAAGTAGAGCCAGCTACATATCAACCATACCTTTCTTGAGGATAATTAATTTAAGCAATGTATTATAAAAGACTCGGGGGGGGGAAAGGATACACTACATAGACACATTTTTTGTTTAGCTAGAAGCCAAAGTACCAATGTGATCTACTCAAACGCCACCTAGTGTAGCAATTCAGAAATCAGCATCTATTCAGAGTTACCCAACGTGTATATGTAAGTTTGATATTGAAATGCTTCGTTGCAAGTAAATTGAAATTAGTGGAAGATCTCAGATGTAAAGATATTCTGTCTCTGCTACTTTATAACTTTAGAACCCAAGAGACCTATGAAAATGTTAGTATTTCAAAAATTCAACTAATCGTGCTCTAGGTAACATGAAAAGGCCTGGAATCTGTATAGAAACATACCATACCACACAACAGTTAAATGACAAGATTTGTTAATTGCTGGCATTTTAATGGCAATTATTGAAGAAGCAGTATGCACAAAAGTGTGTTTGTTCTGAGTAAAAATACAGACACGGAAACAACACTGTGCAAAAGACAACACAGATCATGAAAATAGCTTGTTTCTCGACAGCATTTTACATGACATTCTTAGAGATCCGTCTACCAACCCCACATTAAACATAACATGAAGGGAAAGATGTTTTTCCCTCAGCAGCATCGTACAGTACCTCTATAGTTCAGAGAAGGTTCAGACTGAGTTTTTGATGGAGGAACTGGAAAAGGCAGGCAATGAAAGGACAAGAGAAGACATATTAAAACTCTAATATTGCCTCGTAAGCCACAATATTAATTCATTACTCCTAGTATTTGTTTTCCTAAGCATTACAGAAAAAAATGTTGACTGACAACAGACATGCAGTGCTGCTACTAAAAGCAGTCCAGCTGCATTTATATTCATTCCTGATTCACTCGTGATGCTGCTTCAACTGCGAAATCACATTATGTAAGCAGGTGGCACCAGAGTCTGCCTTTTAATAATCCTTCAGCACTCGCTATTTCTCTTTCAGGGAAGGAGAGAATGAGGACCACAAATTTTTTCTAGAACGTGCTCTTACAAGCACAGCCTATACTTTCAGCACCTTTGACACCTAGCTTGTTAGTGGGAATGCCCTGTAGAACTAAACAGACTGGACATCTACTCAATGTACAATTCATACACTAACTGCTACTGAAACCAATGGGATTATTCCTCTGAAACCAATGGGATTATTCCTCTTGGAGATTACAAATAAGAAGAAGGAATTTGCTGAAACAAAGGAAACCTTCTGTAAATTTTATGTGTATTTACTGGTTTTCTCCTCAGACACCATGGTGCAGAATAAGAGGAAGGCAGAAAAGGCTGACATACACTCAGGATCAGGGGGATTATATCATAATGAAAGGTAAACTGAAAGGTTAAAAAAGAATAAAATATAAAAAGAATTCTGATGCAGAGGGCAGCACACTATGAAGTGTTACGTAATTTGCTGCTGGAAACCCAAGCCCTGAAATAAAGTCTTGATTTTGACTTTACAGGCTACAACCAGATCTGAAGACCAATACTGCACCAGTATATACACCATCACTTTCATTTTAGAGGAAAAGACTTTAAGGAAGGCTTAGGCTAATTACTCTGTAAATTGTCCCTGAAGTATGCTGAATGAATCCCGTTGAACAGTCTGCATGTTCAATATGTTGCTCCAAAATGGTTAGCTTAATTACAGTAAACATATCTTAAAAAAACCGAACAAACATGCATTTGAGTTATGACACGTTGTCAGCCACTTTTTTGAGCATCCTAACAATTCAAAGGAAAAGGGAGACATTTAGTTTACTTAAAAGTCTAAACTCATTGAAATTTGACTCACGCAGATGTAGAACTGTCACTTACCAGTGGAGTTTGAAAGAAGAGACACAGAACATCAACATAAATAAGTAACTGTATAAATAAAAAATAAGGCTGCTGCTCAGCACCTACAAGACTGACGTTATCTAAAGAATAAATAAGGACATTTATTGTGCTGGAAGTCATATAGATTGAGACAAACTGCAGGAGACAATTTTAATGAACATCACTTTCTGACCTCAAAGAAAGTAGCGCTTGTCAATGTATGTTTTTAAAGCAGGTATATTTTAAAGCACATCACATAATTATGCTATTTGAATAAACAATCAGGCTGATAAAACTCAAGCCCAAGAAGCTGTCACTACAATATCATCTGCAAGAACAGAAAGTGAGGGTGAATAAACAAGACAACAAAATCTTCAATAGAAATACCTCTTAGCTTCTCTTCACTAAACCGTCAATAACTTCACTCTTTGAAGGAAGAGCCTCTGAACCCATCCACAGTCTGTTTCTCATCAGCCCTTGTCTGTGGCCTCTGCCTCTCAGCTTTCGCAGCTGCCATGACTATGGCATGTCTCTTCTTTCTTTCTTTCTCTCCAGCCCACAGCACAGGCTCTGCCTGGACAAGGCCCCCGGTGTTACACACACCTGTACTGACAGCAGCTCCGGCAGGTAGCAAAGCTCCTCCTTCTGCCCTCCCTAGACCAACCCATGCCCTGCCAGGGGCCAGCCCAGCCTGGCGCAGGGCCCGAGAGCAGCCTGCGATGGCAGGGCACGCTGCTTCCTGGCTGCCACTCTGGGCACAGCTCACTGAACAAACCCCTGTTGCTCTCCAGACTGAGATGTCACCCTGCTGTTTCAGCCTGGCCACAAAGGAACAAGAGTACAAATGCTTTTTAGTTGCCCATAATGCTGTTGGCACATCATCTAACCGTGCAGTGACCGCTTTCAGTCTCAGCTCACCTCTTTTTCTGTCCCAGGCATACAGCTCTTTTATCCCCAGCTCCTCCAAGGACTTGGTAAGCTCCAGCTCCTCCCCAGTGATGCCATCTCGCAGAAGAACAACATGCTCTTGACTGACTTCACACTTCTCACAAATGGCTGGGATGATGCTGTGGAGAGGCACCTCTGGACTAACTCGAACCACAGCCTTCTGTGTCTTCAGGTAGTTCACTACCAGCCTCACAGATTTCTGCAGAAACAAACACAAACTCTCAGCCCGCTCTTCATGATGGCTAGGCTCTCTTACAATGAGAAATACACTGAGGACTTCCATATTGTCTTGACTCCTCCTCAGAAAACTTCCCCCAAATGCATACTATTGCAAAATATATTATTAAAAGAATTAAAAATAATAATCTCAGAACTCCCCTGTCACTCAGGAGACATTCACAAGCACAAGTGTATAAGGTGTGACAGTGTAATTAGCTATACTGATTCAGAATAATAAAAATTTCAGCAAACATATTTGGAAAATGGCTACTTCTGAATCTTCACAATACTATGAAATACATTTATTGATGATCAGTCTTCTGCCATAGCTTCAATAAAGATGGGAAAAAAATACCACCAAACCCCCATCTACCTTCACACAATCCCACAACCCCCATTTCAGCCACTACTGCAAATTTCAATCACTCCAGTCTTCAGCCAACGGTCTCTGTAAGAACAAATTTCCATCTATCCAACCACAAGCAACATAACATTTTGCCTAAACGCTGGAGTCCGTACTGGCACTTGCCAGTTTCTGTGCAAATCAGTTAAGCTAGTAAAGCAGGTTACTGTCAATCTCAAGCCTCTTCCATTTGGTCTGAAGATGCAAAGATCGGAAGATTGCTTGAAATCACAGGAATGAAATGATGTTTCATGGCACCATTTTAGCCCTACAGAGTACTGACCTCAGGGACCCTTGGCAGAGGTCGCTTTGTCTTCTCTTCAGGAACCTTCTCTTTCAGAAGTACTGTCTGTACATCCAGTGCTCCAATCAAAGTGTTTGGCTTGTAATTCAGAGGTTGTTGAGTTCCCGAAGACTTCAGTTCAAGACTATGTTGGGATGGATTTAAGCGATACTGGCTGCATAAATCAACCAATAGATCCATCACAGCTTTACTGCAGGGAAGAAGACATTCATCATCAGCATGAGAAAAAACAGTTGCCAAAAAAAATTACTTCAGTTTTAATATGGAAGAAAAAGAGACAATACAAGCTGTGGATGTGTCACTAGTTAACTATCTTTGGGAGAGAACAGTGCTAATGCTTTGAAATGCTAAACAGACCAGATAAAATGTTAGGAATTAAATATATTTGCACTTCAGTGTGTGCTTGTGAGCTAGCAATTAACTATTCACTAAGAGGCAGGCAACAGTGCCAATAATAGCACTAACAAATATAAGCTAAGAGTGGACAAAGTGCATCTGATCTGTTAAATTCATACATTAAATTCTCCAATTCAAACCCAGTTCTTTAACATGAAGAAAAGATATAAATAAATGATGCACTCATGGTACAATAAACTCTACCTAGATTTGAACCATCACATAATGCCACTCAAGATGGAGCATTTAAATCTGGAACAAAAGGTAAAGAGGATTTTTTTTTCTAGCTTACAACTTTGAGTTTTCCCCTCCTTCCTACCAATCCATTTGACACCAGCAATATTTCCCTTCCATATTTCTTTTGGTGAGGATATTAACCCAGTGTAAAACCAAGTTTCAAGTACTTTCATTATCAAGAACTCTTATTGCAAATGTGATTCTTAAACCACGAGGTTAAAAGAATAAGTCACTACACCCCTCTCTTATACGAGGCCTCTGCAGGAAGGTGCTCCGTGTTGTGTCAGTAACTCAACACTCACTGGACCTTGATACTGCCTGACACAATAGATAGAACTGTTTCTCCACGTCCCAGAAATTCTTCTCTACCAAGGTACTGAAGGGTTCTTTTTTTTCAACCTTCCTCCCTAAAATTCCATCCAGGATCTGAGAAAGCATGTTTCTTAAAACTGATTGTGTTTCTGAAAAGTTCTGGTTACATACACCAATATCTACCATCAACAAAACAACAGAAGTTGAAAAAAATTACCAGCCGTACCTGAAGCCTGTCATATACATGAGATAATCTCCTTCTAGCAGGAATGAGAATAAGCGCATAGACAGTGTATTTGACAAAGGAATTGGCATATCTTCTAATATGTAAACTGGAAAACTGTACACAGATTCAAAATGCAAGAAAATTCAAAGAAAATAAAATCATTTTACAGGTTATTAGCTACCACCATTACATCCTAGCTAGCTACCTAGCTAGCTACCACCTAGCTCAAGAACTGCCCTTCAAGTGCAAGCTGTCAGCGTCTGGGAAAGTGCTCTGTGTGGGAGTTCCCATCTTCGTTCTATGTACACAGACAACTGCCAACAACTGCTCAAGAATTTGGTGAAGAACCCTGGAGGGAGAGCTAATGGCAGAAAAAGACAACAAGAATGGAAAACGAGAATGATCCCTTATTAACAGGCAAAAGACTAAAACACATGTAGATGACAGCTTTTCCCATGCAAGGCATGAGAAAAGACCTTCTTTAAAGTAACTTATTTCAAGTTTAACTGAGTTACGCAGTGCAAGCTGAAAAACTAGAAGTGTGGAAAATTTGAAATAGGTGATTGCATTGAAAAGAGAAGAACACAGCGAGAAGAAGATGACTCGAGATCAAACAAGGAAAACAGATGTCATGAGGCTCCAGAAAAATAGAGCACTGTGGTAACTGCTAACACAGAGAGCATCTAAATAGAAATATGTAGTATCTAAATCGAAACTGTATCAGGTCATTTCATAATGACTTATTCTGGCACTGTCTGTGCCAGAATACAGTTGTAAATGTCTGTATTTCAAAACCATGTTTAATTCATATGTAACATGCCACAAACCAACAAAAACATTTACGCCTACTAAGTCCAAACTATAGGGGAGCCCCAGCTACACTGATATTTACGTGAATATTCATTATGCTGTGCAGCAGTGAGCTTTTACCAAGTGTCAGTCCGCCTGATACAGATCTCAGCTTGTCTGTTTACAGACATAATTCTTTTAAAGTGAAATTTGCATGTGTTTTTTACCCCTCAGCCTTATTACTACTGTTTCAGAGAAGAGCAAATAACCTGGCAGAAGCACAATACACAGAGTTCTACGTGCCAGAAACTTCCATTTAAAGTGGAACGCTAATATATTTCCGTGGTGCATAATATTGTGATAATTCACTCAAATTTGGACATTTATCTTACCTCATGTAAAACTACTTAAAAAAAAAAAAAAAGAGCTTGCAAAAGCATTTAAAAAAAATAGTTTGTCAAAAGGACAGTGTATGATTCCATGCACCTTCCACTGAAATTATGAAAGATGTTCAGCAGCAACAGTACCACAATTGCAACAAGATTAGAGTCCACACCAGCAATCTGAGAAAATAAGTTGCAGACAATTTTGCAAGTTGAGCAACTTTGTCCAGACAATGAACAACTTAAAAATCCAGCCAAATTTGAGGTTCATCTTATTGTTGATTACAGAGCAGGTGTGTGTTAAATGTAACAAAGTCTGCAACATCCCATCCTGTGCCATGCTGCTCAGAATACACAATGGTTCCATAAAAAGCATCTCCAGGCTTTATCTGTACCATTTAGGAGCATAAATTAAGCAGTATCTCTGAAGCTTTTGAAATAACTTCAAATTTAATAGTATGCTCTTCGCAAAATGTAAATTTGGAAAATAATTTCCACAAAATTTCAAAACAGTAAAAAAAAAAAAAAAAAAGCCGAATTTGACTAGCAAAAATCAAAATTCATGTGTTTCCAGAGAAGTAAGAGAGCTGGGGAGTTCCTGCAAGGAAGTTATTCCTATAACTTATACTCCATTTCACCAACTTGAAAAAATTTCAACTGTAATTGAAAAAACTGTAATACAGTTCAGTTTAATTTTAAATGGCAGTTTTATTTCAAGTAACTCCATGTATACGCCACACACAGAGAAGAGTCACTAAACACAGCAAGAGAATGGTACCAAGCCATCTACTAACCTAGACCAACTTTCTTTCTAACCTTGTGTGGAACACGGTGCCTGGAAGATGAAAAGAGTGAATCCTTCCTTTGCTTCCATCTCATTCTAGACGTGTCTGCATTTTATTTTAACCTGCTTTTGAGACCTGGTAGAAACCATACCCTACTTTGAAATTCAGGCAGATATAATCATAAAGGAAACAGTGTGACCAGCAGGTCTAGAGCAGTGATTGTCCCCCTGTACTTGGCACTGGCGAGGCCCCACCTCAAATACTGTGTTCAGTTTTGGGCCCCTTACCACAAAAAAAGACATTGAGGTGCTGGAGCAGGTCCAGAGAAAGGCAACAAAGCTGGCGAGGGGTCTGGAGAACAAGTCTTATGAGGATTGGCTGAGGGAGCTGGGATTGTTTAGCCTGGAGAAAAGGAGGCTGAGGGGAGACCTTACTGCTCTCTACAACTACCTGAAAATAGGTTGTCGTGAGGTGGGGGCTGGTCTCCTCCCCCAGGTAGCAAGTGACAGGATTACAGGCAGTGGACTCAAGTTGTGCCAGGGAAGACTTAAATTGGTACTAGGAAAATTGTTTTCACCAGAAGGGTTATCAAGCCCTGGAACAGGCTGCCCAGGAAAATGGTTAAGTCACCATCCCTGGCGGTATTTAAAAGACGAGTAGATGTGGTGCTGAGGGACATGGGGTTTTTGTCAGTATAAGACTGATGGTTGGACTTGATGATCCTTAAGGTCTTTGCCAACTTAAATGATTCTATGATTGAATCTAAAGCTGAAATGAAGTTAAATGTCTCCTGCCTTTCCAACTACTTCGCTAAGAAACACATTATTTTCTTATTTTAATAACACGTTGCTGAAAATTTTGAGTGGAGAGACTAAACACTAAGTGAACAGACACCAAACAGTAATGACTGCTACACAAATACTGGAGCACAGAAATGAGCCTGGAGGATGAACCCAATTTAAGATTCAGACAAGATGGTCCAGACAACTATTCTTAGCAAAGAGTAGTACTTTTGCTCTGTCCTGATATTCTACTATTAAGCTGTTTGACATTTAACACCACTTCTGGCCAGTAAAGAATAACTATTTTGTCAGCAATTTTCATTGACTTTGAGCACATCAAACCACGTGTCCTGTTGTTCACCAGTATAACCCAGCAAAGATGTCTACCGTTTCAGAGGCAGAAAAAAACTGAGTTGTTTTGGGTGTGGCCTGGCCTAATCTCATTGGACTACACAGCAAAATCTATTTTAAAACACAGCCTGGTAGATCTAGGAAATAAATGTGTAGGATAAAGCTGTAGTCTATCAAATTACATTGACTTCCCTATAACCTTCTACTTTCATGCTACAAATGCCCATAAAAAAAAATCTCAAACTGGAGTAAAGAATCTTCTTTCTTTAGGTCAATGTCAAACACAAATTAGGAATCTGAAGTGACAGTTGATTTGAAAAAGGAAAGCAGTAGTGTAAAGGGGGTGACCTGAAATCTCTGATATTTTCACTATCTACATTTAAAAACAGAAAATAGCACTAGTCGTTATTATTTTCTCATGCTCCAAAGCACAGCAGGCACTTCATGAAAAGATTTTAAGTCTTCCTAGACAACCAGAAATGTATACATATACATATACATACAGAAATAGCAAGCCACATCAAAAGTAGTACAAGAAACATGTTAAACCAATATTCATCAACACTTTCTATTTATTTTCTTATTTTACTCATATATATTTGGCTCTTATTTTACATAATGAGCAAGTCCACAGAAGGAACACCAAGATGACAAACAAGAACAGGCAGAGGACTGGGTTTGTTGAGCCTTAAGATGACAAGGGAGATCAATTGCTGTCCATAGGACACCAATCCATAGGGTTACAAAGCCAGACTCTTCTTGGTGGTGAACAGCAAGAGGACATGTGGCAAGAGGTAAGTGCCAACACAGGAAAGCCCATTTAGGTACAAGGAAACAATTTTTCACTGTGAGGATGGTCAAGCCCTGGAACAGGGGTATGGGGGCTTTGGAAACCTTCTCCCTGGAGGTATTCAAGCTTGCCTGGAGACAGCCCTGAGCAACCTGCTCTTGAGACCTGCACTGAGCAGGGAGTTCGAGCAGGTGAGTTCCAGTGACCCCTTCCAACATAAATTATTCTGTAAATTATTCCAGTAAGATTTTCTTTTTCTTTAAAGCCTACATTGAACTACTGTAGTTTTGACCCAACTCCTATTTAGTATTTAGTTAAGCTCATTTTTAACCCTTTTGCTGTATGTGTCCTGTTTGTCATCTTCTAAGAACACCTCTTTCATGTGTCACCAGCCTGGATTTAGTTCACTCCTTCAGTTTTTCTTGAGACACCATTCTGTATGTCGAGCTATGAGCCTGCAATTACTATCACTTAAGTCTCTTTCACTGGGAATTATGTGAGAATATTCTTTCTGTGACGACATAAGCTTTATGCTCCACATAATAATCACTCCGTACTGAGCTCTGCCCTCCAGTATTTGCAGAAAGTGACTACAGCTTCAGGTAGCTTATTATTTGTTCTACTATCTGCATCCTTTGTGCCTCACATGTATGAGACAATTTGTGTAACGTGTAAGGTAACAGCAGGAGCAACAACTGCCCAGCCTACTCTTCTGCATATTGGTCATCCATGTGCTGACAACTTCAAACCAAACACCATTTAGCTTCAAACATCCTTATTTTTCTGCACTATGCTTCAAATACTCAAGCTGCTGACACTAAATGTCTGTATCTGTGTTAATTGGGAAGTCGTCCTCAGTGTCACACAGTGTGAATGGAGACAGGTGTACAATCCCTTCATTTATAGGTTACCCATTAGAAGCATTACCTGTGAAAATCACAAACATAAAAGTTTCTAGTAACTCTTATGAGTTTTTCCACTTATTTTCTTTCTAAACGTCTAGCAATCGCTCCTGCCAGGCCTACTAACAGATCTACATGCAAAAAACACAGAAATGGCCAACGCTCTGCCTATCTTTCAGCACATCAGCTAGTCTTCATACAACAGTACAAATACAGATTACTTGTGGGGGTATTTTATAATCCTTTTCTGGGGGGAGAAGGCTAACAGTTTTTCATTAATACTTTTACATGTTTTACAGTAGAGTTCACAGGGACCAATTATTTCAAAAAAGAAGACTGACTTTTAATACTATTCTATTGCTCAACGTACTCCTTAAGGACTTAACTTTGTCCTAAAATCTGCACTACATATTTCCAAAATCTGGAATAAATTGTGTGTTACAAGATGGCAATAAACTCTCAAAGAGAGACTGTCAATTTGAATTCAGTTTTCTAAATAAATCTACTTAAAAATTCCAGATTCCAATACAGTATCTTTAAATAGCACACTTTCTTTTTTTCTTGAACTATATTTCAAGAAAATTTAATAAGAATTTTCTGCCCTCTTGTTGATATTTTTAGGAACTTGCTATATAGAGAACACAGTAAATCAACAACATGCTGCTTTGCTTACATACAATGAACAATTTGAAAGAGATAACTTTAACTTTTAACTTGTTTCATTTGCAATAACCGTAAGTGATACTAATTAACTAGAATCATAGAATCGTTTGAGTTGGAAGGAACCTTAAAGATCATCGAGTTCCAACCCCCCTGCCATGGGCAGGGAC
>JAOXNO010000013.1:87220319-87242250 GCA_028565335.1 Limnodromus scolopaceus
ATTTAGTTCTGCCTGGGCTTTCGCTTGCCTGATCTCGTTTCTGGCCACTCGGACAGTTTCTCTGTATTCTGCCCAGTAGTTATATTTTAATTTTAATTTTATTTTTAACTACAGTAGTTATATATTAAAACATACTCTAGTGTACTTCACTGCTCTATGAACCGCTTTCCTGAAATTACAGAAACATTATTTCATGATGATGATGCCCAGGGCAAGGTTTTGCAAATTTTTCTGCAACAGATAAACTATTTCCCCAGGGTACTCAAAAGCAGACTTTGCAGAATGCAGTTTTAATGATGGCAGTGAAAATACTGAAGATTTAGAGCAGTATAAACAGCAGCAGAATTTGTCTGAAATGTCCTTCCATGATATCACCATAGATATAAAAAAGTGAACAAGGAAAAGAATTTATTACCTGCACTGGTTCCCATACTTGCTTCAAACTAAATGAAACAATTTTTTGTAATCCAGTATATTCATCATTAAATATTTACCTCACAGTGTCATTGTACTTTGTGGCTGTCCAGTTCACAACATCAAAACAATGCAAAAAGATGAAAAAGCCTGGGCTTTCACCCAAACCTGGAGACTTAAAACAGTCCATCCCCTAAAAATTTCACATGCTGTTGACTTTTTTTCTTTAATTCCACATCCCTAAAAACTTAACCAGTGTTAATGTACAGAAAATTTCATCTTCTAGTGGTTAGAAAGAACAGCAGCACACACAAGGTCTGTTCACAGAGTGATGCCACTGTAATACACGGCTCATTAGAGGTATCTTTTTCTTATAAATTGTTAGGATGATTTACTCCCCTCCTTAGTTTCCATCATCTTCTGCTTCCCACAGCTGGCTATCAGTGCCTGATACTTGTCACTAACTCTCCACTCCAAGGGCTCAAGACAGCACTGAGGGAGAACACCTATTACCTACGTTAGGCACTGATGATACTCAGATTAGCACTAACAGGAATTTATTTCCTGCCTAAATCAGGGGCCTAGACCTGTCACGCAGCCAATGGAGAGAAGTGGGCACCTTCACCGAACAACTAAGAGAACATTTTGGTTGACTAGAGTGCTTAGTGTAGATGATATAAATAACCCCACAGAAATATCTGAGGTTTAATTTTCAACATTTCTTTCAGGTTTCAGTCCCCAAACTACTCAGTGTCAGTGTATGTGATAGCAACAGTAGTGATAATAAACACCTGTGCGGGAGACAGAAAAGTTATTGTTCCCTGCTCCTGAAACTTGTTTCCTCAAAAGGTCACATTAAAACACCACCCTTGTAATGCTCCTGGGGCATTTGTTTAAGGGTGAGTTATTTTACGGAAAGGAAAATATTTTCTAACCATATGGCAATTATGTATCCCTCCATACAAAATGCTACATGAAGATTAGTGTCTTGTTAGCTCCCAGATGGCTTGCATTTGCCACTGAAATACCAGCTTGCTGTGGGATCTAACAGCCAGCGAGTTTCGTGGCCTGTTCTACTTTCCAGGCCTGTTCCCTTTCTCACATTAAACCCAAATCTCCCCATAAAAGCTCCCTCACTAAACATATAATTTGAGAGTTCTGATAAGCACTGCTTTCCTTTAAAACCTTTATCATCACTCTGGCTTTGGTGCTGACCCAAACAAATTGCACTAATCTCCTGAGAGTGAATAAGAGAGCACTAATTTCTACAAGAAAAGTAAGGGGCAAGAATGAAGTACCAGACACTATGAGCTGCTGTACACATCCTCCTCAGCCACTGAAATACACAAATAGACAGTCAAAACAGACTAATATATCAGACCAAGAAGAATAGTTTTACATGAATGCAGACTAACTACTGCAAACCCCAAATGTTAAATAATCGCAGGCCCTGATTTATCAACCGGCATCTACATATCCTGGTCTAGTGGGAGGCTAGAACTAGATAATCATTAAGGTCCCTTTGAACCTAAACCATTCTATGATTCTATGATCCTCCTAACCTGATATTACCACTTTCTACAGTTTCTTGACCACTGCCAACCACACCGTTGTTTGGTACAGTTTCATCACAGTACTGAAGACATTTTTAAAAACTCTTCCAAATTCTTTCTTAGAGTAGTAAGTTTCTCTCTTTAAAACAGTTCTTGCAGAAAGATTGAGGAGAAGGAAGAGCTCCCATGGTGAAGAAAATTATTCTCAAAACTGCCTTTTGAATACAATTTGCCCTTGATTGTACCCAGTGACAAGGAGAACCTATCTCTCTTACCATAGGAAAAAACTAAAAGAAACCACTTTCACATAGAAAAGGCTCCCTAAATACCAACAGATGCTTTGCTGTCTACACAATCACAATGTATTTGTGAAGGCAGGATCTCTGAGTGTGATGAATCATTCATCTTCTGAGCTTGCTTCTTGGCATGACTCCAGGCAGGCATACTGTCAGGACTGCTGTTTGCCAGCAGCACCTACTTCCACTGCACCATAACCCCTCTGCATTATGAGATGTGATACAACCTAAGGCTAGCCCTGTGGCACTACATGGAAGAGACAGCTCCATAAACATGCTGAGGGTGATCACAATAGCTGCTAAATCCTTCCTGCCCCAGCAGAAAGGGTCCTTTATACGTGGCTTTCAGGACTCTCTGGTACAACAGTTGCCTAAAATGCAGAGAGAAGATTGGCAGAAAAACCCCATCAACTCAGAAAGGGAGACGTTAATGTCAGCAAGTATCCCACTGGGAACGGAGAGCTCCAGAAAGCAGGAGCTAATCAAAGTCTTACCTTCCTTGTACTGTGCTTTTCTGCTCCACCCCGCTGGGTAAAATGACTGTGAAGTCCACCGATCTGTTTATCATGTTCTCCTTCATGCTCACAAGGCTCTGATCAGAAATTACAGCTGTCTCTGCAGGTGACTTCTGCTCACTGTGAGTTCTACTTACTGCAGAAGGTTGATTTGGTGGAGGAGGAGCGCGAGCTTTCATTCTTCTCCTTGAGAAATAAAGGTAAGAAGAAAATTAATAATTTCTCACTAGCAAAGTATAAAAACATTAATAAGAAAATATGTTCGTTCAGTCATAATCTCAGATTGTTTTAAAAAGTTCTTCTAATGCAAGCCATTTTTATTTATCGTGAAACTTTTCAATGGAGTTGCACTTTATTCTTACCTCCTCCCTAAAAATATACTAATCTTTTAGATGATGCACTCACTCCTGCTGATTGCTTTCCATGCCTCAGGGGATGAATCGGTTCCATAATTAGGATATGAAATAATCATTATTCTATCAAGTACGAAGCATGCTCTTAGGAAGAGAGAAACTGAAATGCTGGGTCCTGTCCAGACCTGACTCAAGAAAGAGTTGTATTTCGGTAAATGAATGTTTCCTCCAAGTCAGAACAGCAGGAACAGAGGCAGGGTGAGGTTCCATTCAGCTATATTTGGTTTCCACAGTATTACTCAAGATATTGTCTCTTCCTCTGCTCTAAGTAGTATTAAATTTGGCTCATCGTACTTCATAGGGAAGCACCATCAAAAGGTCAACTATGAAAGATACTGCTTCTTCCGTGCAACACTAAGAGACTATGACTCTTTGAAAGCACCCTGAAGAGAATTCATTCTTCTGTAGAAGGCTATGCTCCGTAGCTGACATACAGAAAAGCTGCATCAACTTGCACCAGACAAGCAGCATACTTTACAGAGATACAAAACCAACACAAAGTTTACTTCATTGGCAAGCTGCCAGACAGATAAGCAACATATGTGCACTATTCAACTTCTGAATAGCTGGCTTCATACCAAGCACATGTCTAAGAGGATTAATTGTCATGATTAATATCCCAGTGACCTCTTCTGACTAGATTTATGCCTAGTTTAAATCAGATTTCAGTGTAACAGATGGAAAAAGCAGTAAAATATTTACCAAGAAATTATTACCCAGGTTTACTGCCTGAATTTTTTAATTTGCCTGGGTTTAGGGTGCAGGAAGAGAAGAGATTATGATTCTACACATCATTTTCACCCTGCAAACAACATAAACCGAGGCCTAGAAATAAAAAGCACAGAACTCTTAAAAGCCTGCAAAGCTTAAGGGTTGAATCAGCCAAGGGCAAAACTGTTTTCAGGGAAAAAAAAATAAAGTTAAAAACTAAACAGGATTAATACCAAACCAAACTCTTCTTTAATTAGAGACAATGTGTATTCTCACAGATAAAAAGACTAAACGTAGTTTTGATTACCAATGCAAGCTCCCAGCAGAGAAAAAAGTAAGAGCTAGATCATATCACAAAAAAAAAAAAGTTCAGAAACAATCCAAATCCTCTACACTTTTTAATCAGTATTTGCATTTGACCAACAATTTCTATAACATGTCTCAAATTGCAAAAAAAAAAAATCACTACACTGCTCTGAAAATGCACAGTTCAGCGAGATCGCAGCAGGACACTGTGAAATTAGCGGTGACACAGATTCTTTCTTTCATTTCCTGTGTGTATAACAAACAGCATTCTCTAAAACTATGCCGGGAGAGCTACTGCCATATTTACTGGCATAGAGCAATTTCTCTTCCATGGGAAATTTCCCTGAGCATTCACTTTTTATACTATATACACTCAATGAGTCATGCAGGCATCAGTCACTAACTTGCAGCTCCTACACTCCTTGCCATGGAGGTGACGATAAGTTGTTCAAGGTTTTATTGTTTGTCAAACCACTTTGACTTTCTATATGTCCATGAACCAAACTCTTAATTTATTTACTCGTCTATAAAAGATAAAAAAAAGAAATTGGGATTCTTCTGCTCAGATCTCTTCACATATGGCTATAGTTGTTATTTGTAAGCAGGTGGTGAGAGACATGGGAGTTTTACATTCAGATAAAAAGAAGCATTACAATCATGTGGTGCAACATTTAAGGGCTACGCATCAATGTACAAATGATGTAATTCTTCCCCTCCATAACATCAGCTGCATCAATGTAAGAAGCTACAGAGATTCACATCAACTTGTTTCTTCAAACAAGGTTTTCTTTTGAGTTTTTAAAGCTCGTCTTACAATGTGGGGGACAATCGCCAGTACAAAGTATCAGAGGGGGCGGGAAGAAGCAAGCAAGTCTCCTGAGCCTGGCAAAAATAGGTTTTTTTTAAAGATTATGATTTACCTGGACTTGTAAATTCCAGCTCTCACAGGGAACAGAAAGGAAATAAAGCAATGGCAAGAAAATAAACCAGCTGAAACTGAAGAGACTTGAAACTTCAGGGGAGAAGTGAAGAACAACTAAGTTTTGAAGCTGATGAAGGAGCTGGAAGTAAATTGGGAGTGCGCTGCACACGTTTGTTCCCTAGCAATAACAAGGTGCATCTAGTTCTCTGAAGGAACAAAGTCAAACACCTCAATACCAATTTATAGCTCTGAAATGGGAATGAAATTTTTATTTGGCCACTTTTGAAGTACTCTACAGCCAATTCTGTGGCTACCGACCTTGTAAAACACTGCCTGGGGCCAGGGGGATATGTGTGTCGGGAAATCAGGCATCGTGCCATCAAAAGCATCAGCTATACATTGCCTAGCTATGTTCACTTTACCTCTGTAAAATACATAACAATGCATATTCTTTTTGGCATTACACGGTCAGGACCTTTTAGATAGTACAGTCCTCCTTTTCTTTTGTGCAGAAAGGACAGTACAGGCCTGTATCTTTCAGAAACATCAGAGAAAGGAAAAGAGAAAACATTCCCACTACAGTCTCTCCAACCTAGCAACAGTTCAGGTGACCTCATATGAACTTTTCCAGAATAGCAACTACATATTCTCTTGAAACACTGAGACTGCTTTAAATGCCTGGTTTTCAACATTTTCCAAATGACAGATTTCAAACTACTTCAGTGGAAGCAGATCCCTTTAAAGTTCACATTTGTACAGCGATATGTGGCACAGATTTGTATTGCCTAGGCAACTTTCTGAAACATCTCACTAGTAGAAAGTAGCTCCATTAACTGGAGACCAAAATCCACAGCTGTAGCTCTACCTTGGACCTGCACAATCAGCTGCTTTTTGCAGGGCTCCAGCACCTGCAATCAGAAGGTGCTGAGAAGCCTGTTAATACTATTAACAGAAAAAGAATTCAGCTTTCTCTGTCAGAGCTATGACGGTTATAAAGGACAATACAAAAGCACTTCATAATAAAGGCCTTTTTGTTACCCCACTAAAATAATACACAAAGAAAGCGTATGATTTAAAAGGCTGTTTTAAGCACAGGTACTTTCCATGCTATAAACACAACACACTACAAAGAAGTTGCATACCATTCTTTAGTATGAGCTAAATTCAGACTAAATTTAACTAAATGGCAATTTTTTTCCTACAGGCATCTTTCACTGCACTCAGTACTGAGACACTTGTTGAGCCCCCTATCCCTAGTCTGAGGATAAAGTTATGAACAGGTACACTTCAAACTCTTGATTCGCTCACAGTTACACAGATACTTCAATCCAGCCCTTGATATGGAGACAGATTGAAAACAAGAAGCTGATTCTAATACACAAACGTACAGTGCTTTTTACTGAGGCTAGAAACAGTCCATCTCACTTTACTGTAAACTGAAAAAATATATACAGGCATGAAATAATTAGGCAGATAACATAAATAACTTACCAGGACTGTTCTCAGTAACAGCATCAGGCTTCCCAAAATGGAAAAAGAAAAACAAGTAAAATGACCAACACGACAAGCACTTCTGTAGCACAACACATAGAACAAATGCAACAGAAACAAAGAAAGTTTCACCTAAGAACTTCAACACAAGGTAACACAAGCCCTTTGGACCTACACTTTATTAATATGTAACTACCAAGCAATAGGGTGTGACCCAGACTTTACAATCCTATGCTGAAGAAACATGATCTCTGTTTCAAACAGAAGTGGTTCTGGGACCTCCACCCTCATGGCAACGCCATGCAGAGATTGTCTGTCTTCAGATAAGGTCTAATACCAACACAAAAATAAAAATGAAGTGATCCTTCACACTTTCACCATTCTCAAAAAAATCTGGAACCCTCTCTGTCCTGTAAGGCAAAGGCAACTTAACAGGTACTGGGCACACTTCATCTCACGGATATCAGCAGGAGTTTGGCAAGAGCTCGATACTACACCTGTTTGTAGAATTTCCTCCTTTCCATACCAATTTGCTCCCTAACCATTCATCACAAAGAAACACCCCAAAATAAACAAAAACCAAAAAACACCACCAAAAAAACCACCAACAACAAAACCCAAGCAAACCAACCAACCAGCCAGCCCTCAACACAGCAGAATTATGGGCAACGTTCATTTTTGATACAGTGAACAACTAGCACAGGACCTCCAACCCAGTCAAGCCAATTTGCAATCTTGTCAATGCAAAAGGGTGGAATGGTTACAGGTTTCTCTGTGACATTCACGTGCACCCCATCTAATAATGAGGAGGAATAAACCAATGTGAGAGTGCTCAGCACTGAGTGCAGTAGGCAAATGCAGGGTCCCTTCAGTAGAAAACAGGAGGCAATGAAGTAAACATTCTTCAAGTCCAGATGATTAACTACTCCAGTCTTTTGAGGGAAAATCTTTGTATGTTGCTGTTTGAGAAAAAAAGCAGATGGGTACCTTCTTTCTCTCTGTATCTGGCAACTTGCACAGCAAAGCTAGAAACCCAGCCCTGAGGCACACCTTGTACTCCAAATTATCAAGACACCAACAACATGGTAGAAGTTGCTCCTGCCTATTGATCGAGGCGGTGAAGCAGATACCCTTCAGAGAACGTTTCTCTTTCACTTTTCATTGCTCATGGCAAAGCACCAAAAAAAACCCCCAACAAACAAACAAAAAAAAGAACCAACAAAGAACCAACACCAGATCACAGGCTGGAAAAAGAAACTCACTGTAACAGAATTAATAACACGCCAAGTTTCCTCGTTGTAAGTAAAGTCCTTTTAGCTTCTAAACGCAGCACCTCAGAAAAATTATAACACAACACAAATGTAAAGGAAATACAAACAGATAAGCACCAACATAAAGTCACCCCAAGGATTTTGAAAATGGAAAACAGAAGTTAAACAAATCCACAGAGACAAAAAATAGAAATCAGAAGAACCCGATAATGTCTGTAACTACTGAAGAAACAGGAGTTCATTCAGACAGCTTTACACAGTAAACTAGAGCTCCATTCCACTTTACCACCTATAACACTTGAATAACCAATTAAACTGAGCTTTAGGTCTGCTCTTTACTTGGAGGGAGAGAGCAGAGAATAAGAAAAAGCAAATCAAAGATTAAGTAAAGTTTAGACTGTTCTATCACAGACAAAATATACTGATTCATTACAAGAATGTGCAAAACAGGTAACTTACACCTTTAAACGTCTCATACATCGTATGTTACAGGTCTAAAATATATTACTCTTATAATAACTTATTTCCAGTATTATTTTACAACATTTATTAACACTTCTAATATTACAGAAATATTATATTTGCTAAACAGCCAAAATCTAACAAACTGGATTATTCCCATGTTTATACGGCTCAGGGAACAATTAGGGTTGCTTATGTTACTTTATTTTAATATTTTTAAGATTTTTTTTTTCATAGAATCATAGAACGATTAAAGTTCGAAGGGACCTTAAAGATCACCCAGTTCCAAACCCCCCTACCCTGGGCAGGGCCACCTCCCACTAGACCAGGTGATATAGACCAAATACAGTCTTTACTCTGAATTCCTTGGCTATTATGGTAATAATAATATTATGCTTTTCTCTTTTCAAACAATTATTTGAATTTCATATTACTTTTAAAAGATCATCCTGTGGCAGGATCACACTGAGAGACATCATGAAAATTATTCCCTTGTGGGCATGATAAAGTCACTCAAAATAGACAAGAAAAAAGAATTTGTTTTTGGCGAAGAAATGAAATTTATTTAATTATATTTTCGATCTTCCATTTGATTCTACTGATGAAAAACCCTACAGCTTTACATCATTTTAAAAATAAAATTTTTTACGCCAGAAAGAAAAGAAAAAGTCCAGAAGCAAACTGAATGAGAGCATTTGTAGAAGAGGAAGCAGGGATGGAAGCACGTGACCATGCTTGCCCAAGGGTGAAATTCAAGAAGAATAAACAGAAGTCAAGGTGAGACGATACAGTCTAATGGAAGTAATTCCTAACATTGTATCTCTAATTTCAAGCCTTTCATAAAGGTAACAAATCAATCATTAAAAAACATTGTGCTGCAGTTCCCTGATCTCAAACCTGCAAGTGAATAACTCATTGTTAAAAATGTGCTACCAGGGATATCACCCCAGATCTGACCCATTTCATGAGAGGCTGAGATGCGTCCCAATACATGGCAGAGACCCTAGCTGCTCCGCTGCCGGTCGAGCATTGCACAGCTACCAAACAAGAGAAAACCGGATTCCATCTGGCCAGGACTCAGACTCTCGCGCTGACGCTACGTAGCTGAGTTATCAAGAGCTCATCCTCTGGCAGGAACGCCAAATGACTTCTTAGCCTAAGGCTGGTATCCTCAAATACACTTTTTTTTCTTATACATCACCCACACTTTCGATTAAGAGTGCGTTATCTTCCAATAAAAGCCTAACCCTCATTCCAGTCACAGAGGCATTCCACAAAGCAGATCACATATCAGTTTCATGATACAGCCATTCTTTAGGGCCAGAAGAAGCCAGAAGTATGCTAACCTGATTTCCTGTAGTGCATGGGCCATGCAATTCATCCCACTGCTACTTTAAAGAGCCCTCGCTTGGAGTGAAAGCAAGGATGGAGCTGTACTTGGGTTGGGCTTTAACTGATCAAGGAGTAACACTGCAGCCTACAAATGCTTTTACACCTATTAACCACAGTCACACTAGGGAGCCTAACAGATCTACCTGTATCAGTTCCCAAAACAAAATAAAACACAAGCCCTTGAGAAAATCTTTTAAAAAGCAGCCAAATCCCAGGATTTGGGTAGACGCCCGCTGCAGTTAATGAAAACACTGCCTGAATAAGCACTGCAAGGTCTGGTCTAATAGCTGGATCACAGGACTTTTGAGATACCACCCACAGGTTCAGTGTGTGGCAAAGACCACACTACGAGCTGGTGCCATCATGTGCAACTCCATCAGGGTGCACATCAGTAAAGAGGAATGAAATGGGAGAGCAGCTAACGTTATGTAATTATTTGCCTCAGCTGCTGAAACACATGATAAAGAAAACCAGAAGTCTTTTGTTGTTAAAGGCAAGAAAGCATAGGTGAGTTACTCTATTTTGGAACGTTATATTCCTGCAATCTAAACTGTGGTACTATTGCATTTCTGAGTCAGAGATACAGCAATAGTTTTAACTCTACCTTGGGACGTGATCAAAACAAGACCCTACTAACAATTCATATTGGAGGTTGGGTTAATGAACCTCACCTTCAAAAAAATTTGGTCTAGAAAACCAAAAGTAGAAAAATAGCACACTAGGTAGAGATGGTAAGCTCCTTTCACAATGTTATCTGCCACAGCAGAAGACTCAGATGAACCAAAACACTGATAAAGGCAATACACACTTAGGCTTTAGGATGCTGATGTTTAGCCAACAAGATCTGAGCTATAACTACCTGCCAGCACTGACCAAAATCAAAAGATTGACAAGCAATGACCGTTAAAGTGACTTGCAGCAGAACCAGCAAGTGCAAGGCATTCAGTGATCAGCCATGCAATCTACTCCCACCACTATTTTTTACTTATTCCTCCGTTATCCACACATGCACATTGTTTTGCCCAACTTACCAAGTGCTGAGCTACTAGTCTCATTCCATTCCAAGCGAACATGACAATGGTAATAACAATAAAGAAAACACTAGGGGAAACAACATGTTGTTCATGCTCCCCTGAAATGTTATCCAGTTCCTTCTACCTGTGGCTAGATCAGGCTGCTTTACATGGTAAGCTTAAATAGGAAAAGAGAATGATGCTATTTTTATGTTACTGATGCTTAAGCACAATGGCACCAGTTAGCCAAAAAAAAAAAAAAACCAAACAACAACCAACAAACCAGGTGTCCATCCCAAACATCCCAAGCTAACACCCAAACGCACTCAGAGAGACATCCAGACTACTGCCGCTTATACTGTAAGACGCCCAAAGCCCTGCTGACAGGGCACTCTGGTCTGTTCTCGGTGCTCTCAAATCTTCAGTGAGCTGGTTTAAGGATGCTCAGTTTAGCAGACAGGAGGCTACAACCATGCTGATGGCCACTGCACACTGAGTTCCCTGCAGATGGCAAATCCTGTGGCTGAACTGTGCAAACTACAAGGTTAAAATACCAACTGGTGAGACAATTAGTGAGATTTCTCAGGATTACTCATGAAGTTTTAGTCAGGTTCATGTTGGCTAACTGGATTCTTACTAACTATGCTCACCTGTGGGAAAACACTGGCATGGAAACAAAGCCAAGACTATCTCTAATCAGGCTGGAATCACTGCTGGCATTGTGTCCTCTGCATGTTGTGGGCAAACACGCACCCTTAAATGTACCCGTCTTTTTGTGAGGACACTACAGCTCTTACCTCACCCTCTCTGCTTGGTGACACAACTCCATGCTGACCTCTAGTAACACTCGTAGGTCTGGAAAGGTAACTTATTAGTTGGAATAGCTTTTATTAACACCAATTTCTTAACATCAATTTATTAACATCAATTTCTTGGGGTGGGGAGGGGAAGGCTGCACTGTCCACAGTCTGATGCCCACTGTTCCTATGTATTCAGAAGTCCACAGCTGCTGACACACTCGAGGACAACCAAGGAGATACAATTTACTTTGTACTACTAGATCAGATTGCCCGATCTAGAACACCAGAGACATGAATCTATCCCCCGTTTTTTATTTACAGAACAAGCCAGTACCAAAACTACAGGGCTGACAGGCTTCTCTTTAGAGCCAGAAAAAAATCCCCTAAAAGATCTAACAATGTATTTTTGTGAGGTACAGCTTAGGTTAACTTGCCGAGAAACAGAATCAGAGATGCCAGGACATTCCTTACTCTCTTAATCATCTTCTTAATTAGCATTTATAATTCAGCCTTAATTCATACTCCCTCACATAGTAAGAAATCATGTATATCAGTATACTAATAAAGCTTGATGAAGCAAATATACATGTCATAATATATGTATATAAGTGTAAATAAGATAAAGAAATACCAACTTCTACACAACAGTCTTAACTGTTATCAGACCCCCGTATTTATGGGATGTCACAGATGCTTTTATCAGGAAACCCCACTGAATCGGGTGATTTTCTATGTATTTTCATGGTCCTGATTTGCTTAATAAAATTTCTTATGAGAACCACATAGATTTTGCTTTCACTTTTAAGATACTCTGTTCTAAGTGACACAGTAACCAAGTACTTCTTAGTTTAAATTGAAATTCAAGTATTTTGATTTATTAAAAGCAAATCTTAAACTTAATTGTAAAGTAATAAATCCTACTCCACCTCTACATTGGCATTAAGAGACCTATATTACCATAAAAACAGAAAGTACGATGAAAAAGAAAACTGTAAATGTTAACAGAGAAAAATACACTTACAACACCAAACAGCTGATTAGTAGGACTCTGAAGTTTGGTCTTAATTTATCACGTAAGAACAGAAATGTTTTAATGATTTTTAAATGCCAGCAAAACCCATTTATTTCATTAGTTTCCATTTAAAATCGTTTTATGTATCCTGTAGGTACATGTGGTACTTAACGGATTTTAAATCTCACAAAACAAAAAAGGATGTGGTATCAACTGAGCACTTAACAGCCTCATGCAATAGACTATGAAGAAAATCTTGATAAATCAGGCATGTCAACACACCCAGACAGTATCAAATGAGAGAGGAAGCAGCCAAATACCCTCCCTCTTTATCACACGTTTAAATCAGGGACAATTATTCTGGGCATTTTACTGATGGATGGCACTGGCTCAGGACACAGGAGTCAGACAAGGGTCTCGGCCATTATGGACTTTACAAAGTAAAACCAAGGCCTTGCCTCACCCTCATCAGCAAACTGGAAGCCATGGCAATAGTGTTCATATTATAAAGGAGAAAACATTAATAAGAGAGCGTAGGTATCTATCTCTTAGGAGCTTTAAATGCTACTCAGAGATAACCCAATGCAAACATGCTTGAGGCTGCTCTGTAAGTACTAGTGGGGCATCACAGCAGCGACAGCAAGATTGTGTAGACATGCCTGAGCTAGCCACAAACTCAGCAGAGCCTACAAAACCCACACAAGAGGCAGGGCATACTATAGCCTTATAACAGGAACTGCCATAGTTATACTAGAAATGGCAAAAGGCGCACATACCTCAAATGCAAGAACCAAAAACCACGGTAATTTAAAGCTGGTCTTTTAACCGAGAGGAAATATTTCCTTCTCCTTGTCAAAAACAAAGAAACAGCAATATTAATGATATCTTGACATCTGATTTCCTTCAGCTTCCTTGTCTTGTCAGGACTGATTTTGACATCAAAGAAGTCTTACTGAAGATCTTCTCAATTCTGGAGCACTTAGTTGACTGTCTTCAACTCTGGATCTTATCTGCAGCTACCCTCTGAGTGGGGTGGTTATGAGGCCTCTCCTCTCTACCAGCCACCAACTTTCCAGAGACTTATAAAAAACTATTATATTAGGTTTATCTTTTCCTCTGTCAATTAAACTGAAATCAAACCAATGGCTGAAAAAAACAAATAAACAAACAAATTTTTTTCCAAGAAAATACAGGCAAAGGACATCATCAAATAAACTTAATCTTATATGAAGATCATGTTAAAATCCGGCTTTGTATGGCTACATAAGCTATTGGCAGAGTATGCTAAAACAAGGGTGGCTGTCCCATCTGAAAGCTGCCACCTGGGAACACTGAATGGAAACAGAAGAAGGAAGGGAATAACTGCAAATTTTCCTCCTCACAACCGATAAAAACCAAAACAAAGAAATCCTGGACTCTATGATGTCATTCAGAGCTTTGCCACTGACCTTGCAGAAAGCCAGGTTTTCAGCCTGGCAGAACCTCAGCAGAGCTTAGTTTCATCTCAGTGTTGACAGCCTTGCTTGCTGCCTCCCCCAGCTTGAGCACAACTTTCAAGTACCAGGACAATACTGAGCACCAGCAGCATCGCATCCAGAGAAGCTTTGGGATGTTGGGAACAACTGGACATTCAACCAGCTGCCTTTTAGATCTACAAAGGTACAATTCTCTTATGTTCTTACTATATCTTACCAAAAACTGAAAGTATCAAACATAACTAATGTATCAAAAAAAAAAAATTCAATTAAAAAAGCAAGCAAACCTATCTTCATGCATTACCACCCCGACTTTGTATCATTTCCGATTCTAAAATCAGTCAACAGAGGTCAAGGAAATCTGAGGACGCAAGACAAAGTCAGAGCTGCCACACCACAACCTCTTTGGTCACCTCTTCTGAAATAGGAAGGTCAGTGGCATAGTGATAATTGGTGAAATTACCAGCATACAGAGAGCACTCCCTGAGCCAGGGCCTAACAGTTGCTCACTTGACACATGCTGGCACCGTTCTTCCCAAAGAGAGACGAGGACACTCAACCACTAGCAGATCTAGCATCCTCTCCAACGTTTATTGAACTTTCCCAGCCAGGAAAATCCTGGATGCAGCTTAACAGAGCAAGGTTCCTCCAAACACGTCTGCTGCGCCTGACACAAACTGCACCCAAGCAAAGCGCAGCAAGGCAACAGAAACACAGAGAGACAGCTACCAAAACAAAAGTGAAAGGGACTCCCTTTCCTAGCTGAGTCAGGGGTTTTCCACACTGAATACAGAAGCACGGATGGTGAACGGGGAGCTGAAAGATTTAAAGACAGCACTTCAAGTTTCCTACAGCTAGAACTGACCCCTCAATAAATAATACAGAGTTCCAGTATTTCTGACAGATCCGCCAGAAAAAATGCTGCCCTTTATTTTGGAACTAAACCAAAAAGCCATGCATATTTTTCCACGCTTCCTGAAGCAAAAGCAGTAACATCCACTCTAAGATCTTGTTTATAATGTTGCTTGAGTGCCATGCTTGAAATAGAGGCTATAGCAAAGGAATGCATAAAAGCTTTTTTCCCCTCTCGCGCCCCCATTTATAGTACGAATTGCAGCAAAAAGTATCACTGGTTTATATAAATAAAAACTATTTTTCCCACAAAATTCTACCTTCAAAAAGTAGACTACTCAAGAGGTCAGGTTAGTTAAAAGCTATGTCATTACAAGAGCTCTGTTTCAAAATTTTGGCAGCCCTCTTTATCTTACTACACCAGACCATGTAAAATCTTACAGTTGGTGCACTATCACAGGCTTATGAGATATCCCAAAACAGTATTGTTGTGTGGCGTATGCATTGATAGAACTAAACAAAAGTATTAGTAGCTTTCATTACTCAAAACTAAATTTTGGTTTTTTTGTTTCTTACCAGCATTGAAAAACAAAACTTCCTCCTCTGTGGGCTACCTGGTTAAGTCAGGTGTGCCAGAGTACATGTACCTAATCCCACACACACCTGCCTACAATGAATTGTCAACCCAGTCCTGAAGCAGCAAGGTAAGCAGCAACCAGGCTTAGATGGACCATTCATCAGCCTGAGCTGCTGAAGGAATGCTAAACCCAGTGGTAAAGCAGGGAGTAACCAAAACCAGAGAGGGACAGAGGAGTTGGGAGGAATTTTGACTAACGCACTAGGACCACCAAGCTTCTTCCCACAAGCCACCAGCCACTGCTGAACTTTGGGTTCTAAGTCTAATTCTAGCTCTAAAGAAATGACAGTGATGCCATTTGAGTTACTCCTGTGAGCTCATCCAGCCCCAGCCCCTCAGGATAAATGTCACTGAATGAGCATGGGCTACTCACACCAGTGTGGGAAGGGTGCAATGTTTTGTTGCACTCTCACAAAACAAATCATCCCACACCTGTGGCTGCTGCACACTGTAATTGAGAAAAGCACGGGCATGCTTCTCACCTTCTCAGGACATACAGCATGTAAATGCTGCCTTCTGCTTACCCAAATGATATCATGCATATGCACTTGATGTAACAGGAGTGTTACCAGGCTATTTGCCATTGTTTCTGCTTCTGCATCAGGGGTAATATATTGAGTACAATTAAATACTATATAAAATGCATTTATTATTTAGATTCAGCTACTTCTGTGCACCGTTGCTTAATTTTCTACGCAACTTCTGATACAATACTCCTCTACAGTACTTTGAATAAAGAAATTATTAGAGACATCTACTGACATTGGCACAAGCAAAGTGAGCCGATTGCTTCTTGCTGCTGTATGGAAGAACATCACCAAATCCTGCTGGCAAAGCAAGGATGCTTCCAGCCCAGATTGCAGCCACTCCAGGCCTCCTACCGGGCTAAGTTCAGTCTCACAGCATCAGGGAATGGGATCAGCCAGCAAAAGATGGATCTCTTCAGGAAACCGCTAGACCAACCTTTTTTTCCTCCCACCCCATTGAGCAGGCTATTGTATGCCAAAAATATTACCATGCAATAACAGAAGATGTAGGAGATCCATAGCCATCTGTGTGTCATCACCACCCACATTCAGAGACAGAGAAAGAGACACTGCAGGCATTTACACACCACAAAGTCATTTGTTGACACTACTGTCAATATCAAATCCTTAGAAGATGTGCTGTTTTTGACAAAGCAATTGCTTTGCTAGGTCCATAATGCATGACAACAGAGCACACTATAGCTTTTGCCTGGCCTGTGAGTGTCAAAACCCATGTTCCCTGCTATCAAACATCATGTATTCTTTATGCTTTCTGTGGGACAGCAAACGAATGCCTGGAGGCAGATTCCTCCCAACATAATCCTGACATAAACAGCAACACAAAAAGTCGCCCGAAGTGAATCAAACACATATATATGCACGCAGGCATACACATACAGAGATTAGTCAAAATACCATTTGTAAGCAGTCCCGTTTCCCTGTCAATATCCAAAGTCTTATCATTGCATCAACCTTATTCCAATTATCCTGACCAAGCTGCTGTTAAAAGCAAGCTATGCTTTATCACAGATAAACATCACAGACAATTGACCACAGGTTTAGGACCAAAGAGATGGGATAAGGAAGAGAAGAATGAGAATTTCATTTCACCAGTGCCTCTTCTCTCAAAGTAAATAATGAATTAAAAGTTTAATCTTTCACTGAATACCTGGCATGTTGATAGTCTTGGCAAATGACAACTAAATTAAACATATATGAACGGTGTCACATAACAAGTCTAACCGCTTATTTTTAAACTTGGAAGTGTCTGAACAATTGAAAATATCTGGGTTGGGCTTACGAAGTAATTCCACACACCCTTTTCATGCACTCAGTCTGCATAGCTGGTAGTAGATGGCACTGAAAAAATAGAAGAAATCTGAAAGACAAAAAAGGGAAAACTTCCTATACTCATGACATTAAGGAGAAAATAGCATGTAGCTCAATATTGCTTTTAATGTCTCCTGCAGAAAAGGATGGGACAGGCTCAGGATGGAAAAAAAACCCTCTGTGTATGCTATCAGTGCTAGCATGAAAAAAACACTTCATAAAAATAAGACAGCCTAGCCTTAACCTCACTTAGCAGTCTCTCCCTTGAATTAGCAAACTTACACCCACAGGGAACCGGTGTCAAATAGACAAACAATGTGCTTTTGCATTTTAATTATGCATATACATACAAAAAAGGAATTTTTGTCAATCATTAAACATCTTCCATTGAAAGAAGAAACACCCAATGTTAACAGAAATCTTATTCTGGCTGTGTTTGGTATTATTTAAAAAGTAACTTCTGCAGCTAATTAATTCAACCACTTTGCAGTTTCAACTTCAGCCAGTCTGAAGAAAAGCCACAGGGACACACAGCCCAAACACAGCTACATACTTCCAAGTGTTTTCCTAGATACTTCCTTGACACAAGTTGGAGGGGTGGAGGGGGAGAGTACTTTAAGGACAGGTATACAGGCCTGCCTATCTAAGTAGAAAGGCGAATCTTCCTCCCAGTGCCCAACCGACAGCAGCCAGCGGGCCGCAGGCCAGTCCTGCAGGTGAGGTGCAGGGAGCACAGGGGCTAAGGGCAGCCATTTCTTCGTGCTGCCCCTTCCTCTTCACTCTTGCCTTCCTCCTCACCTACCTCCTCCACCGGCTGCCATCCCTCCAGGCCGCTACCAGCCTAGCCATGGTGCTTCCTGAGGCGGGTCAGTCAGAGCCGCTCCTCACAGGGGCCAGCCCTGCAGGCCCCACCACCAACACTTGGCCAGTTATGCACAGTACAGTTAATATTAGCATCACTGGCTAAAATGAAGAAGCAGAAAAGAAACTTCATTTGCCATCTGGCTTCTCCAGTCAAGGCAAGGTGCCCAGGAATCTGCAGCTAGGGCACACGTAGAGGCTGCAGGACAGTGAGGTCCCATCCATTTCTCTGCTGCAGAGGAATAACCTCCATATTAAGAAGTCCATATTAGAAGTCCAGAGACCTTCTCGCTCTCTACAACTCCCTGAAAGGAGGGTGTGGAGAGGTGGGGTTGGAGTCTTCTCCCAAGGCACAGGTGATGGGACAAGAGAAAACGGCCTCAAGTTGCACCAGGGGAGGTTCAGATTGGATATTAGGAAAAATTTTGACACTGAAAGGGTTATTAAGCCTTGGAGCGGGCTGCCCAGGGAAATGGTTGAGGCACCATTCCTGGAGGTGTTTAAAAGATGGGTTGACACAGTGCTTAGAGACATGGTTTAGTGATGGTTTTTATCAGCGTTGGGTTGATGGTTGGACTAGATGATCTTAAAGGTCCCTTCCAACCCAGACAATTCTATGATATCCTGCCATAACCCAGGCAGATCCCTCCACCTCTTCCTGCTCATCCAGTTTCTCCTTCTCTGACAACACAGATACCACAGCAAAGTGCTCAGACACTGTGGATGTGGAGACCTAACAGAGATGAAAAAAGCAAGGTTTCCTGGTGGTGTGCCCAGTGATCTGCCCACAGGCCAACCTGTAGCGCCTGGGCTGCCCAAGGCCCACACGTGGTTGAAGTGTCAGGCTGTCTGCCAGAGGCCTTGTGCCAGACAATTCAGCCTCTGGCTATAGAAGAACGCAAACAAACAGTGGCAGTTGAAACCAACATGAGCCAAGAAGGCTATGCAGCAAAAACAGTGCAAAACCCTTAGGGCCAGTTCATCTCTCCCCTTGAGCCACCCACTTCATAGAATAGTTCAGGTTGGAAGGGACCTAAAAGATCATCTAGTTCCAACCCCCCTGTCATAGGCAGGGACACCTCCCACTAGACCAGGATACTCAAAGTCCCATCCAACGTCCAGGGATGGGGCATCCACAGCTACTCTGGGCAACCTCTTCCAGTGTCTCACCACCCTCACAGTAAAGAATTTCTTCCCAATATCTAATCTCCCTTCTTTCAGTTGAAAATCATTACCCCTTGTCCTATTGCTACACTCCCTGACCAAGAGTCCTTCCCATCTCTCCTGCAGGCCACCTTCAAGTACTGGAAGGCTGCTATAAGGTCTCCTGGAGCCTTCTCTTCTCCAGGCTGAACAACCCCAATTCTCTCAGCCTGTCTTCATAGGAGAGGTGCTCCAGTCCTCTGATCATCTTCATGACCTTCCTCTGGACCTGCTCCAACAGGTCCGACTTCACTCCATGTCAAACATGATATGTGCTTTATGAAACTACTCAAGAAAACTATGAAGGCCAATAAGAAGCTTCACCTGCAGTGCAGAGATGACAGAACTCTTTGTTCTAAGGCCACCACTGTGGGATGACACACTGCTTCAGGATTTTTGCAAGAGGACTTCAGTCTTACCTGTGTCCTGCAGCTTTGGCTGGTGGTACACCTACAGAGGCGTTATCAATACAAAATCTCCCAATTATTTCAAGAAAACTGAAATTACTTTTCATTTTTTCTGTCATTTTGTCCCCCATTTACTCAAATCTAGCATGGTAGTGATACAGAAATGTGATGCTCAAAGTGATCAGTTATGAATACTTTTTTATATTCTTGCTAAACTCAGGATCTTCAAAAACATGACACCGTTTAAAAAACAGCAACTCATGACACAGAGGTACCTGTCTCTATGACTGAGACACCTGTACTCCTGCAGACGTCCTCCTGCTCACACCCTTGCACCCTTTTTCTGAGTCAAAAGAGAGGTACGGTGGCTGGAACACAGCTTTCCAAGGTCAAGACAGTTTCCCCGATCATTTGCTGTGGCCACCTGTTGGCAAAATGGGTGTGTAAAACCTCACTGAGGAGCATGTCTCTATTTAAATGACTCACATTTATAGCATTGCTGCTGTTTTCAGAACTTTAAAACCCGTTACGTTTCTCTTGGGAGGGAAGACAAGGCGGCGGGGGGAAGGTATTTATTCATATTGATACCGAACACTTGTCTCTCGATGCTGGCAAGTATTTTTAAGGACTCACTAATTCGGTCAAGTGTTTGACCGCAGCTGTAAGCAAGCGCAGACACAGGACCAGTGGGGTCAGGGGCCACCCAGGGGAGCTCTGCCACCCACAGCACCACCAGCAGCCAGGCTCCTCTCCCTCCCTCCACCTGAGCTCCAACCCAAGCTTTCCCAGTCTGGCATCAGCTGCTCATACCCCACGCTATTCCAGCGTTTTCGGAGGGGAGGCTCCAACTCCTGTTCTTTCAAACACTATTTTTAGCTACTGCTGTATTCTTATTGTTCACTGTGAAAAACAAATACGAGAGCCAAAAGAGAAATCCCCTTTCCTTTGGCAAAACCGTGCTAATTACACCACCGTAAGAGAATGAGCTTACTCCAATCACAAGAGGCAAACAGGCATCTCAGCTAACTATACTGGCCATAACAACAGCAGTCAGGCTGATTTTGTAACAATCCTTACAGAAATAAAATTGATAAATGTTTAATTCCCTCAGTATGTGAGTCAGCATAGTTCATTACATTAATGGAGTAACCCTAACTTAACAAAGGAAGTAATCTGCTCCTGGGATCTCTTTAACATACACATGCTGTTACCAAACTTTATTTCTGAGCAAAATGTCTGTGTATAAAACTAACAGTGAAATTGACAGCTTTCATTTTTTTCATATTAAAAAATATAATCATCTGAAAATTATTAAAGGAAACTACCCACAAGGCATGGAGATTTAAAACTGTTTCCAGTTGTCATTATACTGACATGTATATGATTAAAAAAAATGTAAGTGAATATGTATGAAATGTATTTATAGCATTTTATTATTACTTAGAGAATGGGAACCCAGTGGTTGATTTTTTATGATCATTTCTTGATTGTACAGCAAACCCAAGATACAATAACACCAATGTTACCCTTCTAAAATCTAGTATCTGGGACAGAATACACATGAATCACATCTTTGGGATGCAAGGCATCAGGAGAAAGAAAGAATATGAAAGCTGTATTCGTACAAACTGGAAAAGAGGAAAAATTAACTTGCAGGAGAAAAGACAATAAAAATTAAAGACACAGGCAGAAAGAGAAGGAAGAAACAGACACATGGCCTGCCAGATCAACCCTCTCTTGTCAGCCGCTTGCAAGAAGGTATGCTTAAAAAGAATGGAGGAATACTACAAAGCTGAAAAACTGATAAAAGGATGAAAAAGCTGAAATCCACTTGGGAAACAAGGAAGAGGAAATATATCCCTTCTACTGAAACTTTTCATTATTTTACATTATATGCTACTACTGAACTACTTGCTCTTATCACATTTACTTCTATGAATTACCTGTGTTTTAATAAGGAGTAACATTTTACATTTTCAGTGAAATTCATAGCCATTAGTAACAGGCAGGCAAGCTATCACTTTTTCTAAGATGGAAATTGAGAAAAAAGAGTGAGGAGCAAATGCCCA
>JAOXNO010000013.1:87242273-87284785 GCA_028565335.1 Limnodromus scolopaceus
CACCCCCGAAAAAATGAACCGCAGGGCTGCCAGAAGAATTTGATGCATGAACTACTAGATTTTGCTGTTTTCCCCACACAGGATGATTAAGAGTTGGGGTTTTCTAAACTTAACCTCTTACAAATATTTTCATTAGCTAATACTAAGCAACTTGGCCCTCACTTTAAAACTTACTTTTATGTTTTTAAGAATGGAAGTGACACTCCACATAGACTTAACCCAAGGCCTTTTACAGTGCTGTGCTTTCCAGCTGAAAAGAGTCTGTGGAGAAACCTAGTACTGCCAGATACCCAGTGTATCTGTTCTTTTTTTCAGTAATCTGCTGAAAGCTAATCTTCAGTATCACAAGTAAACCATTGTGTGCCAAAAAAAAAAGACCACTGTCTCTACTCCTGTTGCATATACAATAACTATTCCACAGTACCCCATTTTGGAGCAAGAAAGAAAAGCGGAAGCAGGTTTTTTACAGTCAATATAATGGGATTATGCATCATCGGGCACATACATTTCATGTTGCTCAGAATAAGAAATTGATGAATTAAAAAAAGACTCTTTAAGCATAATCAACTTTCTGACTATTAGTATGTTTTGTGGAAAGTGCTCACCAACAGAAAAATGCTTAATGTTGCATCAGTCACACTTATTCTGCAGTTAGATCCAGATCCTGAAGCAGTGGTTGTTCGTTTTTCCTTACATCAACTTCAATCATCTCTGGTTTAAATCTTGACTAGATATCCTGAACTCACTTTCCGTTCTATTCCAGATAGTGGGACACCCTGGCAGCACCAGTGGTTGACTTGAAGTCAATCAGCACCATAATTCATGACTTTTCATGATCCCTCCCCATCTAATTCCAACTATCACAGAAAAGAGAAAAAAAAAACCAAACATGCACTTACAGATACCCTAAACCAAACTGCTCTTTCCCACTCTACTGTCAGATGTCACATGTAACAAAACTTTAAAAATTGCCCTAACAGAGGAGCTGAAAGATGGACTGATAGAGGGAAAGAGATACAACATCTGTCCAAGATTAGAAATAATGTTCTCACCAGCTACAGCAGTGGTGCAGATCAGTTTCTGATACGCTCAAATGCAAAACTAATTCAGTCTGAGCCAGATCCACAGCTTGAAAACTAAAGAGTCCTGTTGGCATGTTGCAGTATTGGTTAAAAAAGGCAGCAATTGGTTTTTAATAGTAACAGCCAGACTTCTTCTAGCTATTGGATTGCAAGTTCACCAAGAAAGCACATAGCAGCTGAAAAACATGCAAGTCCCCAAGAACAACAGATGCTAAAACAAGGATTCCTAGATCACAATGAGGTAATGGATGAGCTATTACTGAGAGCCAAAAAGGAATCCCACTGAAGTATGTTTTTAATATATTTTATATCATTATAAATTTATTCTAGAAAAGCCACTGATATTCTGCTATAGGCAGAGCAATGTTGGTTCTATTAGTCTGATTTAATTCCTAGAAGTGAGCGCCACATTCCCTCCCATTACCAGTCTGGTCTCAGACTAAACATGGAACACTATCCCTTTAGAAATGTTCCTGAAGTTTGTGTCTCTATATAAACTTTATATTCCTCAGCTGTCATAGCCTCCAAGACAATCTGTACTACTTCTGTATTTTATGACAAAAAATTGGCATTAAGGACAGACAACGCAATATCAAACATTACTCATCAGCTGTCACACAAAACGTGTATTTTGTTTTCTCAAACAGAAAAAACATGCCTAAAAAAGTTAATGAAACGGTATTTATGTTGTCTCATAACAGGATTCAACATCAAAAAACAAAATCCTTAACTTTTCATAGCAGTGGCACCAAGAGACATTGGACAAAAATTATGCCCTCTGTTTTGCGGTACTGGATGGTCTCCTGTGCTAACTATCCACGTGCAATAGACCAAAGGGGAAAAACCTCTGGTCAAATCAAGATTGACAAATGACATCTTCTCTAAACTCTTTGCCTTCAACTATCCTTTTCCAGCCAAATCAAAATCCCACGTACTTTGAGGATCTAAGATGTACAAAGCACAGGAGGTATTATAAGCAGCAGGCTGCTTTTGAACACCTCCCTTTGTGCCCTCACCACTGTATTTCAGCACAAACCTACAAGGTAGCATCTGTATCTCACACTGAAAAGGTGGTGTGAATCTGAAAGCTGAGAATCACAACTGAATTGTGCATAAAAAGAAAAACAGAAGGATGTATTTCCTTCTCTTGTTATCTTGAGTGTATCACTGTACATTTGTCTTCAAATACAAAATCCAGTTACGCCACCTTTCTTTTCTAAAATTACTCATATGAGGTTGTATATCTGCCACTTCATCTATAACAGAATATTTTTTTCCAGGTAGACACAGTACACCACGTGATCTACCTGGAGAGAGTTTTGCCTGAAATCACTCCAAACAGCAGCTTAATTCAAACTGAATTAAGGCTGAAGTATCATGCCTCCTTCATTCATCCTCCCAGGGCAATGAAAGAGAAACTGTTTCCGTAGTGGGACTGGAGCCCCACTTTGTTTTTCTTGATCTCGGATTTATATTCGTAGCTGATCATTAATGAGTCTTTGGTAGCTAAATCACAACAGCTCCTCTGTCTGCAGTCAGCACGGATATGAAAGGGAAATAACCCCTCCTCCCCCTCAAAAAAAAAAGAAAAAAGAAAGAAAGAAAAGAAAAAAGGAATCCTCTCCCACAGCCAAACCTCAGTTTACACAGCATGAAGCAATCTCTCCACAAGCTGGCTTCTCTTCTGGGCAGGTTTCATGGGATCACAGTGCCACAGAAATGCACAGGATCTGCTTTGTTTATGCCCTGTTCCTTTCAAAGCCTGCTCACACCCTCCCCTCTGAAGTGGGTTTATACGTGGCAACACCTGTGTTATCTTAGAAATGCTTTGGCCAAGAATAATGCTGCACACAGGAGCAGACTCTTTTTACACCTGCCTGCTGAGCACAGAGGGGCACGTAACCCGCCCAAGTGGTTTGGAGTCAGCATCGACGGGCTTTCCTATAAAGCAACAGAGTCAAAGCAGTAACTTGGCAGCATATGACGTGCCAGAAACTCAGCTCAGCAAAAAAAGCAGGATGGAGCCTTGAGAGGTAAGTGTAGCTGGCAGGAGAAACACAATGAACAAGGCAGTCTTGAAAGGGTATGCAATGTGTTGGGGGGAGCAGGGGAGGAGGAGAAATGCTACATCATAAGAGATCTGTGTTATAACAGTGAAATGGGTACACCACTGAAACGCCTTTAAGGAGGGAACATCTGCAGAGGATCCCATACCAATCAGAGGCTTACGACGCCTTTTAATGAGCATTTCTTAATACCCTTTCTCCTCACCAAGGCTTCATGCCTCCTTGCTCTTTGCCCCACACCACAGAAACCTGAACAGAACTCAAACAAATTTGAGATGGCATGAAACCTCCATTTTTTTACTTCAGTCTTCAACACCTCCATTCACACGTTAAAAAAACACGAGGATTTTGTCTGAATGCTTGACTGTATTTGCCACCAGCTGAATCTGTTGGAAAAATCCACTGTGACTTCCAACAGCAAAAAATGTCACCTTTGCTCATCTGTTATGGATGCCTACTGCATGGTCAGGGTCTAGGACAGTACTATAATGAAAAGAATAAAGAAAACCAAAAGGCACACAATGTGAGTGACTGTTCCTCCTTTCCGATGGCGGTGGTGGAGTGGATATTGCTTGTTATTGTTGTATTCTAGTTTAGCCTTGCAATCCCAGAACTGTGTAATAAAGCTGCATCATCCACGCCCCATCAACAACCAGCAAGATGCAGCGCAAGCACAAGAACAGGCTCTCTGTGCAGGATCTGGGTTCACACAGTCAGGGCATCTGCTGTTGTACCCATGTTTGAAGAATTTACCTGTCCTAGGAAGAGGATTGACTCCATTTCTGATTCTAGCCCTTGTGTAGCAATTCTAATTTGCAAAGTTTTACAAAAATATGTTAGGCTGTATACTAAGGGAAACCATTTCCCACTGCAAAGCCAACACAAAGGACTTGTGTCGTGGTTTGGGTTGGGTTGGGTTGGCCAATAGCAAGACAACAGATGCTCTCCCCCACGTCTCACTCCAAGGAGAGGAAGAAAAGAGAGAGATTTATGAGTTGAGGAAAAACTAAACTACTTTAATAGAATATTATTGATAAAATAAAAAGGGAAATAATGAAAAAGATATAATATATACAAAACCGTACCAAGGTCCCAGGGAGATGTCACCAACAGGCACTGGGAAAGTGATTCCCACTGGGATTCTGGAACACTCTGATGTGGATCAAAGGTAGACGAACTGACAGGGTCTTCCTTGGGTATCAGTCACCAAAGAAAGAGGGCCCTTCAAGAAGAGCCCCTTGAAGAAGAGCCAGCCTGACCCCTTGGATCCCTCAGCTTTTATACTGAGCATGGCCGATGGATGGAACACTTGGTCATGTCAACTGAACATGGTCAGCTTGGGTCACCTGACCTGTCCACTCCTCCCCACGGGTGCAAACCCTCCGTGGGGTAAACAACCCAGTCAGCTGCCCCTGGTTGCCACAGCAACAAGGATAAGCAAGAGCCTCTCCCGGTGAACAGAGAGTTGGCTCTGCCCCATCCTGAACCAGGGCAGTTTGCTGGAAAAATGATCGGTATATACAATGTTTACATGTACAAATAAAGCTTTCTAAGGGGCTGCTCTAACTTGTACCTTAGGTATTTAGCAGCTCAGGAACCAGAATAAAGGAGGCATCAAACCATGCATTCGTTATGATTTCAGCGCTGTTTCTCTCCCAGAAGATGCAGCACTGAAGCAGCCCCCAGGTCTTTACATAAAACTCTACAGAGAGATTTTACTTCAATCAGCCACTTCCAAGGAGCAGTCTGTTTTAACCACAGTTTCAAAGGATATAAAATTTGACAGAATATAGATGCATACACCTGGGAAACAGTTTAATCCCAAGTGTTGTTTAAGCTTATGCCTACGTGATCTTAAAAGGTCTGCTCTGCAGACTCCTTAACTGACCTCACTGGCTCTTGTACACAACCCAAGCTCTGTGTTGAAGACCAAAGCCTCAGACTGAAGAGCCAGACCTTCCAGGCTAGCTCCTACAATCCCCAGAGATGTTTAATTATGATAAATTATAAAAATTTTCTCTGCATTAATAGTGCTTTTTAAAATGACTGTATAATTTATATTAAAATGTGGTATTAAAGGTTCACATCACTTAAAAAACACTGACTAACCTCTCCCAAATAACCAATTTAGACTGAAATACTCCTGACTTACACTCATATAAATTAGCAAAGAGTGAAGCTTATGGTTGGTTTCTTCCCCATGCAGGCAACGAAGAGCACTCTGCCACAGAATTACATGGGGGTGATCCAGAGCTTTACAGATCATTCATGATGTTAGTATCACATATCATCCATGAAATTAGGAAGCACTAGAAGATGATGCACACTGGTACAAACAAGTTGAGGAGAATTTGACCAAACAGGTCCTGAATATCTAAGTCCTGTTTATGAATAAAATGTAATTGTTCAGGAAGTGTTAAGGTACACTGGAGACGTGCAGGAAAGCAAGCTGAATGCAATGAAATTCTGTAGTAGAGAGTCTCACATGCACAGACCATGCAGTGCATTCTTATATTCAGACATGACATTAAACACTGGAAACGAAAAATCCAGATACTATCCAAAACTTCAGAACTAACACGCCAGATACAAGACAGATACTAATCAATGCAACAATGAACACATGAATAACTACATGCTTTTACAAACAGTAACGCAAAGGCTAATTTTTGTTTTGGCTTAAAACATGGAAGTGTATATATAAGAAAACTGCATAGAACTGTCATTTTGAAAAATACTGCAAAACAGAAGTACATAGAGCAAACTGGCTAACCCGTACACAGAAACCGCCTGACCGCTCTGCAAGCATTACTGTCACCCTGAAAAAACATCTTTGCTAGTGACAAAGACTCACAGTAAACTGCTGTATGAGGGAGACAGTAATTTCTTTTTTTAAAAAAGTATTACATTAGACTAAAAAAAAAAAACCAAAACACCACCACAAAATACACACACACACCCCCTCAAATCCCAAACACCAAACTTATAGCTGCTTTTGTCCTGGTGATCACAAAGAACTGGCTAACTCTCTCCCTTCTCCATCCCACCTGCTTCAGAGCAGACAGCAGTCTCATCCAGCACATCAGCTGTGCAGCAGAACATTTTGTATCCCCACTAGAATGGGGTGTATTGTCTGGAGGATTTACACCAAACTACTCTGTTTTTCCATTAATGCTAAATTACAGTCATGTGTACAAAAATGGAAAAGCAATTCCTTGCCAAAAGGCAACTAAACATTCACACTCAATTTCCCTTTAAAATGCTACCAGAGAGTAATGTGTTTTCTTTCCCCTCCCAAAATAAAACCGCCCCCATGCATGTACTTGGAAGTGAGTAACACTATATGGTCTTCACACAAATGCACTATTCTACCATAGACATAAACGTGTCAATTAAAACTTGATAATGTTACGTGTGCATACACATACACACACACCCCCCAAGCAATATCTCCACCTTTTTCTGACAAGTTACAGGAACTCAACATTTTTCCATATTTAGATGAATATAAATAGCCCACTACACAATCCAAAACTGGTTATGCTTTTTTTTTTTTTCTTGGGCTTCTGTATTCCCACTTCAACACGTTCCCTCTCAGACAGATGCTTAATTCTTCAAGGAAAAGGAGGGAAGATCTAGTGTAGCTGCTGGGTTGTTTAGCAGAAAAGGATTCTCAAATGAAAACAGTGGTTTGAAAATTTCTTCTCCATCCTCTCCAGAATAGGGGAGTCCTGAACTGGAGATCCAGCTTGTGCATCCCTCTCTGAAATAGCCGAGAGGCTTGTATCCAGAAGGGGACTTGTGTAAGAACTGCCTTTATGACCTGCGGCCCCTTTCCTGACATCTTAATCAAAAACCTCGCTGCCGGCCCCAAAACCTTAACTTTCACCTGACCTTCAGTCAGCCCCTGGCACTGGAGTGGAAATGCCAGAGGAGGAGAGCAGAACAAGATACAGCACCTTCATACGTTAAATCACTGTTGTGTAGGCGTCCAGACATGAGTTTGGAGGGGGTTCATTCGGGGGAGTTGTTTGTTTTTTGGGGGTTTTAAATCACAGTTTCTGTCTCACAATGCCACAAACTCACTTTGTCAAGTATAATCCTGCCAACACAGGGTTGTCAGTGATAGAGTCACAATAGTCAGCTGAAAGGCTTGCTTCCCCTCCTCATCAAGGCTTTTTCTCCTGCTTAACAAAGAAATCACAAAACGTTTTAGTGAACACTAGGGCCATGGTATGCATAGACCATTTTTCTACCTGTCTGTATCATTTTTGTACCTGTTTATACTAGAAAATTGAGTCATTTTCACCAAATTGATAAGCTTAAAAAAAGCCAAACATGTTCTTCAGTGTAGGGAAATGGTGACTTGTAGATGCACACATTTAAATAATCATTGGCTTAAGGAATAAAGAAACACATCATTTTTCAATGTAAAGTAAAGCCAGGCACATACTCCTCATCATAGCTGAGTCCACAGTATTGCAGTGGGAAAACCATGCTGGGGTTGGGGGGCACAAAAGAGCAGACTGCAGGCAAACTACACTAAATATTTGGATAGATTTCAAAGCATATATTAGCAAGAGACTTAGGCAAATGAAAGCTCCATCTCCCAAATAAATAGGACTTTCCTGACAGCTTTTTTTTTTTTTCTGATCATTTATTTATTTGGATTCTCCTGCTTGGCTACCACTTAACACACATCACTTAGTAGTCACCATTATTCAGTCAAGATTTAGGGTCTCATCCAGTCATGATATGATCTACTTCTGACTTCAAGCAATGGTCAATACCTATTTATGTGAAAAGTGGAAACAGAGTATGACCTTGGGATTACTAATGATGCCCTTAATGTTACTTGCTTTTCCACAGGTCTTTTAGGGTTTTTTACTTAACTCTGTAACTAAAATATTGCCAGCAAACTCCTTGCACTTGCAGCCATTTTCCAATCTCACACCTTAATAAAAAATGCCACACAATAATAACAATTTATAAATGCAGCCTGTACTTTCAGTGAAAACAAGTTTCCAGTCACTCCACAAATAAAAATCCTCGTGGCTCCACGACTTTCCTTTGAGTCATGTGTAAAGAGCAACTAGATGCTAGAAACTCTGAATAACCCACACACCCACGCTACATGCGTCCAAAGATCATTTCCCAGCAACCATTTGTGGACTCGTTACTAACGATCCAGCTGCTAATTTAGCATCTGCTCTTGTTCTCGGGTTACCAGCAGGTCCCTCCCTACCCCTCAACCCCACTCTGAATGGGTCGTACTCACGCACGGCTTTGCTTCTTTAAAATACAGTGGTATATTTAGCAACAGTAAGCGACTTTACATGCTAAGGAGGAGGCATGGTTCAGATTAAGTAGGTAAATAAAACTCAATCAAATTAATCAAAAGCAGGCTTCATGAAACAAAAGTCTTTTTGATTTGGTCACTTCAGGTAAGAGTTGAAAAAAGAAAAAAACTTTGTATATTATAACTTAATCTAGGGAGGGAGAAAAGTATCATATTTTCCCCTCCCCTTTCTCTAAAAGGCAACTTGCTGTAATTTATTTAAACTAGAATTTCTTCACTACAAAATCAAAACACACAAGATAGGCCATGTATATTTTGCTGTATAAAATGAAGAATCCCCTATTTACGCAAGCGTATTTTTTTTAGAACTGGATTCAGATATTAAAACATTACTTGCAGCTTTGCTGGAAAATGAAACTGCCACCAGTACAGAAAAGTTCTGAACTTTCATTCAAGTCACTTTTGTAGATTAAAAAGTACCTCTCTTTGTATATTACATTTAATTTCATTACTAGAACTGAACTTCCTGACTTATGTAAGGGTATCATAAAGTTACACAACATTCACTTGGTTTGATTATTACTAAGTTTGGAGACGGGGTGAAAAAAGATAATGTCCCGACTATGTGCACACAAATTGAGCCACTTTCTGACAAAAATAATTAAATGCAATGAATTATTAAATGCTATTTAAAAAGGAAAACATTTTTCACTGTAAAAAACCTCACATGTGTTATGTGTACCTCACCTACTCAGTTCTCTCCTTTAAGTGTGTATTGAAATACCGTTCTATTAGAATATGTTTCTTTATGGAAACTGTAGTAAAGAAGGCACATTATGAATTACAGACTGACTGAAGCACAGAGACATACTCAGACAAAATAAATGAATTGACGCCAATATTTAGATTTGTAACCAGAGGTCATATGGCTTGTTATCAATTTTATGTAATTACAAAAGTGTGTATCAGAATACACGCACATTGTCTAAGCTTAAAAAGAGCTGGAACCAAACTCAGTGAGACAAAAAAGAAATTCTGTTCTTACCTAAATCCTACGTAGAAGCCTAAACCTTTTGAAGTGCTTCTTCTAACACACTGGTTGTAAAATTTACATCTAATAATGTAAAACTTTATGATTATTACTATACAGGTTAACTTGCCATTTTGTGAACACATTTTTCTCCTCTTTTTTCTGCAGCACAGGAACCCCCTGGTGAAAGAAGTCAGCAGAGAGAACTGAAAGATGTCAGGGGAAAAAAAAAAAAAAAAAAAAAAAAAAAAAAAAGACAAGCAGCTTGAAAAAGCAAGTTACATAGTTGTCTGCTTCTAAACCTTTCCTTTATTATATGCCCAGCTGTGTCTTTACACGCCCTCCCTGGGGTCTGCTGGGCTGGGGACTTTCTGGGCCAATGTCAGCAGCAAGGACAGCATTTGAGGCATCAAAGCACCGTTGAAGCCTACCTGGGGAGTCCCAGATCTGCCAAGAGCCAGGGATTTGCGGATGAGACCTGGAAGGACCAAAAAGCAGGAGAGCAAGCAGAGCACGGCCATCAGACAGCAAGCCATGGCAGAGGGAGCTCGTTCCAACGCTTTTATAACGCAGCCCCCGAGCAGCGATAACTTTACTCCAGATACAAATTCAAGTATGTGATTCTCCTCTTCTGTCATGCCACAAAATTAGAAACTTGGAGAGAATTAAAAAAAAAAAAAAAGGCTAGGAGGAATATACTGCACTGTGACGGGACAGTTTCATTTTTTCCAAGTGTTTTCTCCAAGCAAGCTCTATTTATTCTGAGATCCAGGGACGTACTTTCAGAAAATTTTAATAAAACCACGAAGACCCAAACTCCACCACTTGTGAAATCTGCGGGCACCACTGCCAAACCACAGAAACACACTGATTGTGCCTCATAAGTACCAAGCAATACAAGACAATACGGATTTCAGGCAATTTTGAGCCTCATCAGATGTCAACATGGCTGCACCCTACTGTGCAGTAATATAAACAGATATCCTTCAGTCCTCATCTTCCACAAGCATTTTAAGGAATACAAGCCACCTCCCAAATTTTATTTCAATTCACAGTATCACCCCCCTAAATAAGGGGAGTTTCATCGGGGAACACTTAGTTTCCCCATGTACAGAAAATTTTAAAAACTATAAGCTTGCATGATCTGTCAGATTAATAACCTCATAAATCCATCCATGACTGCAACATTTGGTCGATGCAAATAGATTGCAGAACAATTCTGGAAGGACCAGCACAGCTGTACAACACAGTGGACATGCTGGCTCCAGAAGCAAGGTCCCATACGGTAGCATTTATTATCAATATTACTCAACACGCGTTTCCCAAAGCACAGCCTTTAATCTTCCATCTGCAACTCCATGTGAAATAGGAACACGTTAATTCAGAGACAGGCTGCAATTTTCAAAGGATCCTAAAATAGTCACACATTTGCTTTAAATGTGAGAGAGCCTATCAAACCAGTAGGATCAAAGAAGAATCTCCTTCTTTCTATGAGAAGTAAAACAGATCAGTGCCACATGCTCATTCTCCATTGCGCTACCCATTGCTACAAAGCCTTGCTGCTGAGGCCACCTGCAAGCAAGGAGTAGCACCGTGCATGAAACATCTATACCTTAAACCTTCCTCACACCACTCCCAAGCAGTTGCACATGTACTTACTTACCAACTTCATGCAGAGCAGCCTCCAAAAGAGCTCCTGTGTGGACCTCTCTATGCCTATATAATTTAATTCTGAAGAACTGAGGCCTTTCCTGTGATAAGCACCATGGAATAAATCATAGGTACCTCACAGGGCACAAAATGAACATGAAGTCTCCAATTCACTTAGTTGTCTGAATTTCATAAGAAAATTTATCAATGCTATTTTTACTCTTAACTGTATCACTATAGTACAATCGAATGCCACTGAACTTACTGTTTTTCTTTCTATACATGGTGATGGTATCCTCAGTAAAAGGAAAAAGCAGCATAGAAAATTGAGAAAAGTCTCTCTAAAGAGTTTTAAAGTTTTAACCTTAAATAATGACTGGTGAAAGCAATTTATTGCAGGAAAACCCCTGTTGCTGATTTGGGGTTTTGTCTTCAAATAAACAATGCTTGTGAAAGATTTATAAATATTTGAATACTGTTGCATACGTATAGCCAGGTGCTAAACAGGGCATGAGGGGTTTTCTTTGCAATCTGAGCTTCCACATTATGTTCTCCCAAGTAACTCTGCCTACCCCTTCCTGGCCAAGCCAGGAAGGAAAATTCAGCTTCCATGCTAGTGACACATTCATTACCATCTGCTCTGGAAAAACGGAGACAGCATAGGCTAGATTATTTCTCTGACATTAATGAAAAGGCTGAGGTACAAAAGATAACCTACAAAAGTGAAGCAAGAGAATATATTGGGCTTTTTCAGCTATTTAGGTCACTTACTTCAAGGGTTGATCTGTACCAGAGGCTGACGTGCACGTCCTCTCTAACGACGGCAGAAGCGAGCTCTGCCCCCCATCATTGTACATGGCCTACTATCCAAATTTGGCACCTCAGTTGCGCACACAGCCTACTTACAGCTTAATATTTTATATACTGCATTGAATTGTTTGTCTTGTAACAATATAGGTAAGTGGGAATTTACATTAAAAAATAATACCTGAAAACTGTTCGTACATACACTACTTTTTTAAAAAGTTAATTCCCCCATCCCCCCCGCAAAATAAATAAATTCCGTGCTGCCAATTTCTTTCCAGGTAATTTTAAGCTAAACTGTAAAATATGCAGTTGTTTAAGACCATTTCCAAACCCCCCCCCCCCATCAGTTCAATACTAAAATGAATATAAAAAAATCTTAAATTATTCTCAGGTAGCAAATTAGTATATAAATAATTGGCAATGCACCGCAAGCAACATTTCTTTTCAAGTAACTCCTTATGAAAATGAAGCAGCACGGGGAATTTACGGTGCTTTTCATGGCAAGAAACCCACGGTATCTGTATAAACAGGTTTTATACTTCAGGCAGTTTTATATTTGTAAAACACTTTCCAGTAGACCTGAATCTCATTTTTAATAGGAGAAAGTATGGTATTTAACCACTTGAATGCAAGGAGATTTCATTCCAAAATAACTATGGCTAATTTGAGACTACACAATAACAAATAATAAACAATGATATAGACGAGCAGTATTCTTAAATAAGGCTGGCGTAATGGCACGACAAGTTGTGGCCATTTTCAAAAAATGTTAGCACTATCTGGTCTCGTGAAAAGAACAAGCAAGAACAGAAACAAGTGACCTTCTTGTCCTTAACCAGCACCAACAATATACTGTTAGTGTCCAAGAGGTCATTAGCTGTAAAATACTAGTGGAAACACTGCCCTTTGAAGTTTACCATGATGTAAATAAAGAAAAGCAACCACAGGCGGAGAATATAAGGGAATATAGGCACCAAACTCTGCACATTCTGCTTTCTCCTCAGCATCCCTGTTCCAGGCTGACCTCAGGCAAACCCACTCTGACACACAGCCCAGTGCTGGAGCTGGAGGATCTGCAGCTTCCCTGGGTACAAGAAGGGTTTGGGACCCACTGAGGACAAAACCACAGTATGTCTCCCTCTGGACAAGGCAGTACCCAAGGAATGAAGCTGCACAACGGACCTCAGGGATGGTAAAAAGACTGCATGTCTCCAAAATCACAAGGTTATGCACATCTGACGTCGTAACATTTTTTTAGCAAGCCACACTGCTCTGTGTTGCTATGAGGCGACCAAGGGACTCTTCAGTTCAGCACAGGCAGAGAAACAGAGGTAATTAAAAGCAAGCAAAATAAATAATTATGTTAATTACAACACCGGCGGTTTAGCAACATGATCTGACCTATTTGTAGCTGTATTTAATGAATTGTTAGAGTCAGTTGTAGGAGCACCTGAAGGTGTCACAGTACCAAGATTTTAATCGCGGCAGAAGCCAAAGTCCGGTCTCCTTCCCAAGGAGACAGCCCCGTCCTAGCAGGGACTGATCAGAGCATTCCTCAGAGCGACGGTGGGCAACACCACCAGCCCTGTCACAGCAGAGAAGGCTCTGCTGACTCCGAAACATGAGCTGCGCCCCCAGGGAACCCAGGAGTAATTTATTTGGTATCCATGAAAGTGTAGGCTTGGTACCAAATACCACAAGAAGTTACTCAAAAAAAAAAAAAAAGAAAAAGGAGGAATCTGGACTCCCACCAAGATACTCCCTTATCAACACCCAGAACCATTGCTGTGCCATTTGGAAATAAAGCACTGCCACAGGAGGAGAGATCGAAGAAAAGCACAGAAAACAGGTTTTTCTTCCAATTTGGCTGAAACTCTTTATTGATTTGAGACTCCTCTCATGGCACACTCGGACAAAAATAGAAGCAAAATACATGTCCTGTGCACGGTAAGATCAGACATGCCATCCTTGATGTATTTACCTAGGCAGTTATTTTTGCTGCATATGCAAGTTATTCACTTCAAACAAAAAAGAAAAATGCAGAAAGAAAAGCCGTATAAGCACAGAAGTAAGAACAAAAATGAAATCATATTTTTATTATAAAATTACTTGGAGCTTTTATTATCTTTTTGGAATCTGTTGAAGCAGGAAAAAAATAATGTTTATTACACCCCAAAATAACTCTACAGAAGAGAAATAAAAGAAATACCAGTATTTTAAAGGGTCTTGAATAGAATTTACTACTTGATTTTCTGTCACATTGGGAAGCCACTGCCATGGCTCCCAACAGATCTCAGGGGCAAGCACGGGAGAACGCCCACTGCAGGATGTGCAGGGTGGGAAGGAAGAGAAGATCTTTTAAAATAAGAGTAATTTAGATAATCTAAAACAGAGCTCTTTGCAGCTTCCCTCCCGTGTCCCAGGAAAAGTTAGCTTTAATCGAGCTGATTCTGCATCTGATGGATCTTACATACACTGCGACACAAGGACCTTCGCACAGCCTCAGAGGAGAAACTCGCTGCTCACGGCACCATCACACCATCTCCTGACACCACCTAACACAAGCACCAAGGAGAAATCCAGCAGCCTCACCCCAAAAACACGTTCTACAATGTGATTCTAATGCCAAACTGCCTTTTCAGGGGAAAGGAGACCAGGGACCAGCAGACTAACAGGAACTACTCTCAGGCCTGGGACAGTTCAACAATTGACCATCAATGATGCATTTGTACTCAAACCCTTGAATTGTGTTGTCCTCTAGTCTAAACCATAAAAAAACCCTACTAATAGTAATATAATAGAAGCAATATAAAGCGGTCTTATATCGTCTTACTACGAATGGTAGCACATACGTTTATTACAACAATGTTTGAAAATTCAAGAAAGCATCTTATCAGCCACCAGTGTTACCCATTTTACATCTCTGTGTATTTGTGTGGTCTTCAAAAAAAAAAAAAGAAAAAAAGTCATTAACCCCCGATTACTGAAAAACAACAGAGTCTACCCTTTTGGCTCAGCACCACAATAAAAAGTAAGTAACAGTCGATCGAGATCGGCATATATTTATATAAATAAAACCCGGCAGACAGCAAAGGAAAACAGGTACAGCAAAAACAGAATCATGCTGCTTGTTAGTCACCCTTGGTGAAAACATAAAGAAACATAAAGTAACACTTATCTGATTAAGTACTTCTGGATTGGTACTTGCTGTTGAACCTTATGATACGGCTATATTTAGAACACTGATAATATAAAAATGTGATTTTCTTGCTCAAGCTCCATGCCAGTGCTATGACTTTACATCTTATCTGTTTATTTTGTTGAGTAAAGGAAGTTCTCACTGTTAGCACCACAAAACCAGCATGGCTCAGAAAGACCATATTTTCTTCTAGCCTTTGGGTCACAGCTAGAGCTTGCTACGGAAACATTGGTTGCAACACCACAGCTTCAGGAATACTGAGGCTTACGTCTACTATTTAGCTTCTTGCTCAAAGAAAAAGGGAGGACTCCAGGCTCCTGCCTGGGTGGTCCTGGCAATTCCTTGTAGTAAACGCTACTGCAGGTTTAATCCTCACCCCTTCCCGTGCCAAGCAGGTCCCTGAATGTGTGTTTTCTGTAAGCGAGCTTCCTAATTACCTGGCTGCTGATTACTTACATGAGGGACTCTCCATCACACCTTACTGAGCCGTTCCACTTTTGCATACGGAGTGTTACTCACAATCAGTAACAACGGAGAGGGAGAGGCAGAGCAACTCACAGACCAAACTTAAAACTTATGCATGTGTCAATCACCGTTAATAAACGTAAGACACTGGAGAGTGCAGAATCGAACCCCAAAACACAGCCTGTCTACTTCACCTCTGCAAGTTCCTCATGACCAGCCTACACCAAGTTCTCACTTCATTTGCACCTTTCCTACCTGCTATAATGGTGCTCGCCACCTTTAAAAATTATAATAATATAACTATATACAAGTTATATACATCATTTTTTGATTACCAGCGAAAGCTTTATAACTCACGTTTCATCACCGAAACTGTCAGAGGAGATTCTCTTCCATACAGCACATCCCAAAGAACACACAAAACACAGCCTAACACACAAGTATCAGACTGAATTTACAGGATCATGAGTAAGAAATTAAATTTTTTGTCCCAAAGATACTCTCAATGTGGAAGCTATAGTAAGAACAAAGGAATATAAACAGAAAAAACATTCTCAATCTATTTTCTTTGCCGTTTCTCTGATTACAGTAACTACTCTGCACAAATATATAGCATCTTAGGCAGCTCGTTAGCTGGGGGATTAACAAAACCTAAAAGACGACATTTCTGGTGCGAGGTGACTAAAGCGGGTAAGGGATGTTGTGCCATCACAGCACAGCCCTGCCACGCAACCTTTGTGACTCACTCCCTGGCATGGGTTAAGTCCCTGGCTCATCTCTGACACTCTCATGCTGAAACTATGACAACAATACACTATTCCCAGCATCACTTATTTAATGATAAGCAGCCTGGCTCACTGGGCAACGAACAGCTCTGGAAACACTCTATACATAAAGAGGATTAATATGTTAATAAGGGTTGTAATTTCCATTAGCTGGAAATGTAGCTACTTTTAAAAGATCCTTAAATCACAATTTTAGTTGAAAACACAGATTTTAAGTCTTTTCCCATTCTCAAGTTCTAATGCTGGAGCTGGCTTAAGCTGCTACAAAAAAATAAATTTCTAAAGACCCTTCAATCTCTTAGAAGCAGCATTAAAGTGTGAAAGCTGTCAATTTTCATGGAAATCACAATGCCAGCGCAATACAAAAAAGCTTCAGTATACAGAATGCCGCTGTTGCCAGAAAATCAAGTGTTTGCTGATGCTAACAGAGTAGTAGCTAAAGGCGAGACACAGGGGAATACTTGTTAAGGCGCTGAATTGCGATTCAGAAGCAGTGAGGTACTTGCCTGACCCTGCCACAGGCCTCGGGGCTGCTTTCGGAGCAGGTCATGTAAATGTGTTCACATTTTTGCCTATATAAATAAAACGGAGTCTCCTATGTGTATTTCTTTAACCCAAAAGAATATCACTAAGAAGCCTTCAAAAGTACTTGTAAAATAAACCAAATCTGTGACAACGGGAGTCTTAAATATTTACACCACCACAGATGTTTAAGAATACATACACGTATACAAGAAAATTCTCATTTCTTTGAGGGAAAAAAAAAATCCCTTCATTCTGACCGTAATCATGGTTGTACTGTGATCTGAATTACTCAGCAAAAAGCAATACACCGCTTCTCTAGCAAGATTAACTACGCACAAAGCAGCCGTGTATTTATTGAACTGACTCCACAATTAATATTTAAGAAGTTGCTTTCCTTAATGGTCAGCGTCATCTAAAGCTGCACCCATGTGAGTGCTCTAAATTGTAGCTAATCCCCTTTTCCCCAACATTATCTACTGCAACATCCTGGAAATTCACTGTAATTGGTGCAGCTTGCCCAGATGGGGCGGCAGGTAAAATCTGTCCCATCGAAAGTAGCAATACCTCCTGCTGAGCAGTAAGATGCTTTCATAAAGGCAAGCAATTTGGCTAAGATGTAAACTTAAAGGAGCAAAATCTGCAGAAAAATTGAAGCTCGAATTACAAGGGAAAGGCACGAAGAACAAACAAGACAGGCGGCAGTAGGAAAGAGAAGGTTCAATATAAAAAAAAAAAGGGGGGGCGGGGAGGAGAGTAAGATAGGAGAAACGGGAAATTGGAATTCAGAAAGAACAGGATTGGATTGCATTTATCTCACCATTTAGCTTATTCTTACAATTAGCTTGCTTATCTTCAGCAATCCAGAGATATTAGTCATGACTGAAAACACAAATGTCTTCCAATGTATTAGGTCAACAGTTACATTCACAGAGAGGTGCAAAACACAGTATAAATTACCTTGTTTTATTTTATGCAACAGCAAGCATGGTTCCCTTATCACCTTTACCAGAGTTTTATTTCATGTGACGTATCTTCACTGACACAAAAGGAAATACTTTGGACCCAAACTACTTGTGAGAGGAGGACAGGGATAATGTTGCTTGCGGTGCCAGAAAAAAAAAAGTACTGCAGAGAAGTTCCTTGTCTCAGGCGTGCACATAAGCTCTGTTCGAATTCTGTGGGAGCAGTGCACGTACAAAACGGGCCACAACAGGAAAGGATAATGCCAAAAGCACAAGTGTCAGCCTTGCAACGGGCCGAGGCAGCAACCTTCAAAGCAGGCACCACATTTCTACTACTGCTCTACTACTATTCTACTATTCTGCTACTCCACATTTCTAATTGCAGTCACCGTCCTTTGCTATCCAGTACTCTGCATATTACACTGAAAGCACATAAGAATACAAAGCAGGAGAAATATAGGCAAATTGCCCAGTTTTCCAATTTTGATTTACAGATTACTTACATCGCTTTTTCTGTATACCTTAAATCTTGTAACATATGAAGGTGAGAGAGAGTATGCTGTAAGCAGTGTTATGCAGACAATCACAGACAACAGTTCCCTCCAGGCTTTTTGAGACAAGGTTTACAAATAATATGCTAAACATAAGCATAATAACAACTTTTCTTTTTCTTTTTTTTTTTTTTTTTTAACCTGGATGTGCAGTTTCACAAAGTAACCCACTTAACTATGTGGACTATGCATAAAATAATAGGAAAAGATTTCCAAAAGTTGAGGTGCGCGATCTGATCTGGGGATTTGCTTTTCCAGGTTCTGCATGTAAGCGTTACTGACATTTCAGTGTCTTTATCTGACTTCTAGGGTGACTTCAACCCAGCAGATGAATCCCTCCAAAGTACTTGTTCTAGTGTCTGCCTGTATTTGTACTACTATAAGGCCCTGTGAGATAGGGAAGGAAGCTAAAGCACAGACACCAAGGCACTAGGTTTTAAACACGAGTATTTCTCTCTCCTAGCACCTGTTGCGTGATCACAGAAAAATAAATCCCAGTTCTTGCTGCTGCTACCAGCTATCTTAAATTTACCTTCATAAGCTAAAATAAATGTTAATTGAATAAAGCATTACAGACTCGGTAAGCCTTTACAAAGCTCATGCCTAGCAATTAGTAATGATAAAATTTGCAGTACTGAAGTCTACAATTACTTTTGAAACTGAGAAATGGGAAAACCCTTGCAACACCAGTACAAACTGCATTTTCCCTTTAACACAACCCCCCCCCCTCCCCCAACAGTATCCTGCTTTTAAATGTGCAATTCTCAAGCAGCTGTGCCATGAAACCCATGTAGTCAATTTATCTGTATAAAGCACACAGCAGAGCTTGCTCTACCCTGTACCAAATGATACATTAAATTTGTTCACTGTTTAACAAGGGGAAACTCCTAACATTGCTGTTAATGATTTACATAGAGACAAAACAGCTCTGCCTAAATTTTGTTAAAAATTGTGAAGTTGCGGTCATTTTAACCTCTTGCCTTCCTAACTGCAAGATAACCCAATCAATAAGCTGGAAACCTGTATAGCATTTCTTCTCCTATGAAAGAAAGCTATTTCTGCCATAGTAGCTTTAAAAGCCAGTGTTCCCTGGGCATACTCCATAGATGCTGCTCAGCTCTGGATTCATACGGGAGCCAAGGACAGATGAAGCTGTCCTCTCGCTGCATTTCCCTGGCCCTAGCAGATTTCCTCATTGAGTAAGTAAAACCTGATTAGGGACCTAACATCCACTGGTTTCCAGTACAGATATTAGCAACCAAGGGAATTAGGAACCATTCAGTGAAGCCCACTGCTACCAGCACAGACACATCCAGCCTGGGAACCGCTGACTTGCAAGAGAAGGTAACAAGCGGCACTTCAAGGCTGAAATCAGCCCAGATAAAACAGACAGGCAGCCCCCATGGGTGCACACGACGGTGTTGCCAGCAGCTTCCACAGGAGGGGATTAGCACCCACACACTTTGCTATACAATATCACAAGCGCATCTTTGCCTTACGACTGGATTCACCTCCTTGAGCCACGTGAGGAGTGATCCGACCAAAGTTCATGTAGTTACTGTAATTTCCATTCATATACGTGATATATGAGACTGGCCATGGGCAGGTTTACACAGATGAAATTGACTACACGGGATTCAGGAGGTTTGTTCAGAAATGCCCTCAGATGCCAGTGCTCATTTCCAAGAAGCACTAACGACACGCTTTCTCATTGCAAATTCAAACTCTTCAGTGAATCTTTGGATACCTAGCAATCGAGACAAATTTCCAATCAGTGCTGCATCTGAGAAATGCTACTTACTCTTCAAAGCACACGTGTAAATTGGCATCCTAGACCTCCTCTTCATCGGGATTTTAGAAAGCAGCAATACTATTACACCAACTAATACAGAGAGGGGAGGCACTTTATACTACTGCTTTTCATGGGAGGTTAGCTTAAAAGGTCACAATCAAACAGGCTCTTTTTTTTTTTTTTTTAACCAGGAATTAAGCATTTTATTTACAAAAAGAGCAGCAGGCTATGTGATGTTCTGCAAGTCAAAACATTGCACACATGCAGTTCCATTACTACAACACTACCAATGGCACCCTTTCTTCACCCACTGCTCCCTGTTCTACTTTGCTGAGGCACTACAAGACTCCCTATCAAACACACAAACTAAGGAAATTAAACCTAACGAAACTACTGCAGCCCACTAGCACCTACTTTAAAGCTGTTCTCTACTTAGTTGAAAAGAAATTTATGACATAAACATTAGGACTAAAAATTCAAAAGCTGCTGAAGCACCCACAGTCCCTTTCAGTCCGAGCAGCCAGTGTGAAGTAGAGCAGTAAATTGCAGCAAGCAGGCAGCACAGCTCTTAAAACTTCCCCGGCTTCTGCCCGGACAAAAGAGATCACTTCGGACTTCATCTTCCTGCTGCTCCCGTCGTTTAATTAACGGACAGATAAATTAACTGCTGGCACGCTCTGTGTTTCTCTCTTCTCTTGAAAAACCCCGAATCCACCTGTAGCTCACACCAGGGCTGGGTGCTGTTTACCACTGCTGCTGCCGGCGCCGTCCCTGTCACCGCAGGCAGGAGGGGACAAGGGACCAGCGGCCGCCACCGACCAACCTCTGGCCATTTCGGGCACTTCTAATTCCCGTCCGGCAGCGTTTCTCCCACCCTTGCTGTGCCCAAGGGCTGAGGGACCCACGGCTCCGAACCAACCTGTGGGAGGCTTTTGGCAGCGGCGCCCGGCACAGCCACGGACGGGCACACGGGGGGGAACCGGCGGCCGCGGGCTGCTCCGCACCCGTCCGCCCCGACACCCACACCGCCCCGGCTCCCCAACCCGCAGCTCCAGCTCCAAACGGGGACTGCCGACACCTTTAACCCCTCCCGACCTTCCCTCACCCCGCCGCCGCCCCGCCGGAACCCCCCTCCCCCGGCCCGCCGCCAGCCCAGTGCCTCCGGGGCCGGCCGCCCCCAGCACGGCGAGCGCCGGCACCTGCGCCTCGGCTCCCAGCCCGGCGGCTCGCCGCCCCGAGAGAAGGAGGGAGGGAGGGAGGGACGGCAGCCGGGCCCGCTGCAGCCCGCGGAGGCGAGCGGCCGGTCCGTCCCGGGTGGCGGGCGAGTGGCTTACCCGCTGGGAGGCTTGCTGGCCCCGGGGGGAACGAGCGTTTCCATGGCCGGGCCTCCCTCACCGCTTCCTTTAAGGGACGGGCCGGTCCGGACGCGGTCCCGCAGCGAAGGTCGGTGGCGGCGGGAGGTGAGCCGAGAGGGAGGGAAGAGAGGAGAGGAGTGAGAGCCGGCCTCGCCCCCTCCCTCACCCCTACCTCCCCGCACCGCACCGCCGCCGGGCGGCACTGCCCTGGGGCGCCGCCGCACCCCGGCACGGCCCGGCCCGATGGGGGATACCCCGCCGAGGCGGCAGACCCCCGCCCGCCCGCCTTACCGGGGCGGCAGGGCACTGACAGCTCAGCCTGAGCCCGCCGAGGAAGGGGCTGCCCGGCCGGGCTCGGCTGCCCGCTCAGCAGCCCGGGAGCGGGGGCGGGCGGCGCTGCCAGCCCGTTTCCATGTGACCGCCCGGGACAGACGCCGACAGGGCGGCCGCCCCCGCGGGCACTGCCGGGCCGGCCGCCCACGCCGCGGCGGGGGCGAGGAGGGGAGGGGGGGAAACCGGCGAGATAGGGAGAAGCGGGCAAACCCCGCGGCCAGCACCAGCCCAGGACGTGTCGTGTCCCCCCCCTATTCCCCTTCTGCCGTAAACTTGGCAAAGCCGGAGCTTGCGGGGCGGCCCTCGCCCGGGGCTGAGCCCCGCGGGGAACGGAGGCTGCTTGTGCGCCTCACGCCCGGCCCAGCACCTAGCGTTGTGCCATAGGGCTCTGCTTCCTTGCCTTTTTTCTTATAGTTGGGTTTTTGTTGTTTTGTTTTGTTTTTTTCTCAGAGGCGGCGCAAACAACTCTCAATATTAGTAGAATCATAGAATTGTCTAGGTAGGAAGGGACCTTTCAGATCATTGAGTCCAACCACCAACCTAACACTGACAAAAAACCCCATGTCCCTCAGCACCACATCTACTCGTCTTTTAAATACCTCCAGGGACAGTGACTCCACCGCTTCACTGGGCAGCCTGTTCCCATGCTTGATAACCCTTTTGGTGTAGAAATCTTTCCTAATATCCAATCTGAACCTCCCTTGGCACAACTTGAGGCTGTTTCCTCTTGTTCTATCACCTGTAAATTGCGAGAAGAGACTGACCCCCACCTCACTACAACCTCCTTGCAGGTAGCTGTAGAGAGCAATAAGGCCTCCCCTCAGCCTCCTTTTCTCCAGGCTAAACAATGCCACTTCCCTCAGCTGATCCTCATAAGACTTGTGCTCCAGACCCCTCACCAGCTTCACTGCCCTTCTCTGGACTCACTCCGGCACCTCAATGTCTTTCTTCTCGTGAGAGGCCCAAACCTGGACACAGTATTTGAGGTGGGGCCTCGCCAGTGCTGAGTACAGGTGGAAAAGCCGTTCAGTGGCTTTGGTCAAGAGAGGGGCTGAAGGGCAGGCAAGGCAAGGCAGGCTTCTCCCTCAGGTGTTTCATCCCAGTGATGCGATCCTGGCACCAGGGAAGGCCAAGTGGGACGCCCCGTGCACCCCCAGGCGTGCACCCCAGGCAAGGCTGCTACCCTGAGCGGTGTGAAGGGCCCGGCCAGCACCGCCATGGCAGCGAATGCAGGTGGCACATTAAAATCTCAGTCTGCTGTTTCAAATACTCTCTTTGCTCTGTTTTACCCCAGGAGAGCAACTGTTAGGCTTTTCTGTGAGGAGAACAGTGTGTTCTGCTGCAGCATGTGCCTGCTCTGCCTTGGGCACCCTGGTCTCCCTCAAGTGTCTCAGGAGTTTCTCTGCTCCCCTCCAACCCTCTCCATTCACTTCACCTTGCTTTCCTGGTCATGGTGGGAGGATGCGAAGACTGAAGGCGGGTGAGGCCACCAGCCAAGGCAGGGACAGGGACACAGGAGTGAGCAGGATGTGATGGGCAGAAACTCAGGTGAGGGACTGCCAGGGGAAGGGGAGATGGCCCCTAGCTTGCCTTTTCACCTGTCTGCCTTGGTGACAGTCCCACAGGCTCTGGTTAATGGTCACCCCTTTCCTCAAATCCTTCCCTCCCATGAGGCTCCTACCTCTGCATATTCAGAGTGCACATCAGAAAGTGTCTTGCCCAGCTCAGTGACCAGAGTAAATGCTATCAGCTTCTCTGGCCCCCAAAGGGAGTGTGTTTTCCTCAGCAAGACTTGGCAAATCTGGGTCAGAAGCTGCATGGGAATCAAGGCATTGCGATCTGCAAGAAACTTCTGTCCCAGGCAAATTGTAAATACTTGGAAACATTCAGACATTGGATTAATTTGCAAGTAACAGAAAGCAAAAGGATACATTGATCTTTTCTATATGATGTGAATGAAAGACTACCCTAAACGCCCACCTTTGTCTTTTGCATTATGATCAAAATACTTGTTTCTATTCATTTACTCCAATGTATAACAGAACGCTTATTGTAGTATAGTCATTCTTAATTTTGTCTTCTCTGTCCTTGACAACCTGAGGTCTCCCCTTAATTCCCATTGCCTCAGCAGAGAGTTAAGGGTGCTGTTTTGTGTTCTTCCACCCCTGACATACATACATGGCCTAAGGGCGAGGGCGGCAGCTGGCCTAGCCATAGGTGGAGAAACAAAAACACAAATTTGCAGAAGCAAAACATCGATCTCTAATTTCCCTGTTACCATGGGCAGAAGTTGACTGAATTGCTGCGGTTCAGAAATTACCCCGATCATCTGAGCCACATGCCACAGTAATGAGCCACATGCATGTTCCTAATTTGCGCCCTTATGAAAATAAATAGGCTGGCTTACATACTTTATTTTTTAAGTGGATTGGTACAGAGACTGCACACTGTCAGTTACTATAGCTCCAGGAATGAATGGCAATCTATCAAATAACAAGAACTTGATTTCATAGCTCTGTTCATCATCTGTTCCGTCATTTTTCATCTTTCCTTCTTGCTCCTAAATCAAAATGAACTCTTCCCTATCCTTGAATAGATGCCAAAGCTGCATGGGTGCATAAACTCTACAGAAATATCCAAATCTTCCCCTGTCCACATCATTAGCAAGCTACACCACTCAAGTTATTTCAAGAATCTGAGCAAACTTCCCTTGCCTCAGCTGTAACTTCTGCTCTGCTGAGGAACACACAAGCGGAGATGTGCTCAGCCCTACATCCCACCTACATTCCTCCCTTTCCCACCCCTGCCTCTCGCACCCTCCGACGTGCCCTGTGACACTCCCACTGCCACCAACCCCTTCCTTCTGCCCTTGTTTCTTGAAGCAACCACCTCACTATCTTCTCTACACATTTATGGTCCTGCTGCTGTTCCGGTTTCTCTCACCCTCTCCTAATGACTTCACCATTTCACCTTCACTGATTTTCTAACAGCACTGCATCCATGTTCTCTGTTTGATAGCATCTTCTCTTCCAAGTCCTACAAAACACCATTCTGGGAGTATATGAGGAGTTTTCTGGGAGTAGTTATTTGTGATAACAAAGTATGAAACAACATTTGCTTCTATGTTCCCTACAATGATACTACATACTACGTATTTGCTTATTATGTTCGCTTCTTTTTATATAGCACAGCAAAAGAGAGAAAGCCTATTAAATCACCAAAATCATCACCTAAATACATCTCCAGAGCGCTAGGATCAGCAGCACTGATTGCCCACTGCCCCAGTTCTTCAGTCCCGTTTAGCTGGTGGAAAAGCCGAGTGAAACATGGGGAGCACACGCTGCGATACGACATGGGAATCTGCCGTTCTCCAGGCTCCTTGGCACTGGGCCCAGCTCTCAAAAAAAGGGTAAAGGGGGCATTTCAGTGTGCATTGTAATCCCCACAATCGGGGTGCTATGCTAGTTTTTTAGGCAAAGGGCATTAGTTCGGAGAGGGGCTGCGTGAGTATTTGCCAATCTTATGCCTGTGAGACTGAGTGTGTTCAGTCCCCCCCAGGACTGCTTTTTAACCCTTTCCTGTCTATATAGATTAATTCCATTTACATGGGCCTTCTCAATCTATTTCCTTATATTAAGTCATTTAGATGACAAAATCCTTGCTGTAAAATAGTTTAAGCCTTTAAAAATAAGAAATTAATCACCGGTGCAATTTCACATTTCTGCTTTTATACAGTCTTCAAAAAGTTATTCCTATTTTTCCTCACTGTCACTGCTAGTAATATTACTGAATCAAACCTTTTAGGCTATGTTCTTCTTCTGCTAAAACAGGCCTGCGGTGTTCCAAGAATTTGAGTTTATACTATAAACTTAACTGAACCACGTAAGGAATCTAGTAAGACAAGTCTAATACCAAAGAATTTATTTCCAGTGTAGCAAAAAGCAGCTAAAATTAGCTCAGCATTAGCTGAGTTAACTGAGCCTTTTAGCTAGTCTAGGACATATTTCTTCCTACGATTTAGCTGCTTGAGGACCATCCTAGAACTGGAAAACAGGTTTGTGCTTAAAAACCAAGGCAAAAATACAACAAATCTGAATTTATAGCAGGAAAAGATTGTGAGTAGAAGTTAGTTAATGTGGTTAGGTTTAGTTAATAGCAAACACACATTTTTAACCACATAAATCCTTTTCCCATTCTAAGCAATCCAGAAATTGCAATTTAAGCATTAGCTCCTGTAAGAGAGTTGATTTACTGTACAATTGCAAAATTTCTGGCTGTGTAATTATAGCAATTGGAGCTGTGTAGCCCCAACCTCACAATATTCTTTTCTTTTGCTATCAACAGGGAAAAAAAAAAAAGAAAAAAAAAAGAAGGAAAATGAGATTTTCAGGGTTTGTTAGACTATCCTCTTGAGTACCAGAGCCACTTTCCTTCAGCACGTTGCTTTGGGATTTAGCCCTACAGGTCCTATTGTTTTTATTAGGAAACTGAAAGAACTGTGAGCAAACGATAGCAATTTTAGAGGAACGTGTCAAAATAATGAATAAAATTGAGTAGTTTTGAACAAATACCAAGCCACTGCTGGTCCATACGAGACTAACACAACATTATCAAATCCCATTGAAGAGGCTGAATTTGCTTTTGAAAAGCACCGTGACTCGATGAGTGGGGCATTCAAGGGGAAACAAGGATATGGTGCTTGGCTCTGCCCATAGTCAGATAGCAAATCACTGACAGGTTTCTGGTTCATCTGTTGCTTCTCTTACTTATCTTCTGTCATGCCGAGGAGCCTCCTTTGTGACTCAGTATGACACTGTACTTCTGTAATTAAACTGTCTTTGTTCCTGCCCTGGACAACGTGGGGTTTCTGGAACAGAGATTTTAGCTTTCTTTGCAGTTTTAGAGACTTAGTGCAAGACATCTAGGATGTCAGTTGAGGCTCCCAAGGAAAGAACCATAAAAGATACCATTCACCCAAAAACATGACAAACGTGGGTATGGATACAGGTTTGTGTAGCTTCAGCAGAGTATATAGTTTATATTCTTTCTGAGCTGTCAGGTAATTACCTCTCGCGTATGTGGAAATACTGAAGCTTGCCCTTTGTCTTCTTATCTTTCAACTGTTCTGTTTCTATCTATCATCTGTTCTGTTTTGAAAGGTAGATTTCTTCAAAGATTTTTTTCTTTTCTATTCCAAAACTTACTGAAGAGTTTGGAGGGTATTTGGCCTTAAGACGCCTAGAAAAAGGAACTGGGAGTATGATGGAGAAAGCTGTAGAGTCTTCCCAGCCTCTGCATGGAAAAGGTTGTTGAGGAAATCCCTGCTTGGCCATTTACTCCTGCCTTCGATGTGGTCTGGAAAGTGGTGAGGTGGAGAGAGGGACGACGCAGCATGGCAGATGAGGAAGCTCATGATGCAGGTCTGGCCCAGTGCTGACTTCGGGAGCCGCAGGACAAGTCGAGCACTGTCACGCCAGGTGAAAATATTCTGGAAAGGGAGGGTCCTTTTGCCTTAGAGAGTATTTCAGTGCACACATGCAGGGTGGGGAGTGTGATGTACATGAACAGAGATGGGGAAATGGTTTAAAAGCTTGATGTAAATACAATAAGAGGAATTTCTATGAATGACAGCCATCAGGAAATTAAAAATGGGTTATTTTAAACGTGGCTAAAAGTGGACATGGCAGACACTGGCATAACCCAGACTGAAGCTGATATGTCTCTATAATATGCAAATACAGTCTGGAATCTAAGAACTGTAGACCTTTAGGAATTTTGTTTTAAAAGGCGGGTATTGATTACATGCTTATTCTTCCATTCTTCCTCTTTTTCCCCCCAACAATTTTGTAGCCTGTTGCTTTCCCCCAACATTTCATTTTACATATTTCAGGGAAGTACCTTTCTATTTCCTCTCTTTTCTACTATTCTTTTTATGGGACTTTTTTTCAGGATTTGAAGCCCAGACCTAGTCTGCAATTAAACTGACATTAATGAAAGGATATTTACCTGGACAGACTACTGGCCTCGCTTGCTGGCTCAGAGCTCATGTTATTGGGCTCAGCTGTGGTGAGAACCTTCCCAGACAAGATGCTAATGTATGATGCTTCCCAAAATTAAGAGTGTTGCTTGACTCATCTGAGAAGAGTGTCAGATAAGACAATACTGTTATCCAGGGAAAATATAAAATTAGTCTTTAAGACCATGTCATATTATATGACTGGAAAAAGCATCTGGGCAGTCTTGACCAGCTTACAAACCAAATCTGAATCAAAACATTAGCTATTTTATGTAAATGTATCTTCATTGTACTGAGCTGGGCGATGCCTCCCGGCGTGCTGGTCAGGGTGACCCAGCTACAGCCATTCCTCACTGTGAGGTTTTTGCTCTTTGTTTGCAGTGCCAAGGAGAGCCTGAGGTTGTCAAAGCAGCATTTCAGAGAAGCAGTTCACCCCCTTCCAAATGCTGGTGCCTCTAAAAGTCCCTTCATCCTTACTGCTTGCTGTAATTGAAACATGTTGCACTATGCTTAGAATTACCCTCAATCTTAGTGGTTTTGTGGCAGGGAAGTAGAACTCTTGGGATGCTCAGCTCAGTAGAACTAGCAGAAAGGGAAACTGTAATGAGCCTTCTGCCTGAACAACTTTCCACAGATCTGAAAGCAGTTCATTTAGGAGTGGCGTGAAGTCATAGCAGAGCACTTTACTTCAGCATGATGCTTTTCCAGTCACTCAGGTACAGGCAGGTTAAGGTTTTGTAAATCTGGGCAGGACTGATGAGGAGAGGGCAGAAGGGATGTTCTGTGCATGGTCTAGTGCAGCAATGAAGAAAACAGAAAGCTCGCTCTCGCTGTAACTATGGACGTGGCACATTCCCAGTTTTCCCTGTGCAGCACGCTGCGTACGCAGCACCGTGTGGCTCCCCCGTGTGAACCAGCCTGTGCCTACTCCCAGGCGCTGTACCCAGCTCTTCCCCCAGCACGCACACTTGGCACCACAAGCCATGGCAGCAAGGAGTGCCTGCCACCTTCAAAATGCTGGCTTTCATGTGGGGTTTCATCTACTACCTCCTGAACTCACTCTTGAGATAAATCAGTCCCTGCAGTGACCAAATGCCCTTAGAAAACAATTCTCAAGTGACCCATGTCTGTACTGAATACTCAATACCAGGGTTTCTATTTCAAGAAGGTTATTTCTATTTTCATGTATATAGTATAGCCAAGCTATAATCAGAATAATTATATCCACTCACAGTCCTCTCTATAAATACTTAACACTGTCTGAGATAAGCTTTTTTAACAACATCCACAACTATATTTTAGCTCACAGGCTGGGTTAAAATTTATACCACTTTTAAATAGATTTTTTCAGTACAGTCTTTCACTGAAATTTAGAAAGTTCCCATGGTTAGGAGGTAGTGGTATCTCAAAGTTTCATTTTCAAGTTTCGGGGTGGATAAATAGGAACATAAATTCTGTAGAATTTCATAGTTATGTAATTCTCATTTCACACTTGCATCATCTAATGCACCTTTCACTTAAAGCAGTTAAACCTGATTGATAACATAAATGAAACGTCCTCTTGGTTGTGTATTTAAATCAAAAATTAATATGCTATAGATAAAGACAAATACATATGTACTTATGCAAAAATAGAAAAGTAGCAGGCTTTGTGCTATTTCTATTGAGTTTCTTACTTCGTGGTTGCCTTAGTTGAACAACACTTTAAAGCACATGAAGTTTTACATGCATGTGAAAGCTCACCAATATTGAACTTAACTTATATTCTTGGATTGTTTAGAAAACATAAGACCCTTTGACATATCATCTCTAGAATTACTGATAAACTGAACTGAATATGAGACTCATACCCTGGATGGATAGAGCATCAACAGATGTTATTGTTAGGAAAGCATCTGAAGAAGACAGACGAAGTCTGCAGACAGACTTACATGAAGTCTTAAATATAATTCAGACCAAGGTTACAAATGTGAGGAGGTAAATAATGAAATAAATTACCATGTGTAATTGTCTCTGGGTATATTTGGATTGATAACATGTACAATCATTTTTTTCTAGCCACCACCATGTTGTGACATGATCACTGGTGCAGAGAGCAGCTTCCCCACTACCCGCCTTTCTGAAGCCAGCAAAAATTTCTTACCTCTCCTTTCATACATTTCAGAAAATTTACACCTTGACATCAATAAGTGACAAGACAGTAATAGTTTTCTCTCTTTTTGCCAACGTACCTTGAGACCAATCCTGCCGCTTATCTCTTTTTCCAGAAAATATGGTCTAGCTGGGTATGGCAAAGGAAGAGGAATGGAGGTCCTCCGAAGACGCCCAGTGGTACTAATCCAGGAGAACTTGGGCTGAGATGAAGTACACGGCTGGTTCACCACAGTGGCATTGGACAGACGTGGTGACACAGGGACAAGACAGCGTAATGCTTCTCTCTTTAGAAAGGACTGCAGTCACCTTCCTCACCCTGCTCCTGTAAACAACACATAATTAGAAACAAGAAAAACTCTCATTGAATCAACAAGGAAGGGACTGAATAAACAGGCCAGCAAAGAGGGGTGGAGAAAATATGGATTATCTGGAGAACATAACTGGCCTGATCCAAAGTCTACTGCTATTAATGAGAGGTTTTCTACTGGCTCCGACTGGTTTTTGCAAATCTTTCACATCACTTGCAAACATGAGCAGAAATGACTGAGCATTTTACACAACCCTTCTTCTCTCATTTCCTCCCCTCTTCCTCTTGAACATGAGGTTAATCGCATCTTAATCCTGTCTCTAGCCACTTGTACTGGTGCTACATGAATCTTCACAGGAACCTGCTGTCTATTGGCCCCTAAAGGACCAGTGGGACTTGAAGGAGAAAGTCTATCCTGTGTTTTGAATGCCCTCTACCTGACATGAGGTGGTTGATGAACCTTTGGAACCTTTTTATGTCTGTTTTCTCCTGGCTTGCCAGCTCTCCTCACCCTGCAATCTCAGTCTAGGGGAGGGGTATAAATTACGACATAATTTAAATGAAACAACACTCCCTTTCTTCAGGTGAGTCATCTGCAGGTATCCAGAAAATGTACAGCATGAAAATCACCCCTGGTTCAGGGCATTAAGAATATGAGGTAGCTCCTTAGAGTTCCTTTGGAAAAATAAATATGGAGCACCTCTAACTTATAAATAAAGCAAACTAATTTCCTACTACTGGCAGCAGCAGATTAGAACAAGCAGATGACAAAGCTTCCTGTGAGTTTGCTACGCAGGGTGGTGCGCTGCTGCGTTGCCTCAGGGACAGCCCAGAAAGCAAACTGTGATGCAAAGGTCTGTGCTTGGTTCCTCCTCTGCCCCCATGGCAAAGAGCTTTCTGGGCAGCCACAGGAGCCTGGCATGACGCTTGTTGCCCATCCTGTTGGCACAATGCCGATTTCCAGCAGAGCAGGCAACGAGCCAGAGCCCCACCTTTTCTCCACCTTCCCCTCCCTCAACACAGATGGGTGACAAGAGAGGAAAACAATAGTCTTGCAGAGACCCATCTTTTCACGTGATACAAGTGTCACAGAAAGGCTTTACTAACCATGAAGGTTCTAGAATATCAACCACAATCTCTTTAGTAAATAGGCATGTGTCTGTAGAGATTTAAAGGGATACATTGGTTCATTTAACTTTTATACTTACTCATAACCTGATGAAATATTCAAGAAAGACACAAATTTACCTACATTTTTTTCCTTTAAATGGAAGATGACAAGTGAAAATGTGAATCCTCCTGAAATACATTAGATTAATGCCTGCAATAACTGTGAAGGTGCTTTCACAGCACTAGTTGGTGTTTGAAATCTAAGTGTCACAAAAGCCACGGTGGCTTCAGTGAGCACTACTGAACCAAAACACGCATCAAAATCTTTGCAGACTTTTACTTAAAACTCATTTTTGAAAACTGTCTACGGCTTTGTTGGAGCTTGCAAGGGAAAATAAAAAGCAAGTGAGTGAGATTTCAGCTGCTCACGTGTACTTTGCATATGACGTGCCAATCCACCGCAAAGGTTATGAAGCAAGGGCCTGCTCGAGCACACCCTGCAGGTGTGCACAACAGCAACCAGCCATGGGTCTTGCAGCAACCTCTGTGTCCTAGGTCATTGCTTCTGGGAGGGTTTCTCAGGGCGCTCACTGGGAGCAGCTCTCTGCTTATCCTCCTTCTTGCAGGCACAGAAGATAACCCAGGGTCCTGCCACGATGTGGGAGGGTGGTGGGCTCCCATCTGCAGATGTTTGTGCGTGCCCCAAACTGAGGGTTTCCTCCGCCGCCCCCGTCACCACCTCAGCTCGCTGCTGCCGAAACCCTTCTCTTATCAGGTTGCCCAATCCCAGCTGAACCACTGTCAAACTCACAGTGTACCTCAGAAAACCAGTAGGCTTCCAATGCACTGCCACTCTGTGCAGGTATAACCTTCCCCTTCTGTGAGATTTCGGTATCACTGCATAGGAGAATATTTGTACAACCCATTTTTAACCCTTTGGAAAAGAATAGTATTTGCAAGGGCATCACTGCAAAACCTCAGTACTGTGCCACCATGTTTTCAGTTTTGAGGTGATTACTTAGAAAATTATAAAATACAGTTCATGTATACATTATAGTTGCATTTCCAAGTTGCTGTCTAATATAGATCTTGAAAACTACATTTGCTACCCTACTGCTTTGTGAATGCCTCACTCCTTCCTAAGGAATAAAGACTAGGCATGGCTAAACCTAGAATTTTCAGATGGATGTAAGATAGACTGTAAAATACATATATTTATGCATACATATTTATATATAATTTTATGATTCCATATTTTTGTTTTCTTTTGGGTGGGTTTTTTTACATACTGACTTACTTGGAAGCTCCAGATGCCTGTGGCTTCTCCTGAAACCTGACCTGGAGTACTGCATCCAGCTCTGGGGCCCTGAGCACAAGACAGCCATGGACTTGTTGGAGCAGGTCCATAGGAGGGCCACAAAGATGATCAGAGGGCTGGAGTACCTCTCCTATGAAGACAGACTGAAAGAGTTGGGGTTGTTCAGCCTGGAGAGGAGAAGGCTCTGGGGAGACCTTATTGCTGCCTTTTAATACTTAAAGGGGACTTATAAGGAAGATGGGGATAGACTTTTTACCAGGGCCCATAGTCATAACACAAGGGATAACAATTTTAAACTACAAAGGGGGTACGTTCAGATTGGGCATAAGGAAGAAATTCTTTACAATGAGGATGGTGAGACACTGGAACAGGTTGCCCAGAGAAGTTGTGGATGCCCGATCCCTGGAAGTGTTCAAGGTCAGGTTGGATCAGGATCACCTGACATAGTGGAAGGTGTCCCTGCCCGTGGCAGGGGGGTTGGACTAGATGATCTTTAAAGGCCCCTTCCAACCCAAACCACTCTGTGATTCTTGAGTACCCAAGTGAAGATTTGGGTATCTGTGTTAGTGCACCCAAGTCAGAATATCAAATTCATCGTTGGCAAGCTGAGGGCATTTGAGGTCAGCTCATAATGGAACCCCAGAATTCAGATCCCTTTTTCCCAATTGGAGGATTTACAAGGGAAACAGAATAAAGTCCAACAGCGGAACCAACAAAACAGAGGGAAACACCTCCCTTGTTTAGATTTTATCACAGAAGCTCAAAACTAAGTCAGTGGTTTTGCAGTGGGCTGGTAAGCAATAATACGATCGAAAAAACAGGCTGTGGAAAACTCAGGGAAGGAAATTTTGATGAGCATGATTTCCCCAACAGTCTTGTGACAACGTGTGACAAGAAAATGGCCAATAGAAGGCTTAATAACATTCCAGTTATTGGATTAAGGCTTGGAAAGGACTAATGATTGAGAAAGGGAACAGAGGAATCAGCAGGAACACAAAACAACAAAAATTCCCCAAGGTCTTATTGCAGAATTAGGCTTTAAAATGTTTGTATCCAGCACCCCTCCCCTGGGAGGCCTCTGTCACTGCTCCCTGGGGACATGGGGGCTATCGTCCCTATAAACAGCTCTGGAAGGAGGGGTGAACTCCTTTCCCAAGTTGTCACTACCTCCTGGAAAAGAGAACAGGCTGGTTTTATTTTAATCATGATATTTGTGTTTGTAATCCCCAGCTATGCTCTAAGCAAGGCTGAACAGTTTTTACTTTTTACTTCAAATGGGAGTGAAACGCGTGGGCATGAAGAGGATGCTCAAGGGAGGCGAACGATGAAAGATCCTGCTAACACCATCAAAAAAGCAAAGCTGCAGCAGGAAGCTGAAAGGACTGAAAGGACACCCTGGGTAGATTTGTTAGCGCCTTTGACGAGTGAGAGGTGCAAAAGTAAGCAAAATAATTTTGAATTCCTGAGCTCGTGGCTGCTTTGATGAGCTGAAGCGGCCAAGTTGAACCCACCAGCAGTCAGGGGTTTCACCTGCCACATCAGTGAGACAAGGATTTCAGCCACTTGTGAAGGACTTTATTTTTGTCTCTGGTAAGCCTAGGCATGCTATGTTTTTTTTTAAAAAAAAGTAAAAACACCTAGACAGCAGAATGATCTTAAATCAGCCCTTTTGAATCCTGAACCTGATAGCTGGGCCCAAAAATCAAAGAACAACCCCTCCATGGACACCTCTGAACACCAGAGGGGAGGGAAGCCCCACCAGAGAAGGGCTCTTTTGCCATCCAGTGGGGTGAGGGGGAGGCAAAGAGAAAGCCCCAGTAGATGTGCCCTAAATATTTTTTTTGTACATTGTGTTACTACGCTGGAGAGGCATTGCTGAGAAAGGGAGTTCACAAACTGGGGAAAAGGTTGCAGCTATAACAACAATATTTATAGTTTTGTAATTCATTTGTAGCTTTATGAAATGTATCTGGGTAAATGGCTATCCCAGACTAAGGCAACAGCTAACGTCCAGCCCCGGGTGCAAGGTTAGCAGTTACGCTTCACTAGCTTTTGTCCTGCAGACTGTTTTTTTCCCTGCCTCCTGGAAGGTCTGTGTCCAGTTCCCCATTCAGGTCGGTTCAACTGGTGGCTGTGGGCAGCTCTCAGTGTTAAAGCGCTGTAGGAGAAGTCCTGAAGCCTGTTAGCCAAGCTGCAGGAGTCACACATGTGGCTGTGCCGGGGCTCCCGGCAGAGCTGCCAGGGCCCAGGGGGATGGAGCAGTCGAAGGCACGGCCACGGGGAGCCGAGCAAGCTAGCAGAGCATCGCTTTACACAGCAGCTTATCACCCAACAAAATTTAGCTTTCACTTACTGCAGCCGACAGGACAAAATCTAGCCTAGAAATTACTTCCTTAAAGGAAAAGGCCATGAGCTGTTATAGTTAAAGAATAACTGTAATAGTCAGTTACTATCACCCTGCTTATCTACCTGGTCAAAATTTTGTTCTTAGAAAAAACAACAACAACAACTTGGCTTCAAGTCACCACTTTTAGAGCGAGTCCCTTCGATTGGAACCCAGACCTTGTTGCTGGCAGTCCTGTCCTGGCAGGAGGGTTACCTCTGAACAACAGGAGCAGTGTTTCAATGCAATGACTGCACTCTTCTTATTCCAGAGGATCCCTGCTACCACTGGTATGTAGTCTGAGGATATACTAAGGCAGTGTAGTCTATCTTATGAGTTAGGGAAGCGAACAAGGAGATTCTAGGAAGAAAAAAGAGCAATGTATTCAAATAATTAAATACTATCCCAAAGTCCAAGAGACTCCTTGTCTCTGACCAATTATGAATAATGCTGGGTACATGGGATGAAACTTAATTTAGACTGCAGTTTCATAGTCACTTCAAGCTAATCTAAGTTGGCACCATTTATGAAAGAAGCAGTCTTGCCTGCCTGTCTGCCCCCATCAAAGCTATTCCGTCTTTTTTCCCCCCTCCTTTTCCTCCCCCTTCACACAGAGCAGCTTTGTCTCTGCATGGCATGCAGTGGGGCAGGCGGTTTGCCCAGAGGAACAACCCCGCTGCTCCCAAGCACGCTTACAACTTCCCCGTGCCCCCTTCCAGGCTACAGCCATCCTGGTAACAACACGGAAAAAACCCGTAAGCATCAGAGAAGGGGTCTGCTAACCCAGATGGGTTTCCTGGTTTGGTTTGGTTTGGCTGGGGTTGGAGGGTGGCGCAGTGACCTCCTCAAGTGGTGATGACAGTACAGCAACGTACATACCCCAAGTACCCTGAAACAGGGGAGCTGTTAAAACACTTGGACTTGAAACACCCCGGAGTCAGCACTAATTCCGGCACTTGCTGCTTTAATGCTGATTTATGTTGTTGCTGTGTAACATATTAACTTCTAGAGGTCACAGGTGGTCATTCGCTGGTGAATTGTCCAAATACAGGCAAGTGAAATACTATCTATTGCAGCTGTAGAGGAAAAAAAAATAATGCTTTTTTCCCCCATATATATATTTTAAAATTTTTGGCCCATTAAGATGTTGACACCCTTCTACTCCTGTGTTGAACTTTGGACTCTATAACAGGACATTTGCCTCAATTAAGTTTTGGAGTTGTTAATCCTACTTCTGGGAGCCCAAGCTGAACCCAGCAAACACAGGCAAAGTATGTCCCCACGTGCTTACACCTAATGCTACTTTTCCTGAAGTTTATCTGTATTTCAATGAGTGCAACCTCAGTCTCACAGCTGAACATCTATGTTTGTTTTAAGGTAATTGCACAAGACAAAACATGACTAAAATGCAACAGTCTTATTTAGGAGACTTAAAAAGAAATTACAAACAAAGGAGTGGTGAACAAAAAGTCCCCTGGGATAATTTCTGAGCTCACATGCTCATTTAGCAGGAAGCTGGCTCTCTCCTCCATCAGAAGAGTTGAACAACTGTAAGGCAAGCGTAACTCAGGTGTAAGTTTTATTGAGATCTGCTCTTCGCTGCCAGGAATATGCAAAGGGTTCCCATATAAACAGGGACTGTTTACAGATACCTTCTCAGTAGTGGCACTCTATTGTTAAACATTAATTCTTAGGAATGTGTATGTTGTGCAACCTTTTTACGTGCTGTTTGACTCTGTTAGCAATTTGTAAGGACGCTTTCAGTAATTTAGGATCAAAGCATAGGTTTGGGAGAAAGTTTTCCACACAAAAAAATATAGGGATACAAACATTAAAGAGTAAACAATGTTTCTTTTTGTTTGTTTGTTTGTGTTTGTTTGGTTTTTGTTGTTTGTTTTTTTTAACAGTGCCCTTAAGTTTGTGTTACAACTATTGAATTATTAGAAGAAGAGCAAAAAAGACCTTGACAGTTGGTGCCATCTGGTATATTTGCATTTTTCCAGTGGAGGAGAACAGACACACAAGTGGTAAAAGCCAGTTGGCAAAAAAAAGGCTAGGGAAGTATCGTAAAGATTTGGGATCGTTTCCGTGGAGACAAACAAGCTAGTGTACTGTTGCTAATGGGGCAAGGTTCCTGTCGAGAGCAGCATAGGCAAGAGAGAGGTCTCTGCTCCACCTGTTGGTGGAAAGGAAAAGGGGAGGTTCTCCATAGAGAACTGAAGAGAGTGAGCACCCATATTTGCTGGTGTCTCCTGAGGAGTGTGCAACAATAGTTATGTATGAGCTGGGGGGGTTTTGTGTCTTTGGAGAAGAGGAAGTGAATCAGAAAACCCCAAAGAGACCCAGGTAGGAAAAAAAGGAGTTACCTTCTTGCCAGCAAGCAACCCTGCCTGGCCTGCAGTTACAACTTGAGGGTGGTACTCGGACAAATGCACCTCACTGTCCAAACCACATACAGAGTTTGGGTGGCGTTTTTTGGGGCAGGGGTGATTTTGTGGTTTAGTTGAGGTCTGTTACTTTGGAGTGCTTTCATAGAATCATAGAATGCTTTGGGCTGGAAGGGACATCTAGTCCAACACCCCTGCAATGAGCAGGGACATCTTCAACTAGATCAGGTTGCTCAGAGCCCCGTCCAACCTGACCATAAATGTTTCCCAGGATGGGGCATCTACCACCTCTCTGGGCAACCTGTTCCAGTGTTTCACCACCATCATCGTAAAAAAATCTCTTATTTATGTCTGCACTTCAGCCATTGGCTGTGAAGTGAGCCCACCAGACTGTCAGCAGGGTATCACATCCTCTAGCAACCGTGAGGACATACTGCTTAGTATTTTATAGTATGTTCTGCTTTTTGCTTACGCCAGGTTGGTAAGAAAAACTTTCAATTTGCACAGTCTTTGGCTGTTTATCAGTATTATCTTGGGTTGACCTGTGCAGTATCTAGAGGCTTCCAGTAAAAGAAGCCACTAGAGTTATCTGTCAAGAAGTTTTACATCTGGTATCGTTACTTCTCAGTGAAAGGTTTAGTTTGGTGATTTGCTGGGATAGTGGAGATACGGTTAGTCTTGTCTGTGGGAAAACAGTGACCATGAGAAAAAACACACAGGCAGTGCGTAAATGACAACATGTGTTAAAACACTTGTGTAAGGAGATTCGGACTGACCCTAGCATGCAGAGGTATCTAGAATATGCACTTAGAGCAAGCATCTTATCCAGTGAAGCACGAGACACAGAGCAGAAAGTTCAGTGCAGTGCCCTGGGTCAGAGTCGATTTTTAGACTCTAACCTCAGAGGGTACCTGAACAACGGTGCCATTTCAGTATCTCTTTGATAGCCTGATTCTCACTGGGGACATTTTTCAAAATACCCATAGTAGAGAGAAATTGCCCACATACATCTGAAGTCAGGAAAAATTCCTCCGGGAGTCGCGGTGACTCAGGAACAGCCGAGCTCTGCCAAACTGGAACAAGTTCAGAGGCAGCACTGCCTATGATCAATTCATTACATAAACCTCAGATAAGGGAGTGGCAAGAAATTTTCCTGCCACCAACCATGAAAAACGGTTAAGGGGAAACAAAGCAGCCACTGCACGGGCTTTTAACGATCTACTCAATCTCGGTAGCGTAAGGGTCCCAAAGGGTCTGGTAGTAAATACAGAAGAAATCGAAACCAGAGATTAAGCTGCTGTGCTGAGCCATAATGTCATTTTTTTCTAATATCTCCAGGCACAGACAGCAGCTGCCGTGAAGTTGATAGCCTTAGGAAATAACTTAGTACAAGAAAGGAAGAGAAAAGTAATTTTCTCTCCTCACATTCTTTTTGCAGTTGTGTTGCTCAAGTTACAAAACTGCTACGAAATGTAAGAATAAAAGGCAATCCTGTGTGGCAAGAACAAACAGAAGTTTAAAAACACATAACTGGATGCCAAGCAAGTTCCCACATATGTTTCCATGAACTACTAAGTTTCTTTGGGCATCAAACCAGTGGTCACACATGTAGGATCCCACCGCCACAGGGCTGATGAAGCCTCTGAGCAGAGGTCTTAGTAGAAACTGAACGCAAAACAAAATTTGAAATTATGTTTCATAATAAACCTATCACAATTCACTACTTGGTCTCATGCATATGGTGATGTAAGCGTCCAGGACCTGTTATGCTACATGCTGTCAAACTGCCTACTGTCAAAATCCATGGGGGAGAAGAAAACAGCTTATGGTCACAGTTTCAGTGCAGCTCTTGCAACACTTCTACATGTCACGGAGAAGTGCCCTGTTGGAGGAATTAGCCAGAAGCATTATTTGTTCAAATGAGTTCACATTTGGGAAAACTCTGAACTAGATACCAAAAGGATACTAAAAATTTTACAAAAGCCAGGAACATGAGAAATCATGAAAAATGAGAAAACATGGAAAACGTAACACCTGTTCTGATGAATATGGTGGGAAATAAAATCACAAAAATGCCTAAGCAAATACCTTCATAAAACACTTCCTTATGCCTTTTGAAATACTAGAGGTTGAAACTTCCTGAGGATTTAGTGGGAACTTCCGGGATTCATCCAGAATTAAGCTATAGTTGTAAAGCTAATGACAAGCAATTTGAGAACATCCCCAAAGTCTCAAACCTTCTGAGGAGAAACTTTAGCCTCTTTTAGGAATTCATAGGAGAAGAGGTTGGACAATCTCCCTCTGAGATATTGTCATTTTTCATGCCCAGAACAATCAAGCACGTTTTGCTGTTTTTTCTCCAGGGGCTGTGTTGCAGAAAGCAATACATCCAGCTCTGGGCAGGAGAGCTTTCTAGGATGGCTGTGCCCAAGCTGTGCTCAACAGCTTCCCGAGAGGCCAGAGTGGCACCACATAAAACCAGGGCTATCCTGTTTAGCAACTCAGTAAAAGGAGAATGAAAGCTTTTATAACTATTTGAGTAAAACTTAAACCTTATGAGTACCTCTTCTCTGGTATGGAAATGCCATTTATTAGTTGAATTCAAGTCTTTTTCTCACCTGTCTCATGAGATGCACTTTTTGCTAAGCTACATAAGACCCACCCTAAGCCAGACCCACTTATGTAGTGGAACTGGATGTTCATTCAGTGGCTGCACTGAGATAAATGTATTCATCTCACTGTCCTAGGTCATCCTGAAGGAAGAAAAAGTTTGTGTGCAAACAGAACTTAAAGAGGATCTTCCTGAAGAAGTTGGGTGAGAAATTTGAATAACCAGCAGACAAAACTTAATACATGCATGAGAAATGAACCCCAAACTATTTCTCATATCATCACGGTACTTTCCCTTCATAGAATCATAGAATGGTTCTGGTTGGAAGGGAGCTTAAAGATCACTGAGTTCCAACCCCCCCTGCCATGGGCCGGGACACCTCCCATTAGACCAAGTTGCTCAAAGCCCCACGTATGACAACAAATCTTTGCAATTTTTTATCACCATCACATGAGGGGTCAAACATGGCACTTAAAAATTGCAAAACATACTAAAGCTTCCTCTTTAGTCTCAATTAGGTACAAAATACCTTAAAAACCAAATTCCTTAACCACAGTTCCTCTCTGCAGTTCAAGTTAGAGTAGGAGAGTATAAGGCTCTCACATGCCCTAGAAATAATTAATCTGGCAATGTCTTTATTCTCTTTGCACTTCCCTCACAGCCAGGTTCAGGCCAGGACAACAGACAGGGCTTAGCCTGACACAGAGGAATTCTCCAGCTAAGTGCCCTAGTCAGGGCTGAACCAAAAAAACCCACCCCAACCAACAACCCAAAGACCCAAGCAAACAAAGAACCCCAAACGTACTACAAAAAGGAAACACCACCCCCAGCTTTCTAAGGACAGCCACATTAGCTCAGACCAGAAATCCACCGATCTCACTGTCCTCCCTCTGAAAGAGGCCACCAACAACGAGCATCTGGGGAAGAGAGTAAAATCAGGACAAAAGTAAAATAATAATTTCAGGTGCTTTAAGTGTTCAGCTAGATAATATTTTGTTTTTACTTGAAGTATACAATCTTTATAGTTACGTGATTTTTCCTAAAGTGAAGGAATAACGAAAGAGGAGGAAGTTTAGCAACACCATAATTAACTACTTAGGGTAAATCCTTCCATCAGATTCATGAGACAGATTTCAGATAAGCAGCTCAACTGAAGGATTATCTTGCTAGCAATGCGGAAATGTTGATCAGCTTGATATTTCCATTCTGCAGACAAGAGTTCACACTGGCAGCTCACTATTTTCTGCAAGGAGGTAAATCTCCACAAAGGTAGCAGGTCGGATCCAGAGGGGATCTTGTTTTTAAAACCCCTGCACGTGACCATCTTGTACTTGTCTGTTTTCAGACAGAAATGAGTTCTGAATGCAAATGATGCTCAGCTACTCCATTTGAGAAGGGTTACTAGGCAGATGGATGCCCTGATGGTATGATGGATGGGAAGGAGCATGTCGCATATGTGTTAATATGGTGTCTTAACACAAACATTAACACTTAAGAGCACCACAGAGTACTCAAGCATTCTGGAAACATTAAATTAAATTAAAAAAATAATAATATTCTATGACTGATAACACTGACAGCATATGTTTCATGGCATTTGAAGACAAATGGATCCCATCTAGCCAGTACATTTAAATTTCAAGGGAAAAATCCACATCCATCATCAGGAATACACTGAAAAAAGCATACAAAATTTAAACTGGAGCCTTCTCATATGCATAACAGTCTTGTATACACCAATCTTGTCTGGTGTCTGGGCAACCAATGCAACTGAACAAGTGACATACTTCCATTCCCAATGGAAAGCAGAAATGCTGTTTTGTGGCATCTCACACCTATCTCTTAGCCCCCATGCTTTTTACCCTGCCCTTTTCAGTCCTTTTGTCTCATTCAGAAGCAGCAGAGGTAGCTTGAACAAAATCCTAGTTTCAGTTTAAGGATCTGAAAACAGTTTGATGGATGAAGCTCAAGGGTGTCTATCTCTTCATTCTCCAGACAGTAGGAAAGCACATAGACACACACACTTTAGTTACTTATGTTTTTAACAAGAACAAGACTTTAGCTGTGGTGGCTCCTCACCATGGTTTCATTTACATCACTTGTAAATGAGAGACTTAGATAGATTGGACCACTGGGCCAACATCAATGGGATGAGCTTCAACAAGGGCAAGTGCCAGGTTCTGCACTTGGGCCACAGTAACCCCATGCAGCGCTACAGGCGTGGGGAAGTGTGGCTGGAAAGCTGCCTGGCAGAAAAGGACCTGGGGGTTCTAATTGACAAGTGGCTGAATATGAGCCAGCAGTGTGCCCAGGTGGCCAAGAAAG
>JAOXNO010000013.1:87284885-87306516 GCA_028565335.1 Limnodromus scolopaceus
TTGTAGAGTAGGGTAGATGGTTGGACTCGATGATCCCAAGGGTCTCTTCCAACCTAGACAATTCTATGATTCTAAGAGGATCCAGAAGCATCTGGGTGGAAAAGATAATACAAAAGAGTTGCTATTGCTGCACTCACAGTAGTAGTACCATTCTCTTCAGATTTCATTACTTGAATATGGACTGCATATTTGACCAGAGTAGATATAAGATATTGTATATGTTCAGGGAATATATTTCCATTTTTATTGTTTGACTTATGCAAACAGGTTACACGCTTTGCTCACAGGTAAAATAAAATATTGTCCATCACTAGAAAAAGAAAAGGTGCTGCAGTCATGCCACAGAATTTCTCCATGTCTTAGGTGTCCATAACATAAGTAGCAATATTTTCTAACCAGCATCAGATTTCTTCAGAGAAGCAGCTGTTCACCTAAAGTACATTTTGTTAGCTGCATTTCTTTATATTTTGTAATAAGTAGAGTGAATCTTTTACAACCTAAAAAAATCTGTTTGAAACTTGGAACCTAGCCCTCTCCCATACTTAGTCAGATAAAATCCCCCCCAAAAAGCCCCAAACAAAAATAATTTTTGCTGAATGCGTGCCTAAGCAGATAAGCCTCACAGTAAGATTCCCAATGAGTACTCAGGAGACTTAGGTATCAAATTCCCACCAACTGAAAAAAATCCCCTTTTCTCTCCACGAGCATTGAGATAAGATCATGTGCAGACATCACATCACACTCGGCTCACGTCTGCACGTTTAGCTCTGAAGTGCTCGTATCGTTTCTGAAGATATTCACCCTTGGGCTCCCGGGCATATTAGCAGTCTGAGAGTCACACTCTCAAGGCGATTGCCATTTCTCCCTCAGTTTTTCTCTACATAGGCAAACACTTAAGGTACCACAGCTGATCTTGAGAAGGGTCATAGGACACCTAAGCAGTAGGCAAGGAGGATGCCCATACTGCCCAGATAAAGTCACTTCAAGCCCTACAATGCAAACCCAGCACTATCATCCCCACCCGGGCAGCTGCTGCGTGTCAGGGAGAAACAGCTCCATGTGTTCATGGAGAACAAGACAGATATGTTTTTTTTCCCCTCCCTCTCCTGCTAGCTCTGGTTTCAGAGCTGATAGAGCCCCATTTCAGATATATCTGAAAACAGCTTTGTGTGGAAGCAAGGAAGCCCATAATGGGGAAAGCAGTCAAACAACATAAAAAATAAATCCAGTAAGCTCTCTGTAACATACATACAGAAACAATGATCGCTTGTACACTTCTAGGCACTTACTGAACATGGAACCCAAATGAACAGGTAAATTGTTGATCAACCCTCAGACAGCAATGTCACTAGATGGGATCATTTGCATTATCACCCTTAACCTCTTTATCACTAATTAATCCATGCATCTCATTGATAACGTGCACACTCATGGGTACTCAACTTTCTTTACTGCATAATGAGATGCAACATCTCAAAAGTACTTCCATCCTACTTTTTGAAGTCTTTCCAGCATACATGCAAAGTGGGAGCAGCTGTGTACAAAAAGCCTGGGTGCATAAATCCCAAAGGCACCCTTTGTGTTGCCAAAGAAATTCCAGCAGGAATGGTCCTGCCTGCAGTAGGTGACTACAGCCCCCATTAACCAAAAGACAATAGCTGGAAAGGATTTTTGGTAAGCATCCAAAGGCAGAATGAAGCCCAGCGTATCACTTTTAGACAAGAGTTACTCGTTAAAGAAAATGCTTTGCTCATAGGAATAATTCTCATTTAAGGTTTACTACAGCTATAAAATACTGTTTTCATTTTCCTGTGCTCACTGGCACTCAGACAGCCTGCATGCCTCAGCTTTATAGCAGCAACAGCATTGCATATAATCCCATTTTACCCCCATTCCTCCTACAGACAGCTCTTAAGCATCTAAAGGATTTTTTTTTTTTCTTACAGTTTATGCGTAAGGTGAAATTTATGGTGGACATTCAGAACAGTTTTAAACACTGTAGTCTGTAGCTCATTTAAAGTTTGCTGGACTGTATAAGATCTTTGCAAAAAGTCTTTTTTTCCACAGTTAGTGCATGAGAGAGAGAAGGGAGAAGCAGAGGAAAGCGATGCCCTCAGTGACCTTGCCCTGTAACAGTACTTGTGGCCTGACAGTGACTGCAGAGCTGATAATAAGTTGTATTGGTCTCCGCAGTAAATCTAGTTCAGGTTGTTCATGTGAAATAAGTTTTACTTCCCACAGAAAAACAACCAAACAAACCTGTAAAGTGCAAGTGCTCTTAAAGTAGAGTCTTGTTTGCTGTAGGGTAGTTACTGATTATCTTAGTTATTCAATAGCAGATGGAGCCTTCAAAGGCCCTAGTACTTCTGAGGCGCTAATTAATACTCTCAACTCTTACTGAAGTCAGTGGTATTATGGAGTTGTTAGCTTCAGGTATTTAACTCGGGTAACTAAGTTTATCCTCTCTTACTTTATACATTACCTCCAGGAGATGGAATTGAATTCAGAGCACTCCAGCTTCTTGATTTGTAGAGAAAAATGAATCCCTCTTTCTTACTCCATTAAGTATAAAGGGAGATATTCTGATAACTGAGAAAGTATACGTTAAACAGGGTGGAAACCTGCATCAGGACCTTTTCGTAGTTGATAAATAAAATTCAGTCCAGATAATACTGATGTAGAGCAAGAACAGCAGAGAGAAGCTCTTGGCAAGTCACTTGCCTAAAAAACAGCAAAGTCTTCTCTAATGTCCTTGGAATTTCAGTCGTATCAAATGGCAAGAAAGATAGTCCACATAAGGTGCAGAATAAATGAAGGCCAAAAGATATTTTTAGGGCACAAAAAAGGGAAGAAACTTCATTCAAGTCTACAGCTTGAATGTGGCAGTCCTTTACCTAAGTTTCTCATCGTTCCTTGCTGTTATACTGTGCTTTTCCTTGGCAAAAGACAGTGTTTGTCAGCTTACCTGGTTTGCAAATAAATTACATTTATAAACATGAAAATAATATTTGAAAAGACTTGAAAAGAATCGAAGCCATTATTAACCAAATCTGCTGTTTACCAAACACCAGTTCTCTAATGAATTCAACAAATTCTAATTCAAGCATGTCAATGCGAAGTGCTGGAATAAAAAAAAGAATACCATAATGTAAATTTTTACCTCTACACAAAGTGATTAACTAACTGATGGATGTTAAGATCCACATAACATCAGACCTATGCCACTGGGTACCTATTCAAATGATACGGAAGAAGAAACCTGTGTACAGCAACTACTGAGACCATAAGAAAAATGGGGAAAAAGAGTAAAAATAAACTTAGTAAGAACAGCTTCCTAATGCAAAGTCACGCAGGTAGAGCTTTAGCCGAAAGATATTCACTAACCATATCCCAGATGCACATTTCAGGAAATGGTACTAAACCCCTCAAACGTTCTGCTACTTTCAAGCAAATTATTACAAAGTTTAAATATTAAATGCATATATAGGCCTTATTGTGGCTCACATGATGGAAATAGATTAATTTTCAGCCAGGTGTCAGAACGCAATACACAGGAGATGGACACCAGTCCTACAGGGTCTGGAACCCTTGATTGTAAGGAATGAGAAACATAAAATGTATATGCCACATGTTAATGCTGTTCAAATTTTACTGATGGCATGTATGAGACGAGATGAATGGTTGTAGTTGCATATACTTCTGATAAACTGTGACACTTCCAATCAAAAGCTAAAGGGCATTAAACAACTGATGATATTTGAACAGAATTATCATTCTAGTCCTGCTCAGCATCAGAACAGAATTAATTTCAGTGCATATAAGTGCAGATTGTTTGGACATTTGCAAGAATATAGCTAACAATTATTTGGTCCTCAGTGTAGAATTAGGGATTAAGTACTTCTAAATTATTCAAGTTCATGTATCAAAGGTGTTCACATTCTACATCAGGTAGAAACTTAAGCCTTTGGAGGTAAAAGTCAGAGGGACATGGCACCACACACTTTTAACCAGCCCTTTGCTGGGGACTCTAGTGGCGATGTAGGAAACCTTGACTGTAAGCCCAATTCCGCCTGAATCAAGTGTACTTATTCACTCCCAAATCAGTGGAGGATTTGGGGTTTTTTTGACATTCTTTCTGACATTGTTTTCTGGCAGCATTTCATGGCAGGTTTTGTTCATGTAATTCATTCTGTAATCAAGATTGTCTTTCATTTTCAAGTAACGGAACCAGTACCTTTCCACAAAAATTCTTTCCCAGTTAACATTCTCCAGCAGCAACAGCTGATTTCCAAACAGCTGAAGGATAAACGTTGGGGATAATATTGCTCTTGTCTGTAATACAGTTAACAGATTCCACAGCTAATATAATTTATGTAATAGATGAAGTCACCATGGTACACCTTGCTTAAGTTATTTTCCACTAAACGTTGTGTGAACAAAAAACACTGGAACTCAAACCCAGGGCTGATTTACTAATAGCTCTACGGTACCCAGATTTTCCTGAAACTTCATAATCTGTCCATTGCTTCCTTAGCATTCTTAAAGCATACTAATCAGTTTAACATTTTCAGTTCACTTACTGTAAGAGTTTCCCTTGTAGAATTGCCATAAACATTAGAGACAGTTACATGCTGTATTATTTGTGCAGACTTTATATATCATTACTGTCAACTGACAAAGGAGTTTATGGATGCCCTAAGAAGTTTCTCCTCATTCATATCCCTTTTGTTGATACTTCAGGCTTCATATATACATATTTAGTTGCTGAATTAGTCCAGTGTTTGTTTGTGTGGGGTTTTGTGGTTTTGGTTGTTTTCAAAACAAAGACGCCATTTCCATCAGCCCTAGTGTATTGAGCAGGATCTCAATGATTAAGGATATTAGTGGGCCAGATGTCAATATCTCTTTTCCCACATTAGATATGAAAAAGATGGGGTTACGCATTCAAAGTACCACCCTACTCAGTGAATAACCATACTGTCCTCAAGGACCTCACTGAACAAGTTTCTATTCAGAGTAAATGCAATTTACGTCTTGGAGTATTTTTCTACTTCAGGAAAATATTTGAACCGCTGAGTCCTGTTAGTCATCAGTATGAACAGAAAGTAGGTCCTAGCCAAAAAACAGCAAACCTAAGTTTCCTGACTATCTCCAGAGTCAGAATTAAAATTTGATACTGATTTCTGTCAAATGCAAAAAAAAAAAAAAGCTTGGATTCAAATACGGCTGCTAAAGCTAAGGTATTGAAAATTCTGGTATAGGATGTAATGATGAAGCTGTCGGTCAGCCACAATGCAGAGATGTCACCATCCGGTGCCTTCAGGTTCACCTTTTAAAAGGTGAAGTACATCTCTGTCTCTAATGCATCAATTACTGTAATCTGTAGGAGCTTTGATACTCCCTTTAGTTTCATATCAAAGAATGAAGCAGAAGAAATGCAGTATATAGAGTAAGTGACACTGCCTGTTTACTAATTACAACATGAACACACCCTCTTCTCACAGCAAGAGAACAACTCACAAGTGACATGTGAGAAAGAATTGTTGTTCCCACTTCCATAGCAAATCAATTCAACAGCAAGGAAGGCTTCTTCTGGATCATGTTTTATTTTCCACCAATATGGCTCTTAAAAGTAAGATCACACAAGTTCATTACTGTCAGTAAATCACACTAGTATAAGGCATCCATACAGGTAACCTCAGATATGTTGTATCAAAGTTTGCAAAAGCAGATGTGTATGAAATGATTTCTCTTTAGTTTCACAAGAAGAGCAATAAACTAGATTCCCAAAAGCCAGGTTCTTCACATTGATTTTGCACTTTCCTCCTTCTTCTTGATAACAGTGCAAATTAAGTATATGTAGCAGAACAAGCCATCCTCTTACATAGCAAGATTTCAGTTTCCAATAAAGGAACAGTACTTGCAAGCCAAAGCCTTTTGGGATGGGCTGCATCAGTTTGAAATTTCCAAGAGAAAATGTCTCATACTACTGTAAGTGAAAGTGAGATCACTTCTCCATCAATTTATGGCTCAATATGAATTTTCTGCAGGACGCTAGAGAATCTGAGAAAGCAAATGTCAGAAATTCAGCAAGACTGAGGCTGTGCAGTGTTTCCACATGGTTCAGAGAAGAGTGTATTCAAGGCTCAAGGTCTACTAAAATTAGGCTGAAATTAATCAAATGGTGAAACTAAGAGGCCTTGTTTCCTTGGTGAAGAAACACCCCTGCTGCTTGATTCCACCTGAAATAACTCCCAGTTTTGAGGCTGCTTAACCAACTATTTGTAATACATGGACTATGCTGCTAAAACGGATGCAATTTAGTCAAAAAGGCAATGGTCATTGTTTAAGACCACACAAGAAAAAAAGACAATAAACTGAAACCAAACAGCAGCAGTTGCAAAGCAATCTCTAAAGTTATCCCCCTCCATAAACATATTTAGCAGCATAGCATACTTAACAGTGCCTTTAGACAATCTGGTATAATAATCATAAGTAAAAATGACATGTGATGAGAACTATTTTTTCAGAATAAGTAAGGAGACTGGCTGGAAAAAACATTAATCTCTCTTTTAAAAGGAAGTGATTGAGTTGTTTGTGTGAAACAGGGGGAAAGAATGTCTATAAAACCCCCAAATTATACTAATCCAGGGTCAGCTCTGCAACAGGGTAAGATTCAGTTTAGACACCATATTGCCATAAATTTTTCCATTTATTTCCCACACAAGTTGCCACCATGAAATCTTTTTTTCATGCATCTGTAACAAGTTTTGACTTAGCTAGGGTTTATTCCTAGAAATGGTTTCATGTCAATTCATGGCATCATCTTATCATGTGTACGAGACACACAGCACATGTGTGCAAACATGTTTTGCAGTCATCCAGGCAAGTATTTAAGATGAGGCTTTGCTTTGCTCCTGCTGACATAGAAATCACAGCTTTACATTCAGGCTTAATGGCAGGCCAGAAGTACAGGGCCAAGCAGGCAGAGTTGTTCATTATCAGCTGTGCAGGCCACAGTTGTGTGTAAATGTTTTCGCTGACCTTTCAGTAGCCAAATCATTAGCTGGATACATGTGCTCCCCTGCTGCTTCCATTCAGCATCAAAGATTGATTAATTAGATGGCATTAAGTTGGGGCTGTACTTCTACTGACAGGAAGAGAAGGAAGATGCAGGTGAGTACCAGATGGAAAAGAGAAACTTCCCTGTCGCCCTCAGAAGCTGTTGCACTGAATTGTCAAATGCAACAAGACCACAATTTACCTGATTTAGGACATTCATTTTTGCATCTATAGAAGAAGAGGAGCTTGCTGCTGTTAACAGCTGAAGTACTAATCTGGATAACATCTTGCTCTTCTTTTAATTCACTTTGAGTCAGCCCCCAAGTGGCATGTCGGGACAAAGAAGGGGAAAATGAGTGTAGAGCACAGCTGCATACGTACCTCACAGGCTGCCAGCCAGCTCACAAAAAGCCTTTTGTCTACATGGGCTTTTTGAAGATGACAAATGATGGTGGCCCAGAAGATTGCTACAGCAATGATACTTGCAGAACCGAACCAGGTTCTGGTTGTTAACAGCAAATCAGATTAGGGTTGTACCAGGCATGGCATTCTTCTGCTAGGTTCTCCATTGCACATCAAATTTACCAAGGTTAGCAACTTGTTATGGACCTTCCCCAGATGAAGATGTGGGTTTTATTTAACTGTATGGAATGTGTGCATAATATTAGATTGTGAGCAAGATGCCACAGCCATTAAAAAGCTGTCTGGTGCATTGAATGCCTAAGGGCATGCGGATGACTCACTGAAACTTTGTTAAAACACAAGACATCTGCTTAAATATGTTTCCTGTCAGCCCTTTTGCAGGGCTGGAAATAATGGGCTGGAGATTCACTCCTACTCCACCAGCCCTGGCACCAAAGGACTGGAAAACTGCTGTAAGCCATGCTCTGGGATTCCCCTGTGAATGACAGGAGCTGCCGCTTGGCTCCGGGCAGTAAGAGAACCCTCTCTTCCTCTCTCAGCCCTGAAGGAGAGGGCACAGCTGAGGGATCATGGCAGGGAGCAACGCTGGCTGCCCCAGTGATTCATTTCCCCAGTGCTCCAGCCATGCTGAAGTCCACACTGACTCCCCAGGGGCTATAAACTGCTGCAGAGTCATTCTTATTGCCTCCCCTGGCTTCCCAGGAGCTCGGTTCTCATCTTACGTCATCATCGCTACCATTGTGACATCACAGTTCTATGCTCAGGAATAGAAGCAATGATTCCAACGACACTGTTATGTCACACTGAAATTGTGAAGGAAATAATTACCTATAAAAGGCACCTAATTTCCTTCAGCAAGAAGACTATAAACTAGGATAAGAAATGCTTTCAAAAGAGTCGTAGTTTGCCAAAGCTTTTGATAGGATTTGGTTCTGCAGATGCAGCCCTCATGACAAAACCTGACTTCAAAGAAAGTGTTAGCATATAAGATACATAGATATACACCACTACACAGACACGTGATGAATAAAAAGGAAAGTCACTGGCTTGCCTGTAGCAGCTCTACCTTAAAACCACACGTTATCATATTTTTTTCCCCTCCTGTTGAAGGGTCAGACCTAATTGCATTACTTTGAGAAGACAGCCTTTCAGCTACAAATGAATGCTCATAACTATTTCATGTTAAAAATAAACTTTAAAGTGAAGCAGCAGATGCTGCCATGGAACATTCCTCGGAGCTTTCATGCAATGCTTGCATCTGTTCAGCTGGAAGAGTGTCTGTTTCAAACAAACTAATGGCTTTTAAGGGATGAGAAAAAAAAGAGCAAGAGGCAAAATACTGTAGAAGGCACTGGAAAAAAAAAGTTAACAAGAAGTTTGGTATTGGAATGATGGCACTGAGACAGTTTTGGGTCAGAACTAGGGTCACAAACAGAAACAGTTTAAAACTGCCAGAAAAGCAAACAGTTATTTCCTAGTAAAGCAGCAAGAAGAGAACAACTTTTCACACAAATAAAAAGGCAAAGTTTTAGAGGCAAAGATCTGTCTCATCTTACGATAACTTATTTGTTCCTGCAAGCTCTGGGAACATTACAATTTTGTTGAAATATTAGCCTTACAGAAGCTTTAAGCAGATGTTGGTATCTAGTGAAACACTAGGGAATGAGAAATTTGGTTTTATTTAAGTGCTTTCTTTAGTCATTCTATTCCTTCCTACTGATTTTTAGACAAATGCATGCCAACGGGACTTCTGTTCCTATTTTTTAATCTTCACCTCACTAGCTTTTCATCTTAATAAGCACATGCATTCTTCAAAAGTTAATATGTTGAGAATGAATATAGCACTTCTCACCAGTAAATCTTCACGTGCTTTATAAGTAATCTCAATTAATGCTTTACTCAAGTTTTAGAACACGCTTATGAGATAGTACAGTTATTGAGAATTATGCCCTCTTTACACAAGAGGAAAGCAAGCCAACAATAATAGTTTAATCACCTCAGGGCACCAGAAATACCAGTAAAAGTGGGGTGAAGCAGCATAAATTCTTTGCTCTGTTTTTCAGACCAACACCGCATTTGGTTGCTATATAAGAGTTAAGCATCCAAAATCCCCAGATGTTCAACTATTTTGTCACTGATGTGTAAGATCTGTGGAACATCCACTGCATGTACCTGTCATGAGTCTCTCCATAAGACAAAGGACATCCTTATATCATGCATTATCATCTCAGGTCTTACTGGCTCCAGTGGGCAACAAAGACGTGTTCTAGCCCTGAAGAAAGCTCTGCACCTTGTGAAATAATTCAAAGGAACACTTGCCAAAAGAACAGCCCTAGCACACAACTGTGAAGGTGGCAATTAGTGTATTTCCCCAGCAGAAGTTGCAGAAAAATGGAAATCTTTGCAATTTTAAGAGCTTGGTATCAAGGAATAAATATCTTATTACCTGCAACTGAAGTAGAACTGCAGAAGTAGCACACAAACTTTTAGCAAGATGCAGATGGAAAGAAGAAAGCCCAAACATGCTGCTGCTCTGCCCTTTTCATAATCAATCCTGCAATTTTACTTACACTTTTCATATGCATTGGCCAGATGCGGTTTGCGCTGAACCAGTTTTGACTACCTACAACATCCATACTTAACTACCTCTGAAAAACAATCCTCAGTTTGGATTTTCTGAGCCAGCAGCTCTCAATTAAGGCAATTGATCTTTAATTAGGGTTTAATTTAGTCTAGCATCTAAACCACTGGGAGGTTTGCAAAGCTTGCCAAGTATTGATCCTAAAGGCTTGTGCCTGGCAAAATCCGATTGAGTGTGCTGTGGTCTTCCCTCAATATCAGCATCTGAAAGCAAACAAGTAAGAATTTACTTTTTTGTATTACTTTAATTGTTATGGTGACTAAGACTGCCAGCAGAGAGCTCAGATTCTCAAGCCAGCAGGAAAAGATGTTCGGAGTTTTCTGGGGGTGGTGGTTTTGTTTGTTTGGGTATTTTTTAAACAGTATACACATACTCAATTTTTTCATTGTTGTTCAATTGTGAAGAAAACATCACCTAGTGAAGGTGGTGGTTTTTATACTGCTCATTATCATATGGGATACTATTAGCTACTTTACAAGCGAGGAATAAAAATGCTAAAAGCACTTGACATTAAGTTTCTTCTGCTTCTATCACATTAAAAAACCCTACATGCTCTCCAACCCTTCACCATTGCTATTTCACACTTAAAAATAAAAGCTCTTCACCTGAGCTGAAAATACAAAATGTCTAGGAGAGACTAAAACACCTCTGTGTCTCAGGAAACTTTTTTTGGGTGCATTTGTAACCAGTCATAAGCAAAAAAGAAAAAAAACCACTCTTATCTCTTCAACATGCTCTTAGGTAATTTGGCACAGGGCATAAGGAAATCAGCTGGTGAGCAGTGCCTGAACAAGACGCTGAAACAGTAGCTTCAGTCTTTATATAATATCTTCCTGCCTTCTCTTTATAATTTAATACCTAGTCACAACAAGAGATAAATCTTTAATGGCACTATACAATTTGGTAGAGTAGAGGAGGAGTTTATTTCATCTGAAGACTGTCATACCTGGAGTTTGAAGACAGCTTTTAATACTGAGTTTTTATTGCTGACTATTCTGTTATTCATTGGCAGAATTTATTAAATTCGTGTTCTATTAACCCAACACATACTTTGAGAAAAATCTCACTGTAGTAAGTGCTCAGATGTCTCATCAACTCTCTCTTCAGGGTCAGATTTGTCGTGAAAGTTAAACTAAAAATAGAGGGTCAAACGCATGTTTCTGAGCTCTGTCTCAAGGTGACCGATGAATCAGGAATGAAAAGATAACACTTGTGCTTCTCAAAACAAGTGCGGAATACTTTGGCAATGTTTCTTTCCCCTTATTTTACCAATGTTTTTTTCTTTTTGAACTAGATTTATTGCCACAAGTAATTGGCAAGAAATTTTGGCCAACAATAGGAAGTGGTTTACTCTTCGCTCTTTCACGCCCATTAGAATTTACAGTCTTTTGTCATAATTTTTGCCCTAAGCCTTTCTTACAGCTTTGCTACAATAAGATCGTCTCTTTGAGACTAGTTACTGCTTACACGCAGGCTGTTTACAGGAAAATTTGTTCAGACTTCATGTGCAGAGCCCACCCATTAGACAACCACAGCATTTCTTTTCAATAGATGCTTTCATATCCTGCATAGGGCAGGAGCCCTATGAACTAGAAGACTATTTCATCTCAAGGTAGGGATGAATTCACATGCTGTGCTGAAGTGTCTGGTTCAGTGAGAAAGTTCTCATTTTTCTGACTCTATTGAAGTAACAAGCAGAAATCTTATTCCTGTCTGTCCGATATGACAGCTCTTCTCACAGATGTTCTTTCATTTCTCTTGGATCCATCAGTATGGATTAAATAGAGACAGTATAGTTTGAACTAGAAATAGCCACTCTGCTTGCAATCTATTAAGTGCTCTTAAAAAGACAACCCCCCCGAGTAAGAACAGTTCATCCTTTTGCCAAGAAATGTTCTCTACCTGAGAAGTTAAGCAAAGAATTTAAGAGGAGCTATATCAAGATTGCTAATGCACAGCTCATTCTTTCCATCACACTGTTATAATCAGATTTAACTACTAATCAACTAATAGGAACCAGCTAGGTTCAGATAAGAGCAGACCAATTTTGAGACAGGAGTATCAGGTGATTATTTTTTTTTTCCATTCAGCACCATTGTGTTAACATACAAGTTGTTTTCACTGTGTAAACATCAGGAGATATTTAGTGAATATACAGCTGGAGTCATTGTGAAACCTTCACTGAACTTAAAAAAAAAAAGATATTCTCCCCAGGCATTTTTTTTTTTTTGCCAATACATACCTGATTCAGTGCTAGTCAGGTGGGTACTAAAATTTGTGTTTGAGAGAGAACTCCCCCACCCTCTTGGGAAAAGCTGGGAGCTACTGAAAAGCTAAAGCTGGAGGTGGATTACAGTTTGTCACCTAGATCTCAGTCCTCAAGGCTCTGGGCTTTTCTCAAAGGTGTTTTCATTATGATGTCTACAACTGCTTTTTTTACTTCGTTTATTCAGTGGACAATGACTCACTGTCTAGATTTAAAAGAATTGACAATTCTGGGGGATTTCTTGTTGAAAGAAAGGGCATCTCTACATTTAACCTGCCCAACTGGTTTAAATTCTGTTTGGCTTTTGTAGATCCCACAAAGAGTCTTTGTTTTCCATAGATTTTTTTTTTCTTGCAGTTTGCAATTGCTTCTTTTGATGTGTGTAAATCATTCAGTTACTAGGAAATGTAAATTGGTATAATTTCACCTAGCTCAAAATTTGTTACACACATTCCTCCCCCATCATGTTTACAAAGGTGATACAAATTCTGATTACCCTTCTGTTGCCCTGGGACATCCTACTCTAAGTTGAGAAACGTTGAACAGCTTGCAAGCTCTACCAATAAATATTGGGTTTGCTGAAAATGTCAGAAATCTGTTTCTTTCAAAAGGGGCACAGTCAAATCATTAAGACAGACATCTGTAGGAGGTCAGAGGAAAGTCACTAAAATAAGACATTTATGCAAGGAAAAGAATCAAACTTGTGGGCTTGTATACTTGCATACAGCAAAAATAATTTAAAAAAACAGTAAGTTATGGTTCTCAATGTTCAGCGAGGAGGAGAAATTAGTCTACACTTTTGTTTTTAAATAAAATTAACCCAGAATAATTTGCTTCTCACAGTATGGCGTATAGTTTTAACTGTTACTTTTAAAAAGGCCTCATGACTAGATTAAGCAAAATAAAAAACAACCCCAAAACCCAACCAACCTGTTTTCATTAAGAAAGAGTTCTGTTAGAGTCTTTCTGGAGAATTGGAGCCAGGCTCCTCATCTACAGATTTACAGAAAAAGGAAAAAAAAATTATAAAAACCTGTAAGCAGCATGGAAAGTCAAAAATCCTTTTGAGATCTAAGGCTATTTTCTGGCAGTTTTGGGAAAATCATTCAATCCAGTGACCTGTAGATAAAGAACAAGACTAACTTCTAAAATGTTTGAAGTGAGTACATCCTTTCAGCAAATTCAGTGATTCAGAATTAAAATAACTTTTCAGGAAAAAAAGCATAAGAGGTCTAAAGCAGTGTTTAAAGCAGAAAAGTAGCTGAAATCTGGATCAACATGGACTTAAAGGGCACCTTTAATTACTTATTCATTTTTGTGCCAAGTCTTCTCCTATGCTGGGAGTATGAATAGAATACACTCTTCATTTGGACTCTTTTTACTAGAAAGCCCCACTTGAGTTAATACATAATTGAATATTCCTTGAATTAGACATTTCTGTCAGTACTTTCAGCAGTTGCTACTGGGACTGCAGGTTGTTTTGAAGTGTAAGTAGGCAATCTGTGGAAACATACTGTTTTTAGGTGCACTGTTAATGGAGAAAGTGATACATCTCATCCCCAAAAAAGCTCCATTGCCCTGTAGGTTTTGGAATGGAGACAGAGGGAGAAAGCCATCCAAGCCCCAGCTTCTTGTACAGGCTATGCAAAAGTGTTGCCCTCTCGTGGCTCTTGTTGCACTGATGTCTATGAATCATATTAAAAATATGTAAAACCACTACAAACATCTAAGAACAGGTCCTTAGCTTCAGCAGAAGTAGCTTTGCTCGCATGGGGGAAAGTATCATTGGTGTTTCAAGATGTTTATTAAACAGTGGATTTCAGAACTATGCAGATAATTTAAAATAAGTATATGAAACAAGAACAATAACATGCTTTTGTGAATGTTGCCTTAGCAGTTTTTTTACATGCTAAATATTAAAAAAAAAAAATCACATAATTATCCAACAGAGAATTCAGGAACCATACTTAAAATACAAGGGATTTTGAAAATGCACACAAGCACATATTGATTTTCCTATTCAGATGATTAACCAACTTTTTTTTTTTACTCTATAAATGCTGCATTTCTAAAAATCAAATCTTGCTTCCTGTGAACTCTTCCTGATCACTGCTTAAAAATGAAAAGTTCCTCAGTAAAGTCCTGCAAGTACTGCTGCTTGCTTGGGTGTTTGCTGAAAGGAAACACAAACAGGACTCAAGTACAAAGAAGGTGTTAAGTATTCAGATAAATACTTGTAGAAAGGTGTGTTTGTCAGGCTATGGTTCCTACCATCAGTAACTGTTCAAGTCACATCATAAGGCTTAAGGAAGAAGCATTTCTGTACCAACACATCCAGGTTCAAGTGTGCAAAGGCAGCACCTTCCTTATGTCTGGATACTCAGAACAGCTTCTCTGTCTTCAAATGTTAAACTGCATTAATCATGGGGCACCCTCTCCCCACCAAGGAAAGAAAAAAAAAAACCAACCAATGCTAAATCCCCCACAACCCCTCAAAGCAGCTTATTTTCTTCACTGTTGGCGGGAAGGTCCACTGGGGACAAGGAGGACAGGGGCAGTGGCAAGGGATGGAGGAGTCACCCCTAGTTGTCTGCAGCACGCTCAGGCCACTGAGCGACAGCAGCCACAGAGAACTTCTGAGCAATTTTGAGACCCCATCTCACATCTGTGATGTGCATGAAGCAATGTAGCTTTTTGCTTTAATTGGAACACCACTAATTTGGCTGATAGCATAAAACCTGGAGGGCTGTCAAGTGTAGCCTGCGTTTTCTATCCAGGAGGTATGTTTGCTATTGGTAGTTCCTCACCTACATACATTACTATATTTCTTCTGGAGATTTCTTGTGAAGAAAAAACAAACTGATTTAAACTGAAGCATGGTGTTTCCCCATTTCCTTGCTTCTGTATGTAAGACTGCTAGTTTACATAAAAAACACTGAATAAACCAGATGTAAAAAAAATTCAAGGCTGAATATTTGAGTTTGTAAGATATGTATTAGTCCTATTATATTGTACCACTTCTTATATCCCTTCAGAAGCGCTGACTGGTGTCCATAGGAATGCACTGTGATTTTCTCACGTCCTGTGAGGACAAGGCATGACAATCCCCCATAGGTACACAAGTAACACTGAAGATGTCTTATTTGATGGCATCCTGCATAAGCGAGACTGGTTAGTCCTTCTAATTCACCATCCACATAACACTGAGCTATAAGTAATCAGGATTTTTTTGTTTAATTTGGGTGATATTTCAGTCTTATTGTGTCTGTACAATTTCCTGCATGTCCTTTTTGTTTTTATTCTAATCTGGAGGCACATCTTTCCTACACAAGCACCCATATCTCCAGGTTATTCCAAATCCAAGAGCAACTAGCTATTTGGTGAATTTTCATGTCTAATTAAACATCCAGATGCAGACAATTTAACATTCGTAGGGTATTTTTCTCATAGTACAGTTTTCCTAAGACTGTCTCAATCTGGGATCAAAATCAAGGCACCTCAAATATAAAATTATCATGTAAAATTTTGACTGCTTTCTCAATTTCATTTGTTAGCTTCTCCGGCCTAGAAGTCACCTTCATAAGAGTTCCCCTCATAGCTCTATGACTAGTACCATCTAAAAGTCAGATTTTGTTGTTTTTCTTCTAAATTTGAAAGTTTAAATGAAATAATGTATTTCCTTGTGATTTCAGTGGATACTTACCTTAAGGCTTCTAGACAAATCTGTTCTAAGTAACAAGACTTACTGAAATGACAGTCTGTATTTACGGTTTAATAGTTAGGTTATTTGAGCACCTGTCAGATTAGAAGTTGGTTAAATAATGGAGAAAAAAATAAGGAACATGAGAGTTAAAGGTGTAAGTTCCTTTAGGCTGCAAACTGGGAATTTTCCCAGACTGTTAGCTCTCGGTGTCATTGCTAAAAGGCTACAGAGCTGTCAACACAAAGCTTTTTGGCAGCTCATACAGGTACACACTGGTGTTCCCTAGATTTCTATGCTGATATTACCTGTTTTGTTGACAAGAATTGTCCATCCACATTTTAAACGCCGCTCCTTGCAACAACAGCACTGCTGGCACTCTGCAGGAGCAGGCAGGGAACCAAGGGGGGCCCGTCTGCAGAGGGAATCTCTGGTGCACTCAGCTCCTGACAGATAAAATCTGGAGTCCAATCTCATCACAGCTCTGAGGTTCTCCTCAAACATATATTAAGGTAACCTGACCACAGTGATACCCCAAAACAGCATTTCTACTTGTTTTTTTTTAAAGAATATTTGCCTTGATCTCTATTACAGGTCCTTTTCTTTCTTACTGTAATAGATTTTTTTTTTCTACAGCTTGCTTCTGAATCTCTTCCCTGTTCCCTTTGCAGCCAACATGAAGTGGCACATGAGTTCACATACTCTTTTGTTTTCTCTGCTTACATTTCCAGGTATCTGAAGACTAACTGTCCAACAGCATGCTTGGACAAGGATACTGAAAATACATCTCTGGTCTCTTCTGAAGCTACATGATAATTGAAGTCTTACTTTCAAAGGATATAAAGTATATAGCAAAAATGCTCAATAGGTAATGGACTTTTTAAAACATCAGTTGAGCAAGATCAGTAGAGAACACACTCAAGACTTTCACATGTTTTATCCCTTTTTTTTTAATCTGTTGGCAGGAGAGAAGCAATGAAGAACCTGTAATTTCCTTCCTCTTCCACAAGGACTTTGACTCAACATTCAACAACCTGACCAGGACCTGTCCTTCAAGCCAAGATTGACTAAACAATCTGTCCCACATACAATACCTTGCCCCAAGGCTTATAAGAGTACAACAAAAGCAAATTACAGCATAGAGGAACTTATGACTGTTAATAAAGTTTGTTGACAAACACCTGCTTAATATATTATCTACCTGGACAGCACTCTCGTAAGCTTATGTTTTTCTAGGCTATGGAGGAAAACTGTTTGCTTTTCCATAGCATATTTATTTTTTTTTGTAACTTAATGAATTATCCAGAAACTATTAAAAACTAATAATTCAAAACTAGGTTCATTTGACAGAAAGGTTATGTACATAACAGAACTGTTTCATAGTAAAGCAGTAGTAAAAACCAGAGGCAGTCCCAGAATGTCTTTTGTACTGCATCTTTATACAATTCTGTGTATAGAAGCAGTACAATAACAACTTCACTCTTAAGTAGCAAAGGTATCTGGATACCTGAAGCTGCAAAAATGTTCTCAAAACATAGGACACGTAGAAGAGGAGCAGATCCAGTTAGTCAAGATGAAACACCAGGCTGCTGTCAGGCCTCAAGCTAACTTGATTACTGCACATGATGTAGACACACAGCACAGGCTTATGATGCTAAACATGTTCCAACATTGCTAGCCTGAGAAGCTTAAAAAAAAAAGTCATAAGCCATTCCACCCCAAAACTCACACAGAGACTATTTCGACTTTCCATAAGACTCAGTGTAAAGTCTTGGTTTCTGTTTCCCCAGGACTTTAATACTCATCTTTGTCCTTCTATCTGCCAAGACACTCTTCAAACAAACTGTCATGCTTATCAAAATACTCCCTACCAAGAGTCCCCCCAAGCAAAGAAAACCAAACAATATACATTTAATCAACATGAACTGATAAGCTTAAAGTTGAAGAGTGGCACAAATGATGCCTCTAACTTTGTGTTGTGACCATTCTTACTATTAAGTGCCAACAAAAAGTCCTTGGCTCACTGTGGCCCTGCATAACTATTTGCTCTTTGGACACTCCAGAAAATACACAGCTGCTCTCACAGCTCGTTGTACTCTCTTGCTCTGTAATCACGGGGCTCATTAAGAGAAAGTGAGACAGTGAACCTTGTTAGAGATTCAGTTTTCAGAAAGTCATGAGGCTCCAGCACATTATGTTCAGGTGTGGATGACAATAGCATCCAGACTTGCTGAATAACGAACTTCCAGACATTCAATCCAGCTAAAAACTTTCTGGGAGTGCTATAACAGCTGAGATATATGTATTTATATATCGATATGTAAAAATATATGCACACATGCACTTTCTTAAAAAGGGTCTAACCCCATCCATAAATACTATTTCACTGTTTTCCAAGCATAGGCTGCTTCTTCAGTGCGGGTATGTGGCCTGTAAGATACTATTTCACAAAGCAAAGGAAAATGTTATGGTATAAAAACATTACCTATTCCAAACAGTCCTTTTAATTACAATTCATTATTGAATTACAGCTCTAGGCTTAACACAAAGGCACTGCTTTACTAGTTAATGGAGCATTATAGTACTCTACTTGCTAATTTAGTACTCCAAATCTCACCATAACCATTCACTTTGTCTCTGAAAATCAGAACTTGGATAAGAATGCAATAGATCTACATAACCTAATACACCATTTTCAGAAAAAGTTCAGAGCAACTGTTAGTGGATGCAGTTGGCAAGTGTCCTGTCTCTGGGATGGGTAAAAAGCCTTTCCCTCAATGCATTTTGATCATTCTAGAAGAGCTTTTCTTTTTATTTCATGACAGTTTGCTCATCAGAAAGCCATATGGTCAGAAAATTAGAGTGACTTCATTACAGCATTATCCCAAGGACCATTTCCAGAAATAATACACCAAAATGTTTTCAGAGGATTGGACAGATTTATTACTTTGGTCCAAGCCTGAGACTCTCCAAAAGATAAATAAATAGATGAAATTAGTGCAAAAAAAAGTTACTAATAAATATGAAAATTCAAAGTATCACTTGCTATTACCTGAAATAAAGATTGGATTTGAAGACATGTACAGGACAGCTTGTATAAATGCAAACATTAGCTTAGTTGTAAATTTACATCTTACTTTTAATTACCTGCAAATCATTTACCTAGACACTTCTTCTAGGAAGGTTGAGTGCGACAGTGAAGCCTAAAGACAGCAGAAAGGCTGGAATCAAGCAGTGGTGACCAAACCCCAGCATTATGTCTTCATTGTAGTGAAAAGAGCAGCAGTCATTTTTAACATAGTTAAGTGGCACTGGTGCCATTTCAGGAAAGAACTCCCACACCACCCCTTCCAAAAAAAAGATCTTATTCTGATAAACAAGATTGTGCACAAAACTTCAAAGACCAGGGCTTTTCTGTGAGGATCTAGAGTACTGCTGGAGGGGACACACTGTACTCTAGGCATACTTGCAAGGAAGCGGGGTAACACACTCAGTAAGACCGAACAATTTTCCCTCCATTACTTGGTATTGCATTAGAAAAAGGGAGCCTAAATGAACAAGTAGATGCTTTGTTTATATGTCAGAATGAAATAGATGTTAAAAAGAATCTCTCCCCCTCATATTTCTCCTATCAATCATTTATCTCATGGCTTTTCTCACATATTCCCAAGTTGAGCTCATCCTTTTTTGCAAGGGCTTCTGACAGAAAGCCTGGATCTGGTTATCTCTTGGGTGAGATTCAGCCTGAGAAAAATGATAGGAAGAATTCAGCCTTTAACCTTTGGCTTCCAGACCACTATGAAGAACAAAGACATCTTTTCACAGGACAACAAAATGATCAACACTGCACCATCATGCTCTGGATTTGTGGAGATGAATTTACAAGCTTCATTTTATGAAAGCAGCTCATTTTCACAGCTTTTTGCTTGCTGTTATGTGCCACCAGTGATGAATGTGTGTGTAAACTTGGGGGAGGGCAGAGTATCTTTGCTAGTGCTTCAGATACAACACCCAGAATAGCAGATTTTTGATCCTTCCCTTTCAGGGAAGTCCCAAAGAACTAAAGCACTCAAAGCAAGTCCTTCCCCAGTGCAAAGTCTCCTACTAAGACATTCCCACACTTGCTCCTCATCAGTTTTTGTCGCCCCTTACCTAGGGGTCAGCTTGGACCAAAGCCTATCACACTGGAAAAGGCAGAACACACATGGGTAGAAGAACAGAGTCTAATTTGACCTAGTCCCTTCCTACCAGGCAATTTTAACCTGAAGAAAAAAACAAATAACAAAATATCTTCAAAGTTTAGAGATGCAGCAGTTTAGAGATATCGAAGTCTTCTTGTTCTCAAGTAAATTGCTCCAAGATGATTCTTTCCCTTTGTTATTTTTGGTCTACTGATGCGAAATTGCCATATCATCAACCTGCAGTAACTCTTTCTTTATTTGCATAGCGCCAAGCCAACTGAGGTGACTGCAGAGCGAATTTTGGCCAGTCATCTTCTCTTGAGAGGTGCTAATTAGGACATTAATCCTGAGGCTTTCTGATGATGCAATTGGCAATGCTCCAAAACCTCCCAGCTCTTGTCAACACTGCAGTTTAAAAATACCAGAAAACCCAATACACACAAAACCCAACCCAAAAACCTAAGAAGTTGTCATTAACAAGACAAGAAAGCACTTTTTACTGAGGTGTCCTATTATATTCTGTAAAAGCAATTCATCAAAAAATGAGCTTGATGTCATAGATAATTAATACCTCAAGGGAGAAACCTGGATGACAGAAAAATATCAACTGCATTTTTTTTCCTAGAGACTGCTGAAATTGTTGTGTCTCACTTTTGATTAAGTTAGAAGAAATTAAAGCACCTACACAGTGGAACAAAAATATTCACCTGCCTCCTATGCACAGGAACACTACCTGACTTCAGAGCCTACAGCTGCAGAATGCGTTGCTAGCAGAGCAGATGACATTTTTCAAGGCACAGCTAATGTCACTCACTGTAGTTGTGACGAGCAGCCGGGCTGTTCCCATGCCAACTGACAGCCAGGGTCTGTGACGCTTACCTGTCCCAATTTTTAGAGGCCCACAACAAGCATAGATGGTAAAATAGACAGCAGGTACAGTCAGGCTACACCCATTTTAGGATTATCACTGGTCACTTCCACTGGCAGTAGACAACATGCTAGTTGCACTAATGGCATTAAAAAGAGATTAAAAATAATTAAGGAATTGCAGTGTGTTGTGCCAAAAGAGGTCACTGAGGTAAAATGCTGTCACGAGGTGTCATGAAAATGCCAACTACTCAATTCCTGTTACAGATACCATTTAGTATTTACTAAATATTTCCCAGATTTTGTTTGTCCAGGTACCAGAACAGAAGGAAATGGATAGGGGCTGTTAATTTTGTTTTAAATTGGATATTTGGTAGGTCCTAATACAGTAACCAGAGAACATCAAAATACACTGAAACTCATGGGAGAAAGTTAGTACCTGAGCTTATAGTGTCCACAAGAAGATTTGTTTTTTTTTTTTTTTTTTTTAA
>JAOXNO010000013.1:87306616-87317737 GCA_028565335.1 Limnodromus scolopaceus
CAAAAAAAATATTTTTTTTTTTTTTTTTTTTTTTTAAAAACTTCCCCCTCCCCCCCCCCCCGGCGAGATAGTATCAGTTTTTTGATGAGGAATAGTTTTTTGTATGGAATGGTAGTTCTGACCACAGTTATGACACAGTTTCTTAGTAGGCTCCAATCCAAAGCAAAGCCATCCCAAAAATATCTGTCAGGGCAAATGCAAAAATAGGTTTGACACTCATCTACGTCAGTTGTAGTAGGATTTAAAACCATTCCTTCTGCATCTCTGCAAGGACCCTAATGACCAGGTGTATTAGCTATTTTTAGTTAAGAGAAATGAAGCTGAAGAGCAGAAGCAGGCATGCTGTTGAAGCAAAAAGACTGACCTGACCTACATTGTGGTAGCTCATGTTTTTAAGCATTGGATGCCACTGTATCAGTCATGATGTTTTAGCAAATATGATATGGTTGTATTGTCCCTTACAGATTAGTGACAATTATAACATTATGGAGGTTGTTGAGGAAAGTCACTTCCCCCAGATTTTATTCTTTTAGTAAAAAAAGACTTATTTAATGTTCAACTAGGGTTGAACAAGATCTGAGGACTAGGACTTAAAAGCCCCTGTTAAGAGAAAATTTTCAGTAGACAAAAATCAGTATTATGCTGAGGGCAATGAAACAAACCACTGATAAAATTTCACTGACAAGATCACAAGTGTTTGAGGCAAAATTTACATCATAAAGATCAATAATTGTCAAAACCCCTAATCCTGTAGAAAGACTTTCTGCCAACAGTTTCAGCTGTACAAATCAGAGATTGGCCTCCATAGTCATTCCTTAACCTCAGTTTATTTCTCTGTTGCCAAATGTGAATACCATCACAAGCTGTGGAGGTAGTTCATACATACCACTCCATCCCAAATCCAAGCCCAAGGGAAAATTTAATTAGCTACTTCATGCATGCACTCATGAGAGAGGAAAAAAAAAAGCATCCAAGACGACAGACCCTGAACCTCAGCGAGTCTGAGTTCCTAGCACAGGACACTCAAAAGCAGGTACTAAAACCCTGTACACTATGAGCAGCTCCTACTTTTTCTCCTCCTTGATTAAGTTTTGCCCAGGTGTTCATAGCCTAAACCATTAGATCCTTTATAGATTATACACTCTCCTCAGAATTCGCACTGCAAGAGCGAAACAAGTTGACTCTGCTTTCCAAAGCAGTTCTTCAAAGGCAAGCCTTAACCAAGCACCTGAATCTTTTTCCCCTCCAAGCCATGAGGATGCAGGAGGATTTGGTATGCGGATCCTGTCAAAGCTATTCTTGGCACCAAAAATGCATTCACTTATCTGCAACCTCTCCATGGTTCAGCTTACTTCTTTGCATCAGATCAGGTTTAAGTTGGAGCTTCTTGCAGGCCAGCTTCTAAATGAAAATTACCATAAGAAAAGCTGACTTGCTATCTTAGGGCAAACAGTTGAGTGTTAAATAGTGTTGGAAACAAATATTTGGGGCTATGACGTCTGTTCTGATTCAAGGTCACCACCTGACTGCTTTGCATGCCACAGACCTCATGGAAACAGGATACAGCAATCGCTGTACAGCGGCAGCTTCAGACCTGGGGTCAAAGGGGAGAAAGTATGTAAACATCTTCTAGCATTTATTGTTCTTTATGGTGGAAAGGAAGAGGCCAGACATCTCACAGCATGTGCGTGTACACAACAGACATGCAGAATGTTAGCCCCTGGGTGGGGGGAAGAATCTGTGCCCTATTGAAAAGGATCTCTGTTTATTTTATATTAGAGCTAATTAACTGTAAAGTACTTGTCAGTAGAGGAAAAGTTTTCTCTCATGTCCGACATTTGTGTCGGAGTGACTGGGCAGAAGTAACTGGCGAGCAGGGAGAAAGGCTCCTCATGAACATTGGGTAGGCTCTAGGCAGAACCCAAGAAGAAGCGGGATGATACATCTCGACATGGTTGTGACCCACCAGAGGAACAATCCTGCACAAAGTTCACTGGTTAAATGCCCATTTCATTTATATACCAAAGGGAAATGTATCTATTCTGACTGTACGGGAAGTGGTATTTTCTCAAACACGGCTTTCCAGCCAACTTGAGTCTTTAGAAAAGAACGCATCCAAAAAGAAAAGAACCGGACAACAAGCCAGTATTTTTTCTCTAACACCCAGCAGCCACGGCGCACCCCAGAGTGGTTCAGTGCAAAGCAGGGAACCGAGCTTTGGCTCAGTACAAAGCTTTGGGAATCCCACTGCACCAGGCAGCATAAAGTCACCAAATCTCTCCTCTAGTAATGCAGTGTGGCACCTTAGGGAGACTATACCCAGCAAGCCCATATATCCAACCTCACGTCTCTTCAGGAACATGTTTAATCTGTGAGAAAACTAGCAGTGATGAGCCATCTCAGAAGGCTTCACAACTCTTGATACTGACATGGAAATAAACTTCCCTGAAAAGCTTTACAGTTTTCAAAGGAAGGGACACAGATTCTCCACTCTGTTTAAGGGGTCTGGAGGGTAGAAAAGATATCCTCTCAAGTGATTATCTGGCATGCCTGTCCTTCTGTTCCTTGGTTAGGATAATCACAACACAAGAAATAAAATCCTTGCCAAACTTCCTGATGGGTCCTGTGATAACAGCATACACTTATTTCTCAAATGGTGACAAAAGCTCCAAGATAACTGAATTTTGAAGCCTTACCATTCCCAAATCAGACATCTCCCTAAGATCTGAGAGTTAACCTAAAAACAAAACAAAGACTGCAGCTGTGGCAACATGGGCGCCAACCCTTCTATCCCTACAGTATGGCAATTGGTTGTTTTCCAAAATATAGCTAACTGCAGCCAAGTGTCAAACCTTACTAGAGGACGAGTCCATCCCAGATGCAGGTAGCCACATTAAGTTTCTTATAGATGGCTCAAGAGGAGCTCCTATGCTGTTCAGCCATACCCACTCATTCAGACCTGGCTTGGGTATCTTATGACAATGTGCTGCACAGGCCATGTTCATACTGCTGCTGATGTTGGCTGTACCCATTTATGTTTCAATAACAAAGAAAAAAGAATTAAAAGAATGGAACTAGGCATTTCTTTAAAAAAAGACAACAGCCAGAAGATGCCACAGGCAGACAAACATTTAAGCAAAGCTCAGCAAGAAAAGAGCTCAAGAAATCACACACAGCATCTCTAGCCAAACTCTAAGCAGTGGTATCTCCCAGTCGTTCCCACAGTCTTATATTTCTCAGGGTTATCAGACATAGCCAACGGCTAATCAGAAAGTTCAGAACCACAACAGCAGCAAGTTGCATTAGATACACCACAACCCAGAGCGCTGCCTACCAGTTACTCTGAAGGGAAAAGATTTCCGAGAAATCTAGATGTGCAGCACCCTCTAGTGACAGTCGCCTGTCCCCACACTGGGCTTTAATCAAGCGTTAGTGCTGTGGGGGGGAGAAGGCCTTAGGGCCAGGGAAAACTTTTCAAAAATATAAGCGTGAGGCAGTGAAACATCAATCATCGGTTCAAACAACAGACCAGGGACAGGTGTCAATTTGCAGTTGCAGAAGAGTGACATAATCCAGCTCGCCCATCTACCCACCCAGCATCTTTATAGATAATTTACTGAAAAACTAAATTGGAATCCAGTGCACATGCTCTGCTCAGACGTTCTCTTATTTTCCAGAAAATTAGGTTTAAGAAACCCTTGAAAATAAAGTTCATACTAATCAGACCACCCAGTTTCTGTGAAGTCAGAGATTTTTTTAACCTCAGTTCAGTTTTTTGAAGTTTCACTGTATTCAATGAAACCAATAAGGAAAAACATTGTTCTTCAAATTTAAGTTAAGTTATATTTATTTGCTCCTCTAGAAAAATTTTTCTTAGAAATCAGTATGTCTTCATTTCCACATTTTTGACAAAAAAGGTTTCCCTGAGAAAGCTCAGTATCAGGAACATCTACTGTCTGTATTCCAAACTCAGGTATTCCACAACTGATACCTTGAGTGTAAGAAAATAAACCTAAAACTTACATTCATTCCAGTTTAATATGAAAAAAGTTAAACATAAAAGATTAATACTAGATTGAAAAAAAGTTGAGAACCAAACATGTCTTAAGATACAACCAGACACCCACGTGTTCTTCTAGCTCTGTATGAAAGCTTTCCCAGAAGGCTAATGCTTTCCTGACTATTTCCAGCTATTTCTGACTGCCTCTCTTGTGGAAGACGTTCAAAGGGTTACAGCAATCATTATTGCCTCTGTCCATTTGTGCTATCCAATCATTACACCATTCATTTAGGGCCCAACAGGTCACTATATCATTTACCAGCAAGGAACAAGATATTCCCATTAAATTCCATATACCTATCGTACTTCCCTAAGGCAAGTAAAATAAGAAAAATGGTTTTCGACTGAGTTGCCCCAGAGCTGAGTAGAGAATTTCAGTCGCTGGCCTGTACACTGGGCTGCACTGCTTTCAAGAGAGCTTCAGTGAGATTTTACAGTAAGAAATATTAAGGGATGTGCCCTCACATGAGTAGAGAGAATATGTAAACATTTAGAAAGACTTTCAGAAACAGTTAAATTAAGCATAATGAAGTAAATAAAGCACAAAGGACTGATTTCATAACTGGCTTTCTCAAAAGTTTTGTTAGCTTATTTTTACTATTAACCACAGTGAGAAATCTGTGTTTTATCTTATCACTTTGAATTTCTTAGAGGGATACCTTTTCACCCTGTTTCACCCTGTTCTAATCACATTATTTAAACGGTAGCTTTGAGAATATTCTTCACTAAATTTTTATGCTTCTCTTGCAAATAAACATACATCCTTCTATCCTTAAGAGGCATTTTTTTTTTTTAAAGTTGCCTTTTTTTGGCAGCTGTAAATTTTTAAAACAAAGCTAAAGTACAAAGATGCACATTAACGTGGCAATTTAAATCAGTTTATCATCACAGAAACACCATAAACACCTTAAAGACAGATGACATACATATAGTCTTAGTCAAATCTCATGATCCTTTCTATTGGATTTTGAAGCAACTATTAGCTTATGTGACCAAAACCTACATAAACAAAGATTATTATCTCCATTGCTCAGAAATGAACTACAATACTATCTGGTTTTATAGAAGTTTTGCTAGAATAGACATGTTCATACATTACCATAAATCAACGAACTGATCTCGAGAGCTCAGGAGCACTTTAGCATTTGATTTGTAGTCTGGACTACTCTTCTTTTGTGTTCCCCAGCTGCACCTCATTTGTGTCCATGCCCCAGCAGGATCTAAGCCTTCCCAGCTTTAGTGCACTGCTTTGACTTTCTGACCTTCAACTTTAAACGCAGTCACAGGCAAGATCTCTCAGCTACGCTCACTCCAAAGCTTGTAAGGATTACCTTCAGTCCATGCTGGAGAGCTCTGCAGAAGTGATCAAAGTTTAATCTGTTTCTAATTAAAAGCTGATCTGCTTGACCCTGTGCTCTAAAAATATCAAGCTGTTTATATAAACTGTTTTCTGTTTTTTTTTTAAATCCCCATGATTTTATAACACAGACAATAAAAGAATATAAGGCATTAGAAGCATTTTTTTTAAACTGGCACAGATAAGTATGTTTCAGAATAATTAACAAAAGACATTTCAAGAGCAACTAGAAGTGCTAGAAGCAAAAATAATGAAGAGACAAATTAGTAAATGAACTCACATTAGACATAGAAGGCCATTTTTCATGAGATGGAGCAAAGTCAATTACAGAACAGCCACAACCATTGCTCATGTGATGTACTTAACCTGAGAGATTTTACAGTTGGATTAAACAAAAGCAGGTAAGAGGAAAATCACCCACAGCAGCAATGATGCAGTTAAACGGTACTGCCATTAAGTTTTATTTTGTAGCATTTTCTAGCTAGCTAACATTAGGTAACGGCAACCTGAAATTCAATCCCATAGAGTACTTGAGAACTAAGATTCAGCATTTTGCATAATCTGGTTTCTCTGAATTACCCCTCTCCCTTATTTTTTTCCCAATTAGATTTTTTCCCCTCCTTTCTATTCAGATGGAAAAAAATCCCAGGCCTTCTATTTTACTTTATATCTTTTCCAACCCCCAAAAAAAAGTTACAGAGAAAAAAGAAAACAGCCTATTTTATTCAACAACATTTTGTTTTACATAGAAGATGGAGTTTGTTTTTTTTTTTTTACCTCTAAACAAAAGCTTTTTCAATGGGTCTATACTGACTGTGAAGTAGACCAGCTAATTTTTTTTTAAAAACAAAAGAAGTTTCTCTACAATTTCCCATTTCTGAGAACTTGCTCAGACTTTCTCAAGTGCATAGCAACTTAGGAATTTTCCAAATTAGTTGGGGGGGGCCTTTCCCGATGTGCTGTGATACATAACCTGCAGAGAATCACATACTGAAATTAACAGGTCTCACTACGAGGTGCTGAGCAGCCCATATTACTCTGTATTTTCCTTTTGTTTTTAATCTACTCACAGTTGTGTGGTCTTTCCCAAACTCTATCTGCATCTGGTATCAGCTGCTCCGAGAAAATGAAGCTCCTCCTGACCCACCTTCAGCAGAGCAGACAACAGAAACTCCTTTGAAAGGCTCATCACAGGAAGGATCACGGCTTTCATCTAGAAGCTCTTTATAGCTAGAGGCTGCGGGACTCCCTTCTGTAACCTCTTATTTGACAGAAACTGGATAACATACAGCTGTTAATGAAGTTAATAAGGATGTGCATGATACACAGCTGATAACATTTAGCAGCATCACTTGGGACACCCAGGTGGTACAAGGACATGACTTAAATGCAAGAATTCCTCTTTAGACTTGAAGGTGGGACAACAGAGTTTTGCCTTTGCCAAGGCAACAGTCCCATTCACCTGGGGGAACTGGAAAAGATTTCATGGCTCATATCTAACTCCCTTTATCCAAGCCTATGATTTTTACCTCAATGTAGATTCTTTCTACTGGAGTTTGAAATGATAACTGTGGGAATCCTGAATGTCCAGTGAAACTTTCTCTCCTCAGATGTAGCATTTGCTTACACTTTGCCATGTCTGCATGTTTTCAGGTCAGCTGCTGTAGTGGACTGTATTTGAGGCCATGATTTATTATGACAATGAAAACATAATTTATATAAATGAGCTATTGACTCATTTGTTCTGCAATCTACAACAATCTCCACAACAAACAAACTTGCATCAATGCTTCATAATTCATATTGACTTGTGGTTGCTGCTCAGAACGAGTTTAGGTTGTTGGTCATCTCAGCCAAAGGCAATTATCCTCATTAATAGCATTCACTTGAGGTGTGCGTTTAAGCAAAGATCTATTGCTGCTTGCTCCAACCAGCTGAGGACGTCCACAGACTTGAAGCAATGCCACTTTAACTGCCAGAAAATTTCCTTTCCTCATGTTGTAGATGTGTCATTCAGCAAACCGCATATTGCTCTCCAGCTTTCCGATTTTGCAGCAAAGAAAAAATCTTAGTGTTTGAGGAGGAAAAATGAGCTTATTCATAAATATCTTCCCCATCACTAAATACTGTGTTGATAATATAATATAAATAAAAACCCGTCTGTAAGATATTTTTATTTCTATTTTTAAGGCTGCTTCTTAAAAATCTCTGTTGGTACAAGAGGTTGTTCAGGTAAGGGTTGGTGTGTGTGTGTACACAAACTCCCAAACTCCTGAAGTCTTTGCTGCCCCGAGGAATGTAGGTTTTGTCTGAAAAAGTGATGTTTCACATGAACAATGGAAAAGAGGTAAAGTCGAAAAGAAGTGCCGGTGAATTACCTGACAATGACTGGCTTTGCCTATTTTCAGAACATGTGCTGGTATTCTATTTTGATCCATTTTATTGCAAAAATAAGTAGTCTAAGCATTAAATGTACTAGTTGTCCTCTTAGAGAAGTAAACTCTGTATGAATAATGTATACTAACTTGAAAACAGTATTGATACTGCTAGTGATCATCCTGATTCTATGTATGTATGTCATATTTTAAAATAATACAGCAATTCTTTTCAAATATTCACATTTGAGGCAAGGAGACATTATACTGCAGAAAATATGGAGAAATAATCATGAAGTTTCAGGTAAATAGTCTTGCACTGTATCTTTAGCTAGTTGAGTCTTTTCAGTGACAGCATTGCATGTCATAAATTCAGGAGAGAAGTCGTTTCATTAAATTAGTTAAATGAAGCCTGGGTTTAAGCAAGGGAAACTCCAATGATTAGAGCTGGTGTTACGCCTTACTAATTCCAGGGCTTGATGTCCATTTGCTGTCTGTCAGATCATTAGCTCAAGCCGTTTCCAGTAGACAGTTGTGCAGATCAGGACCAGATGTTTGCTGGGAGATGTTTTGTTAAAATAAGCAAATGCATCTTCATTTTTATCCTACATTTGTGCCTGAATTTTATAGAAAAATGTGCACCGACAATACTGACTTCCAAATTATTAGTGTCTGCTACACTGATATTTCCATGGTTTCATCCCTGGAGAAAATACATTCTTTCCATTTGAAAACATTGTGGAATTTCCACAACATTTCCATTTCCACAACATTGTGGAAACATGAAAGGCAAGTCACTGGGGAAACTCCTGAAACATCATGAATTGTCTGGTAGGAATAAGTTTGAGAACCAAAATTGCTACAGAACCTGTCCTTCCTAAGACAGCTGCCCACATACAAAATGTTTTGAACTCCCCAAAAGAGACACAATTAGGAACTTTGCATTTGGGAGATTTTCACATAACTCTAAATAAGGAATTGGCTCTTGGGGTATGTAGTCATAGAGTGACCAGTCTGTGAATAGACATTTCATAGAATACAATCATAGAATAGCTTGGGTTGGAAGGGACCTTTAAAGGTCACCTAGACCAAAGCCCCTGAGCAGGGACATCTTCAGCTAGATCAGGTTGGTCACAGCCCCATCCAGCCTGACCTTGAGTGTTGGCAGGAATGGGGCATCCACCACCTCTCTGGGCAACCTTTTCCAGTGTTTCACCACCCACATTATAAAAAAATTCTTCCTTATACCTAGTCTGAATCTCCCCTCTTTTAGTTTAAAGCCCCTCAACCTATCGCTACACTCCCTGACAAACAGTCCCACCCCATCTCTCCTGCAGCCCCCTTTAGGTACTGAAATGCTGCAACAAGGTCTCCCGGGAGCCTTCTCTTCTCCAGGCTGAACAACCCCAACTCTCTCAGCCTGTCCTCATAGGAGAGATGCTCCAGCCCTCTGATCATCTTCATGGCCCTCCTCTGGACCTGATCCAACTGGTCCATGTCTTTCCGGTGCTGAGGGCTCCAAAGCTGGATACAGTACTCCAGGTGAGGTCTCACAAGAGCAGAGGGCCAGAATCACCTCCCTCAACCTGTTGGCCACACTTCTTTTGATGCAGCCCAGGATACAGTTGGCTTTCTGGGCTGCGAGCACACGTTGCCGGCTCATGTCCAGCTTTTCATCCACTAGTATCCCCAAGTCCTTCTCAGGGCTGCTCTCAGTCCCTTCATCCCTGAGCCTGTATTGATTCCGGGGGTTACCCAGGTGCAGGACCTTGCATTTGGCCTTGTTGAACCTCATGAGGATCACATGGCCCCACTTCTCGAGCTTGTCCAGGTCCCTCTGGATGGCACCCCATCCCTCAGACGTGTCAGCCGCACCACTCAACTTGGTGTCATCTGCAAACTTGCTGAGCGTGCACTTGATCCCACTGTCTATGTCATCAACGAAGATATTAAACAGTACTGGTCCCAGTACAGACCCCTGAGGGACACCACTTGTCATCAGTTTCCATCTGGACATTAAGTCGTTGACCACTATCCTTTGGATGCAACCATCCAACTAATTCCTTATCCACTTAACAGTCCACCCATCAAATCCATTTCTCTCCAATTTAGAGAGAATGATATTCTGGGAGACCATGTCAAAGGCCTTACAGAAGTCTAGATAGATGACAACCATAGCCCTTTCCTTATCCACTGATGTAGTCACTCCACCACAGAAGGCTATTAGGTTGATCAGGCAGGACTTGCCCTTGGTGAAGCCAAGGCATCTGAGGGTTAGAGGGTTCCAGGTATTTAGCAGTTGCTGTGGATCATACTAGTACAGATATTGTGAAGGGTCTCACACTCTTGCTGTTAGGTAATTGAGCTCACCCCAGAAATGGGTTGTGTCAGTTAGAAGTGAGATTGGGGTGGGGGGCGGGTTATAAATAAGAGAAGGGATTAATCAAATATGTGCATGAAAACTTTCTCTGAGCTGGTTGTTCATGAAGATACAGGCGGAGAGGAGGGAACTGATGCTTTTCTTGCAAAGTCACAATAAATTCTGTCTTACTACTGTGGTGGGAGAGCACTCCTATAGATGGGAAAGAGCTTTCACTTCTGCCAAGCCAAACTGATTTTCTCTAATACCAGTGTTTGCACCACAATCCCCACCTTTGTAGATCTAACATGGGTGAAAACGTAGCTCCAGTTATGGAAATACTTCCCTTTCTGCTTAATGCTCTGTTTGCTCTTCACTTGTAGGTCTGCTTTAGAGAATGCCATATGGCTTATTACTCCAAATGTCCAGCCACTACAGGTAATGATAACAGCAGCGACCTCTGGCATAAAAACAAGTGTCTATTAAAACGAGGAAAAACTTCAGCAGGAATAATTGCCCACTTGGAACAACTTACCACTGGATGAAAGACATTATAATAAGTCTCTCATCAGCAGGTTTGGCATTGGTTTTGGAACATAAGGAACAGCTGGCACCTCAGTAGAAAACCAGCCATGCCAGCATCTGTTGTCCACAGCAAATACTCCACTGCATTTTTTAAAGAAGAAAAATCAGAAGAGGGAGTCATATGTCCTGGGAAAAACCTCAACAATGTCAGTTTTTATCTTCAGGCCTCTGGCTTGGGAATTGTTGTGAACTTCTAAGTGGATGCAACTAGTCCCTTGCATTGCTATGATAGTGCCACCAGAACTGCTGATGGGCTCAGCTTTGGCCAGTGGCAGGTCTGTCTTAGAGCTGGCTGGCGCTGGCTGACACTTCTCACAGAAGCCACTCCTGCAGCCTCCCACAGCTACCAAAGCCTTGCCATGTAAACACAATTCCTCTGCCATTT
>JAOXNO010000013.1:87317837-87341977 GCA_028565335.1 Limnodromus scolopaceus
CTTCTCACAGAAGCCACTCCTGCAGCCTCCCACAGCTACCAAAGCCTTGCCATGTAAACACAATTCCTCTGCCATTTGGTTACGAGAAGAAAAGGGGAAGGAAGAAGAGGGTAGTCAGCAAATGGTTTCTTGAGCCTGAGACATCCCTGATCTTGGAGCTGTTCTCTAACAAGCCCCCGAGCAAGCCAAGACCTGTTCCCATTGCAATTTTTCTCTTCAGTGGTGTTCTGTGGTTTTCATCCATCTCTCTGTAAACAGCTACAGGAGTTTTTTCTATGTTTTAAAAAGTCCTTTGCTGGTGAGCTTGCGAAGATGCATACTGATCGAACAATCAGCTGCACTGCAGCAAGAACAGCTTTCCAGCCTATTTTGAGGCAAATACGGGATGGCTGGTTCTTACTGTCACAATACCTCAGATTTGCCTTAATTAAATCTGCCCTTCAATAGTGGGAGAAAAAAAAATATGGCTACTGTGACACTGCAACAGGTTTGAAGAAGTTGAATGGAAGCCAAGAGTTACCTGCTGCACCCCGTGGAGGAAATGCTTCCTCTGCCTCTGAGAGGAAACCTGTTTGCCCAAGCCCGCAGCAGCCGTCGGGTGGTGGGAGCCAGTGGGGATTCGCCACAGACAAGCCATGCCAGGCCTGACCTAGGAGCTTGCTTGGCTGGCCCAGTGGGACAGGGGTAGACCAGTGAGTATCTTTTACTCTGCCTTTAGCAGTCTCCCACAGTATCATACTAGCGCAGGGGTGAGGCATGGGCAGGAGAAGGAGACTACAAAGTAGGAGGACTACTGCCTTGTGATTAGCAGAACAGAGCCCACCCATGAGGCAGTTTTTGGTGCTGATGTGCCTTGGGACAGTGGTGGGCCAGTCACCCATGCTGGCGATTGTCTGAAGGAGAGGCCTGGGTGGTGGTGGGACAGAGGCCACCTGATTCTCGGTGACTCCAATTTGGATAAGGCAGGAAGGCTGACATTCAAAGACCACAGAACTGAGAGGTCTCTGGTCCAAGCTCCTGGTTAGAGCAGCCCCAGTCAGGTCAGGGTTCTCAGTGCTTTGTTCCATCATGTTTGGATACCATCAAGGACAGACTCTGCAGCCTCCCTGGGTAACTGTTCCGTGTCTGAGCACCCTTATGGTGACAATATTTTCCTTTTATCTAACTGTGATTTCTCCATCTGCCAGAGTGGGCCTGGTGCTGCTTGTCCTTCCTCCACAGAGCACCTCTGAGAAGAGTCAGGATTCATCTTTTCTACGCCCTCCCAGTGGGCAGCTGATAGCTGCCTCTTCTTGATGCTGACCAAAGAATCTTTCACTCATTGACTCATAGGATGGCTTGGGTTGGAAGGGACCTTTAAAGGTCATCTATGGTACAACCCTCCCTGCCATAGGCAGGGACATCTTTCACTGCATCAGCTTGCTCAAAGCCCCAGCCAACCTGGCCTTTAACATGTCCAGGGATGGGGTATCCACAACTTCTCTGGACAACCTGTTCCACTGTCTCACCACTCTCCTGACCAGAGGCAGCTCCCTCTGCCTGCCCTCCTGTGCTATGTGCCCCAACCTGCACCATCCCAAAGGCCCTGCACTGGGCCCACACCACACACAACAGTGTCCTTTCTGGAGACTGGGAAGACCAGGAGGAGACACAGGGGTCCAAATGCAGTCCCAAGAGTACCAAATAAGAGACGAAACCATTTTTACTGTTTTCTTTTCTTTGTGTTTTATTGTGTTTAAAATTGCTATTGCCTATCTTGCAAAGAACTCCTAATGAAGCATCTAGAAAGGACCCGAATGCTGAAGGCTAGCACTTTTTCTGGCAGAACTGCAGTCTTCTGCTTCTCCAAAGGAATAGCTGTCTCTCTAACTTCTTTGCTTCATCTGTTGCTATTCTTCATGCACCACCACAGAGGGTCTGGCTTCATCTTCAGCCACCCACTGGGCAGCCTTCTCATCCTCAGTCTGAAGAAACCCCACCTCTAGGCCCCAGGGATGTTGGTGGCCGTGTGAGGGATGACTCCTGTCATTTGGTGCAGCAGCCCGATGGAAGCCAGGTAGTCTCATCCCCTTTTCTTGGGGCTCGGAGCAGAGAGACGGCACCCCTTCAGGAGGGGTGGAGTCAGGGATGGGAGAGAAGGACTCACACCACCCAGAGCAATCAACAACATAATTGCTCATTGCCAGGAGAGCCCACAGGATGACCAGGCGTGGAGGCTGCGTCTCCCAGCTAATGCCAGAGGCGGAGGCTGGGCCGACGGTAAGGCACTGGCTGGGCACTCCTGTGACACCACTACCATGGCGTCATGGAGGGGAGCCCTGGCACCATGCGCCAGGTGAGCCATGCTGGAAATGGATCTACTTCCATTGGTTCTTCTTGACCTTCAAGTGGATCCACCATCAGACACATGAGCAATGGCCATCACTACCATGTGGCTGATGGTGCCCCATTCTCTGATGACACCTCCTCTTTCGCCATGGCTCCTGCAACCACATCTCATTCTCCCAACACAAAGGTGGGAAGCTGCCTGGGACCTCTTGCTTCCACACATCCTTGGCATTCGAGAGCCTTGCAGCCCACTGAATCATGGACCAGCTGGTGGGGTCGCTGTATTTACAGGGCCCAGAACAGAAGGCAGTGAGGTGGCTCGTGACATCAGGAGGCCACTGTGGTGGCAGATGTATATGGACAAATATGGCTGCTCTGGGAGCTGGGGTTCTGTGGCCTGAGAGATGCCCTACTGCAGGAGAAAGAGGAAGGTCAGAGGGGCTGAGGGTCCTTTTCCTGGGGATCTCTCCCCTGTGCCCTTCTGCTGCCCTTAGGCAAAGGGACTGCCCTCCACCTCCCCTCATGAGCACTGGGCTCCAGCTCCCTCCTCATCCTATGCCAGGAGTCCCCTGGATGAGATGGTGACAACAGTGTTCCAGGAGGGTCAGGGGTCCTTAGTGATCCACCATCCACCAAGTGCCCTGCAAGTGGTGCAGCCTCCCCATGCCCAACAGTGGCTGTGAGGGGGCAAAGCATCCAGTCATCCCACCAGAGGGCAAGAGAGGCCTGGCTGGCCTCAAGGAGGTCTCCCTGCGCTCCATAAAGGAATTGCCCAGTCCTGCCCCTGGAGGATGGAGATGTGCCATCTCTTCAGAACAGAGCCCCAAGGGAGAGGGGAGGAGATGGCCTGGTGTCCTTCGGGCTGCAGTACTGGCATGGTGCAAGGAGTCTGTCGGAGGTGGCTGGGTTTCTAAGTCTGAGGTTCACCCTTGCTCTATTCTCTAGTTTTAAGGAAAACCCTTCTCACTGCTTTTTTTTTGTGGGTTTGTTTTCCCCTTCTGGTAAGAAAGAGGAGAGATGTCCTGGGAAAGACCTTAATAGTCTCTACATTCTTAACACCTTGGCTTGGGAGTCATTACGAATTTCTAAGAAGTCAATGCAACCATTCCCTCCCATTGCTGTGGGAGTACAGACTATGGCTCATGACTGCTGTTCACAAGGTTCCCTCTGAAATGGGCCCGGGTTGACATTTTCAGGAACGGCGCAGCGCGTGCCTGTCTTGCATCATCTTCTGCAGTGGACAGTTAACAAAAACCTGAGCGAACACTGAGACGTGTTGAGTGTAACGGACACGGACCTCCTTATCTTTTTTTCTGAGCTCAGATAATAAAACTTGTATTAGATCATATAGCCTATATGTGCTGAAATACGTTTACCAGCAGCTCCACGCTCTCTTCATTTCCATACACCCATCTGGTTACACTGAGCTGGTTCAAAAGCATCTCTGCAAAACAAAGAAGGGTAAGTTTGCTAGAGTTCCTCTTCTGCAGCTTCTACAAGGTACAAAAGCTTCATATAATGCTAGGCAGAGACACACCCTGAGAACAGCTATTGGGCCATATTTTAAAAGGCTGGGTGATGCGACGATTTGTTCTTATGGCCATCAGTATGATGTGACTAAGGCATTTCACTTGTTTTGACAAAGCAAGATTATTGATTTAAAAAAGAAAAACGTAATATTTGTTTAACGCCAAGATGCAGGAATTGCAAAATGAGGCTTCTTGTATTTACTCCTTATGTTAGGCAGACAATTTATTTCCAAGGTACTCCTCTGTGGAAATTCTAGTTCAGTCAGGTTTCATAGGAAAACTTATTTTGGCAGAATTTTGGTTTACTTTGCAGTTTAAGTTCCAGATGACTTTGAGAATGTCAAGCTGTCATCCTAACTGCCAGTACTAGTATTGCCTCTTATTTGTTTTTACTGATATCATAAATATTAATAGAATTTTACATCTACATTGTGTTTTCCATTCATGAATGTCAAAGTCTTTAAAAGTGGTTAAAAATTCTCTCTCTGACAGGTAAAGGATTTTAAGCCCAGATTTTTTTACCCTTGATTGTTCAAAGGCTAACTGAAATGCTTATTTGCAGAGTGTATTCCCACATATTTCTTGAGTACATGCATGGGGTTGATTAGTATCCATATTCATGGTAGTTAAATCACTTCACACCTAGCCACCTCATCACACAGAGAAGTCCAGTTAACCACGTATAACTACAGGATTCTGACCACCTTTTCAACAGAAAATTACTTACCTATTTTGAGTGACACTGGATTTGAAACTAAGAGAGATAAACAAGATTTCTCTGTGATAAAAAATGAAGAGAGAATTCTGAAGCCACTAGGTGTCACTGCTTGACTGCCTTTTGGCCTAATATACGAAGGTCTGCAAGTACTAAAAACAATCTGCAGCAGCTCAGAGTAGTGCCTCACTAGGAAAATATTTAATTGCTTGTTCAACAAACAGCATTTTTTAGTAGTATCACAAGTTCCAAAAAAACTTCCTAGTTTGCTTGCAAAATGGTATCTTTGAAATACCTACTTTATTTATGGCTTATTTTTCTGGCAGCTGTTAAAATACATAATGTTATTATGTAGTAAGTGATGAGGAGAGTTTGTGAATATAGTGACACTGAGGCAGGAGGGAAAAAAAAGGGATGTTTATATTAACTGAAATAATTTCTACTTCCTTGTTGTTTTTAACCATCTTCACATTATAAGTTACCATGGCACAGGAGTTTTGAAAAAAGGACAGAAGTTCTGAATAAAGCCAAAGGAATATTTAGAAAGGTTAAAGATGTGGTATTTCCTGTTTCAATTTATAGTCTCTCATTTTTAAGGTGGTGTATACATAATTCTAAGACTTGCCAGAGAATGGGGGCTGATTCTGCAACCTGAAAGCAAAATCTCATTATTTAAGATTTGGAGCTAGCAGTATTGTAACTGGCAGATCCAATTCCTTCCATGTTGGTCTGCATCAGTGGCACACAAGCCCACTGAGTTACTGGAGCACTGTAGTGCAGCACTGTTGCCGAAGCATTTTCAAAACTGGGGAACGAGTTTTCTGCCCTTTTTTTGGCCTGTTCTATGTTGCAAAGTGTCTTGATTCACAGATAAAGCCAGTGTGCTAACTCTTCTACTCCATATTCTAACTGTAAGAAGTAATCTTGCCAATCACTCCACAAAAGTCAACCATGGTTTTTCTGGGCCCCCTTTCATTTCAGTTTCCTCTTTCACACATCACTTATTTCAGTCTTCAGCACGGCTGCTTTGCTGAAACAGCTGCAGCCTCCAGCTAACTCACAAACCACCAAGATCCTCCATAGCTGTGAGTGCTTAAATCAAAACCCACATGAAGCTAAGGGAATATTTCTATCCTGCTAATACAAGGCAGAGGCATCCTTTTCTGAAGACCTCTCTACCAGCTCATTCACAGATTCTCAAAAAGAAGAGGCACAAATTTCTACTTGGATAATAAGCAACTGAAAGAGAGCAGCTGTTGTGCCCCAATTCTAGACATCTCTTAGATTCTGCCCCAAACAGGTAAAAACGTGGATATTCACACTGGCTGACCAGAAAGGGATCACAAGGAAAATCAGTGTAGAATATAACTAGACTCAAAGATTACTTGGAATATAAATTGTTTTTATAAATTGAACTTGAAACCCACGTATAACCAAGCTTAACTGCACAGAACATAACCTATATTTTCTCCAAGGAGCATCTGGATCTGGGAATCTGATTAAAATCAAGAGTTCAGATGAATTTGGCTGGTATTGCTGTGGATGGTTACCTTGTAGTTTCAGTATAGAAGAGAGAACTATTTCCACATGAAGAAACAAAGGCTGGTAAGATGTAGTAGTTTTATGGGCTACAAATATGGATTAAGCCTCTGAACTCTAGCACATAAACTAGGGGGGAGAAAAAGGGCTGAGGTTAGCAGGAAGTATATGATCAATTGATTTTTTTAGACAATCACAGAATCTGTGAAGATTCTAGAAATATCTCTAAAAAAAACCCCAAAAACAGCAAAAGGAAAAGGTAAATGCCAAGCTTTCCATAGTAAAATATGAAACAGAGAACCCCCAAGAAAGGAAAATCCCCACAGTAACTATAGATTGAGATTGTGTATGCAGCAGGAAAATATTTGAATGCATTAAGGACTGAAAAATCCTACTCCTTCACATTTGACTCCCCTCCATTAATCCTTGAAAATACAGTAAATATTGATGAAGATATATCACAAATGAATTAGAAGAACATCTGTTAAGAAAGACAGATCCTGCAGCATAAATGTGTAGGTATAGCACATGCATACTTGCAATTACTCTTTCAAGTGTCAGAGCACCAAAAAATACAGCAAACACAAATAAAGACAGAAGGATACATTCTTTAAATAGGTAATGGGTGACTGCTTCACTGTGTTGTGCTTCTAAAACTCTATGCTTTTCAAAATGTTTTCAGTATACAGCTTTTAAAGGAGATTTCATTCAAAGGATGTATCAAAAAGAGCGAAACCAACATTTAATTTTCACCTAAAATTTAAAAATTTCAGCATTTTTTGCTTGTAAATGCAAACAATGCAAATCAAGAACATGAGGATCTCTTGAAAAACATTTACTAAGAGAACATTCCACCTTAAATGCTTCCATTCAGTTTAGGCTTTTCGACACTAACCTATATTTAAGAACAGTATTCTAAAGAACAGATATCACAAAGAGCCAGAGGTCACTGTGGGAGCAGAACATAAGTTATAGTAAAAATGTTAAATCTTGGTGATGAAAAGTGAAAGAATTCTTTCACTGTCAGTGAAAGAACTCACTACAATCTTCGTAATAATTAATTTAAGATTAATGATTATGTTCTGGATGTTTATCTACCTCTACTACATATGGTCTTGCTTCTTGATATTGTTTAATTCGTGAAACAGAAGAACCCTTTGAGTTACCACTATTATGTTCCCATTTGGCCTTTGATCGTTTCACTTCTTAAATTCTCCCACATTCATCTGATACCTGACCACTTGAATTTGTTAGTATAGAGCAATTTAACAACTTATAAAGCATTTGCATGTTGTTGTTGTTTGGTTTTTTTTTTTCCCCCTCGAAATCCCTTCTCGAACTCCTTGAACTGTGGACTCTGAAACCAGATACAAGATTTCTGCCATGGTCACAATGAAATCTCTTACAGAGGTAGAGTAACCTTTCCTCACCTTTTCTGTGCTCTTATGATCTTCCAAGGAATATATTAACTTCTTTTCCCTATTAGCACACTCATCCTCTGAAAATACTTAAAGGTTTGTCTGTATCAGATTTGAAGAGTTCTCAGGCATTTCAATATTGACAAAATTACTTTTCTCAAAGTGAATATGCTTTGACATAAAACCCTAAAATCCTCGACTAGCTTTTATAGTAATTAAAAAAAGTAAGTGGTCACTGATTAAAATATAAATAAATGTATGTTTAGAAAATTTATGGAATTGCCTGAAATACACAAACAATATAGCACACGTTCTTAATAAAACAATTCATTTCAGAACTGCAATTTCACAAAGCAAAAGCCATTCAAAGACAGAACCATCTGGATTTGTTTTTTTCTTTTCAACTGGTGAATAAAGAAAGAAAAGGAAGGATTCTTGATTCTTTTTCAGAGAAATTCAGGAATGAGTTAAAGACTGGCCCATTCAAAAGAGGAGCAAAGCACACATAAATGCTGAGTAACTACAGACATTGCAGCAAAATGATGAAAGAATTGAAGACTGGAAGATAAGGAGTAACTAAACACAAGCTAATGCCCTCTAAATGAGTACTGAGGAAATTCAGGCCACTGAAAAGCAGACTGCTCTCCAGTCCCTCCTTCCTGACTCTCCAATGAAAGAATTATCTCGCCCCATGTAAAGATGGCTCAGCCTCAGTGAGAATGTAACAAAGTGGGAATTATTGCAAGCAATAGCTATTTTACCAACTAAGTTTTGAAAAAGAATGTATTTTGTAAAGCTTATTTAGAGTTAGTAGCCTTCTTTCTTTTAAAAATTCTTTTGTTTACTGCATTCTTTGAAACCTAGTAGAAAGATACGTTTTTTTCTGCTAAGACCCTTGGTTGTCTATCTAATTCTCCCTACTTGAAACAGGGTAAACAAATGAGAAGTCTTCCTATGTGTAGGGGCTAGTATCAGCACAGCTGTCATGATGGCTGAAACCAGGAGGAGCTGCCATCAAAACACAGGATTTGGTATTTTGTCTCAGCACCCCTCCATTACTTGGAGACTTGGAGACTCTTTCAAGAAGGCATGTTCTTGCTGTATTATTTTATTTAATTCAGAAGGACGAGCCAGAGAAATTACATCTGGTACAACCATATATATAAAACATTGGTACTGCAGTATATGTCCCCTTCCATAACCTGTCCTTTCAGCCAGGGTTTGTTCTTAAAAGCATCTAAAACAGTACCATGCAATAATAAGTTCCTCACCTCACACACTTTTTTACTGTATAAAAATGTTTCCATTCTACATATAAAATTACAAGTGTTGTTTCTTCCTCCCTCCCCATTCATGGCTAGCCCTGCAAATCCTATCTGGCTCCTAAAAATAAGAGAGTGGTATTTTACATTTCCATTCACTGCTGCAATTTCAAGGGTTGCTTTATATCAAATAAAGCTTCACTTACACCTTCCCAATGCATTGTCTTTGGAATTTATGCTAAGTGATGCTTACAGAGTTGTTACAGTTCTTTCAGTTTTGCACCAAAATAAGATTTTTAGGACTTCATTTTGGTCCAGCAATTTGAAAAGTGGTAGGTCTGACGTGGTACAACAGCTGGTATGAATTTAGATATAGTTGGATAAAGATGACGACACTCAGCTCCTAGACCATACTTTTTTAGATTTTTTTTAATAACAGCCTACACATATGCAGAGGCCATTCTGTTTCAGACAACATACATGTACATACATGTAGCCTACTGTGGCACTTGAGGCACAGACTCCACTAAGTGGTGAAGCGAAGACGTTTATTGTTTCATTTTTCCAGCATATATAGTTTCTGTCTTTTGATCACGCGTTGTGCTCTTTACACAGATAGGTTACGAGTGGATGTCCATACACCGTTGTGAGCAATACAATTGGCTACATTTAAATGTTTATCCCGCCTAGATAACCAAACATTACTATTTCGGTACACTGCTGTCTGTTTCACACCACACACACATCAACATACAAGGACATTGTTTTACTGTTCGCAAGGCTTCCTTCCCATCAGTACAAGAACACTTGCCGAGCTCTCACTCAGCAGCGCGTCTCCAACTTTCTCATTCCCATAGCCTACATCACCTATTTCTAAGCCTTCTTCTGTAATAACCTCATCTTTGGCCATGGATGAGTGAGGTAGCCATGCTACATAATGCATCCACACGAGTCAGTGTTAGCTATCTCTCTGTGCTTCATCACCACTGGTTTGTGCTCTTGGTTACACAAAGGCTTTGTCACATGGGTTCACATCTTGTCCCACCCCGTTCATGGATGCTGAGGTGCCAGTAAAGTACAGCTTGCTCGAAAGTTAATTTTGAAGTCAGCACATGACCCAATATTTGAATGTGGGGAAGAAACAGGCTTTAAAAGTGCATGCTCAGCTAATTGCAGTGGAGGTAAGTAAAAGCAATTGAATTGTTTGGGGGAGAAAGATTTATGAGTGAAATTTTAGCTGCAGCCTTAATTGGATAAGGGAAATAATTATGGGACAGCAGTGCCAACAGAGCAAGTAAGATTGCTTACAAAGTAGCAAACATGAACAATATGTGTCTTCCTCCTTATAACATGAAAAGCGCCATCCTTGTCTGAATTTAAAACTAGTCAGCCTGTCAGCTCAGACTCCTAAATCTTTATTAGCTCATTTTCCCTTCTAAGTTCCATTTCTGTAAGGCATTTAAATACATGCCTACTTTTAAGCACAGAAGGGCTGCTGTTGAAGGCAATCTGAATTCCAAATTAGCCATATATATTTTAGTACTCTGCCAAACAGGAGCTTTGAATAACAGTATCAAAGAGTTGGATATTTTATGCCCTTTACATTGATTAACCTGAGATGAGGGTATGTCTGAAAGCTACTGCAGTGGCTCGTCCATTTGTCATACCAACTATTGACCATCCCGTGTTCTTTAGGGATGGCAGCTCAGAATAATATGACATCAGGAAGAGTGATTTATTGTATCATTTTTCTGATTTGTGGAAGGTACAGTCTCTTACATTCAGGCCCAGGATTTGATAAAAGCTTTACTGTAGTGGTTCCTAGTATTTATGGTGCAATATATCCAGAAGGGTTACAGTTGCCATCATGTTGCCTAATGCATTTTTCCTTTTGACTTTGAAATATATTATCCAGTTTGATATAGATGGAAAGGCCTGACTTGGTGAAGGCTACTGTATAGTGCCATAGCTAATGGCATGTTGATAATTATTTATAAAAATCAATAAGGGAAATGCAGTGCTCAGGAAAGGTGAAAGCTTGAAGATCCTGCAGACGGAAGTCCTTTAGCCTCTTCCTCGGGACAGTTATTTCTGCAGCAATGGGATAAGGCCAAAGTGAACAAGTGAACTTTCTCCCACTGCCTCTCTACCATCTTCCTCCCACATGTCGCAAGGGCACCTTTGCAAGCAGAAGGTTAGTTCTGTTTTTTCCACCTTTAATCCTTGACCTTTTGTCAAGACTGCAACCAATTAAAGTCAATTGGGATTTTTATGGGTTTTTTTTTTTGTTGAAAGCTGTCTACAAAGCTGGAGACTGAAAGCATCAACTCTTCACATATAATAGAGCACACTACAAAGGGCTTGTAAGCAGGAAAATTTTCAAAGCCTGATAGTCAACACATTTTTTAACTCCCTGGATACCAAGCAGCTTAAAGAAAACATTCACTTTCTCACTTTCTATTTCAGCCCATGCTAGTAGACAATCTTTTGATCACCTGCAGTAGCCTTACAGATGCAGCATTCTCCCTGTGGGAGACAGGAGGAGCTCATAGACCCCATGGAGAAGTCTGTAAGTGCTTTGCAGAAACCCCATCTGAATGGCATGTGCACCACCATAATACACCAGCGTGCGCCTGTGGTCCAGCCTGTCCTTACTGTCTCATTTACATTTCCACACCAAATGTACATTTTCAGTGGTGGTCACTTTTAAATTTGCTGATGTAGAGATTCCACGTGACCAAGGGATATGAAATGCAGTTAAACCTGCTTGGTTTTGTCATGCAGGAGAGAAACAAATTTGGGCAATTCGGTAGCTTCTGCATCCTGGAGGTCACCAGCAGATTCAGAATGGCACCACCGAATGTGCAAAAACGTGGAGCCACTGTACTCCTGACAAAAATCCTGTGGTTTCTGGGAGTAGCTTTGGTGAGCTGCACTGCGGTCATGCCTGCTGGTACGAGGGACTCAAACTCGACCTTCACAGAGAATTATTTTTTGGGTGTCAGATGGGCTCTATTTACTGCGTACAAGCTTTTGGACAGGAATTTAACTTTTGACCTTCAGGAAGCAGGTGAAAAAGGAAGGCGGATGTAATTAACGTAGCAAAAAGAGTGCGCAGCCAGCAAGACCAATCGATAGCATACTTTTTTTTATGTTCTGTTACAAATATGAGCTATGTACCTTTTCCCCAAGAGGCACCAAACTTGTTAAAAACAGTATTGGATTAATACTGAATGTGTTTCTGCACACTGAAAAGGGAAGCAATCCATTTCCCTCAAAATAAATTTCTATGACTTTTATCTACCATACATACATATTTGCAAAGGTCAACTTTCCATTCTTTAAAGTGTGTAATAAGTTAACTAGGATTTAGTTTATTTGATTAATCTAGATTTTTTCCTTAGGTTTTGTTCAAGGATTTTTTCCTCTTTTTAAGCATAATAGTCCCGAATCCCAAATTAATTTAGTCTACTCATCCCAATAAAGATATAAGGATCAGTCCTTATGTTTTATTTTAATGAGCATTCAGATGATACTCCCTCTGTCTACTGCAGAAACCATAACCTCTCCAGAGTTTGCTTCTGAGAAGTGGTGGTTTGAATTTGAATCATACATACTACCTGCTGTGCTTAGCGCATCTCCAAAGTTAATGACTGCTATTTTTGCCCAATTGCTTTCTGCTTGTGTACTGTGTGGAAAGAGTTGCAAAGTGATTTTAAATACTTAAAGAAGAAGGAAGGCGGCATATTATTTAACAAAATTATAATACCTACTGGAATATCTGCATTTTCATTACATCTAAAGGCTTCCAAATCTTGCTGCGTCTTGTTCTTAAATAAAACAAGCTATTAACAGGTACACTTTTGCCTGCAAGTAAAAATTAGTAGATTTTCAGCAACCCCTTCCCAAGGTAAGGTTAAAGTCAACGTACAATATATAGAGAGCTCTGAGCAGCAGGGAGGAAAGTAGGGAAAAGGTAAGCTACAATGAGGAGAAAACATTAAAAAACAATGTATGAGACAGAAGGAAATGACAGAGAATAGGAAACAAGATGTATAAATTGGGGAGTGGTTGTGTAATGAAAGGATTAGTTTGCACTGGAGAGAAGACTGAGATCAGAAAGCAAAAGAAAACAGTAAGATCAAAGAGAAAGATGCTGCGTGAACAGGAGAGTGTGAAAATAGTAGGCAGTGAAATAGGGAAGGCAGATGATAGAAAAAGGAAACTTCAGCAGACAGCTAATAATGGAGAATGAAAAGCAAAGTTACAAGTAAAATAACAAACCCTGAGAAAGAAATTGCCAAGCAGGAGAGTCTAGATCTGAAGGGAAAACAGTCTATTCATCCCTAGCAAAAAGGACAACTTTTGCCACACTCTAATGGTAATAGCAATGATAAAAGCTGCTAATAGGGAAGATGAGTGCAGGGATCACTTTTTGGTTTTGTTTCAAATATGGTATATGCCTGCTGTGAACTCAAGAAATGCAATTTCTTCCAGGTGATGACATCTGCATTACTCTCTCTTCCATATTTCTAACCTCCTGTATTTTAGGTTAATATTATCCTCTTCTCAAGAAGCTTTAGGTCTTGGTGTTTTAATTTAATAGTTCTCCTTAGATGAAACAATTTTGATTGTCTTCCACAGCATCCCGTTCTTGATCTAACCCAGACCAACAGCCATTCTAATGAAAAGCTTCAGTAATGGACTTAATTTTATAGAAACAGAAGAATCAGACAATCTAGACTGCTAAACTAAAGATGCTACCACTTTCCCTTATATCGAATGGGAGTCACCTTCACTTATTTTAATTTCTAGAGAAGGATCTTCTCTGCACCCAGGAACTCAAAAGTTCAGCTACTCTTGATACTTTTCATCAGCAAGAATCTCACTGTGGACTCATGGCTTTGTAACTGACCCTGAGGAGATGGAGATACTCCTTTGCTCTTTCTCTATTGTGCAGTTCTTCTTTTCAGCAGGACCGTTTATTTACCTAAGTCCTTAAAGAGATTATATGCCATTTATATACCTGTTCTCATCACACTGAGGAACAAAATTTACTTTTCAGACTGCACTAGGAGGACATCAGTCTGCAATACTGAGACCACTTTGAAGTGGGCCAACGCAGCGAACATTTTGGTAACGGCAGCTAGGATTTCCACTCACTGTTCCCTGCATAAACAATAGAATGTGCCACCTGAAGGACACAAATGAGTCACTGGCAGCCACCTTACACTGATAGGGCACGTATTCCTCACATGTACAAGTTGCTTTGTGCTGTTCCACAGTGAAATGAATCCCAGAACGGGCATCTGGAACCAGCTGTTTCCATTTTTCTGCACCACACTTTAGACTACAGCAGGTGGAAGAAACAGCTGGAAACCTTCTGGAGTGTCTTTAATAACCAATTCCACCAGCCTCAGCTGCAGAGACCCTCTCTGGCTGCTAAATTCCTTTCACTTGAAATTTATATAAAGGATTAGCAGCTGCCAAATCAGCGTAAGGCAACTGCAACAGGTGATGAGCCTTTCAGTTTTTGCAAGGAAATCCTAATCAGTCCGTTCCGAGTTAAAGACTCACCACAATTCACTTCTAATACTAGAACAAGACGTGTGGATTATGTCCGAGATCCTCAATTACTTTGTGAGTGCTATTTAGCATTTGCAGAATATAAGTATGCTGAAACCTCTCCTTTCTAGTGTTGGTTTGCATATTTTAGTCCCTGTTTTGTTAACACTCTGTTGGAATATGCTAATACCTTGATTAACGAGCTTCAAGATTCTGCTGCTGATAGTCTGCAGTTTGCTTGAAATCTCACAGGTATGAAAGGCCAAGCTGAAGCTGAACTAAATCTCTTCACAACACTTTAAACTGAGTGCCAATAAAATTCTTCACTGGTTACAGAATTATACAAGGGATTTAGTTAAACGTGTTTTGTAACAACTGTAACTTTTTCTCACAGAGCTTTTACAATTACTTTTACTCAATATTTATATTTCAGCCGAATTCAATGCCTCAGTGAGAATCAGGCCCTATAAAGAGCTAGTTCTAGCTTTTAAAGCCCAGGCAAAGACATACAGCAAGAGGGATAGAGGGGAACACAGCTTTTCTCTCACGTTGTTACTATCCCCTGGAGCAATCAATATGATTTTAAGCTGTCATACAGCAGAGGCTGCAGGGCTGTGCAGCTCCCTATTTGCATCACTGCTGCTGCTCTGTGCTCATGGCTGTTACCGGGCTTTGCTATAGCATGGTGTCGTGCAGGAACTCGTCAGAGAAAAAGAGGCTCCAATTTGACCGTCAGGCACATCACCGTCAGCCTGGAGCGGGTACCACGGAAATATCTGATACTGTTGGCATAACAGGAGGGTCAGACCTGTGGTTTGCAATAAGGAGCCTGCAATCATAATAAACTACTAGTTGAAGTGGGCATTTTGTAGTTTAGCCTTGCTGAAACTGAATCATAAATACAGCATGTGCTGCTGTAACAACACTGATGGGACTTGGTAGAAAGCTACTTCATCCTACTTTGTATATATTTACGTCTGTGTATATATATGCACATATTTACAAATATGTAATCTAAAAAATAGATTTTGTGAGCATGGTTACTTACTAATAAGTATTTAATTGCTGCAGATACGGTATTTTTGCCTCTAATTGTAGGTGTAGTAAAAATTATTACCCTCTATTTACTGGGATGCTGACTGCATGTAACACTGATTGATCTACAAAGCAGTTTATAAAGGACAGCAGATCTGCTCCTCTTAACCACTTGGCAAAGCAATTATACTCATTTTTTCTTGTTCAAAGCAGCAAAGAAGAAGAAAGAGAACACAGAATTAGCCTGGGCAGGCAAATGCTGCAACAATATAGATGATGAACAAGTGAAATACTCTGAAAACCAGTGCATTAATTCATTCTGCTGTCAGTACGAATATCCAAAGTCAAACTCAAAACCTTGCACTCTTCTTCCCTACCTCACATCTGGTGTTGCAGAGCTTAATACTAGCATTTAAAGGTGCATCGCAGCACACTTCTCTCCAGTTACTCAGAAAATGCCTTCTCTTATAATAAGGTTTAATTGCTTATCCTGATCACATACTTCTGTAATGTATTTTATGGGATTGTTGAAAAAATATGACAAACGTCGTAGAGGAAGTTTGGGCTGAACCTTCCCACTACCATCCTTCAGTTCCTTCTGCATCCCTTGATGTTCCTCCCCCACTAAACACAATCACCAAGGCTCTCTGGGGTTTTCACACTTCTCCTCCTCAGTCAGATTTCTATGACAGAATATCTTTTCCAAGCTCAAAATATTCAATGAACTCAGTGTAAATTCATGAATCCCTTCAGAATATCTGAGCTATGTTTTCCAGAGAATTTACTATTAGTATGGAAATGTTTGCTAGCCTCTATTTGTGAAAATGTAATATTCAAAGAATAATTTACATAACCACCCACATTCATATTTGAGGAACAAATATTTCTCCTAGTAAATGTATGGGTCATGAACATGTATTTGAAAACAAAGCTGAAATTTTCAGAGAACCTTTGGATATCTAGGCTCTATTCATTTAAATGGTATGAAAACCTCTTTGGTATGTAAGCATTTGCAAATTAGCACAATAGTGATTTCTATTTACAACATTACTGCAATGAAGATGTGTTACGATTAATATGTTATTCCTGATAGCCTGCACTTCTAATACTGCCATGAAATACCACAATGAAGTTAATGTTATCCACAAATTCTGTTATAATATTTTCAGGTGTATACTCAAACATCATGTGTAGAAACCGAAAGTAGCAGTTTTCACAAAACAGACCCATAGTGTCTTTAATAAGCACTTATGGAGTATTGAAGGCAGAGGAACATGAAAACCAGCCTAAAATGCGTTGTAGTGCAGATGTTGTGTTATGTATGCTTTGCTTTCCCTTTGCCCTGGGCACATCCTCATCTGCTTGCAATCAGGTACATCCCGATAGCAACTGCAGCTATTATTTAATGGATAAATTCATGTTGGGCAAACACACATATGAACTCTATAGATGATTCTTGCTTGCCTCCAGGTTTTCTGTGTCACCTACTGTGCTTTGGCATTATGTTGCTCTTCAGCTGAATTTACAGAGTTATCAGGGCAAACTTAGTGTATTTGGCAGTAGACCAAAGGTATGGAAAATGAACAAAGACTTTTTGAAATAGTGGACTAGGCCCTCCGTTCAGTTGCTTCGATTTATGCTGGCAGCAGTCCTGTTCCATAATCGTGTCTTTAATCAATCAGTCTTTATTGCTACAGCTTTTGTCACAGCAACTAAATAAAAGCACTATCCATATACTTACTGAAAAGACACTGCATTTACGTGAGCCTCTGAACACAGGTGTTGTTCTGTTAATGGTCCGTAGATAACCAACCATCCAAAATTCAAAGTCTGTGCTTATTCTTAAAAAAAAAAGAAAAAGAAAAAGAAATAAGTACAATGTCTGTGGTATAGATTCTGAAAACAATCTCTTGGGATCATTACCATTTTGACAGCAAGATGAATATTTTAGAAGTGAACTTTTGAGCTCACTCAAGTCTCAGAAATATTTGGATCTATCATTTATTTGAGGGTAGGTTTTCCTATAAGTGGCTAATTAGTGAAGATGGATGTTTGTAAATGGGTGCTCTCTCCTTGTGCATCCCTAAATCTAGGTTTTATTAATGTGAAGACCATAACCCTTTGTGAAAAATTTCCCCTTGTGGGGGTAGTTAGGATGTCACAAACAAAAGGTGACATTTATAGGAGGTTCAGGTTAGAAGAAAAAGAAAACTCCTTTTGATACACAAGTGTTTGAATGAGCACAACCACATAAAAGAACAGAAGGTGGGCTAATGCAATGACGCTACTGCACTGAATATAGAGCTTGCTACCATTACCTATGAGTGTAAAAGAAAATGGCAAGTAGTTCCTGCTTAAACAGTAAAAGAAGTGGTTAGCAGCTTTCACAGGGAGAATAAACAGCTGAAATGATTCTAGCTCATTTTGGAACAACAAAGCTCTGTTTGATGTAGAAAATAAATAAGCTACCACCTTTTCACCCTCTTTGATCATTTAAGATAAGAGACTCAATCTTCTAATTTCAGATTGCATAATTCGAAATTATTAGTAACAAGAGGAACTGAGTAAAGCATAAATATGCATACATCTATATTATACTATGTAGAGTATTTTAAAAGATAGCATTTTATTTTAAAGTAAATTATAGTATTTAAAACTATAGTAATTACATAATTTTAATACACTCACACACATACATATAAATGCAAATATGCATACATATGTAAGTAGTAATGTGAAGACAGCCAGGCTTGTAGAATAAGTATAAGGCTTGCCTGTTGGATTTATTTATGTGACAAGTCCTAGGATATAAACTTTGAAGCTATTGTGTGTGAAGCAATTGAGAAGTTCAAAATAAGGCAGTACAAAAGCATACTTTCAATTCTATACTTAATAGTGTGGATGGGGCACAAGGATTTCTTACACCACATGCCTTTCTGTGTAGGATTATGCTTTGTCACATACCAGTCCTTAACTGATGCTTCAGCCTCTTTTTGTACAACACAATCCTACCAAGCTCTGTCTTAATCCATTTGCTCTCAGGCAATAGCTGAAGATTCCTCTATATGGTTTAGACCTTCATAAGTGATGCGCAATAGTGAGTGTACTGCTTTTAAAATACCTTAGTCTAAAGGGAGAAGAGTTCAAGGAGAAGCTGCCCACACACTCTTAAAACACTTTTTGAAAGGACCTCTACCTGGCTAGCACTCTAAAATGATGGTACTCACAAGTATTGCTCACTTTCAAAAATCTTCTATTGCTTTAATTTATAACGCAGCTGTTTCACACCTTTTCCCAGTGAAATGAACTCCCGAGGGCAGCTGGGATGCAAGGACACTTTTACCACTGTCCTCTTGCTTCCAGGCAGTTCACCAGGCTGACTCCAATTGCCACAGGTCACTTCTACCACATAAAGGTCTATTTTTACTAGTTCCCTCATCCGTCAGGTACATGGAGGAGCTGCCTGTTGTGTCTGTTAAAGTACTGGCCACACAGCACTGCCATCCTGGCCAGTCTCCTGAAACAAGGATCACTGATCTGAAAGAATGGACACCTCCGTGTTGCTAGGACCTTGAAATCACCTTCAACACAAGCTGGATTAAGATAAGTGGACAAAAGAAAGTTGGCTACAAAATCCAAATATGGACATTATAGTTACAAAACACTTAGCTGAAACACATAGAAGAGCGACGTTGCATCCAGTTGTGTCAAGGTCTAATTCAGAAGGTCTCTCCCTCCTTTTCTAAAGAGGGCTTGTTCCTCAAGTTTTCCAGATATTCCTGTTTTCTGGCTATTGACTGTTCCATCTTTCTGCAACTGCTAATGTCCCTTTTGAATGTCTCCATTTTTGATTGAATTATTAATAAGTCATTGGCCTACTAAGGATAAATGTACTTTCTCAATCACTGAAACATTTGTCACAGTTTGAAGCCCATATACACTTTGAGTTTACATTCTACATATACTGGTACCCCACACTTTACACGCACACCTCAGCATGATAAATTAACACAGCTCATTTCTGACTCTTGACTCAGGCCAGCTCTACAGCAGGTCAGTCCCTTTGATGAGATAATGGATTTGTGGAGACTGACCTTCAGCCATGCCTTAAAGAACACCTTGACAAACCACTCGCAGATGCTGCAGCTAAAAAAAGAAAAAAAAAAAAGGCTTTAAAAGCACCGACATAGGGGTAAGTTCAGATCTGTCAGGTCTTGTGGTCTGGCACGGTTACATGATTGACACCTGTGTTCTGCTATCACCTAGGAAAAATTGCTTCCCCATCTTTCTGCCCAGGAAATATATCTGTGCACTGCCTTGTACTTGCCTACAAGAGTTATACATCCTTGCTCCTCACTATGTGGCCAGACCATTTAATGAGATATAACAAAATGTGACTGTTGTGGATATCTTGTGTTTTGTGTCATGCTTTTCTGTCTCAGTGTTCAGCAGTGAGGAACTTCTTTTGGTATGCCTTTTAACACATTTTCTCAAGGCCAATTTGAGGGTTTTTTGATGAAATCTCTAGGAAAAAATGACATTGTGGTTCTACAATTAAATTGGAAAATATTCTAAAAACTTGGTTAGCATTGCACAGAAAGAAATGTAGGAAATGACATTCTGGGAGAGCAGAGTTAGTTAAGAAGAAAGACTTCTCTCCTTAGCCTGGAGGGTTAAGATACTTCACCAACTATCAGCTTGAGCAAATATTTATTTTTATATATTTGAAATATAGCACAGCATCAGCAAAACAACACAGCCTTATCTCTGACCTCTTGCCCCACTTGTCAACTCAGCATACTGGGTAAGTGACTCTCCTGAGAAATAAAGATCCAAAGAGCAAAGGATTTATTAGGAGGCAGAGGAGACTGTTATCTTTCCATTTGTTAGCTATGTCCCACAATGTCTTCCTACCTGCTCAACTTTGTAGCTTATTTTTTAAAAATAATGAAGTTTTTCCTCATGTTGAGATGGAACTTCCTGTGTTCCAGTTTGTGCCCACCACCCCTTACCCTGTTGCTGGGCACCACTGAAAAGAGTCTGGCCCCATCCTCTTGACACCCACCCTTTAGATACTTATAAGCATTGGTGAGATCCCCTCTCAGTCTTTTCTTCTCCAGGCTGAACAAACCCAGGTGTCTCAGTCTTTCCTCACAAAAGAGGTGCTCCACTCCCTAGATCATCTTCAGAGTCCTCCACTAGACTCTCTCCAGTATTTTCTTGTCTTTCTCAAACTGGGAAGCCCAGAACTGGACACTGTACTCCAGATGGGGCCTCACCAGGGCAGAGTAGGGGGGGGATGACCCCCCTCGACCTGCTGGCCACGCTCTTTTTAATACACCCCAGGAGACCATTGGCCTTCTTGGACATAAGGGCATATTGGTGCCTCATGGTCATCTAGGTCATTGGTGAGTATGTTGAACAAGACTGGACCCAATACTGACCCCTGGGGAACACCGCTAGTTACAGGCCTCCAAGTAGACTGTGCTGCTGATCACCACCCTCTGAGCTCTGCCATTCAGCCAGTTCTCAGTCCACCTCACTGTCCGCTCATCTAACCCACACTTCTTAAGCTAACCTGTGAGGATGTTATGGGAGACAGTGTCAAAAGACCTGCTGAAGTCAAGGTAGACAATGTCCACTGCTCTGCCCTCATCTACCCAGCCAGCCATGTCGCCGTAGAAGGCTATCAGACTTGTCAAGCATGATTTCCCTTGCTGAATCCATATTGACCACTTCTGATAACCTTCTCTTCCTCTACATGGTTAGAGATGATATCCAGAATGAGCTGTTCCATCACCTTTCCAGGGACAGAAGTGAGGCTGACTGGCCTGTAGTTTCCTGGGTTTCCTTCCTGCCCTGTTTGAACACACAAGTGACACTATCTGTCCTCCAGTTCCCAGGCACCTCTCCTTTTCTCCATGACCTGTCGATGATGGAAAGTGACTTTGCAATAACATCTGCCAGCTCCCTCAGAACTTGTGAATGCATTCCATTGGGGCTCATGGATTTGTGGGTGTTGAGTTTGCCTAAATGATCTCTAATCCAATTCTGCTCAACCAAGGGAAAGTCTTCCTTTCTCCAGACTTTTTCTCTTGCCTCCAGGGTCTGGGATTTCTGGGGGCTGGCCTTAGCAGTAAAGACTGAAGCAGAGAAGGCATTCAGTAATTCCACCTTCTCTGTATCTTCCATCACTAGGGCACCCCCCTCATTCAACAGCGGACCCACATTTTCCCTAGTCTTCCTAGTCAGGATGTACTTGAAGAAGCCCTTGTTGTCCTTGACATCTCTTGCCAGATTTCATTCCAGAAGGAAGGGGAAAAAGAAAAATGAACCTGCCAAACTCCACGGTTTTTAAGTAGCATCCACAAAATCAAATAAATTAGACAAAATGCTTCCTCCACAGTATAAATCTATACAACTTGTCAGAGGTGTTACTTGTCTCCAGATGACCAGTCTGGAAGAAAAGCCCAAACTGCATTTCTGCCATCTGCTGACCACACTGATCATCTTGACAGGCCTACAGAATGCCTAATTCAGTTCAACAAAGAAAACTGTGGCTTCAATGAGGAAGTACATTGGAGGTATTCCGAGGCAGATCCCAGCAGTAGAAATCAGTCCAGTTTAATCAGCTGGCACAAAAAATCTGTAACAGTGGAACTGAATTCAGAGTAAACACCTGCCTTTTTCTCCAGACTTTTCTTAACAGCTAGGCTACAAACTTTTGCTGGTGCCTGGGAATTCAAATAAAAGTTTTACTGATTCAAAGCTCAGGGGACTCCAGCCCCCTTCTTCACTACTACAAAGTTACACATTCTCTTAGATATGATTGTCTAAAACAGTAAGAAAAGGGAAATGCTATGGAATTGTAACAATTTCTAATATACCCTACATGGCTCAGAATCTTCCCACAAACCAATAAGCATGCACATTACTAAAATCAATGCCAAATTAGCAAATCTCTCTAATTGGCTGTTCCTTTTATCCACATCTCATATAACCAAGGAGACAATGATATCTCATCTTCACGTCTCCTTCCCATCCCTTAACTCCTTTTAACAATGTGCCCCAGACCTCTTTCATCTCCATCCCCCTGATGATTGCATGACCCATTTCATTTTAAATAGGAGCCACTCCTTGTTAGTGGAGTGATATTGCACTTATTAATAAGCCAATGCATTTATTAATACCTGATCTGTGTCTACAGCATCAAAAATACTTAGGTGCTTAACTTCTCTGAATCTAGTGATTGCTAGATGGCTAAATGGTCTGTGGATGAGTGCCCAAGCACCCAATTAAGAAGCTCATGAGCTTCTCATAATCCCAAGAACTATTATTTTACCTCACCCTTTTTGAAATATTGCTGCCCTCATGCAGGGCTACCTTGTCACATTCAGTTAAGTTTCAAGGTCTGTAGTAGGACTTTGAAACCCATCTGAATAGCAAAGCAGAGAATGGATGTTTACACATTCTTCCTGACTCTTGGTTTACAGAGAGAATTGAGGAGTTTATACAACCTCTTTTCATAAAGCAGCTTACTCCCTGCTGTATACGTGGCCAGTAGAGAGTAGAGACACTTGCTGAATGAGTTTTCTTCCATATAGCTGACCTTACACTCCTTTATATGAACAGGGGCCAAGGCAGGTCTGTGCCCTTCTTTCACTAAGCTATGTGGAGGTGCCCACCAGTACCTGCAGATAGGTTTTGGTTTTCTGTGTTTAGCTGTTATTTTTTTCTAGATTAAAATCTTGGAGAAAAAAAAAAAAAAGAGTTCTTTTCCACAAGTACTTACTGGTTTTGAAAGGTCCTGAAAACTTGTATTTCAGGATACTTTCTCATGACAGTTATTATTGACACAGTACTGAAAATATTCTGACAATAGCAAACCAAACCAAATACCATTTTCTGAAAATACAGGCAAGAGATGTTCAAGTACACAAATGCACAAATGCTTATTCTGTTTATTTTTCCTGGCATTTTCTGGCATTTTACCTTTAAGGCAGTCGTGAGTATATTTGCCATAGATTGCATCTATATTAATCCTCCCTACATGATTATTTCAGTTCTGTGATCACAGTGAATTATGGACACACATCCCTGGGGCACTCAAAAAGAACCTGCTGTAGTATGATCTTCTGTAACTACAAGGGTAACTAAAAGCTTTTCACACTGACTAGGTAGTTGCAAGTTGGAAATTTTCTTTATTGCAGTTTACCCAAGCTATGGAATGAAATGCAAAACACAGTGTGCTAGACACCTCATTTCTAAGAGTATACATACGTGTGTGTGTATATATATATAAAAAAAAGAGTGTATAATTATGCCAAAATCTGTTGTCTTCACTTATATAAACTGACAGGAAAGAAGTACAAATGCATACACCGATACTGTTTTTCACTACAGCTATTAGATTTTTTTTTTATTGGTACAATTTAAGTATGAACTCTTTTCCTTTAACATCTTAGGAAAAAAGATACAGTCATAATTTTATAATGTTGTTTTTATTGTCTAGTGCTCTATGTAGAAAATGCTGTCTGCATGTAAAATTGACGTTGAATTTACTGGGAGATTTTTGGGGAGGGCTTTTGATTGACCCTTATTCAGAAACCAAATTTTCTCACATACACATGCTAAAAACTAACATAGTGTAATGAAAGCTATTCATGACTACACTTCCTAAAATGAAGAAGTATACACAAACTACTTCTGATCTTGTAAGGTCTTAAATTTTGAGAACTGCTGATTTGCA
>JAOXNO010000013.1:87350422-87394819 GCA_028565335.1 Limnodromus scolopaceus
GCCATTACCCCTTGTCCTGTCATCTGTAACTTGGGAGAAGAGACCGACCCCCGCCTCTCTACAGCCTCCTTTCAGGTCTTTTCCATCTCCTCTAAACATTTTCTTTGTGGTACTGTTAGAACATGGAAATTTGGTCAGATGGCCACACATTCCTGGTTTTATCAGCCCTTACACCATCTACCATATGCAAATCCACAATCTCATACAGAGGATCCTTGCCCGAGTAGTCTGCTGTCCTTTATGGCAGTTGCCTACTCCCTAGCATGCAATCACCACACTCATTCACAACCTCTTACTAAATTCTCATTCACCTACCCTCTGCGTACAGGCTCACTGCTTTTTTTTTTAAATAAAAAAAGAAGGGATTGATTGGGTAAGTGAGGTGCTCAGATATTTCTCTACTTTATACTTCTGTTTTCAGTACTAAGTAAAGTAAAAGGTGAATATGATTGGTCAATTCCCTTAGGTTACACAGTTCTTCCCAAAATGGAACCACTTTTTTAGATTTGCCGTTACGTATATATGCCCTCACATTATAAAATTCTCATTCAGATGGGGCTCTTGTTCTGTGATGTACACATTCAAATTACCTGAGTGGTTTAAATCTTTAAAAGATCTTTAGCTGTGAGAAAGGATTGTCATCTCTTAAGTATTTTAAGTGTTCTAATAAATTAAAATCATTCTATTTCACACAGCCCCATTGTGGATGCCTTCCTGCATCAAAGAAAGATGCACAGTTTTTAAACACTTCCAGTAGTTTCACATTTCTCAGAGCAGGCTACAAAGTATCAAGCTGCTTTTGACAACTTGTCAAAAAGTCTTTCTGGTTCCTTTTCCATTCTTTCATTTTAGGGACTGGTAGACATTATTTACTTCTTGAGACGTCCCTTGTCAACTTTCTTAAAGAGCTTGGAGTGAAACTATAAGCCGTGAAATGTGTCACTCGGAAGAAATATATTTATCAAGATCTAGCAGCTGGATATATTGCAAGGTGCTATTATCTGTTCCCAATCTATTATTTGTGCTTAAGCATGACTTAAAGCTGAGTTTCTTTTAATTTGTTTTGGATCACGCAATATTATTTATTCATTGCATCAGAAGGGTGTTCAGATTCTCGAATTGCAGAATTTCATCCTGCTGTGAGAGAAGCCACACACACAGACCAGAAAGTCTCTTTGTGATTGAAATTATCTACCACAGTACAACTTATTTTTCTAAGAGTTCTCTGAAAATTGTAGCTATTGTATTGGGTTTGTGTGGCAAGGGTTTGCTAGCAGGGAAGCTACAGAAATGGCTTCTGTGAGAAGATGCCAGAAGCTTCCCCCGTGTCCAAAAGAGCCAATTCAGGTGGCTCCCAGACAGACCCACTGCTGGGCAAGGCCAAGTCCACCAGTGATGGGGGTAGTGCCTCTGTGACAGTGTATTTAAGAAGGGGAAAATAATGGCGCAATAGCAATTGCAGCTGGAGAGAGAGAATACGCGAGAGAAACAGCTCTGCAGACACTGAGGTCAGTGAAGAAGAAGAAGGGGGAGAAGGTGCCCCAGGCATCAGAGCAGAGATTCCCCTGCAGCCCGTGGTTAAGACCATGGTGAGGCAGGCTGTCCCCCTGCAGTCTGTGGAGATTAATAGCGAAGCAGATATCCACCTGCAGCCCATGGAGAGACCCCACACTGAAGCAGGTGTATGTGCTCCAAGGAGGCTGTTACCCCGTGGGAAGCCCGTGCTTAAGCAGGCTCCTGGAAGGACTTCTGGACATGTGGAGAGAGAAGTCCACGCTGAAGCAGGTTTGCTGGCAGGACTTGTGAGACCCACACTGTAACAGTTCATGAAGAACTGTAGCCTATGGGAAGGACTCACATTGGAGAAGTTCGAGGAGGACTGTCTCCCATGGTAGGGACCCCATGCTGGAGCAGGTGAAGAGTGTAAGGGGTCCTACCCCTGAAGAGGAAGGAGCGGCAGAGACAACATATGATGACTGTAACCCTCATTCCCTGTCCCCCCATGCTGCTCATGGGAAGGAGGCAGAAAATTAAGAAGTGAAGCTGAGCCCTGGAAGAAGGGAGGGGTGGGAGGAAGGTGTTTATAAGATTTGGTTTTATTTTTCATTACTGTACTCTGATTTGATTGATAAGAAATTACATTAATTTCCCCAAGGTGAGTCTGTTTTACCCACGATGGTAATTGCTGAGTGATCTCTCCCTGTACTTACCTTGACCCACGAACCTTTCACTTTATTTTCTGTCCCGTTGAGCTAAGGGAGTGATAGGGTGGCTTTGGTGGGCACCCAGCATCCAGCCAGGATCAACCCACCACAGCTATTATTTCCAAAGTCCTATGCAGAGTAATTGCAAGCTAAACTATGTAACTAGTAGGTAAAAGCAACCATGCCAATGTTCTAAAAGGAACAAACAAAATATTTTTATCTGCATGACTACCTACACAAAAATACATATATGGTGTATAGTTACATGTCATTCCTCCAGGATCCACCTTACTATGTTTGCAACAACGGAGAGGTATTTACTGGCAAAATGTATGGATATCGGCTGATTGAAGTGCTCTGCAAGGGCTTGAGAAAGTTATTATTTTATTGTCTTTGCTTTATGTTACAAAGAAAGGGAACTGAAACACAACAAGGTAAGGGAATAAAGAATCCCTGTCCACCAAGACCCTTGTGCCACTGCCTGAAGTACAGGATCTTCCAGGTGACTACACCCTCCATGTGGTTAATAGGTGGCAAGTCCAAAAATGCAGGGCTCCTTAATTAAATTAACACAGAGACATGATCCTCAAATTGTTCGTTGATACTGTATTATGATAGTACTAACATCCTGCAAAGAATAAATATTACATTGTGGTGCTTCCTTTGGCTGTATATATACTACAGCCATACAATTTCATTATGAAATCCTGGATAAGATTTATGACCACCCGTTGCTGTTCTTGTTTACATGGGTAATTTCCTTACTTTGCTTAGCAGGTTTGAAAAACTTTTGTCTAGAGCCCAATATGCCCTGTAATATCATTTCAGATCTATCCAGGGAAACCTTTAATGAACTAGAAGTGTCAAGTATCACCCTCTTTCATATAACAGTTTAATATTCAGACTGAATATTACAGGGAAATGGATTAGCTTTCCTTGATGTTTATGAAGTTGCTGTAAAAGCAGATGGATAATCACTATAGCAACTTAGCACATCAGGAGAGAGCCACTGAAAAGCATTCCATAATCAGGACCACGACCTTGACAGCCCTCACTTTCAATTGCCTAAGCAATATTTTTCATCTGTTATAATCAGGCAAATTTGTTGCATGCCAGTAAACCTAGCTGGACTACCCCGAAACACCGTCTGTGCTGGAGTGAGCAAATCTAAGAAAGGTCACGGATCTCAGTTGAAGATGTTTTATTACATTTTCCGCTATGGCATCTTATATATTCTTGTATTTCAAATTGAGTATACTGACACAGTAAAGTAGCAAGAGGATGTTACATATCTCAAATTTAGTAAGATACCATCTCTCAAAACTTCTTCATAGACAAACTGAGACAAGCAGGCCAGACAAGTGGACCACAAGGCAGACTGAGAACTGCCTGACTTGCAAGGCTCGGAGGACTGTGATCAGTGGCACGACCTCCAGCTGGAGACTCGTCTGTAACGGTGTACCCCAGGGGCTGATGCTAGGGCCAGTACTGTTCAGTGGCATCACTGACTACCTGAATGATGGGACAGAGTGCACCTTTGGCAGGTTTGTAGATGGCATGGAAGTGGGAGCAGTGGCTGCACAGTTGTGTTGCCATTCAGAGGAACACTGGCAGCCTGGAGAAATGGACTGACAGAAATGTCATGAAGTTCAACAAAAGAAAATGCCAAGTCCTTTAATTTGGGAGAAATAGCCTCACAACACAGTACAGGCTTGGGCCAAGTGACTGAAAAGCAGCCTGGCAGAAGAAGACCTGGGTCTTCTTCTGTCCCAGCAGACAGTTGAAAAGAAGCCAGCAATTCACCCTTGCTCAATGGTATCCTGGCCTGTAATAGGAAGGGTGTTGACAGTAGGTCAAGGGAGGTGATTCTCCCCTTATACTCAGCACTGGTGAGACATATTTGGAGTCTAGGTCCAGCTCAAGGAAGACAGGGATGTACGGGAGCAAGTCAGCAAAGTGCCACAAAGATGTTTAAGGCGTTGAACATGTGTCATATGAGGAGAAGCTGAAAGAGCTGGGACCTGATGGGGGGAGTGGTAAAAGACAATGGGTCCACACTCCTCTTCTCAGTGGTGCTCAGTGACAGGAAAAGAGGCACAATAAGAACAAATTGAATTATGAAAATTCCACTTAAACATAAGGAAAAAACCTAAACACTCAACAGTGTGGGTGGTTGAACACTGAAACAACCTGTTCTCCATCCTTCAAGAAATTCAAAACCCAAGCGGACATGGCCCTGAACAATCTGTTCTAGGTGACCCTACTCTCAGAAGACAGGTTGGACCAGAGAATCTCCAGAGGTGCCGTCCAACCTCAGTGACTGATTCTGTGATAAGGCATTGTGATAGGACTCTAACAGAAGGAGTTGATGTTTGATTTTCTGCAATTAATTTTCTCATCCACAGTTGTCCAGAAACCTTTATCTTTCATGTTGTAGACTAACCTGATGTCAACACTATATCCCGTTCTGCTCCTCCTCTTGTGATAGGGATCATTATATAACTCTATAATGTGAACAGAAATGAAAAAAATCCGTATCACAACATTATTAGTAAGAACTGTTGAAAGAAGAAAGGAAAAATAAGGAATGAAGTCCAGCACACCCTTCCAACAGTTGGTATGTGTATCCCTCCTCTCTGAAAAGAGCCATTTCCAGCCCCAAAAGGGAGCAGACAAGTATATTCTTCTTTGAACCTACTGGTTGAAGGCATGAACTATTTTACCTTTACCATAATAGGATTACCAGTGAAAAACTCGAGATGACTCAGTGGCTTAGCTGAACTACTCTACAGGTCATTTGAGCATGTGATGACCAGTTTCCATGGAAATCTCCATGGATTATATTTTCTCTGAATTTCTGGTATTTCTTAATATTCAGCTGAGGTGAAAGTATCACACGAACAGGCCTCACAGGTTTCACAGATTAACCAGTGAGTCTTGAGTATTTATTTAGTGCTCAGAGAGATTTACCTACAAATTGACGCAGATTTGTCTCTATCTTACGGACAGAGAAACACAGACACTGAAGATTCAAGTGACTCATTCAAGGTAAGAAAAGTGGCTGACAGCAAGGAATGGCTATGCCTTACTCCAGTAAGATAACCAGCAAACAGAAGTCTCTCTGCCTTCTTTTTGTGCTTGGGGTGCATGCTGAAAACAAATAGCTCTGGTGTACATTTAAACAACATTAAAAATTGATCACCTTGTCCTAATTTAAAAAAATCTCCATATTCATGAGATCTTGGATAAGGTGTTGTGGGTTTGTTTTTTTTTTTTTTACTGAGGTCAGCAGTGATAAACCAACAAAAACCCTTACTTAAAACCAGCAACAACCCTTTTTTCACATCAACAGCTGCTCTTTGAATAAAGACAAAACTTCTAACTTGTGGTATTGAGTTGACGAATGGAGACTTTCCTGGCTGAAAGTAAAGATGCACTGCTATCACTTGTTTGTACATATGGGATGAATTATCCTTCTTCCACAGTAGAATGAAGAGGTAAGATTTTTTTTTCTTTAAAATAAACCCTTATTTTTTTAATTCCCCATAGAGAGAAAGTGAGAATAAGTCAGTTATGGCAGAATTTGTCATGCTAAGGGACAGAGCATAAATCATCCTAGAACAGTGACAGTGTTTGATGCTACACCATGAACCTCCCTGGGATTCCCTAGAGTTAATTTTGATCTGAAAAAGCCAAGAGGCTCCAAGATACTCTTACCACAGACAGCAACCTCCGAGTATTCCTTTTGATTACGGCAAAGCAAAAAACAGGTGGGAAAAATACCACCATTTAAAGAGAATTTTGTATCTGAGTAAATGAAGTAATTGAAGCAGTGACAGAGTAACAGGCCCTGTCTTTTAACATAAAGACTGGAAATAAGAGACTCAGCTCCTTGAAGTAGCTGCACATTGTACATTGCCAGTGGGCAATTTGTCCCCAGTGTGCCTTCTTAAATCCTATCGAGTTTATACTGCATTGCCCAATCTTGCTCAATTGCCTGAAAGAGCACCAAAAACATACACATAAGCAGTCTAGAAGTCCTTATATTTGCGGCTTGTTTTATGTATAGCAGACACACATCTGAGCACCTTCCAATGGTGCTGACATTAAAAATAGCTGGTTTTGAAATAATGATTAAAAATGTGTCGACAGACATATTGCTTTCAGGTCATTTTATACAGAAAGAACTAGTATGCTTCACATTTACTCTGGTCTTTTCCAGATCAAAAGATTGCTTGCTTTGTAGTAAGTATGTGCAGCCTTCAAAAACATAACTAAATAAAGAGTTTTCAAGCTGGGTGCCAGGCTCCAGGCCATCCCCAAGATTGAGAGCTGCACAACTTTGCTGCTGTCCCTGAGAGAGCTGCCAGCTTGGGAACCAGCTTGCTTCACCTTCACCCAGGGCCATCAAATTCCTCCTCACAGAGATACTCCTCTGGAGCACAGAAAATCACCTGCTGGCAGTTCCACTTCTATGGTTCACCCTTCCACGCTTGGCAGTGAGACCAGGACAGTTTGCATTACAGTGCCACCGACTGGAAAGGGTTTCCTTCAAAAATATGTGATACTTACAGGTAGCAAAACCTGTCAGAACTCTTAGCTATTTGGCTAGTATATATTACGCTCATCATATTGCCTCTAGTAGACTATGGGGCTTCATGGCACCTATTAGAAAACATAGAACATGTAAACTTGAGCTCTTCTTTGATTTGAAATTCAGTGATTATTGTTATCTTTAAAAAGCAGGTCTCCAGAAGCACCCTATCATTTTTTTTGATGACCCTACTGACAGCTGCATAGAGCCATATAATATGTGTATGTATACCTTTAAAAAACACTGTATTACTCTAATCTCCTCCTGTTTATTCAGGCTGTTCTCTTTTCACGCTATTATACGTGCAATTGGAGCAGATTTACTACCTTCCAGTTGAATATTAATGCTTACTTATTAACAAAGCTCGAAAGTTTTATTACAATGGGAGCTTTATTAAAATAGCCTACTGAAAGAATTAAGATGTAAAGGTAACAATAAAAAAGTACACTCCTAAACAGCCATATCAATATATTCAGCACCTTTAGAAACTGTTGTGAAAAACACTGAAAGTTTTATTTCCCTTTTACTGCTTAGAAAATAACATTAAGAAGCTTAATTGGCTTTCTCAAGGTCACACATTTAAGTCACTGACAGAGCGGCGATTGCAGGGTAGAAAAGCCAAAAAGTACTGAATGCGACCAACCATAGGACTGGCACTAGTGCCCTAGGTCTAAGCCGTGCCTGCCTACTCTTGGGATAAATATAGCAAGTTGTTTCTTCCCTTTTTCCCTAAAGAACGAAATGATTTGCAATTTCTGATGGCTGCTGTGAATTTGGTTTGCTGGAGCTTCGGTGGCTGAAAATGAACCAACAGCAGGTGGCAGCAGTTTGTCACGCTTCCAGCCTCTTCTGGGTTCATAAGCAAGAATCTCTGGCTACATAAATAGCTTTCTGCTTCCCAGATTTGTTCTATATTTCTGCAGAAGATAGTTTTGACTTTTCTGGAAAGGCTTCCTACCAGACTTCAAAAAAAGCTTGGTAGTGGGTGAGTCTTGGTGATCCAGGTATGCCCAACCTGGCACTGAATACATACTGCTGGCCTTACTGGAAGACTGCCTGTGTGGATGCAGAAACAGTAAGTTCCAGGATGCTTGGGTACAATGAAGAAAAAAGGGTCAGATAATTTTCTGTCGGTCACTTGAGTATTACAAGAATACCTTGATTTACATGTGATGATCAGAATGACTTATGCAGACTTCCAAAGCAAGACTATAAACCACTTAAACCACTATAAAATGAACCTCTTAAATGCAGTGTTTAAGTATCGCATTTTCCTACATCAGAATACATGCCTGTAATGTATTTTTTGTTTATTTCCAATTAACATGCATGGTTTCTTCCTTCTTAACTTGCATTTTATAACACAAGCAATGTCTCAAGGATATGTAAGCTAATTGTTTTGCACTGAAATGGCTGTGTTTTTCATCTGTTAGCTACAGTTATTGTGTGCAGAAAGGCTGTTAAAACCTTAGTAAACATTATTAAGCACAAAAAGAATGATGATAGTTCAATGAGCACTAAGCTGTGGACTAATGGAAGGATACATGGTACGATGCAAGAACAAGGGGAAATGACAAAAGGAATTCCACATTTGCAAGCAAGCTGAGCTTTGTGAAATCTCTAAAAGATAAATTCAGCAGGGTAAGGAGCAATTATGCACTTGCTGCAGGTTCTGCTTCTCAGTAGAACAAGCTGATTCTAAGAACCCTAGCAAAAGCTCCTAATTTTATGTCCTTACTAGGGGCAAAAAGCAACAAAACTCTTCAAACTCTTATATACATACGTTATGATATGTAGAAAAGCAGCATAGGCAAAACTATGCATTGTCTTGCTTCTATTAATTTACAATTTTTATTATTTAATCTACAGAATGCTTACTTCTCCACTCAGAAAAATGGACTGTAGAAATGCAGATGTAAAATCAGTTTCTTTTCACATATTGATAATAAATAACCCTTTTGTGCTCAGTATGGACAACTTTTTATCAGCAAGACACATCATTTAAACACAGCACCTTCCCCTAGTCACCTCAAAAAACTGAATTGGAATGTACCTCATAGAAGTATTCTTAATGAAAGGCAACAGGCCTTACTAAACAGGGAAACCCTCTCCCAATAAACCAACATTCCATTCCTGTTTATTTCAGTGAATTCCAGCATGACTTTGCTCAGCTTAGTTCACATATCTTGATTTATTTTTCTTCTGTCCATCAATGAGGACAGGGATTTGCACCAGCTCTTCAACGTACTCAAACTGACAGAGAGCCAATGTTCTCTGATATGCAATTAAAGATGAGCTTGTGGTGGTATAAAACAGAAACAGCCCACTGAATGGTGACATTTTATTTTACTTTTTTCCTGCAACATCAAGGGGTCGAAGGATGCAAACACTTGTATATTGCTATTTCACTATTTTCTAATGCTAAAAAGGATTGTCTATGCTCTCCAAAAACTGCCTCATCAAGCCAAGTGTAGCAGACTACACTACTACACTACTACTGTCAGCGTGGTTTGTGACAGTGGAACCAGAGATGCTGGAGCTACTTTCCATATTCCAAACGTGTGCATTGAAAAGAGTCTCTGCAGCTTTCCAGCAGCTCACATGCAACGAAAACCAGTGAAGACGTTGAGACACCACTTTCCCTTTTTTCTGACTTCCCTTGTGTCTCATGCATCTTAAGTGCTAGAGGAGATAGGCTACTGCAATTTGAAGCAGTACAAAAACATCTTTATAGAAGTGAGTTTGCAGGCTGGCTCATTGCAAAATACATGGAAAGGTGATACCATGAAGTTTCTGGTCCCTAATTTTAATTTGTTACTTAGGAGAAAGGATGGAAAGGACTGGCCCAATTAGTCTGGTTGGATCTAAATTTGCATGCTGTGTTGGAGCAGTGTTAGCTCCAGATAAACAGTTTCTTTAGCAGTTTAAACCCTATTTTTACATTCCTGTGTCTCTAGAATATTTATTGGATGCTCCTCCCACCCAAAATCTAGCAGTCAGCAAAATGTTAAAATTATTATACACAGCTATATAAAATAACTGCCTTATTTCAGCCATCCACATGATATTCCTGACATGAGATTCTAAGAGCAGCTCTTAGAAGCATATGAGCAGGCAGTTGTGATGCACTGCACATAGACTAGATCACAGTGTTATTTATACATCAACAAGTGTATCTATTAATGCCAATTAGCCATCAATTTGTAAGATCTGACTTGTGTATCCCCCTCACTTTACATCATTATGCTGACACACTCAGATTGGCAGCTCAGACTAATTAAAACGAGAATTAAGAACTAGAGAAAACCTATTTTCTTCTAGCATTAAGAAAAAATAAAGTAGAAACCATGACTGAAAGACCCTTATTAAAAAAAATATTAATGACACTACAAAATAAACCCAGTTACAAAATAAGCCCAGTTAATATTAAAGTATCATAGCCAGTTGCACAAAGTATAGATAATTTGCCTAGCTGACTATTGTTCCAATCATCCTTATTTCCTTCACTATGTTTTATATATATGGCAAGAGTTGCTTTATTTCAGGTTTCTAGGCATTTTTGAAAGGCCATTATTACTACACACACACTCTAATGAGTACAGTGTACAGAATCTTAGCAGTAGATGAGAATGAGTAGATCCTAGGAAATGCTCTCTCTGCTGGCCAGGACAGTCTTGATGGTTTGCCTTCAGTCTCAGGGCAGGCGATTGTCTGAAAACTATCAATATTACCAGCTCTTGTTTCATATGAATTCGTGTTTTCCTAAGAGATTGTGCCTTTTCTTCACATCAGTGTAGGACTGGGAGGGCAGCTCTATTTCCTATTAAAACTTTCTCCCTCAAGGCTGTGAAAAGCGACCTCCAAGCCTCTGCATGTGACCCTTCAGTTCCCTGGATTACTGGTGGAGAAGATTACCTGGCATTTTTTCCAAAAAAAATTCATCTTTTTGGTGACCAGAGGAGAACTCCCACATACGCGCTTACTCCCTCTTTTTCTTGGTGGGGTACTGCCTACTTTTTGGAATGACTTAATGTAGTCCCTGCGGTATCTGGCACAATCCAGCATCTACAGAGAGTAGGATATGAGCTATCAGAGCTGTTGCTGTTTCAACACATCACACGCATTCATCCTACACTTTCTATTTTAACTATTTACTTAGTGCAGTGAGGTTCAACCCCTTCCTCTGTGCTTACATTGTTAGGCAGACTTGCATTTGACAGGTAAAGAATAAAGTACCAGATGAACCGAATACGCTGTTTGTGACCCATGAAGGAAGATCAGTAGCAACAGGCATGTCAGGACTAGATTTTAATAGGTAGCTCACAAGAAGGTTACAGTTTTAACAGTTTTTAATGTTTGTTTGAACCAGTCCAAACATTCTTTGCACAGCCCATCAATAGGAGCAAAAGCAAGTTCATAGGCGTTATTCTTTTTACAGCCTGATTTTGAGGGAGAGATGCAGAGATCATAGGCAAACTCCAAGGCAACATGTATCTTCCTAAGCCTGAAAGAATTACATTTTGCAGAAAGGAGGACAATTGGCAATTATTTAGGGCTGTTTCGGGACACTTGTCACATAATGTGTCCAGCTTAATTTGAATTGTCTTAAGTACTATTCTCCTAGCTATTATTAAAACTTAAATTTCCTTTAATTCACCTTTATTGAAAAAACAATGCAAATATTAATGTTCTTGGGTTTTAACATCAGTGTCTTTTTAATTACACTTTTGAGATACTTTGCTGAATTTGAGAAGAGGAAGTCTGTTTTAATAAAGTTGAAGCATATTAAACTGAATGTGTATGTCCGTAAGGATCAAGCCCGTAAGGATTTAAGTCTGTTCTTCAGCACCCATGCGGTTATAGTAAAACTAGATCCCAAACTGGTTGCTGAGCTGCAAGAGTTATTTGCTTGACATAGGTTCTGAAAACACTGTGAACTGAATAACTGAAATAGTAATAAACCCAATAAACTTGCTCATGTTCCCTGGCAATTCAGGGAAATGCAGTGTTTTCAGTAGCACAGGTCACCGCTCCACCTGATCTCAGACAGAAGCTGCACTGGTGGGATGGCAAAAAAAAAGAATCCATTGCCAAAAACAGACTTGGCACTTAGAGCCAATGATGAAATGTCTTTAAAGTACTGACATTTAAAGCAACCATACTCTTAGCTGAGAATTAGTTTATTCTGTACTTCTCTGACTTCCTTAGCCTTACCACTCTATAACCCAGCTGTCATGCAGCTGACAACAGGCCCATTAACTCAGCCAAATGATGGCTTTCCTATTTTCAAACACAGCAAGCTCCTAAGTATTCAGCCTCTGCTATCAACAGCTGAGTGTCAACTTTCATCAGCAGCTTTAAGCCACTCAGCTCAGTACCCAGTAATTTACTGGGTTAAACAGATCACTGTTTTTCACTGTACTCCCTATTCCTTCCCCCCAGTCCCAGCCAAGAGGTTTTCATTGACCTTTTAAATGCATGTTGGTAAAACATACACTTGTTCAGGAAAAGATTCACACGCATATATGTTTAAGACACATGAGAACCCCTCAATCCAACTTAGCACAAGTACCTGCCAGAATCAGGACAAATCCATGGGAAGCGGTGTACTTCAAAGTTTTCTGCCTCACACTTGGTTTAAATTCTCTTGTTTTCAAATATATTTCAAAGCATCTGTGCTGTGTTACGTTCCAGTGCACTGTTATCTCTTAACAGATTCCTACCTCTCTGGTTTGAAGTTGCATACACAATACTGCTCTGAAGATGGAGCTAAAGATTTTTGCAAAGTTAGAAGGAACTAAACACAAATAAAAAAGAACAGATAAAAAGTTTTCACTGCTTTTTCCCCTTGTAAAGGACTGATAAATAAGCCATGTTTTCCTGACTGCAGCTTATAGAGTTGGACATCTGTAGCTCATTAGCTGTCTACAACTGTCATTCAAATCAATTAATTGAAAGAATTAGGTGCTTTCTAAAAGAGGGACAGAACAAAAATAATTTCACATTTTCAACATTTCTTTTAAAAGTCTTTCTGACATTATTATCTGCTAAGCAGACTAGCATATTGTTCCAAACCTTTTTTCTTTCCTTTTTCTCCTTTCTCCTTTGCACTATCTAGCGCTTGCTTTGTACGTCAGAAATACCCAATAGTTTCATTCCTACCCGAAGCTTTCATTTTTGGAGAGGGGCATTTTAGACCCCAGACTTATGAAAAGGCCCCTTGGATACTCTGTTTACAGCACCCTGGACAGTGGCCTAGCATTTTAGTACTACATTTTCTACTTGGCAGTTCTAGATCTGATCACAGTTATTTTAAATATTCTTTCCATGCTTAATGCTATGGTTTTCAAGGATATTTTCCCAGCATTTTAGGTCTCCTAACAGTTTTCCTTTGCGAAGTATCTTGCTTATATTTGATCCAATAAATTCTCTCCATGTTTAATCACTTTACATACTGCTGGGACTCTGTGTTATTCTCTCTATGTTGGATATCATGACAGGAAAACTTGGACAGTCTTCCATAATAGCAGTAGAAGATGATGACAGATTTGAGTTTGTATGAATGCAGCCAGAAACTCCATAGCCTGCTGGCACAACTGTCATGGCAAGGAGGACTGGACAAAATGAACAGGAAAGAATTCAGTTTGCACAACTGACTATAAACTCAGCATTATCCTCTGACTGCCTAACTCTGTAGTTGTACCTGATGTGCTTTTGTGTAGGTGTCTGTAAGTAAGCACTAGTGCATTGAAAAACAGCCCAGCTATCCTGCTGCTACCATGCTGTGCAGTCTTTATAGACTAAGATAGAGTCCCATTCTATGGTAAAGAATTAATTCCAGACATTATCTCTTTTGAATACTACAACTCAGTCTACTTCTGCCAAAATCATGCAGTTCTTTTTAATGGTTCCCATTAGCAAAGGCTATAGCCTACTGTTCTGGCCTAGGTCATGATAAAACTGTTGTCGAATCCTCTCACGCTCAAAGCTCCTAGGCATCAGAACCAGAATAAAATGAAATGAAACTATTTGATCACTTGCCATGGGACCATTTCACAAGTTCGCAAGTCCTACCTCCACTTTGTCCATTAGGTTCTTTGAAAGCTGGCTTAAGCTCATAGGTTTCGCTATCAGGTTCTAAAAAGCCTTTCAAACGGGTACAATAAAATTAATCAGTGCTAAGGACTATAGACTCCACAAAGAAAATGGGAGTTGTAGTTTTGTAATACCTTTCACACAGTACACTGCAAGCTCTATTACTCAGCACGTGCTGCTGGACACAACGCTCAGGACATCCAAAACCAATGTCACGTACAAATTAATGTTTCAATATGTTTGTCTTTCAGTCTCAGAGATAAGTTTAATGTTCATGAGAGAAAAGTGGTCAGACAGCAACATAGTTAAGAAATAAAGACATGGTTGTGGATTGAAATTTTCTTTCATAGGTGGGGACAGTTTGGCAAAGAAGCTTATAGCATATGGGAAAATGAGAACATGAAACATTGCCTACTAATCATTGCCAAAGTTCAAGTGGAGTGGCTGAATAAATGCATTTGATGAGGTACTACAAGCAAACTGTTTTCATTCAGGAGAACCACCTGAAATCAAGATATTTTTCCAGTTTTGTCTGAGAAAAAATTAACAATTTTTGCAAATCTTCCCTGACAAAAATGAAATATTTTTTTCACAAACCATGTTCTATAAAATATATCTCATGGACATCTGCAAACTTGTAGTGGCAAAGATAAAACCAATTTCACAAAGTCCCAGGAACGAAGAAAAACCAGGGAAAGACGGCTTCCAATACAGTGATGGATCCTTAATGTTTGCCTCACTATCTATAGTTAAATGAAAAATTAATTGCAACCCTGGCTGAAACCATTTACAGGCAATGTTTGCACAGTAGACTGCAAAATTGCTACACACTTCCTCTGCTTAAAAATTCTAATGATCTTTATTACCTAATGCGTATGTTAAAGTTTTAAAGCTCCACTTACTTTTTTTGAGAGATACTCTGAGATCTTCAAAGGAAATATGTATTTTAGAATCAAATTACTTTCACTAATACTGTTATTTATACTTGACAGGATAATAGGAGACAACTATTAGGGGCTTTCAGATGATGAACATTAGTTCTTCCAAATACCTAAGTTAACTTGGCAAACTTTGCCCCATCTTCAGTTCTGTTTTTTTTTTTCTTTTCTTTAAAGCAAAGTAGCATTTCTAGAATAGTTTTGCCTAATGCACCCTTGCAAAGAGGACAAAACCATAATTAATATAATCAGAAACAACACAGCAGAATTCTCTGCCTGTTCTCCCTAAAAGCATATCCTCCAGTTTAGGTGAGCAGTTACTAGACACTGTTGTGTCTTTATCTTGGGAGCCAAAGTGCTTTTCTAGGTTAAGGATAATGCTTTCAGCATCCTGCAGGTTTGACTCCGTTTCTGCCAGATTTTTAGTTTGGAACAGATGACAAGTGTTTTAAGTGTTTTTATTTAAAGTTGGGTACTCAAAACAGTACCCAATTGGCCCCGTGTGACTTTAAACTGCAATGGAAATACATGGCTGCACCAGGTCTGCCTCTTTTCTAAGTCAGATGAAGAACTCAACAGGATCTTTAGCTGAATGAAGAAACGATCCCTATTAAACACACTCAGGATGCTGTATAGGACTTTATGTCTCCAGGATCCTAACTTTTACCGGCTAGTAGGGATTTGGAATAACTGATAATTAGGTCAAATCCATGCTAAACCTTGAGTGTTCAGGACTGCTTTACATTTCAAGCCTATCATTGCAATGAAAGGATTCAAAATGTAAAAATGCAAACTCAGCTAAACCTTTTATGCTCAACCCTGAAAGCCATACATGGCTGCTGACTTTAGACCACCCAGGAAGAGGTACAGGAGCTCTTCAGACTGATAGTGTTTACAGTGTCCCTCTCCTGCTCACAGCGGTTTCTGTGATGGCTTCTAGAAATTCTAGTGGCACCAGAAGTTTAACAGTATTTTCTGCTTCCTAAATCATTCTCTGCTTGTTCTGAGGAATTATATTTGATCTGCTTAGTGGTTATAGATTTCAGAGAATGAAATCGTTCCTGAAGCTGTCAGCTTCTTTACGGAAAAATCATTTCTCAGCACATCCTTGACCACCGGCAGAGGGGAAGGCCACAAAATCACGCTTGCCCAAATCACCCTGCTCTCCAACAGACACTGTTGAATTAAGGTCCATAGCTTTTTTTTTGTTGCAGAACATGGGGCTAACACCTTGCTTTACAGTGTGTTTGATAAATAAAACCACACTTTAAAAGACTTTTCAGGATTAAGTATTTGAAACAATTTACCTTTTTATTAATAGGGCTCAGCCCACCAATCAAAAAGACCTTTTTAACAGCTTCACATAATAAAGATATTTTATGAAATGGATTTCCCCCCTTCCTGGGGCCAGTGGGAGGCAGCAGGGACAAGGAATACCAGGCTAAAGAGGCCTCATGATAATATTAACTTGCAGTCCAATTTAGGAGGGCTGCAGGTAAGTCACACCTTTCTAGACTCCAGGTGGCCCATGTGGTTGCACTGTGACACCTTCAGCTTCACAAGCTCCTTGGGGAAAGCAGAGATTTTCTATCAGTTGTGAAGGTCTGTGACTGCTTAGGGTAACCAAATGTTTTGAACACTAAGAAGCAGTTTAAACATCCTTGGCAAGCTGCATTACAAAGTACGAAACAGAGGAATACTTGCGTGTTTAAGATGTGAAACATAAATACCAGAAGACTACCTCAGAATAAAGATTTTCATAGAGAATTCTACCAGGAATATCTGGGTCTGAAAGAAATCCAGCCTTATTCATAGTGTCCCAAAGAAGAAATATTTATGTCCTGTAAACACGTATTAGAAGCTAGTTGCCCTCATTATTTGTTAAAAATGAAATATAAACCCTTACTACTTCTTGAATTCATCTCCAAGCTCTTGCTGTGATTTTGTCTGTTAGATGAAAGAATTCCTCAGTGTCAGACTTGGAGCCATAAAGTGAAACTTCAGGTTACTCTGTTCTGTCTCCTGCTTACAACTCACTCACCTAATCACAGAAAAGAGCGGCATGCTGAATAGAATCATAGAATCACTTAGGTTTGAAAAGACCCTTAAGATCATTGAGTCCAACCATAAACCTAACACTGCCAAGTCCACCACTAAACCATGTCCCTAAGCACCATGTCTACACGTCTTTTAAATTCCTCCAGGGATGGTGACTCAACCACTTCTCTGGGCAGCCTGTTCCAATCATTGGCAACCCTTTCAATGTAGGAATTTTTCCTAATATCCAATCTAAACCTCCCCTGGGGAAACTTGAGGCCATTTCCTCATTTCATATCACTTGTTATTTGGGAAAAGAGACCAACACCTTTCCTCCTGGCTCACAACCCTTGAAAGGACTGATCTTGCTACTGTCTGATCACACTTTGGTACTAGCATCTTCAGTACAAAAGTTTCAAGAGTGGCTCACCCAAATTTTGCAGAAATCCTGGTTCTTGACAGAAGTTCTCCCTTGAGACTGACTGTAATTCTTATTACCAGTTTGAACCTATGTTTGTCAAATATGCTCCTCTTAATGTTTGCAAGCAGGAAAAACTAATGTACAGAACTACCTCAGCCTTGCCAACAACCACTGCACTGGAGTGCAAACAAGTTTTATAGTAAAATGCAGCCATCAAGCCTTTGTATCTTTTTTAGCTTGGAGACTGAATGGTATTTTTATTGAATGTGGCTCTTACAATGGTCAAAGGCTAATATTTTATAAACCACTCTTTTTTCACTGAACATTTCAGATTATTTTCATAGGCTCAACTCACTTATATTTCTGCCTCTCACCATAACTGCTCTATTTCCCATCTGAAAGGGGGTCCTGACACATAATTTGCAAGGTGCTCCTCAGCTTTTGAGAGGGATGTGCTGCTGCTGTTGCCTCTATGCTGGCCTGTTCACAGTCTGACTATATAGCATTTTTGTTCTTTAGGAAGAAGCACCTTAGTTGTCCCATCCTAGGATGAGTTGATAATTTTAAAAATCCCAATATTGAAAGTTTTAGACCACTTCTATTACTATGGTTTTGGTATCTATACTTGAGTAGAGAGATGATAGCAAATAAAGAGAAAAGCGGCGGATAACTATTATTGTGTTATGACCAATCCTGAGAAGCTTTCCAGAAATTTTATCAGCTCTTCACCATTTGTGAAATATTTCCTCTGGTAACCACGAGGTTCCCCACATGCCTTCTCTTGTGCATTTTCTCCCAACTAATCTTCCATGTTTTTCTATTTTGTTCCATGGGGAGACACTGTTCAGCAAGGAGCTGTGGTTAGTAAGGAATCTGTGCGTGTCTTACAATGCACGTGTTTTCAGCAGCTGCCAATGATACAGAGATTTCAAAGTTCCCTGCACATAGGGGTATGATAGAAAAGATTTCCTGTAAAGGGAACAAAATAAGAAAGCAAGCAAGCTGAATTTCCAGATGCTACTTTTAGATGAGATTCTGGTTGCAAGCACATATGCAGTCCATATAGTAATTAACTGTTCCAACACAGAAACTAGAACAATAGTGCAAAGGATGCTTCTGTTAAAGTCAGCTAAAGGTTAAGGCAGCAATGATTAAGCATTGAGAATCAGAAATACTCTGCAGATAGGCTATATTCAAGATAGAATCATTTTTAGTTTCTTTTTTTAAAAGAATAAAAGCAGAGAGAAGCAAGTCAGAACTGCTGAGAATTTGTCTGTGCCTTTAGAAAAATAAAAAGTAAATGCATGAAATTATAATAGCACACTATACTATTTAAAACAAATAAACTGATTTCTGCTCATCATTTGCTGAAGCGCTTGCAAAAATATCTGCAGAGAAGTCTCAAAATCTAGGAGATGCAATTGAGAATGAGTGCACCAGTGATCTTCACGTGTGGAAGACACCAGTAACATTTGATACAGAGCAAGAAATTCTGGAAATGTTTCTTCTACAGTTACAGAGTTGACATTGCACAAAGAATTACTAAAAATTCCATTTATGCAGTAGAAACAATGGGCCCCATATTGCAAAATCTATTTTTTTCAACGTCAACATGTGGGAAAGTACTGACTTTCATGAGTTATGTTTTTACTTCCTGGCTGGTTTTGTTATCTCATATTAAATGTCTCAATTCCCTACAGGAGAGAAAGGAAAATATTGAGGGTCAATTTCTGTAATTTCAGTGGCTTTAACAGCATTGTTTGAGTGAGTAACAACAGGATGAACACGAACAAGAACAGAATTCCATCCTGAAGATATTTTTGCTTAGGGAAATTAGAAGACATTTAAATTAAGGATTTAGTTAAAATGAAAAGTGTTTTATGTTTCCCATCCTACAGCGTCTCACAGGTGCAAGGGAGAGCTCTGTGTCACTACCTGACAGTCCCCGTACTCGTGGAAACTGCCAGGGGCATTCTGAATAGACGTTACCTGGGCTGTGCACACAAACCTAAATTTGGACTTCTATGTAAGTAAGCATTCAGAGCTTGAGGAAGAGAGAGAGAATGTTTTATGAAGGTATAGCATTTGAATTTCTCAAGGTTATTATGTATTACCATTCTCTTTTGCTTATTGTTTTCACACTCTGTAATAATGGAAAGAGCTGTCATAGAATAACTGTAGGAAACTAATTGGGAATCACTCAGAGTTTGATTAATTAAGTGTAATTTCCTTTTTGACATCTTTGAAAAGAACAAATGCTTTCCTACAAAAGTAAAGTTGCTGAGTTTCATTTTATCAGAGTTGTTTTCCTCTGACCATAAATGTTTCAATTCCCTTATTTTTATCTCGCATAAAGTCACAATAAACTGTGTATAATCTCTGAGCTAAATCCACTGCTATGTTATATCAATTTAATGCCTGTATAACTCAGTGAAATAAAGAGAAAACATCTACTGATTTAAACATACAAAACTGGTTATATGCTGCTAAATTAATCCTATAATATAATACCCATATATTTTGATTCCAATCCTTGAAAAATATATTGCGTAAAGTGAATAAAGAAACTAATAAAATTTCCTTTTATTTTATACGTTTAAAGTATAAAAGTAAACTAAATTTTGTGCTTATTTTTAATAGTTTCATATACTTAAAAAACACACAACTAAGAGACAAAACACCAAATGCCATTTTCAACGTATATCCTAAAAAATTAGCTAAATTTGTGTTATCATTATTTTATTGTGGTTAATTTGGATCTCAATCTGAACTCCTTTCAGGGAGAGTCGATTATATTTGCTCAAACTGATTCTGGATTAAGTACAAAGCATTCAAGCTATAGGAGTTAAAGAAAGGACAGGATGAGATACCTTTGTTTCAGTAAAGTTCTTTTTCAGTGTCAGAAGTGAATTTTTCCTGCAATTCTACATTATTGTCACATAACAACTACAGTAATGCTAATAAATGTGGTGCTTTTTTCTTCAGCTGACTTAGTACTGTTTAATTTATGTTTTTTTATCAAAGTCATGATGTAAATACCTGTGAATTGTGCAGTTTCGTATGTTCAGCATTTTTTGCTTTACCAGTGAACCACACATTCCTTTTTTTTGGGTGTCCAAGGATATCAAGATTGTAATTAACACTAGACTTGTCAAATTCGCAGACAGTATAAAAGATGTCCTTTAACCAGCATTTGACTTACAGATGGGTGCACTGACAGTGAACGTTCAAAATGCATATGAAGATATGTGTTGTGAACTGACATGTTTCAATCTCTTAAGAGAAACGGAAATTGATATTGGGATTTTTCAAACTCATTCAGCACAGGGCTGTGTTGCCTTGTATTGAAGTCAATGTACTTGACTGATACTTGCATGTATCAGACATTTGTAAATGTGACTGATACTTTTAAGAATTAAGTTATTAGATTTTTAATGTATGCATAGGGAGAAAATGCATATGAACAAATTTGGACCTGGCTTAAAAAGAGAGAATTTAATTAAGGTTAGTATTTTCCACGTTAAAAACTGCAAATGTAGGACATAACGACCAAGGAATAGCAGATAAAGTAAATATAAAAAGTCAGGCAGAAGACTAACAGATGAAACATCTGCCTAAGAAACTGGCCAGCCCACCTCATGTTGCATATGCTCCACTTTTCAAGTGCTGCATTTAAACTATTCACAGAAGTCTTCTTCTCAGATGGCAAATTTTTCCTAAGAAAGGAAAAAAAAAGAAACGGAAGAAATATTTAAAATCTTTCCTGGTTATAAAAACATCTGTGCCTGTGCCATCAATTTACCAACACAAGCCATACAATGAAAATTTGAAATTTGAAAATCAGCAGCCCCTTTGCCTGCTGCTACAAGTTACCAGAGAAATAAGCAGGAGTGCAAGCTTACTTGCTATCAGCTGCCCTGCAGTACCAACTTGTACGTCTGCTCTTGTAATACACAACGAGTACAGTAACACTCAATGGGAACCAACATATGAGAGATCAGCAGACCCACTCACAGTCTTTGGTGATACTCAGTATCAGTAAGCGTAGGAAAATCTATTTCCACCTTGAAAATAAAAAAGAAAAACTACAATTGCTTTGAAGCCGTTTTACACTTGACATATCAGTCTAATGAACAGGGGTTTGTTTGCATTGAAATGCAGTGGCACAGTCTTGGTTTAGGAAGGTAGCTTCATTATTTTAATATTTGATACATCATAAGCAAGGCACTCTCCCATGTAACACATTTTTCAGAATATTACTGTATTTAGTCTACTTTTCTGTGGGTAAACTTCAGGAAGATGGTAATTTTGAGAGAAAACAAATACAAGAATATCAGAAAGTGAAAGCTCTGATGTTTACTGTTGTCTTTCCTAAACTAAACCGTGTATTCAAATATGGGTACATTATACTTGTGACAAAATCTGTAATGTGAAAATGAAATTATACAAGAACAACTCATTCTTGTTATAATCACAGAACACCATACATCAGAGGCATTTAATTTATATTGCTATAGCTTGTCAGGGATAAAAATGGTTCTGAGAACTCTCTTAAGAACTTATGGTAAAAATAAATAAATGTCATGATCACTCAGTTAAAAAAACAAGCCTATTTCTTCAGAATTATACAACAAAACCCCACAGAGATTATTACTTTCTTTGGAAAAGAGAGATGGGGAATATAATATATAACCCTTCATCCTTGTTAAACCTGACAATTACTGTCACTAGCTCATATATGGATCTTCTCCTTTTGTCAGCCTTACATTTTGCAGCTTTTTGATGCACTGCTCAGACAGAAACATTTTAATAAAGCTTTGGTACTTGTGTGTTGAATTTTAAGCAAAATTACTGTTCATGAGAAATGGATAGGGAGGGGAATCTTCCCTGACAAAGGACTGTCAGAGAAGATCCGATCTCCAGTATTTTATCTTCATCAGAGGCCTGTACTCAAGGTTCTGATGATAAAGATACTGCTTTAAAAAAGCAATTACTAAACATGCAGGTGCTCAGTTAGAAGAGGAGGAAAAGGGGAGTACTGCCCTCTCTTTCACAGTCAGTACTTATTGGTGGTGTAATTTTGCTACTTAATTTGTTCTCTCAGTCTGCAGCTAGCAGTTTCTGGATGGCCTCTGCCTGCCATAATTTTATCCCAGTTGTTACTAGTCAGCCAACTAGCTACAATGGGTGGGTAGCAGATTTGTCATTTAAAGCTTTCGTGACTTTCCTTCAGTATTTTTTTTAATTTCCCTCCACAAGCCTCCCTCTCTCAAATGGCAACAGGAACACAGATGCTAAAAAGTCTTGTGTGCAAGAATGAAGTCAGTGTTCTCTCAATAACGTCAGCCCAGTGCTCTACAAAGATACGGCGGCTAGCCAAAATGCCGTCATACCTTCTGTAAGGTATATCGGGGATCCCGCTCTTACGCTGCTGTTACATCACTTCCTACTAATGTTGTCACGTCAAAGAATGTGTCTTGTTCTGCAATTACTGCAGAAGCAGCAGTGATCAGCAACTGCTGTTGCTTCTGCTCTTTAGCTGCTACCTGTTCCTCTAAGCAACTCCTAGCGGCTAGAGTATCTCCAGAATGCCCTGAGCTACCAGCTGAGTTTCACAGCAAAGAAGAAAACTCTCCTATTTTGTGTAACAGGCAGAAAATGGGATATTCACACCCCATTCTTGCAATCCTCCTTTTTAATCCTTCTTAGACCTACGATCTGGCAGCACCCTACTGGTTCCTTATTGATGATAAATTCCATCAGGGCACTTCTCAGTCCTGCCACTACCATCCCTTTTCCAAGAGACATCCTCTCCTCTCGGGTGCTGGCCATCTGTCAGAGAGCTGCAAGCAGGAAAATTCCTGCTCAAACCTTAATGTCTGTTGTGGGGTGAAACATATAATACCCTTGTGAGACTGTTGACTGTTTTGTTCAAAGATATTTTTCCTATTTACAAATGGGAGCTGTGCCCTTTCAGAAAGTTGCAAGCACTGCTTGCTTTTGTGACTGGAGACTCTGAATGTACCAGTGGCTACTCAGACCACAAAAACACAATGCTACCAGTTGCTGGAGGCATTGTATAGGCTGACTTTGAAACAATTCAACGCAGTACTTTACTGCAAATATTGACTACCTGGTAAAATATAATTTTTCCTTAAAGACAAAATGAATACTTCAAGAAATCCACCATTCCTTTAGTTTCCTGAATTGGCAGCTTTTGACTGTGCTCTGTAACATTAACTTAAAATAGGCTGTAAGGGTCTGGTTCACTTCAGGAAGCACAGGATTGCTCTCATCTTCCAAACTTCTGAGTTTTAATCTGCAGCTAAGCTCTAAGGTCACTCTGCTCTTAACTTTGGAGATCACTTTTAATCCATTTTGAATTTTGAATTTTCATTGCCTAAGGTCTTGCTTCTCTTCCCAGACAAATTCACCAATTTTCCCTGTGATTTTGAAGTCTACCCTGAATATTATCAGCAGGTTTTATTGGGTTTGGATCTACACTGCTGTCATACTTTCATTAACAATAGCAGTTAAGTTTTCTTTTGCTCTATTGTCTTTTGCTGATGAAACGAAAGGTTTCATATTCTGGCAAATTAATAGCCCTTCTTTCTGTACCCTAATAGTGTTATATCCTTCAGGTACCTTGTTTGTCTTCCTTCCCTAAATCATCCTCTGAATGTGGTCATTCGCATGAGGAAAATTGACCATTTCCATATTCTCCCTAGGGACAGCAGAATTGCAAACAGTGGCTGAAATATGTAATTGTGTTCTGAGTTTTAATGCTGGGTTTCTGCTTTTGGGGTTTTTTTTCTCCTTGATCTTCAGCAGTCTGCAGCAATTCCATCAGACTAAGAAGATACACAACCAGAAGAGCTTGCCTTGCCAGGAATCCAAAAGAGACTGCGTTCCTTAACAGCCAGCTTTCAATCTCCCCCCCCCCCCTTTCTTTTTTTTTCCTCCTGTTCACTAGTACTGCTTACAAGCCCCGGTAATGATCCTGGAAAAATTGCCAGATTTTGATGCCCATTCAAGGATGAGGCTTTGCTCCACTGAAATCCTTTCATTAAATCAAGTTTTTATTTGCTACAGAAGCTACATCAGCCTGCATGTTGTGCTTTGTAACTGTTTCTTGTGTACACAGTTTGCTCTCAAGAAGCTCAACTGACTCCTAAAGGAAAAACTCCAATTTCCATGCTTGCATAATAAATACATCTTATTAATAATAACATAAGTATACATTCAAAGTGACTACTAAAACTGTCATTTGACAGAGTAAAGTGTGTTAGTAGCGGTATTTTGCAGAAAGGTGGATAGACCTCCATGCTTAGACTCCTGAGTGATATTGAATTTGACATGGGTTTTATGATGTCAGTTTAGGAACTGAGCTGAGCTGTTGGATTGATTTTAGTAGGTTAAAAACTATATAGCCATTAACAGGCACTATTACTCAGTTCTATCCCCCTGTGGTCAACAGGAACTAGAAAAAAAGTGGAGAAAAAAGTTCTGTCAGAAAAACTCTTATTCAGCTGGGCTTGTACTGTAAACTTGTATGGGGCTCTAATACTGGCTGATGCGTCTGTAACACTAACATCTATCATGCCAAAACCTGAAAGAAATCTAGTGAATTCAGTATCTGGCTTTAGGGCACCCAGATGATACAGTGCTGGGCACACAACATTGCTGTATCAAACAGGTATTTGTCCAAATTCAGCTGAACTGACGCCTGACTTTCAGCTTCCCCCTGCAAGGAAGACAGCAGTATGAACAGGTATGATACCGTCTACCAGTCATCCACATCAGGGATGAACTGACATGACAATGTGCTCAGTCCTTTATGTAAGATCCCAAATTGAATGTGATCATGAAAAATATTAACATCTTTTTGATCAAACTTGACTCAGAGAAGCAGGAAACCATACCTTCCTAAATTCAGTCACACAAAAATTACACCATGTGTCCTTTTGCAGTCATCTCCTCCTAAGTGTAAGTCTCGTGCTGCATTCTGGTCCTTACTTTCCCTGTAGGGAGCTATGTGGATTGCTGAAAAGTATTTTACCTACATCAGACCTTCTTTTAAGCAATAGTTATTTTATTATATCTATGTGCAGTCACTAATAGTTGGCAGTCTTTCAATGTGACACCCAGTTGCGAAGAAATGCGAGTGTCACATGGATGTATATGCTTACAACGTGAAATGGTACAGACAGATTTGAACTGTGCCTGCGCTGTGAAAAGCAAACAGGCCTGCAAGCAGTTAGCTATGGGAACTTAAAAAGACATGATTTCATACTAAATATTAACTAAGATGAATTAATGTTTCTACAAAATGCTCTGGAGACAACATGCTCTCTCTAAAGCGCTGAGTCAGACAATTAGGATCACACTAAGTCTTTTTAAAAAAAACAACTTTTCTCCATTAGAGGTACGCAAAAGGAACTAAAATATGTAATATGCTGGCTGTATTTAGGCAGTGCAAATAGTTATGCCTTAACACTTGTAAAAGTTTTCTTAAAATGTTTGTTATCATTCTCTTTTCATCTCACTTGGATGATCACTTTATTAAACAATGATTTCATCCTCACTTTCAAAATCCTCACCTACCAAAGGAAAAGGGTATTTTAAAATAAATTGAATGTCTTCAGGAGCTGGAATAAAAAAGATCTGGGGGCAGGGGGGATACACAGCTACTGGGTAATTCTCTCTACCTGCTATCTGCATCTGACATTTATTAGAGCCTTCAAGTCACTTGTGCAAAAAATCTGCAGTGGTTCCTCTGTGCTTGGGGCTGACTTTCAATCAGTCCTATAGGCTTTTATTCCTGAAGTGAATCAATACAGAGAGTTATTTTTAAAGGGCCCAAGGAATCTGTACTCTATTTGCGTTTAGAACATTATTTCAGCTTCTTTCCCACAGAACAAATATCAGCAGCAGCAAAACCACATCTTTTCATATCTATACAAAGAAAAGGACAGTTTAGCACATTTGGCAAAGATATAAAGATATCATTGGCTTAACTATTTGAAGACTTTTTTTAATCTGCAAAAAAACACCAAAAGAAAGAAGATAGGACTTGTGCTCTTTGAATTTATATAATGTTAGCCACTTCGGAAAACACTGCATGGTAACCCTTCAGAAGGATCGATTCTGTGAAATAACAGAAGAAATATCTTGGCTTTCAAAAATGAACAAAACTCCCTTACTGTAAACATAAATTAACTCAATACAGAAGCAGATAATATAGCACAATACTTAGCATCTAGTGTTTTTACCACTTCTAAATATATGGATGTCTAGAGATTAGGGAATGGCAGAACACATGTTTATTGAAGTATTTGTCCAAATTTCAGAGATAATTTTCATGTGACTGCCCTTTTTAAATGACTGATTTTGCACTTGGGCATTATTAGCATGGACATGTTTGTAAGGTGGATTTTGAAACTGATGATAATCAGAAGATCACTAATGAACATGAACATCTTTATTACATTGCTGAGAATCTGACCCCATATAAAAAAAACCCTATAAGCAAATTTAATTGATTTTAATTGATAATATAATCCATGGGGATTATTCATTGCATCAGACATAATTCATACAGTTATGTATAACATCTAAATACCTGACAAAGCTGAAACTTCATATAAACAAATAAAAATATTCGGATCATATTGTTTTTGTTATGAAATTGGATGATCTTTCTAAGTTGTCATCACAACATTTACTCCGATTACCACATTTGCAGTAGTGTAAATGAGAACTGAATTGGTACAGCATTTTCTCTTATTTTGTGCAGATTGCTCTTAACGTGCACTCTCAGTCCAAATAACATTGATCTGGACTAGTGAAGACTGAGGATGAATAAAAATGAGGTAGAAGCAGGAAAAGAATTGTAGGATTCAGCACTTTATATTAATATGTAAGGTTCACTTGAAAATTCCATTACATGCAGTTTAATAATTGTTTTAAATGAGGTGCTTTGAACTAAGGGTGGAAACTACAAAGGCTTTTCACAGCTACCATCGTTTGAGTTTTCAGATCGCCACATATATATCCCAGAATACCTTGTTTTAGATAAAAAAGGGAATGTATCTGCAGTGCTGGGAGTACTAAAGCAGAGGCACCGAAGTCCTGTGCAGAAGTCACAGAAGTATGGGAATTAAGAGGGCTTGGTCTGAGGGAGATTCCTCAGATCCCTCAAGCAGCTAATGAACACAGCAAATGACAGAGGCATTTTGGGAAGTGCTGGAATGGCACATAATCCTTTGCTATTCAGTCTGAGCAACACACACATTAATTTCTCCCAAGTCTGTTAGAGAAGTGCTGCCAGATTTAAGACCAACAGAAATGGGTTCCAGACAAGCCAGCATATATTTAGAATTGTCCAGTCCTGCATTTTAATCTGGCAACAGTTCATTTTATACTACTGTTTAATTCTACACTAATTTTTAATGTAGAAGTAATTCTCCCAGATTTAAGTGCTGGCATTAGAACGCTGGAGATCTCTTGTGTTGAGTCTAAATTCTACAATACATCTTACAGACAGAAAAGAAGTAAAAGAGGTGGTGAAAGTGTACAGGTGTTCTGGCTGTGGCACTCAAAAGCATTTAATACTTCTATTGTAGATATAGCAATAAGAAGATCTTCTACAGAGGGTATCCATTAACCCTTTTCATACCTCTTTCCACTGCAAGGGCAAGTAAGTATCTCAATTTTAGAGTAAAAGTACTAAGAAACTAAGGGAATAATTTCATGTTGTTACTGGATTAAGGATACAATACATAACACATTTCAGAACTTAGATTAGCTGCAAGCTAATTTTTCCAATGTTTATTTTATTTGCATATGTAACACAAACAAAGCCTAGATAAATGTTAGGAAAAATTAAAAATCCTGTTAAAGTTTTTGTGGTCTACTGGCTTTTCAGAATTGTTAAGACTCACAATGGCAAATTAACCCTCTGAATTGCTTCATTCTGAGAGTATAATTAATTTTCTTTCATGTGTGGAACGTATTACTTGCTTGAGCTTGTAGTGAATACATATTTCTTAATCGGTTTAGCATTGCCAAAACCTGAGAAAATATACAGCAGCCTGAAAAGTCATGCAACAGAAATCTCCCTGCTCCATTTGCTTTATCAGACATATATCAATTATTTACCAGGCAGAAGGTGCAATATCATTTAGGGCTGTTGAATCTATGCAAAATTGCAGCTGACATTTCTGGAACAGAATGGTATTGCAAGAGCTTCCTGGTATTCATTTATCAAAGGTGAGTCACCAAGTGAACTCCAACTTAGCACAAAGAAGACCACTTTGGACAAATAAGGTACCATATTTCTGCCTGCTCACAGAAAATGTGCCCTGAGATGTGAATACTAGGTTAACATTCAGAAATCCATTAAAATTATCAGATTAATTCTAAAAATGAAAGAATGCCATTGTTACAGTTATGGCTGTATGGCATTTTTTTGTCTCTTAATGATAAGTCTTTCACCTCCAAAATTTTAGCTTTAATCAGTTGAAGGCTGACTTCTATTAATCTGAAAGGGTATAATCAGCCTCTCTCCAACGTGCATTTTTTGTTTTAAAGGGCAGAAGCCTGCCCTGATGCTCCCTGTGGTCTGAGAAAATTCTCTTACTTTCACTGAGGTGCACAAAATAGGATGCAGGCCCAAATATGGTTCAGTGGGCTCACCTGGACAGAGGTTGTAAAACTTAGTCCAAAAAACTCTCAGATCTTAGCTTGGTGAGACTAAGAGCACCCTCCCTTCCCACACTTTACGCTCACTAAGCAGAGTTGTAGGATGGCAGGTATCAGCAGTACAAGTTAAATGGGCACATCCTGCTCCCACCTAGTCTGATGCACATGGGAACTGCTTGCACTGGAAATGGTAGTTTTTTTCAGATTCAACACCTAAGAGCAGAATTTGTGCATATATTTTACATACTTGCAGTTACAGGGGATGTTCAATATTAAGCAGGAAGGTATGTTTCAGCCTGTGAAAATCCAACATTAACAACTGTTTGCCTGAGAACCTACCTGGGCACAGGGAGACAGCCAGAAACCACAGCCTGTGCCAGGTTTCTATCAACTGCATGAGCTTTCAGAGGCAGAAGACAAGCATGGTCCGGCTAAAACGTTCCTTTGTGACTGAATTAGCCTCTAACAGCACTAAGTATCCAAGGGGTCTGAGTTTGGGGCTGCATGACTGAAGATAAAGGCTAAAGCACAGCATTGACGCACCTCATCATAAGCAAGTTAAAAGGGGCCCTAATTCTTCATAGAATTGTAGAATGGTTAGAGTTGGAAGGGACCTTAAAGATCATCTAGTTCTATTTGCTCAGGTAAGCTTACCTGCCCCTAAGGAGCCCTGCTGAATACTACAGCTATGTTGTTCACTTACCTGGGTAAGTAAATTGGGGTGTAAATACACCAATTTGGTGCAGAGGAGTGAAAAACATTTTGGGTTCCATTTACCGGCTCCCTCTCCAGCTGGTATAGCATGCCATGCCAAAGCTGCAACAGACACGGAAGAAATAACAATGGGTCTCACATATTGGTCATTATGCTGGAAAGTCTATCAAATGGATGAGGTTTAAATGTGAGGGATATTACACCATGTTAGGCTCCATCTGGTCTAGAAGAAATGCTAACCACTTGCCTTGAAGAATTTAATAAAATGGCACAGGACTAACTTCTGCTGATATTGAAGCTAGCCCAAGCAGATGTTATAGAGCTATGCACAGTGTGCAGAAACGCTCTGGTTGGCAGTCTTGGGACAAGATTTGGACAAACCAATAAGGGCTGGCTGCCCAATATAATAAGAGAAATCTGTTGCCGTATGTTATAAACGACTGAAGGCTATATATTGATGAAAGCTGAAACTTTTGTTCAATTGTTGATGCAGTAGAGAGTATGTTTTAGTATTACAGAATATGGGGGTCATATTACATATGACCATATAATTATAGTTTATCTTCCTGGGCAAATAAGTACTTCAGATCCAAAAGTATGTTGTTGCCAGAGCAGATTCAGCACACTGTTACACACTCTCAAGTCCCTTTTTAAAAATCAAGATGTATTAGAAGTGCTAGCAGAAAGAACCAGTGTTAGTAAGACACTGAGGTACCAAGCATGCTGTATTACTGCTGTGGCATATGTTGCACAACCAAGGCCTGTAGAGTATTTTCTTGGAATTAACAGAAAACCATTTCCGTATTTAGCCTGTTTGAGGTATGATACCAAGATGACTTCTTTTTTCCTCATGGCATTCTAGACCCCAATAACTGGTAATTGAGACAATCTGGACTGTCCCTATAGCAAGTGTCTCCTACACATTTATTGTTCTTGGATATATAAATTTTATTTTCTATAGCTATTAACGCACTCTATACAGCTCAGCGGAGTAGTAAAAATGCATGAGCTGATCTCAACCATTAGAACTGAAATTGCGAGTTAAGAAAGTCATGGGAATTGTGGGGCTTTTTCTAAGGGTATGTATATATATGTAAGTACACTCAGTAAAATTTGTGTTACTACAGTATGTTGCATAAAGAAATGAAAGAGCAGAATAAATATATATTCCCCCCCTCAAGCTTCCCCCAACCGAGTAGTAACAAAAGCACTTTCCTCTTATAATAGCACAGCTGGCTCCCTGGTAAGCTCCAGTAACTTAAGGAATACCTCTGTTGAGCCACACCTGGAAGCAACATGCTGCAATATGAGGTCTGTACAGCAGGTTACTACCAGAAAGCAGCAAATGCATGGCTGCTACTTAAGGGAAGGCAAGCCAGGAGCTAAGGGGCACCTGATAGCCTGTAGGGTATAAGCCTCACTAGCTTGTCCCTGTTCTGTTCCACCCCCCCTCCCCGGGAAGGTAAGCAAAACAGACACAGAAAAAATAGTCATATTGAATCACAAGCTTAGATTATAAGAAAATATAACAGTGATGAAGTCAGTGTGAGATCAAGCCTGGAAAAATCAAACCAGAGATCAAGGCTGGGTCCAACAATCACCAGGCAGAGCTACAAGGACAGACTAAAGTGAAGGTGACCGACAGCCAGGCATGGACCGCAGCTAAGCCAGAACCTAGCAACCCTCTAGCAGAACTCAGGCAAGAATCAAGGCTTCCTGGCAGAGGTTAAATAGAGCTCCTGGGCCCATGGGTGTTGGTGAGGCTCCCAATAAGCCTGGTTGGCGCCATCTGGGCTTAGTAGTGCCCCATGGCCCTAACAGGTATCAGCTGGTTGTAGGCAATACAAAAGGAAATGCTCTGACCAACAGCCCTGTACTGACTGTTTTCCTGGCCTCTTGTTTTTGATCTCTCAGTGTACAGCTGTAGCCAGCCTTTGGTAGCTTCTAGCCAGAGGCTGCAAACAACATGGTGGCACAGGTTGAGGGGAAGCATGTGTTGGACCTGCCAAGTGAGGTGCTGTGGAGGGGTGACTGCAAGGCCATTACAGATATGGTTCCTTCTAACGCCCTGTGTCTTCAGGACTGTGGAAGCTCAGTGGGTGACTGCTCACATTTCTGCTGTTATTAGTGTATACAGCTGCCCAACTCATGATATTCCTCTCAAACAATTCTTTTATATAAAAAGAATTCTCAAGAGAGCAGTGGGTAACAGCTATTACACAGTCACCCTAATTTATAAAACTGGAAACCTGAGGCTAAGCTTATTTCTTCCCTCTTGACTCTTGCGACCGAAGCAGATGACCACCTCATGGGGAGAAGCGAAGCCTACCAGGTGGGGCTGCAGCCCGACCCGCAGCAGGGCCGGGGGCCGGAGCGATGTCGGGACACTGACAAGCCCTCCCTCCCCACTTTCCCTTACCTGTCCCGGGGCTGGACCGCGCCGGCCCTCCGCCAGATTCTGACCTGCAGCGCCCGTAGACAACCCCCTGAGCCTTACAGGCTGTGCTCCGCCAGGGAGACACCTGCCCGGCGGACAGGGCGGTGCCTGAGGGCCGCGGCTGCCCCGCTCCTGGCAGGGGCGGCGGGAGGGGCCCGGGCCCGGCCCCGGCCCTGGCCGGCCCTCCCCAGCTCACGGCCTGGCCTGGCCTGGCCCTGGGGCTTCAGGCATGACTTAAAAATAACGCTCTGCCTTTTGTTTTCCTTGCCTTTTCCCCTTTTTCCTGATTTTTGTAAGGGAATCCTTGCATGTTTTCATAGCAAATAATTTTACCTCATAGCTGCTCGTTTTGAACACCGCGTTACTATCGTATTACATGGTTGAAAAGTTCTTACCTGGTAGCAGCAAAGATTAAGTAGTCCTATTAAAAAAAAAGTACTCTTGTTAAAAAAAAAACCAACACCAAAACACCCCGATTTTCAGTAGAAAGTCCAAAGCTATTGCTCAAAATGGTGCTGGGCAGTTTTGTTCAAACGTGAACCTGCCCAACTCACAGTTTCGATAGGCAGAACGCTCTTGTATGGGGTTGTTGATGAGCTTTTGCTAAATTAGGTCCAGAAAGAAGTAAGTGTGGGATTTAAAACACCTAAACTTGCTATATATTGTTAATGAAAAGATGAAATTTTTCTTTAAATACATCCATGTTTTTGTTGCAGGAAAACTGAGGTGCTCACAATACAATATGAATACATTGGCTTTAATTCAGTGTTAGCTTTCTCATTATTTTATTAAAAAAAAAAAAAAGGTGAATGGTCCATGTTGGTCTGGTACCTTTAGCGACCGCTGCCTGAGGGTCCGTGTTCATAGGCGCAACCTCACTAACCCTTGACTGACAGGCTTGCCTCCTGCTAATGGGCTCTGTGCATGCGAGTGATCAAGATTTTAAACTAAAAACCTGCATCTGGTGAATTCCAGAAGCAATTTTCACAGCTGGCTGATAGCTTGCTAATTTGCAAGGCAGAAAAAAAGGGGCAAACCAAACCCAAAACACACCACAGAACCACCCAGTTGCAATGCAAACAAACTGTAGTTTACGGAATCTGTAATCAGACATGTACGAAGTATGTGTTTCTCCATGATACTGGTGAAAAGGTAACTTTAAAAATACTCTTAGAAGCAGATGTGGATGTGAAGAATGCAGTGAATGATCTATTGATGCCACTGTCTTTTGTTCAGTCAAATGTTTAACCCTCCTCCTCTCCCCACCAACTAGGGAATTACCAAGCAGGTTTCTCATTAAACTTAGTGAGTCTGGGTAAATTAAATTTTCTGTCAGCTTCAAGTATGCTGAAATATAACCTGAGGAATGAGAGGTGTTTGGCAATCCAAAAATGGTAATAGTTTACTTATATGCAGTAGTAAACAACAAAAGAAATCCAGAAACTAAGAAATGCCAGTGCATTTTTTTTTATTTCCTCTTACCTCATAGGCTTGCAGGTTTTATTTTTTAAGTATAAAATCATACACTACATCACCTCTTACAACACCTACTCCATGTCATTTTCAAGGGAGAAGACCTCAGTGAGATCAGGCTGGAGGTCCTCATCTGTGCTGAACTTCTCTTGTTAAGCTTTACTGTGATGCAAGAAGGGAGGTAAGATTCAGAGCATGCAATAGGGGGTATATATGAATGAATGTCCCAGTGCGGGGGAAGCCAAATTGAAAGTGACTTCGCCACCACTGCCTGCTTCCAACAGCGTTTTTTCGAAAACTCTCTCACTCGTAGTGTAGGACTCCCTGATGACCTCCTGTCTAGCAATGCTTTAGGGATTGTGTGACAGGCTTCCCACATAGCCCAAAGACTGGAGATTAGTTTCCTTCCTCAAAAACCACAGGGAGGCTTTCACTCTCTAAAGCTAGGTTGTATCTGAATGCAAACTAAGATAAAACTGAAAATGCAGAAACAAGTCTTCAAGTCAACATAGTAAAATAAAAAGGGGTTTTAATTAAGCTGCCTTCACACCTCTTGGTTCTATGTCAGGAAATTTGCAGGATGGATCCTTTCTCTCAGACTTGTGAAATCTCTGGCAATTTAAAAAAAAAGAATAAACACAACATGGGTCTCCAGGAAAATCTCTTCTCTGTCACCTCTAAGGTATAGCTCTGTGTTTCCTCACGGCTCAGAAGCTACTTGGTCTCTGCTTATGCTGCAGGTGCCTGACCTGTTTGTCAAAAGTTGGCTTTTGAGCCTTGTCCTTGTCTCACAAGGGCTCCTCAAGGTTTATATGATCAGTTAAACTCAGAGGTGTGATCTCCTGTATTCCTTTTGACTCAAAGCACAGTAGTCTGTGGAAGGCAATTAGATAATTTTCTGTACTGCCTGAGCACACTTTTTTTAACAAAAATTCTGATTTTTTTTTTAAATTCTGATTTATTTTTTTAACGATACATAAAGAAAACCTCCTGATTTGAAACTGACTTAAATGATTCTGGGCAGAAAAAAGAAGGATAAATCTGAAAAGTCTGTTGGAAACTGGTCTGTTCAGATTTTGTCTGAGCAGGAGTATACACTCTTTTGGTTTTAACAAAAAAGTTATAAACTATTGCCACAGAATTTGTTTTGTCTTATTGGCTAAGCAGACAGATCATGGGTTGAAATTTCTGATATCCCCAGTGCATTCTCTGGAGATGATTACTTGGGTTGTTGTTACTAAACATCAGGAGTTACTTATTCCTTCTCCAAAGTGTTGTGTCATTTGTGTCTGTCCCTGTCCCCCCACCCCTGTGTGGATGAAGTATGCCTTTCAGTCTATAAAAGATGAAATGCAAAACAAAAGAAAGTATTAGAAAAGAGAGATCTTCGATAATGCCTTTGATTTTGTGAGTCATAGTTTAAGGCAATATCCTGGCCCACCTTTCACAAGTAAATCCTCCGCTACTCTATTAACAGTTGTTTTCTTTCTCACTGCAAAGTATTTTGGCAGCAAAACATTCTGAATCGCAATAGCAAAATATTTACAAAAGCAGTATATCTGAATATTGTTCCTCTATACCCAGTCACACATATGAGATACGTGCTGAGTGTATGAGTTAATGTTCCCTGCAATAGTGTTCTCGTACCCCTTTGTTTCCCAAGCAGCAATGCTGAGCCAGTAGCACTTTTAGCCATGCTATTGGGTTTTGTTTTCTGCTGTTTAATTTCCTGTAGTTAAGACTATCATCAGAACATCTTGCAAGCAAAGTATCTCCCTGTAAACCATAAATGGGGAACTGCTACACTGAGATCTCATGATGTGTTTTGCTGGAGTTTTTTTCCCAAGTCTGTCATGTGTTGTGGATGGAAACATTGATAGCAGCGTTATTAGGTGGAAGTAGCGTGAAACAAACATTTGGAATACAGTGGTACAGTCTGCTTTGTGCTGTAGCAAAATATAATCTACTGGCCTTATGAGAGGTGATTCAATAGTTGTTTTGCATTTATGTTGTCATTTTAAGGAACTTCTAATATTTTCTAACAACCATAAACGTGCAAAGCCTAAATTCCTTTTGGGTAGTTGTATATATTTACAACTTCTCTCCTGCACTCTACTTTGAATCAAACACTGTCATTTGACACCTCCAAGAAATGGCCCCTGTGCATGTTGTCTCTGGGTGCAAGTTACAGCCAACAGTAAGTTAAATGTAAGCTGACTGTCACATAACAGGTAGCTGTTGTTCAGAAAATTAGTGGAGAGTTTGTTCAAACTTCCAAATTTAATAAACATCACCTTAGTTCAAATGTATTTATTTTCATTTGTGTGGTAGTCAACATGGAAAACACCCTACTTCAAATTAAGTATGAAACTTAATTTACACAAGAGCATCAAATTTCAGTTATACTTTAGAATTATTACAATATACAATATTAAGGCTGGTCTTAATTTGACTGTAGCAACTTTTGTTCAAAAATACTTAATACTTTTTTCCTAACAAAAAGTGTGGAAAATACATTTTTGAAGCATGAATGCTCAAAGCTGGAAGCAAATTTTTAATTACTTGCACGCTATAAAAGTCTACAAGTAGGGCTCTGGTGGCTAGTTTTGCAAATCACCTTGCTCTTAAATTGGTCAGAATCTTGAAACTTGCAGCTTAATCTAAAAAGGCTAGGTGAAAGTCAGGAGTGTGCTTTGATCTGTCTTGGACTAGTTAATATGCAAGTCAGATGACAGCTTCATTACTCCCGTGTGAATAAGCTGGGTGCCTGAGTAATGCAGCATGAATTTCAAACCATGTATTACAAATGCATTTGAATAATTTGCAAATGATTGTGTGCTAGTCAATTTAATTTGTAATTTTTTGGAAAAGTTGATATTACTTTATTATATCCTTTAGAACCTCCCATAGAGAAGGACAAGCTAAGACTTGAAAATCCAGTATCAGAAAAGATACCATACTGTGGGACTCAACTGTTGTGCCCCTAATGAATTTGTCTTACCAATATTAAAGTCAGGGATGATAGGAAGCTGCGAGGCTATGTTATGAGAAAATACTTATATGAAGTTAATCATCTGACTTATTATAGGAAATATATCAAATGAGAATGTGATGGCAAGTTGCAGACTTGAGTTGGAGTTCACCCCACAGGAAAGACAAGTTTGGATATGCAGGGTTTTAGTTTGAGACATTATTTTTCCCACTTCAACTCATCATGCTTTCAGGATCAAAACAGCAGGAAAACTTGGGAGAGTCATGAAATAGCAATGCATGATGCATACAGACACCTGATGTGTTGAAGTCTAGCATTTATGACTCATTGGGAAAGGATGGGGAACCTGTACAGCCCCGTGCTTTATGTCATAAAATAGGAAAATATGCATATTTCTTCAAACAGAAGTTCCCCTTCTTTCACTCTTGGCAGGCTGGTGTTTGGAAGGGATGTGGCATAGCATGCTCCAAGGGATCCGGTGTTGCCTCTTCCCAGACGTGCTGCTGTTCTGCAAACATACTGCCTGTCTGCTGGCTCTTACCCAAGTCCTGGGTTTTTAGTGTGACTTTGTGTTGCCCGTGATTGAAAGAAGGATGTAGCCGAGGTAAAGCAGGTAAGAGTGGCTAAATTGCTGACGAGATTGGAGCAGGTATATTATGAGGAAAGGACAAGAGTGCTCAGTTCAGAACGGAGGGGCCTGAGGAGGTGGATGCGTGACTGAGGCTCAACAACCATTAGGGCAGTGATGAATGCTATTTACCAGATTCCACAGAACTGCAACCAGGGGGCTCTCAAGGAAACTAGCAGTTCAGTGCAGTGTGGATAAGAGAAACTATTGTCCTTATCCTTCAGTGAGCTTCAGGAACTTCATGTGATGGGAGTATAAGGAGGCAGGTTGTATCGGCAGGCTGAAAAAAATAAGAATTGGGATAGATACTCACATGCAGTAGGTAGGAGTAAGGGAGGGTACCCTTTAACAAGCCTCACTTAAAAAACAAACAAAACGCAAACCCACACTTTGGGTTCCTGGAAAGTGTGGAGGGGGTAGACAACAGCTAGTGAGCGGGCTTGCATGCTTTCAGGGAATAGCATCTGCTCTTGCCACTACCAGGTACCAGATGCTGGGTAGGATGGACCATTGGCCTGATCCAGTAGGGCATTTCTAATGTTCTGTGTCTTAAGTCTCCAGACTATTCCAATAAACAGCTGTGTGTTAATGAATGCTTGTCCTTTACACATAGCTTTATTTTTCATTTCTGTCCAAACCATTCTTTTTTTAATACACACAACAGACAACAGACTGATCAGTGTAAGATGAATGCTGCCTTAACTTTTTTAAAGAAGGTTAAATTGCCTGGAAAAGACTTAATATTTGAAATATTTCACAGTAGAGCTATAGAGAGAAGGTGTACTTTCTTGTCTGAATCTGTTCAGATCCTTTGATTTTTTTTTTCCTTCTTTTTTTTCTTTAGTTGTCTCTTCTGGGATACATATCTCGTGTTATGCCTTTGTACTTTCCCCAATACCTGGAGTCATCTAGATAACTTATATAATTTAAACGCTGGCACCTATGAATCATCATCTTCTGTACTATTTGGGACTTACTCTTCTGGAATGAAAATTACAGGTTTGACAGATACGTCAAAGAGAAGAAGACTAGGTATTCTTTCTACTGTGGATTCAATTAGAGCAATTTCTACACATATATGGTTAGATGACCATAGTTGTCACATGGTTACTCAAAAATGTCGCTTTCTCTTGCCTCTTGTGTCTAATTTCAGATCTCAAGAATATTTCTGTGCACAGAGTATTTGAAAGTGATTAACAGCTCAATGTGCTTTCATCACAAGGCTATTATTTTCAATGCTTTGCTTTCACAAAGCATGGGCAGCTGTGTCCTATTCTTCTATGAAGCAGCAGTGCAGTGTCTGGTCATTATACCATCCTAATGTCTTAAATTATACCAATATCATAAAGCAATAGCAATTAAAAAAAATATTAAACTGCTCAGTTTAAAAAAAAAACAAACAACCGTGACAACTCCCCAAACCTCTCAAAGGAAGCAACAGATGTTTAACTGAAACTGGGAGCCTTTCATAATTTGGTCAAACATTAATTTCCCAAATCCCATTTAAAATTTCAGCTTTTTGATCAAAAGGAGAGGAAAAGGAAGCAGACTGCTTCATAACCTAGATATTACTTTTTTTTCTTCCTAAACATTTCTAAGGCTGCAATCTTAGAAGGCTATTCTGCACAGGGGTCCAGAGTGACAACTGATTCACACGGACAGTCATACTTTCCTTGTTTGGTAAGTTCATCCACACTGTCTAAATTACGAGAAGGAGATGGGCTCCGTTTTGACATGTGTCAACTGGCTACCTGAGGAGAGAAATTCAAGTTTGTGTGGGAAAGGATGGCTTGCAGTCAAATCTCAGGTGGTCTTTCACATGTCCAGCAGTTCTGGCCCCATTGTCCTGCCCCTGTGCCTCCATGATGGAACGACATTGCATTTTCCTTTCTGGCGTAGAACGGGAAGGGATGGAAGGCTGCAGGGGGAGCTGATTCTTGTGCCTGTGAAGGTGGTATAATTTGTGAGCGTAGCAGTCCTTTACCTCTGAACAATGAATGCAGTTGTGTTCTTTTGTGCCAAATCCTGCTGAATAAATGTCTCAGGTACTTGAATGGTTGAAGTTATTGCACCCAGAATAATGAAAATTCAGATTCTGTCACAAGGAACTCTCCGAGTTAGGTAGTAACAGTATGATTGGGGACTTCTCAACAAAGCCCTTCAGTCAGCTGGAAACCAGTTCTTCACTTTTAACGTAACCAGACAAGAAAGCCAAGCTGTCAGGGAAATAAAAGCTTGAAACAACAGCCAACTGCTGTCAGCTTATCAAGTAATAAGAAGAAACCCCAAGTGATTAGTACAAGCAGAGTGGGGTGTGTGTGAGTGAGAATTCATATTACTGTTCCCAATGCTGACAAGTATACTGACTTTTAATTTATTTTTTCCCCAATGATTGTGGGTTACTACTTAAAAATGTCTGAATTCTCTTTTTTGACAAAGTTACTAAACTTAGTAAAATTTACACAAACCTAGGGCAGGGGTAAAATGTATTACTAGTCATCTAATACAAACAGAGGCAAATTGTCCTTTCGAAGAAGGTTTCAATTGAGCTTTTTAATCATAAAATATGTCCAAGGAGTTGGCCATCTAAAAAAGTAGTAGAAATGACAACATGTATTAATTAGGAATGTTATTATTAGGCAAGGCAACTGAATTGCATGGTTTAAATTTCTAGCAGTTTTGCTATTTCATTTGGATTCCAGAAAATTGGAGTGAAAGAAAAGCCAGGATCTAGCTGCCCCAGAAGTACTGAAGAGCTGTAGTGTAAAGCAAGTAGAAAAGGTTCTGGCAACATCTCTGCAGGGTACTGTGTGAGAAATCTACAAGAGAAAAAAGATGGTTTTGTATCCATGCTATTAGTGAATATTGACATATAAATGAAGAATATGTGCTGGAATATTTACTTTAAAATCATCCTTAAGGTCTTCTACAATAAGGACTAAAATTGTACCAAGAATCTGAAATAGAAATAAATTTGAAACTGTGTGTTTTCATTATTAAGTATTGATAAATGCTAAAAGAGCAAAGATAAAATGGATTGTGAAAATTGGTTTTCTGAATCAATGTTTTGTATCATATATACTAATTCAGTGGAATGAAATGCTTGCTAATTTTTTTTTAGAGGACATTAAAAAAGCCCTTGGAACATTATGAACATGCGATAACTATTCCCCGCTTGTCCGATTGAGGAATGGGATTATTGAAGAAAGTAAAGCAAGATTTGAGTGAGTAAGCAGAAGCTAAGTATAACCTAGACCACTTGCAGACTTCAGGGTGACAAAAGTCAAGGCATCATCTTATCAGTGGTATTGTATCAGTTCACATTGAGTTGGACAATGCAGACCAACCAGCACTTCTATTCCTTCCTTCACTAATGAGATTTCTAATGGAGTCCCTCAGAAAGGACCTATGACACTGACATTGCTTTAGTATTTTTAAGGAAGTGACTTAACTGCCTTCAAATTCAGGCTGCACATTGCTGAAAGAAAAACTTTATTTTCCAGCATTTTATGTAGGGTGGTTACATGGTTTTAATTGCTGTAAGAACATTAGAGCTCTGTTTTATGGCTGCTTGGAATGCTGAATTCCTCCTGAATACAAATTACAGTAATTATTTACAGGTAGCCTTTAGTACCAACATTTAGCCATATTCCTCTTGTAATTATAGTATGTTTGCAGGCTCAGGCTTTCTGGATTGATGCACTCTACCAAAGGACTGTTTCAGTAGCTCTTTTCTCTTGATGTGCTTTAAATACTAAAATCATAGATTATCTGAGGATTATCCCCTTTGAGGGTTGACTAAGAAAGAGATTTTTCGCTATTGAAAAGAGTTGCTGTTATTTCCCTTCCATGAGAGGATCAACTTGTTGACTTCCTTCTCCAAGCCCCCTGAGGATGTGTCTGGATTATCTTTTTAAGTGTCAAAACTGACCCAGTAGCCTAGAAGGACACTTACTCTTGCAGCTCGGCACCTTACATAGGCAAAGGACCTTTTGTGGCTAGAAGACAGCTCAGGACTGTCATAATCCTTTTTTTTTTTATTAGCATATGTGTCTGAAAATAGATGTTTTTGCTTCTCTCCAAGGATGAAAAACAGTTTCTCACCTTATAGCAGCAGTGAAATGCATTCCTTGAAATGAAAGTAGCATAGTGTTTGTACTGTTTGATAGATATCAGTTGACCATTCTCTATGAAGTACCTACATCAGAGAGTGAGTGAATAAGATGCAAGAGCACAAAAAAATCTGATCCCACACTGGGCAGAACACTTGTAAACTTCTTTACAAAAATGTGTACAGTTACTCTTCCATTAGTGCTGTGTTTGGGAGGGAACCCAAACATTTCTTCAAAACTTTTCTTTGGCTTGATTTCTAAGTGCTTTTCAGAACCTACCTACCACCTGAACTTGGTTCATAAATTAATGCGTTTGTGCTTCACGGTGTTATTTTGATTTGCAGGTTCATCATTTTGGATCTGTGTAAGAAGGCAGAATTACATTGCAAACCTCATGTGGACAGAGGAGCTTTGTTCCATCAAGTCATATTTAAATCTCATTTTTTAGATATGAAATAGATTTAGTTTCCAGATTTACTTTTAAACAGTTTACTAAGGTTATTAAAGGCAGATGAGAAAAAGGAATTGGGGAATCAGATTCCCAGTTGGATTTTGGGGGAAAAAATTAATCTTTTGCAGTCATCTTGTCAGTCTGGTGTGTCATTCAAACTGTTGAGGAATAATTTGGAAATCATATGGACATTAGTAGTACCTTTGTCCACATCTGTAGATGTGATGGATTTTACCTGTCTGGGAACAATTTAATATTGCAATTGTTCTCATAATGCAAACTTTTCTAGTAGGATTGTGCTTCTGTCTGAGTTTTACTTGAAAAAGGTTATTCTCAGGTGGAGCAAGTGGAATACTTTAGAAAATTTAATCACAATCATCATCTGAAACCAGATTGCTAATATATCTTTCTGTGTATTTGCAGAGAATTTTCACAGGTTTGTGGGGAGGGACAAATCTTGAATCGATGTACCTGTCTACTGAGATTTGTGCACACTTGCAGAGGGGCCGTCACACCTGGTGTCTCCTGGGAATTCATAGCTATTCATAAGCGTGATCCGGAAATCCTGATTTAGCCCAGGAAACCTGGAGAGAAACCCACAAAAGAATTTCTTCAAAATCAGAAGGGTACTTTCTGAATAAGCCCAACTTTAAAGGCTTATGTCAACGTTGTTGTTTGGGTCAGACTCACCACTGAATTGAAACGACAGATGCTCTTGTATCCATAGTTTGATGGGAGTGGCACATGGAATATGATGACTGTACCTAGTGTAGCAGTGTTCACCAGATAACTATTAGTAATTCACCATTCCTGATCAGGAGTGGGAATGTCAGTAATGTCATTTGAAAAGCCAGACTTGGTCATGGGCAAAGAGGACAGTCATCAGCATCTGAAACGTTATTAGAGGTGTCTGGCAACCAGAGTTGTACTTTCAAGTTTCAAACCAGATTCAGACCACATTTTGAGCTGATGGAGCTGTCAGGCTGCCTGTTGTCATTATGCTATATTGGTGCCTAACTTAGGACAGGTGGAGTCTGGAGCGTGCAGCCTAGGGTGACACAAGATAGCGTCAGGATGGAAATGTATTTTCTTTTATAGAAATATTAATCTTTTCTTTCCTACTTGCCACAGTCACATTGTGCACAGTAACAAGTACTGTGCGATGCGCAGACCCTTTGTCCTGTGGGATGGGGAATGTTCTTTCCTCTTCTGGTAGTGATCAGAGGAGAAAGGGTGTGAAATGGGTGGGGATTTTTAGCTAGGAGAGGATATGTGAAATGGGAGAGTCAAAATAGTTGGCTTGCCTGGAGCAGAAAAAAGTGAGAAGGCTGAAAAGAGCTGCTGTTCCTGACAGAGTTCCTGACAGTCCCAAAGAAAGAGGGAACAGGGTGTAGATACATTCATTGTCATGGTTGTTGCTGAGCCTCAGCACTGTGAAATGCGTACAGGTGTCTGTGAGCTGTCCCCAGCAGGGTCATAAAATCAGCAAGGACAACTGAAGCGTGGCTTCATGCAGTGCCCTCTGAGACATAAGAAAGGGTACTGTGTATAGGATTTATTGGATTCTCCTTGGGACATGTGAGTGTCTGTTTTCAGGGAGTGCCAGCACCAAGAAAACAGACCCATGGGAAGCTCTTAAAATACCTCATCTCTGCTGTCCAGTGTGCAGCTGCATTACCCACATGTGTAAAACTCAGACTGGCAGCTGATGGAGGAGATAAGTTGTAGTGATGCCAACAAATGGGACAGCTTGAGTACTGGTATACAAAGAGTGTTTCAGTTTTAGTCCTTCATCTCTCCAGTGCTCAGGAAAGTGAGACAGGAACTGGACAGCCAGCACCTAAAAAAATCTCATGCAGATGAATGGGGTACCTGCCAGATACAGAGAGGTCATTTAGTGGCCCTGAGTAGATATGAAAGCTTGGTTGCCTGGAGCACCTCAGTGGATATGGAAGATACCAGAGCTCTTTGGTTGTTTATCAGAGTGGCTTCAGCATCCATGCCTTGAAATACAGTGCTGTTCTGCAGGCCAGATAATCATGATTAGTGAGAGACTGTGTCTACTTCTTGCTCCTGTGAGCAGATGGAGGTATCAAAGGTGAGCATTGTGTGCATAACATATTTTAATTTTTATTCATTTTTTTCCAGGGAAAAGGAAAAAAACCACACCTTTAGAACCATGGAGTTGTATAGCAGTATTCCATTCTTTGTCAGGATCATTTTATTCCATATTCAGGGCACAAGACTTTTTCATCAAGTATATTGGCATATTAATGAATGTCTGAAGTCAGGGGGCCTACTTTTATTTGTACAATGGAGAAACCCAGGGAATGCCTCAGCAAAACAGAGATTTGTACTGGAATCTTGTATGGGTGTTTTGTTTAAATATGATCACATAGAAGCTTTACAGTTACATTTGATTTGTTGTTGATTTGTTGGCCAAAAAGGCCAACAGCATCCTGGCCTGTATCAAGAACAGTGTGGTGAGTAGGACCCGGGAGGTGATTGTTCCCCTGTACTTGGCACTGGTGAGACCCCACCTCGAGTGCTGTGTCCAGTTTTGGGCCCCCTACCACAAGAAAGACATTGAGGTGCTGG
>JAOXNO010000013.1:87398433-87414739 GCA_028565335.1 Limnodromus scolopaceus
TTTTAATGTGGTTGGACTCGATGATCTCAGAGGTCCCTTCCAACCACTAATATTCTGTGATTCTGTGATTCTGTGAAGAGCTGTCAATACACTTCCTTTTAAACAAAGTTTTGAATTCTGTAATCAGTGAACTTGTCTAGTGCTTCTTTTTTTTTGCCTTTGAAGGACGGAGGTTAGCTGAAGTAAGGTCCCATACATCCCCTCTTGAAAAATGTTGGAAAGAGTTGAATATTGAATACAATAAGTGTTCCTGCTTTTCTCCAGGGAAAAAAAAAAAGTTTGGCTTATTTAAATTCAGCAGGAAGCTAAAGCAGACAAGAGGGTTTGCCACAATAAATTGATCTACATGTAATTTCTAGATGCCTTCAGCCTGTGGTAAAGACTGAACTTACACATTTTAATATTTTCTACTTTTTGCTTGATATTCTTCCAACTACACCTATTTTTAATCTCAGTTAGGTCTCACATACTGGTTCAAGCAATTACTATGGATATTTTACATATCTGTTCCAGAACATTTTGGAGGAAATATACAGCAACAAAATATTTTGAGAGCAAAGGCTTGTAAAGAAAACATGTTTTGAAGCAAAGGTTATTTTTGCTCTCCAGAGGACATGATGGGGCTTTTGGATTTTTTTTCGGACAGGAGTATGCCTCTGTAATTGAGTGTTGCATTTGAAGAAAAAGAATTAAACAAAAACAGGTGTAGAATATTCTCCTGTCTTTGTAACAGGTTAAATGCTTTATTTTCAAGTTTGATTGAAGTGATAACTGTAATGTGAATAATTAATTTTGTTGAATGGTTACCTGAATCCTTGATTTGTTTTTGTTTAAGTGAAAGCTCTTCATAAACCATATTCTGTTGGTCATGTGTTTGCATGTTTATTTCTGTATGGTGGGTGGAAGGTATGGCAACTTTGGTAATGCAGTTTCCAAGCATTAGACTTGGTGCAGAATGTGGAGAGAGCTGCTGAGATCACAATGAACTTGTTAGTTGCCATTTATTAATACATAAATTAATAAATTAAGTCTAATTTAAATCAATCATCTAGTTATGTGATTTAGTTCCTGATGCAAAAGTTTGTCAGGATATATTTCAATGGACTTGTGAACAAGTTTTTATGGTAAAACATACTTTACAGAAGGAATATTTTTCCATGCATATTTGAAGGTTTCTTGTAAGATTTGGAAAAATAAATACAATTCTTCATAAATTCTCATGGGTTGTCAATTCCCCTCCCCATACACATGCTGAATTAAGGGATATTCTTTAATGAAACCCAGAATTTGATTAATTTTATTTAAAAGCTATTCTGCAGTCTCATTGGTCTTATGCTGTTATCATCAGTTGAGCGTGACAATGAAAGAATGATATTACCTTAAACTTTTGGGTAACTTATACATCGTCAATTGTGATACAAATCAGAGAGGGACGATATTGTGCTATTGTTTAGGAGGCTTATATAGAACTGGTTTTCCATAATGTCAAAAATAGTGTAAAGGTACCTCTTCGAATGGTGTACTAGCGTTGTCTTGCTGGGACCTTTGACAAAGGAGAGCTCTGATCATATTTTGACTGACACAGTGGTAAAGTTTCGCCTTAAACCCTTGGACGCATACAATCATAAAGGAATCTTAGCTTTCATTTGTATAAAAGGTAAAGCAGATTTTAGGGGAAAAATTTTAGGTCAGCTTTGTGCAAGTTCAGTACTTGTGAAAGAGGTAGTAATTATGAAGTATCTGTATCTGTTATTTTTCACATGCAACACCAGGGACCCAGAAGGCAAGAAACAAAATGGTCAATGTGTGTGCTGAAAATATTTGGAGAGCATGAGGTAGACTCTAAATGTATGAGAATGAGATAATATGTGAGGCTTGACAGATGTGTAGCACTGAGGGAAAACATTGTAGGTTCATCCTCTACTCTAAGCACAAAAAAATGTTCACAACTTTTCCTTAAGATCTAGTGATGTATCAGAGGGGAAAACGTCATCACTTGATCTTCTTCCCCACCTTTTGAGTTACTGTGTAGTTAGCATTTCCTCTGTGTGCTAGATGTTCAGAGGACCCCATCTCTCCTACCATCCACACCTAGGAACAGGTAGAGAAGCAGTGGTGCCTGTCGAGCTCGCCACCAGCAGGTTGCCTCAGAAGCCAGTCTGCTGGGAAGGGAAGAAAAAGCGGGAACCTGTGATGCTCATTGAGGAGTTGTGCAAATCAGCAGATGAACCAGTGCATATCAGTTTTTCATTGTATAACATTCAGCACAAATGATGCAGTGCTTTATTTGGGGGTCATTTCCTTTTCTCACCATGACTTTGGTATTAAATACTACAGCATTTGGATCTGTTTATGGTATTACTACCTGTAAGTACAGAAACCGTGAAGAAGCAAATCAGTTACCCCCTCCCTGCTTCTGATGCAAGAAGCCAAATTAGTCAGCACCAGTATTTTGATTATGACTTATTTCCTGTTAGCATATCTAACATTTAGAATTTAAACTTTTTTTCTAAGGACATTTGATACAACCTTCTTTGAGGAAGTTTTTGGGGTTGTTTTTGCTGCTGAAGGCGGTATGCCTAGAAGCAATGCTGCTCCCAGCTGCCTCAACAGCACGCGCAAGGGCTCTGTTGATGGCTTCATTTTTGTGAGCACCAGCCACTTCACGTCCTTTTGCCACACCCTAAGCACAAAATTTAACAGCAGAAGCATTTTGCCGGACTGATTTGAGGACAGTTGGTTTGCTCCCAAAGTTTTGTATGTTGGAAAACATTCCTTCAGTCTTCTAGTCTGTGTAAGTCGATGGAGGCAGGACACAGGAACAACCACAAAACCACGGATTAAGGGCAAAGAACAAATTTAATCTTAATACCTCAGGGATCGGAGAAGCTCTGAAGCAGCACCCGGGCAGAGGCAGGCAAGCAGGGGATGCAGGCACCGCGGAGCAAGGGTCCTTGTTGGCAAGGGAGTGAGAAAGCGAGAGAGCTCCCACTTGCTGTTTGGGCCTGTATTTCAAGGATTCTGGCAGGCAGAGTTTTCTGCTGGGCTTTGATCTCTTCAACAGCAGGGCAGGAATCTCAGGCGTGTTCGATAAGGTGCCCCTGAGTCCATCCCAGGCCTGTGTTATCTAAGTGCAGATGTTCTACTTGTTGAGCACACAAAACTAAGCAACAATTAGTGTGATATATGTGTTCTCCAGTACCCCACATGTGAGTCACTTGAGCATATTTACAGTCCTCCCCGCCAATCTTCCGGTACTTTCCCACAAGTCAAAATTTCAATCAGAGCTAAAGTAAAGGAAACAGATTTTTTTTAAAAGGACTGTGTCCCTAGAGAAGGTATGTGCTGTGCGTTACCGGAAGGATTATTATAAGTAATTACTCTGCTGGAGGATTTCTGCTGTATCCTTGACCATTTCAGAACTCTTTCTGTAATATTGCAGTAGCTCAAAACTAGGTATGATTAAGTGGAAACTTTGGGTGAAGTCTTGTGCTTATAAAGCAGAAAATACTGAAATTAAACAGTACTGTCCTGCTTTAAAAATTAATATCTGCAATATTACACAAGCACATTTTATAAAAGTGAACTTCTGACAGGTGTCGGCTTCCCTGAGGAGTCATCACAGTGATATGAAAATAATGAACTAAACAGCAATGATTAAAGAGTCATTTTGATATGCCTCTAACTATTCCACAGAAATAATTTCATGTAAAGAAAAATCAAAGTTATATAAACTCAAATATAAGAAAGATGTTGTTAAAATAACACTCAGCTACACCAGCTAAAAACACAATCTTTATATAAAAAAAAAGCAATAAAACTGAATATTCAGAACAGACAATTTTAATAAAAATAAAGACTCAACTTCTGTTTAAGAAGATGACTAGCATTTTCACAACAGTGGAATTAGATATTCCTAGGATATGCTTTTTTTGTCCTTACTTTTAGAAATACTTTGGGACAAATATTAAAAACCAATACATTAAAAATATATTTTTTTGAAAACCTAGCATTTTCTAGCCAATTTCCTGCTGAAAATCTCTTAAGTGGCCCCTGCCATAAGGCACAATCATAATCAAGTGTATTTAAATTACAGTTGGCAAAATGCTGTGATGAGGCATGGTAGATACAATTGAGTAAGGACAGCAACTTGTGGTATCTAGTCACTTGTTCACCATTTTTCAGATTTTAGCTATATGTGATTTGTTTTCTACCCATTTAGTGGGGTTTAATGAAAATACACCATAATTTTCCCTCTATAAGTTAACCTCCCCAAGAACTCTCACTGAAATGTGCAAATGATCTTTGGTCGTAGAATAGATAAGAAAAATAAATGCCAAACATCTATAGTAATGTTTTGTAAAATTATGAGCTCATGGTAACAAAATTATTTTGCAGCATTCTAGCACTGTGATGCCTATTTCCCTTATACTTTTTTATCGTAGGTGCTATGTTAAAAGAAGATTTAATGAAACTGGTTGCATTCATTGATAGTCAGAAACAGATATGTCAATAATCAGCTTTAGCTAATTATTATTATATTATGACAAGTATGAGTGTACTTTTTGCTATGGTTAGTTGCTATACTATGTATAATATATTTATTAAACTAGTCACTGTAGTAGAGTTACACAATAAGTACTAAATTATTATTCTGTTTTTTTAAACTAAGAATTTAGAGAAACTTTTACTTTCATGCAATGCTGCCAAGCATAATAGCAGCACTAAGTTGCTTTTTTCTTGATAGGAAGGGCAAAACAGAATAATTCTGTATTTTTTGCACATATTCTGACCTGCAATGATGTCATCTCTTGCTTTATGATTTTTAAAGGTATGATTTTGCCCCACTAATGCCCACAGCGTATTTCCATGAGAATCTGTACAAGGTTCATGTTCCTCATAAAACAGATTTCTAGCGTGCTTGCAAAAGGTATCTAAAAAGATAGTAAATGCCTCTGCTCTAAATCATTTATTCAGGCATTTTAAAGCCTTCAGGAAAATCTGGCAGAACAGATAAGGCTTGAATCTCCCAGCTATGCAAGATGAACTCTGTTGCATCAGAAGTGAGTAGAGGCGTTCTTCTGCTGAGAAGGCTCCCTTGGCAGCCATCCTTCCTTAAGCTCAGGTGGCTGTTCCAAGGGTATCAGTGAAAGACTAGTGGTAGCCATAGACCACAAAATATTTGCAGGAAGCAAATGAGATGTCGTGATTCAAACTTTTATTCTGACGACATCCCATCGTTGTGCTCTAGCACTGGACCAAGCCAACATCCTCCTCATTTCATTTTCCGAAAGCTTATTAAAAGCTCTTGTGTGCTGCTGGTATCACCACAGGAGCTGACAGAAACTTCAGAGATGAAGCCAATATCCTGTTTGAGATAATGGTAATGTATGCAAAACAGCAAGAAAAAGATACTGTCCTAGAAGCCTGAAAAAACCCCCACAATTTTAGCACACCTGAAGGATCAGACAGATGTTATTGATGAGATATTTGTGATCATCAATGTATTGACCATTATATTATGATGCAGTATTGACCTTTGTATTATGGTCTGTCTGTAGAACATAACAGATTAATTAAATAGCTACATAGTATTATTGTTCAGCTGAGTACCCATATGTAATTAAATACCAGCCACAGCCTAGACCTGCTAAAGAATGTAGATAGAATCTAGACCTACTGTCTGACCTCCCCAGTTACAATCGCCTCCATGTATGAGGGAAGAAGCGTCCTTCCTGGAATACCTTGTCACACATATCAATCTATGTTGTTACTATATAATTCTATAGTCTCTGTAATGCAACCTGGCTAGCTGTTGCCATCCTTATAGAAATGTCCTATAGGTACACAAAAATACTGTGATTTTTTTTTTTTTCAGATGCAATTTCACAACCAAATAGAAAACAAGACAACATCATTTTAAAAAAAAGGGAACATGAGGTGTAGGCATGTCTTCAGTAAGGCCAAGCTTTCTTTTCTAGCTCTGGGAAAGTCTTTCCCTGCTGGGAGAGGCTGCATGGCCTTGGAGTAGCTTAAGCCTTCACAAGCCACAGCTCTGAAACGGGTTTGTATGAGCAAATAGTGGTTCATGGGGAAGAACTTGTATTCCTTTCAGACTTGGAGACAATTGAAAAAAAAGAGGAGAAGCGAAAGGAACGGAGAATAAAAAAGAGGGATTTTTGTCAATTCATGTAGTACCTCCATCAATTGCTACCTTATTTTTAAAAGGATTGATTGACAATGATAACTTAAGCTCTACTAAAGCTGAGGAGAAAAACAAGGAGAAAAAAAACCCAACTGTGTCGCCATTGTTTCGGTTTCGTAGAAGGTTTTAAATGTGAAGTCACATCAAACTTCGATCTTAACAAAACAAAAGAGCTCTTTCGTAGCCTGCAAGAAAAGTGATTTCAAATATATATATATAAAACCAGAAACACACATCCTTTCTATTTACATTTTTCTGAGACAGCATATTCTGAAGCAGATCTGTTATTGAGTCTTCAGACAACGAAGGCATATTGTTTTTAATGATTTATGTCAGTTGAATTAGACATGATTTATCACTGTTTTCTCTAAATCAACTGACCGTAGAATAAGAAAAGAATTCTCTTGCTTTGTTACTTGTCAGAGAAAATTGTTGTGGTGTTGGATTCGTGGTGCTCAGGCCACCATAGTGCTTGTATAATTCCACTTGCTTTGATTATTGCGTGTGGAGTTTTGGAGCGGAATTAAATCCCCATTTTTCTTCGCAAGGATTTACACATGATGTTTAGCTGAACATATCTGAAACTCCTACAATGTGCAAATGTAGGCCAGAGCTATAAATAAACCTGTTTTTATTTTGATCTGAATTTTGGCAGACCCAAGAACCTTATTCAAAATTTGCTAGTAAATAATATTCAATTAATGGGAAGATCCTTCACCCACCAAAAAGGCAAAACAAAAGAAAAAACAAAACCCACAACATGATACCTGAGGTCCTCTAGAGTACAAAATATGGACAAAAATGGTTTGGTTCCCCCAGTCTGCAGATTATGCTCATCTACTCAACCCCTGCTGCTTTTTTTTTAAACCGGAATGGTGCTTACTGTTTGAGAAAATAATTGCAGCAATCTTTATTCGTGAGGCGAGAATTCAATTTCTGCAGAGGAATTTAAATAGCAAGTAAGGATAGTTATCTTTCTGATATTTGATAAATGGAAAAAAGATTTAGTTATCTTGAGGTGAGATTGCTTTTCAGAGAGGATGACATTTATTACCTCAAGGACATATTTCAGAAAATCCCTATCCTTTATCCAGAGGTGATAGTTCTGTTCATCAGAGAAGGTGGCAATTGGGAAAAGATTCATTATATTTTTGTGTGCTTGAGTGGGGGTTGCAATTGGTTTGTTTCTGCAAAGGACATCGATGGAATAGAGAGTGTGTTCTGCAGAGAAGGAAGAGTTTATCCAGTGAGACTTCTCCCAACTTCTTTTCAATGCTTTGATAAACTTCCTGTGCTCTTAATCCTCATCTGTTAATTTCTTAATAGACAAACATCTATACCCTCTATTGGGTAGTCATCCTGAGAGTGAAGTCACATCCTCTCTACAGCTTCCCCAAAGTCCAATTGTTTCAAGAGAGCAGAATTAATGACTTTCTTTGAATCTGTGTGGTTTGCCTCCCCCCAAGTAATCCTAGGCCCCTGTTGTGTCCTCCTTTAACCCTTCTCTGCATACCTCCACCTTGCCTTGCCGTATCTCCTGCCGTTCTTGTTATTTCTTCTTCCCACCAAGTTGCCTTCTCCATCCAGCCAAACCATTGGTCATAGGTCCTGCGCCTGGGTCTGCGCCAAGGGGGTCTTGCTGGGCAGTGCTTGCTGCCTGCCCTGCCTGCAGCAAAAGGGAGAATCCCAGAGCTCATCCCTTCCCTTTCCACTTCCCGTAGGACGCTTCTCTGCTTTCTCTCGGTCATCTGTTTCTCATCCCTGAGACGTCTGCCTCAGTCACAATTATTGAAATTGGCCAAGGGAGTTAAAAAAGGTTAGGAGAAAGCTGACAGAGGGATAAAGAGAGCCATTATATAACTCTCCCCCTTCAGTAGAGAATCAGCTTGGAAACACAGGAAAAAACCAAAACCAAAAACCTTTCTTAGTGCAAGGAATTGCACCATTTGTATGTAGCATGAAATCAAACTGGTATGTTTTCAAGATGTGAGTCAATATAGCAGAGCAGACTATGATACTGTCATTAAAGGGATGCTACCTGCATACATGGTCTTCTGCAGGTTAATAATAAGCCCTTTGAATTTAGAACTATTGACTTCACTAAACCATGGGAAACATGCCTCAGGGCTTTCTAGAAGACAGCTTTTAGCTTCCTGTGATATCTGGAAAAGCTGGAAGAGATGTATAGTAACTCAGCACATAAACGATCCTGTTTTATCCTGATTCCAAAGCCAATGTTGCTTAGTTTTTGGGGTTGGCTATCCTCTGTATGACCTTCATCTGAGAGGTCGCTGTCCCTTTCTGCTGAATACCTCTTCTGCAGCCAAATTTCCTGCCTTCAGCACATTTAGTGGGCATCAGTTTAGATTGCACAACCTACATGCCTGCCCTGGTGTCCTTGAGGCTTACTGCTCTTTGGCATGTGACAGTGGCTTGTTGCCACGCAAACAGAGCGAATGTGGCCCAGAACTAGCAAGAGCCATCTTCTGACTTGAGTTTCTGCTGGGGACGAGCAGTGGTGAAGCAACCTCAGCAACTTTGCCACAGGCTGAGAAAGTAAAATAAATCAGATGCCTAGTAATAAGGAAGGTTAGATATGGGAAGGGCAGCTAATCAAAGACACCTTCGTAAACAGTCAGCAATTCTAAGAGATATGGGGCAAACTGGAAAATGTCAAATGGACCGTTTCTGGGCAAGCTGCTCGTCACTTCTCAGTGACAAATGTTCATAGGGTACATGTACAAGGAAGGACTTTTTCTTCCTCATTAAGCTACAAACCTGTGTGGCTTGTCAGGATCAAAGAAAAAAAGAACATGTTTTTTCAGTCTTCTCTCTTAGGAATGAAGGACTCTTAAGCCAGTTTTAAAACTAATTGTGAAGCTAACCACTTCTCCAGATATACTTAAAAATGACCAAAAAAATATTTGAGATGATTCCAGAGTTCCAAATCACTTAGCTGCTCTTTTCCTTTACAAATATGTTGTCAGTATAATTCACATTAATACTCACTGATTTTTTTATTCTAATTCTTTTGCTTGTGTTTTAATATTGTGAGTAATTTTTTGCTGCAAAGATCTGTCTTTGCAATATTGCGTGCTTATCTAAAATGTGCTCCTTTTCTAGTTTGGATATTACATAGTTTCATAGGATATTACAAAAAACTGACTTCAAGATTTCAATGAGCTATTTCCTGTTCGAGAAAAAACAATATGACCTTATATTTATTTGGCATCTCTGAAAGTATTGAGAGTCACTCACACTGCTCTCTTGTAATTTATTTAAAGGCCAGACATTGAATTCTGACCTACAATTTCACACAGAGAAGCTATTAAATATTCTCTCACTAAAAAATTCTCACTTCAGGTTCTTGACTGCTGAAAATTATTTCTTCTTGACAAAAAGGAAGCAAATTAGATGAAATTTTTCACAACAGAGAATTAACAGAAGACATTTACCATATAGGAAGGGATACTCATCATAGAGCAAATGAAAGAATTATATAATGTCACCTGCTGCTTCTGGTATAAATTTGCATTCCTCTGCTATATGTCCTTTAGTTATGGCAAAATTTCTTCAGTGGCTTCATTCTCTTTTTTTTTTTTTTTTAAAAAAAGTATATATTTTGTAATCTTCTTACTCTGAAGAGATTATTTAACAGGCAGTGTTTCTTTATTATTTTATATGACATTCAGAGTATTGGGTGAAAGGTTTATAAATAAAGGTAAAACTTTTGCTTGAAGACAATAAAAAGGATGGGTCCTTTCTTACACTATATCTATTCTGTCTATGAGGGTAATAGTAATATCATTACTGTCCATTAAATCATCACTTGTCCTTTCCCTGTCTATAGTTTTATACTGCTTCTCGTGACCATGCTGTCAGAATGAGTTCTGTGTAAAAACAACTGGTAAAAGTGAGATACCTTCCATATCTTCAATTGCAAGAGAGGGGTTAAAGTATGCTTGTGGGAGAGATTCATTGTGCCCTGCTTTTGATAAGCAGAGGAGCCTCATCAACCTCTGTGAAGCTGCAAATGATGCATGCAGGCTACATTTAACCTTTCTCCACCGCCTCTGCAGCCTCCTCCGGAGTCCTAGGTCAGTGTTTACAGAGATTTACAGGTATCACAACCCTGAATATCTTAAAAGCCCTATAGATAGTTGAGAGTGTGGCATAACTCTTCTCGGTGTTGAAAACTTGATCTATCAGTTCAGGAGCACAACTGCAGGTTCAGTGGAGGCTGCGGGATGAGGAAGAGGCTGAGAGAGGATGGAGAGATTCCAGGGAGGTTAATTGGCTCTGAGCTGTGTAAGATGCTGAAAGCTGAGCTGGTTACTCCAGGCTTCCTTTGTAGACCAGCAGCAGGTGCTTTCAAACAATGTCCTTGCTCTTCTAAAGGCAGATATTTTTAAAGATCTTTCCACTAACTCTCAGAAGTCAGCCTGATGAGGGCAAGTGAATCTCCCCCCGAGCACTGTGTGCTCTTCTTCTTCAAACTCATTTGGGAGTCAGCTGCTTGCAAGTTTCTGGATGGTCATTTCATCATGATCTTTAGTAAGCATAGCATCTGATCATTGCAGTGGCTGTTATTCATCTATAGGACTGTATGGATAATGCCACTAATAGGAAGGAAAAGGGCAAAGCCTTGCTTGTTTTATTAGGAAGGTGATGCCATAAAAGCACTAAGTTGTGCTACTGCTCACAGTTTCATGGGATGTGTATATTTTTAATATTCCTCGTTATTAGAAGAACTTAATATAGTAAGTTAGAAATCTGGAATTTATGCAGAGGAGGGAAGGTAAGGTTGCAGAATCTCCTTTTTTTTTTTCCTTTTTCTCTAAGAACAATGAATAATTCTGGACAAATGTAGGCTGCCACATCACAGATAGAGTTTTACCCTTGAATTTATGGAGTTATCTCCAGAAGTGGTGAGGACTGCCAGTAGCTCAAGTCTGCCAGCTGCTTTAGTCAGGGAAATTTAGAATCTGGGTTTGGATTTACCAACCATCTCAAACTGACCTTTTTTACTTTAAATTAAAAGAAAAAAGGGGGATGGGGAAGAGAAAAAATGCTTGCAGTCTAACCTTGTGCTGTCAGTGCACAATACACTATTTGAGATGGCTAGTCCTGATGTCTCTGTGGAAAATGCATTTTTTGCTCCTTTGCGGCAAGCCTCCAAAGTCTTGGTTCAATCTCTTTGCTTACATAATCACCTAGATAACTTCAGATATGTTAATAACAAAAGCAGCCTTGAAGGGAAAACAACAGTGTGTGTATCAATGACGGCTTCAACCTCTCCTTCAAAAAAACCCCCAAATTTTTCTGAAATGGCTATACTTAGATGGATAGGAAAAGATAGCTTTGGTTTCCATGTCATTCTTAGGTCTTCGGTGCCTAGTGCTTCTGATGAAGGACTTTCTGGAAGAGTCAAGAATGTTTTAAAGTCCTCACAGGAATCAAGGCTAGAATTATACCTGGTGTGAGAAATTTTGCGTGGCTTTTATAACCCACTGGATTTATGCAAACGTGTCACGCTAAAGTGACAAAGTTTGAATGGAAGATTTTCATGCTGGTTGATCCTCAGCAGGAGTTCTGAACTGTTAAAGCCAAAGTTTGCAGTGCCTTGCAGAAGCAGCATATACAAAGTTTGGCCCCCTTTATGGTCCTTCACCAAATGCTTTAGTACATCAATATCTATAGCAAGCCCCTTGAAAAAATCTTTTTTTACCTCATGTGAAGGAAGGACTGGGGAACAAATTGTGGATATACTGTTATGTATGAGATCCAGACATATTATTTCAGAAGACTTGATGAAGTTGAGCACTGAAACTGCAGTTGTGTCTGGAGAGATACCAAGCACTGCTTATAACCTTAAAGAGGACACTGACAACTGTCTGTTTTGCAACTGCTATTTGCAAATATTACAACTACTTTATCCATGTTTTCTAAATTCTTGGATGTAAGAATACAAGAATTGTGGGGCTTTTGCCCAGGTAGTCCCAGTTAAGAAATATGTATTATCTTCCATGGTTAGCTTATATTTCTCATCACCTTAAATCATTTAATTTAGTTAATACTTTTCGTTATCACCTTCCTTTCTGCAGCATTCAGTGAAGCCTAATCTAGGACTGAAAGTCAGGAATAGATAAGTTTGGATATTGAATATGCCAGTTGCCTTTTATCTTTAAAAAGATAATCACTTTTCATAACAACAGCGAAAAGGTAGATACGAATAGCGAGTTTACTTCAACTCACATCACCTTTAGCAGGAAATACAAGTCACTAAGGCTTTATCTGGGAATATTGCTCTGAATTCCCATTTTTTAACATTTTGGTATTTGTTGCAATGATGACTGTGAAGTGTCTTATTGATCTCCTTTAAAGTAAAAGTTGGTAAGATCAAAGATACAAGTTTTGGATACATCTCAGCATAGCTCTTTTTCTTATGTATGCCCCACGGGGCCCCTTCACCAACTTCACATTTGCTGCTATCAGAGAAGGAAAAACACTACTGTCACAGGGAAAAAAGGTGCAGGAAAAAGGAGCTCACAAATTTACTCCTTGCTGCTGGAGCACTGAATTGATGGCAATAGCATCATTCCAGTTTCCAGGAGGTATTGGGGAGGAGAGGAAAAATCAACCAGTGCCCAGCAAATGGAAAAGGTCTAGGCAAAAAGGCCAGCGCAGTGATCTACACAACAGTAGCATCACAGACGCCCTGGGCTTATCATAAAACCTGCACCTAATCATTTTAATTGTTGTTCATTAGGCTGTAACACCAAATCACAGAATTGCAGGGGTTGGAAGGGACCTTTAGAAATCATCTAGTCCAACCCTCCTGCCTGAAGGCTGGGCAGGAACACATCCAGGCAGGTTTTGAATATCTCCAGAGAAGACTCCACAACCCCTCTGGGCACCCTCTTGCCATGCTCTGTCACCCTCAAAGTAAAGTTTTTCCTCATGTTGAGATGGAACTTCCTGTGGTTCCTAATCCGTGGTCTTTGTCTACCACAAGTAATAGGAATAACTTGTGCAGCTTTTTCACCTGGTCAAAGTTACATACATTTTGGAGGTGCCATAAATTTAAACTAAATAAAATTATAACTTAAAGGAAATTTGAGATTTATGGAGTGCCAAAAAGACATGCACAACAATTTGCTGATGAAAAATCATACTGGGAAGTAGAAGGCTGCTTTAAGGTTTCATTGAATTTGACTTTGCATGGCATTGCTACACAGAAAGATTATTTATTTCTGTGTTATGGTAGCTGGTGAGAGACTATATGTTACAACTGCGTAATACTGTGCAGGAAGACACTGTGAGAGCAGAGACACAGTATGTACATTTAAGAAAATGAGGCACTAATATCCTATTAATGACAGATGATTATGAACAAATGTATTCCCTGAGGCCATGAAGAAAGTCAAGAATGAAAATGAGCAATAATTCCCTAGTTTGCTATGGCTGCTTAAAAAGGGATCTCAAGAGGAATCTCCCATGGTTTCTTCAGCAATGACTAAATATATGGTTTTGTCATGAAGGGGCTTTTGGTGAGAGCCAGAGATTTGTCATAATCTAATGGGCTGAAGTCATGTAAAAATTTGTTTTCACACAAAACAAAGCAATAGTGGCATTGTCAGATACAAATATTCTGCTACAACAACTGGTGGATGGTAACTTCAAATATGTTTTCTGGGAGTTTCAATTAATTTTCCATGATGTTCTGGGCTGGGCTTTTCAAAGATTTTAACTAAGTGCTTCAAAATCAGCTATAGGAGACTGGGCACATAACAACCATAAGTATCTTTGAAAATCCTAGTCAGAAGAAATTATGTCAATATTTGTGAAACACTTTGCTGTGAAGAATTAAAGTATGAAGTAGAGAGGTTGAAAATAAGAGGGGAGGTTACTTTTCTGAACGTCAATATAATCATCGGTGTTTAAATGAGCTAATGTATTATTAATTAAAGTGGCCTTATAATATAAAATTAATCATTAGGCTCTCTGCTTATCAGTACAGGAATCGTGCAGTATTACTGAACCTGACCAAGGTACGCATTGTGATTGAACTGTGACGGTGCGTACAGGTGGCCTGAAATCCAGTTACGGCACTCAGCTTAGAAAGCTGGGTGTTTCTGAGTGTCTCTGGAGGGAAAGTTACAAGGTCTGAATGAGATGATGACAGTCAGCTCCTAAACAGCAGCATATAGGTGAAATGGTGGGTTGTTTTTTTATAGGGCTTGGTTCTCCTCTCCCATTCTTAAGTATAGTATTAAATACAGCAATACCCCTTACATTAAATTACATTGCAATTAATACACCAGACACTGTTTTCCTAAATGGAATGTGTTTATGTGTAATTTAATACTAGCTGTTTCAGTTATTGTGGTCTTTATTATGAAATAACATATAAAATTGTATAAGTATCAGTGATAGAATAGGAGAATATGAGCTAGTAAGCTCATATTCACTAGCAAGTGGAGTATGATTTCTGCTATTACAGGCAATTTCTCTATTATAATTTCCCTGAAATAATCATTACCTCTGATTTTATGTATTTACTCTTCCTCTTTTACATTTGTTTTTATTTTCCTTCTGTATCCACGCAAAGATAATTGAAACAGATTATACGCCTTTGCTATGGTACATGAATTTGGCATAACATATCTATATTGTGTTGCATGATTAAGTTGTTAAGTGACTGGAAAAGGTAGTTTCTTCAGTGGAGGTTCCTTAAACTCTTACAATTTCCCTGCAGCAGTTGTCTCATGTGGTATGATGACCAGGCAACATCACTTTACACCCCTGTCTTTTAACAAGTTGGCATTTCCAAAGTTAATGGCATCAAGTTATCATTACCAAAGGTGTTAAAATATACTCCTAGACAGTATTTGACAGAAGATTTCCCCAAAATACAGAAATTTAAAAACAGACAAAAAAAATTGTACTGGTATGTATTTTATAAATAATGTGTTATATTCATTTATTTGATATTGTATGCACAAATAAATATGATAGAGCTGACAAAGGGGACTTGAATGGAGACTTGATCACAACCACAAGTGTAACAAATGCCTATAGCAAATAAGGACTGAGCTTCCCAAAAGGAAAGCCTAGGCATGTTGCAAGCAAGGCCTTGTTGTTCCATGTAGTCAATTGAATTGAATTCAGTATCTTGTACCCAGATTATCCGTTTTCTTTAATAAAAGTAATTGTGATAAGAAGGGATTCCCTACAATTATGAATTTTACGTAATGCCTACAGCATTCTTGATAGTTTTCATGTAGCTCTGAGAATAATTATTAATTTTTCTATGGTCAACCCATGCCAGATTTTTCTTACTATAATTGCCAACCTAAAGGGTCTCTTTGGTAATAGTACCTTATATTTCACAGCACAATATATCCAGAATAAAGCGAGTTACTCAATGGCAACCTAGACTTCTTCAGTGTGACTGTCTTTATGTGTCACTCTCTGTAGTTGTGTGTGAAGGAAGTTTTCCATTGAGCAGGCAGTATCCTCATAATGTCTTCGTTATGTAAAAAACCTTAGATTATTGTTTCTATTGAGGACAGTGAAATGAGTTAAAACTCATACTATGACAAGCTGAATCTGAAAGCATACCAGTAATTATAGCTGCTTCTGTTTGCTTTTCCTCATACATATCTTCGGTAAAGGAGCATGGCCTCTTTAGTTTAATACTGTACTCAGACTCAAGATACTCATTCATGCATCCAGGTCAACATGTGGGGCAACTTTAGGAAGTTACTTTTCTCTTTCTGAGCCGCCTTGTTCGTCTGAAAAGCAAAGGTATTGATGCCAACTTTCTTTGCATAGTGCTTTGTGACCTGCTGGTTGAAAGGACTATGCCAAAGCTGGGTATTGTAATTACTGCTATTCTTCAAAGGTTGTTTTTTCGTAGTTTAACCAAAGCAGTGTCAGTAGCTTTTAGTTTTACTGTTCTACCTTTTATATTTTATTGCTTTTATTTAGTAATTTAAGTGAGAAGGACTTGGAAGTGCTTGTGGATGAGAAGCTCAACATGAGCTGGCAATGTGCACTGGCAGCCCAGAAAGCCAACTGCATCCTGGGCTGCATCAA
>JAOXNO010000013.1:87414839-87469747 GCA_028565335.1 Limnodromus scolopaceus
GACACTGGAACAGGTTGCCCAGGGAAGTCGTGGATGCCCCATCCCTGGAAGTGTTCAAGGCCAGGCTGAATGGGGCTCTGAGCAACCTGTTCTAGTGGGAGGTGTCCCTGCCCATGGCAGGGGGATTGGAACTAGATGACCTTTAAGGTCCCTTCCAACCCAAACCATTCTATGATTCTATGATTCTATTCTGATATTAACTTCTAATGTAGAATTCTGGCAAATATATTTACTGTTTTAATAGGACAACAAAATGGAAGATTAAAATGCAGATGAGGTGAACTGCCTGAAGAGAGCATACTCACTTAATAAACTAGTTTATTACTATAGTACTGTACTCTGGAAACAATTTTTTTAAGTCTGTTAGCATACATAAAAGTATTGTTATCTCTGTGTTTAAAGTAATTGTGAAACCTGTTTGGCAGAAGAGTTGATGTTTGAAAGGTTAGGTGACCTGGGTGAAAAATGTTGGATTTTATGCTTACCTATTTGTTTTGTTACACTTCTGGATGTACTCATTATACATGGCTAGTACTTGCAGAATCCTCCTAAGGTCTTGGAATCGATTCATAAGTTGCAGTAGTTAGTTTCAAAAGCTTATAAGCAAAATGTAAGAAATATTTCCTCTGTGTATGTTATTTTTGAGTTTATTGATCATGTGTTCATTTTTGAAGTCAGAGAATATAAATACAGCTCCCAATTTATGTTTTCTCTCTCACAACCACTTTAATGTAAAGCAAAATGCATACTTTCCTGACGATGGTCCTCACATGGCTCTAAACTAAAGGTGATACCATTTCTTGGAGTTGTATAGTACTGTTCTCTAGAGAACTCTATATATCAGTGAGGATATGTGGTCATTAAAGAATGCATGTTATATATGTATGTTTTTATATATATAATTCATACGCAGTATTTATACTGCAGAGTAAGGAAAGGCAGGCACTATCTGAAAGCAGGAGATGTAATTCTAGTGTAAGTACCATACCAGAGAGGCAGCAGGCCTGTGAACGGGGTCAACAGGATTAAAACACAAAGGCAAATAGATACAAGCAACCCTATACATTACTCTCGGTCAGCAGCCTGCTGTGTCACCTTTTTGCTGATTTCTTATGTTGTACATCTTATGCAGAGATTTCCAATTCCAAATTTTGTAAACAAAACTCATAGCAAGCCCTTGTGAGTTCAATTTAATTGTGTTAGGAGGAGAAAAAGGTTGTGGGTCACATCACGAGCCATTTCCGTTAGTCATGAATTTCTCTATTTTTCTTATTACAAGGAAAGTACGTTTTCCAGAAGTTTTCTGCTGGGCCCTGGTGTCTGGCAAGCCCTGGTGTGGAGGGCAGCTATGGGCCCAGGGCCCCATGGGCAGGAGGGATCTGAGTGGGAGCAGGCTGCAAGGGGGCTTCCCACTTGCTCAGGGGCAGCTACAAGCTCAATCCTCGGTTCTAGCCCGTACCTATACCAGCTTGCCTGGCTGGGTGTCACAGGGCTGCGGTCCAGGGGTGAGTGCCTGCCTGGTGGCCTTGTATCCCCCGTGGCCCCTGCTTCCCTGCTGGAAGGCCAGCACCGGTCCTCTGCTTCCTGATGTTTTCTAACCAAATTTTTTTTTGATTACTTCAGATGCAGTTGACTGGATAGATATTCAGGGCTTGATTAGATTGCCCAATTCTACAGCATTTGATAAAGCTAGGAGTTTGAAAAGCCAGCTGAAGAGACAGCAGATTATGAGGAAGGCACTATCTGTTGGAAAGCAAATTTGAAAGAAACACTGGAAATATTTTAAATTTGCTGTAAAGAACTTAAAATGTTTAGTTAACCTGTTTTCCAAAAACCTCTCACTACAAGCTTCTTTATAATCTAATATTCTTAAATCTGCACTGAAGAGGTTTGTTACGATGTTTTGGATTCATTGTCTTTGCAGTTGCAACAGGAGTGGTCAATAACATTGGAGTATAATTTAAATTATGAGATGTAGTCCCAGTAGGGAAGCATAAGTTTATGCCTGCTCCTTTACCAGTTACATGAATTCAAGAGGCAGTTGGCACAAAACTGAAACACAGGAGGTATTTTCTGTCTGAATGGAGCAAACGTTTTCTTTGTTCCTACCAGTCAGCCAGCAGCCTGGCCTGGGACATCCCATACCTGCCTGTTGGCGTGATCACACCGGCAGGATCTCAGAGCATGTATCCAGCATCTCTGAGCCAAAGCAATCAGCTGGTAGCCCAGTGAGACACAGCTGGTGTTTGGATTGCTCCTGGGGTCATGGTTTCTGAGGTGTAGCAGCCAGATGATCGCAGAGACCACATCCTGCTGCCCATGGCATCTCTGTGTGCCTGGGTGCTCCAGCTCCTCTCATTCATCTCTAGCTCCTGAGTGCTCAAGAGGACATAGGAGGTTCAGGACACTGTGGCAGTGTGTGCAGGAGTGAGAAATGAGCTGTGGTATGGAGTGCTCAAAGAATTTTATCACAGTCTGCTGTAGGAACTGGGGTTTAGATGTCACATCTTGGTGCGCTCCAAGGGAACAAAGTCTGGAAAAGGACAGGGTAGGGAGAAGGCAGTTTGGCCAACAACAGTAAAGGGGGTTCTGTGGTGGTTTTGGTTCCTAATTGCCCTTTTTTTTCTTCTTTTTTTGTGGGAGACAGGGATAGACGCTCTTGAATTTTAGAAAAGAATAATTCACATACATATTTCAGCCGTTTCCTGGGGAAAGATAGTCAATACTAAGGCAGTTTGACTCATGAAGGTAGGAAAAAGTGGTTTAACCTGAAATTGATGGAGAGATTGCTGCTGATTTCTATTTATAACTGAGACTCATTTAAAGACCTGAGACATAGTTGAGGTACAGTCAATCTGTAATTATACTAATTAGAATAAAACCACTAACTCATTATTTATCATTTGGTTCTTTCTTGTTGTTCATATACTTTTAGATCAGCTCAGAAATATAGGTAGGAACTGGGCCCAACAAGTACAATTTAATTACTATAATACATCTTTTTTGACACACAAAAGTAAAACGGTCAGCAGGCCATTATATTTCCTTTATTTAATAAAATTCATTTGAACGACACAATGAAAAATACTTGCAGGCAAATTCTTCAGGAGACTGGCAAAGGATGTCAGATGACGATCTCAGGTGCACATTTGGATGTCATTAGCTAGACACACATATGAAAAGCACTGTATAAAACTAGAGTCCCTTCCATTCCGCTTTACTTGCATTGTATTTTCCCCTGTATTCACAGAATACAGGTAGACAGTGTAAAGTTACATTGGGCTGCTAAGGAGATTTATTTTTATATTAATAAAATATCATTAGGATTCTAATGCCTCTGTACTCCAGTCTGCGAGTACATTAAATCTTTCAAAATTAATTATATTTATGGTTCTTTACTGAGTAATCGTCTGGACAATCTGTTTTTTGTAAAACTTACTGATGGATACTTCCGTACATCCGCATTTTCCCACATAACAATGATTAGAAAAAAAAGTGCTTGACAAAACAGCTGAAACTTTGTGGGGTGAAGGCAGAAAGAGCATTTTTGCCTTCTCCATTAGGTGTGGCTGGTTTGAGACACGCTCTTGCAAGGCGTAATCCAGACATAGCCTTTCAGAGAGATCTGGGCTGCCTGTGGCAGCAGATGTAACTGGTTTCTCTCCATTATAGAAACCAGGTGGAGAACATGCCATGCAGGGAAACAGGCAGCGTACACAGAAGGTTTCGTTTTAGATGTCTTAAGCTCAAGAAGTAATTCATTCTCAGGAACTGATTTTAATCATGGTAGAGGACAGCTATCCTGCTGCTTACATATATCCTCCTCTAAGCAACATTGTCTCTACACAGAGCCTTGCAACTAAGTGTAAAGTCCCTTACATCAAAGGAATATTTGAATGACTGCTAAAAAAATTGAATTCTTTGAATATCATATATAGCAGCATGTTCTGCCAGTTCATGGAATTCAAACAGTTTGTATTTGTTGAAAAAATAAGACTAAACAATTTTTTTATATATATATTTAAAAAAAAATAATTCTACCATATGAAATAAATTAGTAAAAAATGAGCAACATAGCACATTATGTTATATATGCCAAGAAAGGTAGGTGGGCTTTACCTTATAGAGGCTGAAATATGTGCCACTATCATAACATAACTCCAAGTGTAGATAGATCCCTAGCGGGGACTGACTTAGCCCAAGTAACTTAAATCATCTGCTTTATCCACGGATTGATGAACATGCACAAGAACACACAGAGATTGATTCACATACCAACCTTTTATTTTTCACTTTTTACTTGCCTTTCCTCCCCCAAGGAAACATCAGGGTTTATTGCTAAATTGATGAACAGCTGCATATAAAGTTTAAACAAATCTGGTGCAGTTTTTCCCTGAATATGTACAGACTTACTATATACAAGGCTAAAAACAACCTAACATTTTTTTAGATTGCTAGATTTTGTATTATGAATGAATCCTACTTCTTCTAATTTTCAAAAGTTTTATTTAGCTCTTAGTGTTGAATTACTTTAGGAGGAAAATGGAAATAAAATTAAAACCATTGGTGAGCTACTATTTGAATAAAAATTAATGAAAGATAATGATGAATATGCAACAACAAAAGAGTTATTAGAAAGTGTTTGGCACTCAAAAGACAGTGCTTTATTAAACCGTAAAGCTCTGCATATTTTGTGTAATTCAAGATCTTAAAACTAGTAGGATTCAGCTTGTCATATCCACCTCATAACTACCTTTTTAGTGAAAAAAACCTGCTCTCAGTTTTTCAGTTTCCAATTCTTTTTTTACCTTTAAAGTACTTATTGACTAGAAATAAACTACATAAGCTAGAAAAAAAAGACATTTTGAACCTTCAAAAGTGGCTATAAAATCCTTTCATCAAACTCTCATACTTTTTAAAAATTATCCCTAATTTTGCTAATCTTTCATTAAAATAGAGGCAATATAGTTAGTAAGGGGGCAGTGCAGTGTTTAAATGGCATTGTAAGTTAGCTTGGTAGTTTATACTTACATAGGACTTCAGATAAGTTATTAAGATGTCAACTAATAATATAGTTATTATAATAAATATAATAATAAACCAGTAAAAATAAAAAAAATATGTAATTTAAAAACAGTAGGCATTTGGGTTTTTTGGGGGGGCGGATTTAGTAAAGGTCAGAGATCTGGAGCACGTCTTTGTTTTACTCTTGTTAGTTTCCATGAGTGCTATCCATTAATGTTATAGAAATTATTTTATATCAGAACTGTTCTGTTGTAAAAACGGGTAACAGCGTTGCAGCCACCAGGCTGTCTTTATGTGCTCAGCATGGGGCTGATCTAAAGAAAGACATGTCAGCAAACTTTCTCTCACAGGCTATTCAAGAAGACAGAAATATTACTGATGCTGTTTGCACATAGATAACCTCCAAAGTACAGTCAGTTATGCAAAGCCTCTTTGTTGCTAACACTTACATAAAGAACTCAATACCTATTTTATATTTAAGGATGTATTTTTAACCTGCAAGTCTATTTACCAGTCTCTCTATGCTGACCTATAAGAACTTTTTGAGATATTTATGGTTTTCATAGCCCATTAACTTTGACACTTATGTTTTAGCCACTGTATGATTTACAAAATACACTTAAGCATCACTGTCCTCTTGAAGACCAGTAGGAGGTTATGCACAAATTTTATTCAGACAGTAGTGATTATTACAAAAAATATAGGAAGCAATTTTATTATAGCCAAAACATACAGCCATTTAAGTTTCAACTGAGCAAGCTGAAATATTATTTGTTTGTGATTTCAGTTAAAAAAATACACACATTTTGCAATCCTTTACCTCCATTTTCAAGTCATTGTGTTTGCATATAAAAACCCCTTATTCTTTCAGTATTTGTTTTGTTGGCACACCAATAAATATTTTAAAATGTATCTTTACTCTCTTTACAGGTTTTTAAAGGTAGGATGAGGATTTCCTACAAATGAATAGATATTTGTCATGGTTTAATCCCAGCCAGCAGCTAGGACCACGCAGCCACTCATGCAGTTCTCCCGCTTCCCCAAGAGGGCAGGGAGAAGAGGGAGAAAAGAGGGAAAAGGCAAAGGAAAAAATATCCCCCCCTCCCAACCCCGTGGGTTGGGATAAAGACAGTTTAATAGAACAATAATAGAAAAGGAAAATAACAACAGCAACAACAGTAATAACAATGACACAAGTCACTCTCACCACCTGGTGAACTGGTACCTTGGCAAGCAGTGATCACCGCTGCCCTCTTCCCCAGCAAACGCCCCTTTATGTGCTGAGCATGATGGCTGTGGTACAGAACATTCCATTGGCTTTTTCCTTGTTCTGTCTAGGCTCCTTATCAGCATCTATGGGAAGCCCTTGAAAAGTATAAACATGGCTTTCCTACAACAAAACCAATGTGCATTCTTGACATTCCTTTCACAGCAATCACTAGAAAGAAAATTAACTCTTTCCCAGCTGAAACGAGGACAATAATGACAGCTGCAAGTCAACTGGATATCACTGAAAAAAAGTCATGGAGGCACTGAATACATTCCTACAGTGAGGAGTTACACATTCCTACTGTGTCATTTGCACTAAGGGAATTTTAAGCCATTTTCACAGTTCTTTGATGTAGACATCTGCAAAAGGGCTATGAAATGCTAAACTGGCAAATTAGTCTTCTATTTTGGTGATTGTATCTGTTTATCTAGTATATATTAAACAGATTGCGGTACATCAGCTCAGGATGATTTCTCCTGGAGTTACTGTCTTCTGTTTATCATTTGAACTATGTAATTTGTCAAGCTTGACTCTATTCTGTTGAAAGCCTTTTTTTTTTCTCCAACCTCAGCAAGAGAACTGCTACAACTATGACGTTCACTGCCTTTTTTTTTTTAAGTAGAGACCACTCCTATATCTCATTCCTCTGCGAAGAAATACAATTGCAAGAATGTTTGCTACTTCACATGCCTGATTTTTTAGTCTGTGTTTTCTATTTTATGTTTTCTTATTTTGCCTCCCATTTTGCAGGGCCAGTATTGTTACCTAGAATAGGAGCAGTTTTAAATGACTGGAAAGGACCTGATTTCTTCACTATAGTAGTTTACCAGTAGTCTATGGAGATCGTAGAAGAAACCTGAGCCTGAAAATTGCTCCATAGGCTTACATTTTATCTGTAGTTTATTCCTATACCCAACTGTAACAAGAACCATTGTGTAAATAATGAAAGTTGTTGAAATGCCTTTAAAGACTCACAGAGGATTATAAATAACACCTGTGAAAACAGATTATTTGGTGGTTAGATGAGCAAGTCACTAACTGAAGACTATTTAAAAAAAAAAATTTCTATTGCTATTATCTATTCTGACTTAATTTTCTACGCAAGCCTTTGGGTGTTGGACAAACTGTTGCGAGTTCTGCTCCTTCTTCTGAGTGTTTAGCAGATTTTGTTTCTGTATTCCTGTGCAGGTACCCTAGCAATACAGATCCGATAAATATGAAGTTCTTGGGTAGGTTTTGTACACATACGTGTTCTTCACCCTGTTGCTAGTTCAGCAGAGTTGGGTTGGGGAACAAGGTCTTACGAGAAGTTATCTCTCTTGTTTCTAAACGATGGTATTAAGGGGTGTAGAAACCAAACTTTGGCTTCAGAAATTTCTGTTAAGAAAGCCAGTACTAGCAGAGATATGACAAACCTAATCTGATGATCCTTGGGCTGCTGGCAGACTCTGCCACCATCACTGGCCCAGATGTTGCCCCATCAGGGAGGCATGGCCTGCATTTGGGTCACCCTCAGCTCCCAGCTCAGCCCTCAATGCGGAGTATCCTGCTCACACTGCTTCCTGGCACACTTAAGCAAAACCTAAATCAAACAAATGTTTAGCACTATGAAAGGTAAAAACTGCAGCCTTTAGTTGGTAGGTCACTGAGGTAGAAATAAACCCAAGTTTTCCAGTGCTCCGAGGCACCTAAGGTCCACAGGACAATACATGTGAACTTCTTGGAGTAGTTCTGAGACTTGCTCTTTGGGGCTTTGAAAACTCACTTAAGATTACAAGAAGTCATATTTTCACAACATTAAGTATTCACAGCCTGTGAATATCTCCATAAAGTAAGCAATTATCACTATTATCTTAATAAAAGAAAGTATCGTCTTCTAAAACATGACTAGAGGAGGAAATGTCAGCCTGCCATTTTTCTCCTTTCCAGGTCCTCTGGATTAAAAAGTTTGTGAAGCAAGAGAAAGAGATCCAACATCAATTTCTCTTGTTGCAGAATCTTACTTCTCCTCAGTTCAGAAAGATAGACTATTTTGGAGGCAATTTCCATTTCACCCATTGAAGTTACTGTACTTTGCTTTAGTTTCATTTAGTGATACAAATTAATGCAGGGGTCTGGAGCTGCATATTGTCTGTTCTTGATCATAGGGGCTGGGGAATCAGACTTGCTCCCAGCTGGGCACCAACTTCTGATCTCCACAGCGCAAATACTAAAAAAGAAGAGTGGAAAGTGCCTGCCCAGGTGAGGAGAGGGTGCTGGGTGCTCACCAGGGAAGTACAAAGTGTTTGATCCCAATGAACTTGAAAGAGAACCTATTTTGCTTCACTTCCAGGTTGGTTGCCAAAAGCGGGACATGTAACGCGGTGTTTTGAGCAATAGCAGCAGGTTCGCCTATGTTGTGTTTAGTCTTGAATAGTTATTTTAGTCTTAGTCTTAGTCTGAAAATGCTTACCAGGGCTTCTATGCACAAGAGCATTTTGGTTAAAGCAAAAAAAACCAAAACAAAACCTCCTCTGGATTATTTTAGATCTCAGTCAAGCTTGAATGCAAGACTGCACCATGAGCTACTCAAGCCTAAGGGGCAAAGGAGCAAGTGAAGAAGAGGAATTTTAAGTAGCCAGGAACAACAAGGTTTAAAAGTGGAAATGCTCGAATTCTGCCTAGATTGTCTCAATATTTGTTTTTCAGTGAAAGGGCCTTATTTTCAGTTTGAAGAAAGAATCAAATATCTCTTTTCACTGTGTGGATTTGTGAGTAAAGAAAGTTACTCTAGGACTTGATTGGCAGCAAAAATACCCAATCGAAATGTTATGGATCACTAATAAATGCCAGCTTCAGCCTTCCCTAGAAGCTTGGGGAAATTAAAGTGGGCTGTCTGGAGCTCAGTAAGCTAGCTATCTTTTTTCCGCTTTCAGACATGAATCGATTGATTTGATGAAAAGTAATTTATCGAGAGGGAAGGGCAACAGAATAATTTACAGTGCAATGAGATGATTTACCATCCCTAAAATTGCTTTTCTGAAATCTAAAACTAGGTACAGTCTTCTTCTTGGCAAGGCTATTAGTGGGGCTGCTCTTTGCTTCCCACTGCTTCAGCCCCAGCCTTCTCTCAGTTTGTGATTTTCAGGTCCCCGTGGCGTCTCCTACCCCATGCCAGATCCTGGCAGCAGCTGGCTGTGCAGTTCAAGTCCCTTGGCCACTGCTCCCACAGGCAGTCTGACTCTGCTTCATCCCATGCTCGATGTGCTTGTGCTACTCCACCTCGCCGTCCCAGCTCTTGGCTGCCCTGGATAGACTTTGCAGCTGCCTCTTCAGCGAGTATTTCTGCTATCTGAGCAAAAACCTGTACATAGTTCCTTACTAACAATGCACTCCTGAAGCTATCTTTCTGGATCCCTTTTCCTAGGTTCCCATCTTTTTACTTTGAGCAGTTGCCTGAGCCAAATTTCAGCACTTTTTGTTGCCCCAGACTTGTAAAAAGTCTTCACAATTGTGAAATATCCTCCATTTTATATCATGGCTCATTTGTTAACAAAAATGCCTCTGCTGAAAGAACATTTTAAAATGTTTTAGGCCCACCTGTTTGTGTCTTCTGTACATCAGATGATTACTATTTATTTTCTGTGGGATGAGCTTGCTTTTTTAAAGCTTGAGCCACTGAACTTACATCAGTCAAGGAAGTGATGCTATTTGAAATTGTCACTCAGTTTTGGTGCTTGAGCTCTTCACTGAAAATGGCTTTCAACTGCCTTCTTTTGTTTAGAAAATACCCAAGATTTCCAGCTTTTTACTACAGTTAAATTATCTTAATACAGTTGTCTTTAGATCTTGCTTTCAGTAGTTTCTTTTTACTATATTAATCTAGACTCAATGTGCTTGAACCCATTAATTAAATATAGCTGTGAGAGTTTGCTTATTTTGAGCCTAAGAATTAGAGAAGATTCTGAGGTTATTTCTGAACCAGGTTTCCCGTATGTAGCAGAAAAAATACCTCAAAAGCCGGTACAGAAAGCCCTGATAAGTCCCTTAGGCAAACAGTTCAGCTGCTTGAATTGTAACTGATAACAGAAAATTCAGTACTGAGGTGTCAAGTGTATTTTAAAATTTTACTGCTTTATTGTGTTATATACAAAAAGCAATATTCCCTTCCCAGCCTAGAGGAGAATATAACTGTTTTCAAAGCTTTTCTGTGGGCAGGGTTAATTTAACAAGATTTCTCTCTCATTTCTTCTCGTATTTCTCGCCTTGTTTCTTCTCCCCCTGCCACTACTATCTCAAGAGATGCCTTAAATTATATTCAGCCTGGGTAAGACAAATAAATGGGGAAAGCAAAGAGCAACATAGTTTGCCTTAATGAAGATGAGATAAAAATATCCTCTGCAACTGTAGTCTGAGGGTTGAGTAAAGGATAAATTGAACTTATTACAATTTCAGGGAACAATCATGATATTCCATAATTGAGATCAAAACGTTTGTACAGCAGTACAGATCTTCTTAAAAGGGAATGGTTGCATTCCTATTTTTTTGAAACTATTTAACTCCACTGCGTCCTGATAAAAAATTAAAGCTAGACTTTTTTTCTGGTGCTGGGATAAAAACAGAATTTCAGATTGGGTCTTTCCTCTGTAATATTTACTTACACCCTCAAGGGCGGGAAGAAGAGATGTAAACAAGTTCACTTTTTTTCTTTCTCTGTATTTCTAAATTTCATACAGGGACCTCTTCTTTAGGGCAGTGACATTAACTAGTTGGGTTTGAGTATCTTTCCTCCACGTTGAGTACTCTCTTTGTCTGTGGCAGGTCCTGCAAGATCAGATTCTGAAAATCCTGGCTGTTTTGGAGAGAGAAAAGTTAACACTTCAGCCATGTGTATTAGTAAACCAAAAGCAAATAGTATTTCCTATTAATTATTTAATACGTTGAATCTAACCTAAAAGACCCAAAAGACCTTAGTGAGAGTGAGGACTCCTTGGGACACACACGGAAACATGGAAAGTTTGTTCTCAGAGGAGCTTCCAGAAGGGTAAATCAAAAGAGCAAACAAAAGAAAAGAGAGATTTGATGTGACTTGCCCTAGTTTGCAGGAAGGTCACTGAAAGAAGTGGGAATAAAACACAACTGTTTTGAGCCACAGGTTTCTGCTCTTATAACTGGCAGTTAGTTTTTGTAGCTACCTCAAAATATCATTTTTATTGTCAGTGGAAAAGAAGAGACAAACATACCTAAGTAAGAAAAGGCAGATTATGACACAAATGCTAGAAAAGGTTTAGCTAGATATATTATTGCCATGCAATATAGCTAAGTTCTTTGAAAGGAATTGTATGAATTGGAAGGTTTAAGTGTGAGGCAGTTGTATAAATTTGATGTGCTTTGACTCTTACATGAGGATGATTATAATCTATCAATGGAAGTGTATCTTGAAATATCTGGCAAATAAAAGCATCTTTCAGGTTTTAATGGTGTTAATGAGCATCTTGTGTATGTTAAGAACATGTCTTCAGGCTGCTGAAATTAACATCTGATCTGCTGAAGGGTCAAGTTATTCTGTTTCAAAAGAAGTTAAAAAATATTTGGTATATTGGAGAAGAGATTATTGTGAAAAGGAATGATTGGAAAAAACGCACTTGTAATTTTTATTTTTGTTTCCTTCTGAAGCAGAAAAATCCACTTTTGCCTTGAGAGTAGGAACCTTTCCTGATTGGTTGCCACTCCGGGTCTTGTATTCCTTTCATCTTATTAACTTTAAATTATTTATTTTGTTGCTATAAAAATTGTTTAAATTTAAGCAAAGTGTAATTGAATTATGATATAATGAACTGAAATTTCCAGGTAAGTTCAGTGCTTCTTCTGGTCTCCCTACCTTGCTCCCACATTTCTAGTCAGACTGCCAATACTATAAACTGATACTAAAGTGAATGGGATTAGTCTTCAGGTATTTTTCAGGAAACCACGCTCTTAGAATATAGTAGATGTAACTGATAAAATATTACTCTGGGTAAGGGTCACCAGAGACAATTGTGGAGCAGTTCAGCTATCTGGGTAATACACATCTTAGTAGTTAGGGCAAAAGTTCTCTTAAGTGGTCATGTTAATTGGTATATTGATACTGTCATATGCATTTTACGGAAAATATTCTAATATTCATGTTCTGATACAGTGAAGATTGGAAAGAATGCCTCCTCCCACTCCCAGGTTTAGGTTAAGTCTAAGACAAGACCTTCAAAAATTGTCAATGCTTTACCAGTTTGTTTGTTAAATTGCTGAGTTTTTTGATGTTGATATGAGATTAGTCCCACAGACAGTGTACATGAGGAACAGTCCTTGAAACTGCTGAGTCATTTCAGACTGAATAATAATTTAAGTGAATTACCTTGAATTAGCTAAAACAGATGTGTTCCTGGTTTTGGCAAAATAAAGCTATAAAAAATTAAAATAAGTCAATTGCTAGTCTTCTAACTTGATCTATAAATTCCTCTCCAGGGTGATCTAACAAAAGCTCTGGGTGCGGGATTGGGTTGTACGTTTAGCAGCTAATTTGCATCTCAGCTGGTATTTGCCTTGCTACAGTGGAAGAATAATTGGAAATGTATGCACTGAATTAAATGTGTTGACTGAAGCTGTAAATTGGAAGAGATTGTGTTTGGTATATAAATCTGGAGAGCACTGCCAGGTTTGGTCGTAAATATGTAACTTTCTGCATTCTATGACAGATAATAAGAAACATGTCAATGAGTTATGAAATGTAGATTTCCAATTATTTTAACAACAATAAACTGCCTTTCTGGGATGTATTTATTACAAATGTTGCATCATTTCTAGTTAAAAGAGTAGGATGGAGGGTGCATAACTGGAGGGGATTCAATGTGTTCAAAATTCCAGTGAGAAAAGGAAGACTTATGTTTGTCTTTTGCGGTAGGAATTAATTCACTCTTGTTGTTTTGCTTCTACTGCTGTTTTGAAAGGGAGAAATCTATTTCTTAATATTCTGATAGGAGGAATTTATGAACCTGGTCTGTCTCTGACACCACAATACAAAGATTTGGAATTATAAAGAATTATCTTTCTGATGATATGTATCAAAAGACTGAAAATAGGTAAGGTTGTGTTTCAGGGAGGATGCAAGAAGGATAACAGTCTCATTAACAAAGCCAGATACTGACAGCTTTGTCATGAGACTACCTAGTTTAACTTCCATGGGCTCTCTGGGAAACCGTAGAGTTTTGATGTTGCAGAAAACACAGACACCTCTTAGAGGGGAAAAGAGATTTGTGTTAATGAAGATGGGCTATGTAAACATGTGCCTATGTTAAGCTGTATTACAATGTCTCATAAAAAAAAAATAAAAATTCTGACCTATTACTCAGAATTAAGGTTGTTGCACTACAGGTGTAAAGAGCTGCCTGCTAAGAGACATGCTTCCTGCTTGGGATGCTCTCCTCGAGGTCAGGTCATTCCCTTCATACCACTGCTCTAAAATCCTGGGCTAATTAAGTGTTCCCGGTGTCCTCAATAAGCATTCCTGATCATAGGTTCAGTGAGAACTGGGAGCATGAGGTCTTGATGAGTTTGCTCCTACAAAGAGAAACATGAGAGCTCTGTGCACCGTTTTCATTCAGGTACTTTCAGAAGGTGGAGATAACGTAGGTTGGCATGGATTATGAAATTTTTCCCAAATTATTTCTTTGGTGTTATAACAAACAATAGGTAGTGAATTGAAAGGCTGAGGGGCTTGTGTCTTTTTAGTCTGGAGAAGAGAAGGCTGAGGGGGGATCTAATCAACACCTATAAATACTTAAAGGGTGGGTGTCAAGAGAAAGGGGACAGTCTTTTTTCAGTGGTGCTTAGTGACAGGACAAGAGGAAATGGGTACAAACATGAACATAAGAAGTTCCATCTAAACATGAGGAGGAACTTCCTAATTTTGAGGGTGGCAGAGCACTGGAGCAGGCTGCCCAGAGAGGTGGTGGAGTCTCTGTCTCTGGAGACATTCAAAACCCGGCTGGACGTGTTCCTGTGTAACCTGCTCTAGGTGGAGCTGCTTTGGCAGGGGGGTTGGACTAGATGATCTTCAGAGGTCCGTTCCAACCCCATATCATGCTGTGATTCTGTGAAAGAAAAGAGTGCTTTTCTATTTCAGGAGACTAGGGGAAGCATTATTACCGTACTTGTATTGTTACTACAGTAGGAGCGTTGCTGTAGAAGACGGGTAACCTGGGTGGTATGGGAGAAAATTCATCAGCATTTAGAAACCTGGTTGAGAGTACTTATCAAGTCAGAAGCAACAACAACCAGGCCTGACAAGACTTTGGCACCCTCTCTTTGTGCTTATGGAGGTGTTACAGCCACGTATATCCTTACAGAGACTCATTTCAGATATGAATGTCTGATTTTATACTCAGGGCTAATAAACTTAAAATATCGATTTTTTTTTTTTTGAATATGTATCACATACAAGATCTGTGCCTTTCCTAGCAATTCTAGCACACTGTTTTGCCTGTTAACTGTCTGTCTCTGTAGGCAAATCCTTGTGTTGATGAACATGAACAATTATGTTTCATTGAGCAATTAATTTTTATTGCTTAATTTTGCAGGAGGACCCTCTATCAAACATAACGCATGAGATAGGAAGGCAGTTGTGTAGGTGAAGACCAATACAAATCATGAAAATTAAGCAGATCCATGGAAATGTCCTTACTTTACATATAGTGCACTGCAATGCTTTTTCTAAACATGCTGGTTTGGGTGTTGCTGAGCCTCTATGCTGTTAACCGCTGTTGACCTACCTATTACTATGAATAGTTTTACTCAAGTGTAAGTGTGCTTTGGAACACAGTCTTATAACATATGGTATTAATTTTATTTGATCAAAATATATGCCAAAATGACTCTGTTTCTGACAGCTGTATAGAGGTTTTTCTACCTAATTCTCTATTTTAGCTGTAATTACATTCACCTCAAAAATAAGTAACCCTCAGTATTTTGATCCCAAATTTATTTTATCCCTGGTATATTTTTAAGGTTCCCCATTTTGGGGGACACCTCCATTTCAAGAGTCCGTTCTTTAAAAATGTAAAATTCATTTGTGCCAAAATGAGATGTGCCTATAGTTCAGTCAGAGTAGGGATTTCTGTACAGGAACAGCACTTGTTAGTCTGTCTAGTTCATGCAAAAAGCGCTAGAAATTCTGAATTACTGTTGAAAAAAACCCCACGAAATAAGCTAAAAACATTACGGAGTCATGACAGTTGGTTCCTTTTCTTGCTTGTAGGTGAGTAAGTGCTAACTTCAAAGGCAGTTAAAATAAATAAAGACATAGAAGACTTAAGATAACGCACTGTCCTTGTGCAATTATTTCAATATGATATATACAGAGACTACACTTTCACAATTTTACTGATTACAAGTTCACTTCTTACCTGCTGCTTGTTCTTTTCTTCTTTGTTTGAAAACACACAAAATTAAAATGTACTATGTAAGCTATGACAGAGACCATGTTCGTCTCTTATAGGAAAACAGGTAGAATAACCTTCTGTCATCAAGTAATTACATTGTAAACCAAATAGCATTTTGATTTCAATTGCCTAACAAAAAATAAACTATTCTTTAAGTTGCATATTACATCAGTTGAATATTATATTACAACACAAGAAAGGGAAACAAGAACAATTTCAAAGCTCAAGTGACTTTTTACTAAGAGTTGTCATGAAGAACAGCGAGGTTGTTACTCATAAATGAGTCATTATTCACCAGCTGTACAGCACTAACCCTGATTGAGCAGGAACCAACAGAAGAGAAAGCTCGGTAATGGTTTGGGGGCTAACCAAAAGGCTCATCAAACTTTGATTTCTTGGTGTTTGCTTCTCTTTCATTTCATTTGGAAATGCCTATGGAGGGACAGGCAAGTGTCTGCAGTGACTCAGGTATGCATGGAAGAGCAGCTGATCCATCCAAAAGGTGAATAAAGTCCAACCTCAACTCTGAGCCATCTATTTTCAGTAGAAGCAGTCATTTGAGAAAAAGGTGGATAGATACGCTGATGACCTGGACTAAATGAAAAAATGCAATTAAAGCTATGAAAAATGATTCTAATGACCTGAGCTGCTTTGTGTAGTATCTGAAATTTATTACACTGTATCATTACATTATAACTGCTGTGGTGAATTTAATTTCTGTGTTAGTTACTGGGTTTTTTTGGAAAGCAATAAGGTTTCTATCATTCTGTGGATGATAAAGATGTAGTATCCTTAGGTATGCTTTTTTTACTTTAGCTCCTTTTTCCCCTTGAACCAAGATAGGAAATTATGAATCAAGGAAAATAATTTTGTGAGAAGGGATCCCAAAAGTATGCTTTATAAACTCTCTGGTGAAAAAACCCAACTTGATTGATAGATAAGCAGCTGAAGATCAGTGCCCTGAGAGCACTAATGGGCATTAATGGCCCTGAACAGCCTCACCTGGAACCCTCCCTCCACCCATGAGGCTCGGGGCCCCATTTCAGCTCTTGTGGGGGACTTGCCCAGGCCTGACCTGTGTTATAGGTCCTCTGTCTTCATACTTGTGCATCTGCAAAAGTTAATAGTTTTGTTTCTGCTTTATGTATTGATTCACTGAACTGTGATGTAACGCAGTAGAGAGCTGGCTTTTAAAGCAGAGTTGTTTCAGGCTGAATGTAGCTACCTGCAGCCTATAGGTTGTAGGTAGGTATAAAATTCACGTAGGTTGAAATGCTTGAATGCTTACTGATATCCTTTGAGGCATTTTAATTAAAGTATCTGGTCAAAATACCAACACCTCAGTATATAGTCAGATACTGCATTCCTAAAGGAAAAGACAAATTATTCTGAGTAACGAAGGAAGGTAAGTCTTATTGAGATCAATAGAAATATTGCAAGTATTCAGCTCTACTGGTGGTGCTGCAGAGGGAAACAGACTTTTTCCCCTGAGAGCTGTCTAATTTCCTCTAGGTAGTTAACTCTGGTTTGATATGAAACACTTGTGGTAGTGAAGGACAGGCTTTCATATTTAAAGAATTAAGCGATGTGGATATGGTCCTGAATATCACCCTGCAAGAATTTCAAGCAAAGGCTGTACTTAAAGACAGGTTTCTGTAGGTAAATGTGTACCTCTTTAGGGATGGGATTTGATCTTAGTCTGTGTGTTGGGTTACTTTGGAGTAACTGGGCTAGGTGACCTTCCTGGGAGAGTGGGAAGCAGTTGTATATGCTGTGGGAAAGCTTGTTGGATGCCAGCAGGGAGTGAGATGGAGACTTCAAAGATCTGGGAGCTCAAGGAAGAGGGACAAACAGAGCCGGCTAGCTCAGGATCTGGGAATAGATGAGGGACCCTCATGGGTAACAAAAAGCAAAGGGACCTTGTGAGGTTGTCTTGGAACTCAGATCATTACTAGTAAGGCCCTATGTACAGCACATAGAGGGAGGACTTGCATATGAAACCTTACTATTGCTGTCTGTCTTAGTTGCTTCAATTATTTTGCAAATCTATTTATTCTAGCATAATCTAGTGAAATCTGGCTTTTAATTTTTTTTTAATTTATTTTTTGATTGTTTCTAGAAACTTACCATAAGGATAAAAGGTCTAGGCGGATCTAGTTCAAGCCCCTTCTTGACCCCTGCTGCTGTAGAAGAGCTAGTGAAAAACTGGATGCATAAAATGCATGGCTTTTGTGTGATATTTGCAAAGCACTGGAAAATGTGTATTGCATTCTATGATGCAGTTTCAGAAAACTGGTTATGGTTAGACTGGGAGAATCTCGCCCTTTAAATCCATGCTGTAACTTACTGTGCTTTTTGGAACAGTCCTAATTCTCTAGTTGTCTTTAGCCCTGGTTAAAAGGGTGACTAGCATATGTATATGTTTAAACCTGTCTTGTTTTGTAGGCTATCTTATAGAATGGATAAACCACCATCATTAATTCAAGGGTGAAACTGAAATTTTGATCAATCGGTTTACTTCACTTGAAGAAGTACATTTTTGTCCTTCCACTGTAAATTTCTTCCAGTGTGAATCTCCTAAACACTGCTTGCCTATCTAGAAAACAGCTATAAATTTGAAAAAATAATCTGCTGTATTATTTTCCAAGGCCTTAAGTGTTACATGTCTTTAACTTCAAATCCAATAGACGATATCCTTTAGATTAAGTTTGAATTTGGTAGCTTGTTGTTATTAGCAGTAAGGAAAAAGTAATTACACTTGAGAGCTGAGAAGACCTGATGTAGAAATCATCTGTAGACAATAAATATGAAATGTGACAACTGTTTTCAAGTGAAATCAAATTTAAATGTCATCATTAAGTATGTCGTTGATCATTCTGTAGAACTATCTTACTAATGTGACTTGTTTGGCATGAGGGTTTTGATTGAAAAGGCATTCGGAAAGAATAATGTGGGTCTTATAGCTGGAAACCAATAAATATGTTAACTGTTTAAGGAACTTTATATCTTCAGTAGAAAGTTTCCTCAATTTTAAGGGGCTGGAAAATCTTTAAGGGACAATATAGAAAAATTAAGAGAGAACATAGATTGTAACACAACAACGCAGTAAATTTGGCCTGAGTTCTGACTTTTGGACAGACAATGCAGAGCTAGTCTTTGGCATGTTCGAGTATTTTTAGTCCTTTTAAAAATGTTTGGGAGCTGAGAGATGTTGTTTCTATTTTTAAGAACATGAGGATTAGTTGCTAGATTTGCCACAAACTTCCTTTTCATGGAAGCTATTGGTGTATCCAAGTTACCACGTTTTACTTAAGTAGCATTCCTATATCAGCTTTGCACCGAAGTTTTGCCTCTTGTGAAAATACTTTGGCTCTTTCTGTGGTTGCTTGTGCTTTATGGAAGCATATATTGGATGAATACTGCATTTTTTAATCATTTTTTTTCTGTAAGACATTCAAATAATTAATTAGAATTGGATTATTCCAGTTTACTTCTCTTTATTTTAATGCTACTGAAACAAATGTTGTCGTTTACTCTATCCTTTTGAATATATATTCTGTCCTTTAGAAGCCTCTGATTGGTTTTATTAATCTTAAGTGTGAGATGGTTTCTTTCTTAATGTCCATTCAACCCTCCAGGATTTAAGAGACCTTTATATGTAAGTTTTATGACTACCTTCAAAGCCTGACATTAATTTGTATTTAGGTGTTGAAAACAGCTGACTTACTTTCCTTGAGTATCCAGCAGCACTCCCTGAATAATTTGGGTAATCAAATACTTGGAAAAATCAGTCCACATGTTCTGCAACCTGTGAATATAGGTTGAAGATGTTGAATTCTGAAAACCTTCATAGTGCCTGCAAAGGTACATATACATATGCATGACCATACGCTGAAGGTTTTGTTTTGGGATAGAAGGAACTTTTCTGAAAGCGACTGTAATGTGTTGTAGAATAGTGAGTGTTAACTGTTTAAGGGATAAAGATGGTCCTTGTCTGGGATTTGCTTAAGAGAGTTCCTCCCTCTCTGTTCCTATGTTCTTTTAAGCTTTGTTACTGCAAATATTATGTAAAGCTTTGGGCGTAAACATGTTCCTGTGTGTAGAAACAGAAGCAAGAGGAAAATTTACTGGTAAATTCCATAAAACTTGTAGAGGAGGTGAGAGGAAAAAAAGTAGACTGCCATTACAAAAATGTGGTGTTTGTAAACTAAGTGAGATATGGTCTATTTTAATGATTTTACTGAATCCCAAGCAGTGCTGCTTCTGCCAGGACATCCGTTCTGGCTGGAGCATTCAATAAGAAATGCAGCTGTTCCACTTATCCCAAGGTCAGCCATGCTTTTGTAAACCAAAATGATTTTTGACAAGATGGAACTTAATTTGGCCAGTTGTTGTATATTAAAATGGTAAATTATGCAAATACTTTTGGTGTACAACAGCTATATTTGAAGGCTTCTTTTTTTTTTTGACCTCCCTTGAGTTAATTGAGGAAGTCTGGCAGTAAAATAGGTATCTAGTATGTCTAGTGGATGCTCATACCTGGTGATCTTGCACCTAAGAAGAAAATCAGTTATGTTCACCAGAAATGCTCATTAAGCAAACTTAAATTGGTTCCATTGTCTGAATCTTGACTGTCCCCACTGGAGTGTGATGAATGCTGCTCATTACTTAGATTAAGCTTTCAGTTTTGGGAAGAGTACTACATTGTAAAATGTTTCGCATTATTAGGCAAAGAGAAAGTAGTCATGTAGACAAATGGTAGAGTTTTAATCAATTAACTGGAAAAGTCTAGATGTACTACATACTGTCAGACTTATAATAGTTTATAATTAACGCTGGGCCTGTAAGTGTTTTCGTGCTCACTGGGGAGAAAAAAAAATTGTCCCTGGGTGTGTTCCTGTTAACTAAAAAAGATCCTGAAATTTCATGATATACTTCTGTCCTCTTTGGGGGCTGCTTTCTTTTCGAAAGCAAAGCAGCTGTCCTTGCCCATGCTGTTGCTCAAGGGGTGTTTCCAGTGCTTAAACCAGTATGAAATACTTTGCTCTTCACTGTAGATCAGGTAATACTGAGCCAGCCTATGAGCTGTTAATTGGGCAATTATTATGAGAAATGGAGACTATAACTTTAATTTTTATGATATGGAACAATACAGCGTACAAGTCAAGTTGTGTAAATAAAAGAATAAATAACACAAAAGCCTGCTTATAATTTCACACACACTGCTAATACAGAATAATTACTCTGGAACATCTTTCTTTGCACAATTTTTATTTGTTGTACCTTAATTTTTAGGAGTGTTTAGTGAGCTGACTCCAGAACTTGTAAGTTTTATGTGGAAAGCAAACACTTAGGAAAACAGGAAGAAAAGCAGAGCTTTTGCAAAGAGATTTGCACTATACCATTTCAGTTGAAAGGCTAAAGAGAAAACAATGGGATAAAATTGCAGTATTATTATACGTGACAGAAGGAAGAGGAATGGCAGAGTATCTTCCACTGAGGCACCAGGAGCAGAAAATAATATTTAAGAATCTGAATATTTTGTGCTTAGGAAATGTGTTTTGGTCCAACAGAAGTCAACAGGTTAGAATAAGTGAGATTACAAACTTGGTACAGTTGCATGTATCTACTTCAAAATCAGAATTAAAACAATTCTTTAAAGTAAAACCTCTGTGGTAGAAGAGGGAATGTTCTTGGTTATCCATACATACTTAAGTTTGGGTTTTTTGTTTTGTTTTTTTTTTTTTTTAAATAAAAATTGGGGAAAATTGTGATGCTAATGCTGCCGTTGCAATTGGTAGCTATGTGTTCTTATGGAAAGATGTCAGTACATGGATGCATTACTGTAAGTGGTTATTTGGATCCCCAATCAGTGGAATTTTGTGCAAGTGCAGTAATTTGTGTTGGTAGTTTCTAGCCTTATTAGTGTGCATTCTGAACAGAAGCCTTGGCTCTTTTTAAAATCCCATTGCCTGATAATTCACTATAATTTGGCTTCAAATCACTTTGGCATAATGGACCAGAGTTATCTTTGCTGTACCTCTGCTGAAGTCAGTAGAATAAGCACAGAGTAAGCTTGGTCAAGAATGCTACCGTTTATTCAAAAATAAAGTCTTGCCATATTATTAAGTGACCAGAAAGCTAGAATAGGTTGTGGTGTTTTTCACTGCAACAAGACAAATGGACAACAAGACACTGCAACACTGCAACAGGACAATTGTTGGAAAGTTTCAGGTGTGTAAGCACAGAGAATGCACCTGAGCAAATAGCAACCCTTTGAAAGAAATTTAATTGTTTCTCAGGCACAGCAGCTTAATACTAGAGGAGCTGCCTTTTTTTTGGTTATATTTAAAAGTTCAGATTAAAAACCCTTAAAGGATCATTTTGCACAAAACAAAGTGTGTCGTGTATCATTGTGTGCTGGGGCATGAATTTATTAAGTATGGATGTGTGTAAAATAAAAATGGTAATTTCTATACAGGTACCACCTTCATTTCAAAATTGATAGTTACCCATGTCTTTGAGATATTGCCAATTTTTGTATGGTCTCAGCATGTGACGGAGATTCATCACAATCTTACTGGACACTGGGTGTGACTGGACCCATGTACTAAGTACAGTAAAACTGGATGCCGTTTTTATTTTTATTTGCTTTGTAAACAACATCCCCAGATTTAAAGACTAAATTAATCTTCTGCAAGCTAGGTCTAAGGTTACTGATGATAGATTAGTAGCTTCCTCAAAAAAGGAAGGTTATCTGTGGCTGAATGTTCAGGTTTGTTTGACTTATTCTAGAACAAAATCTGACTAGTTTGTATATACGAATGTTATATGATCTGTCAGGCATCACGAATGAACTACACAGCTTTGTGAATTATTGTGCCTCATCTGAGCTGGAGTAACTGTTCCTGAATGCATCCTTAACTGCACTTATGGCTGCAGATACGCTGTAAAGCACATTAGATTAAACCTTTCATTAGCATGATTGAGTTGTAATGGCTTACCAAGTTTCCTCCCTTCAACTAACCTTTACTATCCATTAGTTGGGTGCATGCTTTGCCTGTCAAATTGAGAGATAATGTAGTTTAGTTTCAGATTTGAGCTAAGTCATGTTATCTCACATTCAGCTCTTACGTTGAAGATTAAGCTAAATTGTGTTATCTTATAATAGAAGTGGGCTAAAAGCATGCAGGCAGATGGCTACTTCAACTTGGCAGTGTAACCCATTAAGATCATGATAACTTGCTTGTGTCTGAGCCAGGAGTGCTCTCTCTATCAGTTCTGCTGCTGCTGGGGGGGGAAAAAAAAAAACAAGTGGGATGTGGAATTGGAACAGCAGGTAGGACAGTGGTGTGGCAGCAGTTTGCAGACAAATAACGTGATGGGGCTTTCCAGAAATGTCGTCTTTCTCTGTACACAGCTCCAAGGCGACCTCTTTTCTTAAAGTTGTGTTCTTTGCACTTCAGTTTTTCTTATTTTATTATTTTTAAAGGGAGAAGAGGGGGTATATGGGGCAGTTACAATAATAATGCTGCCTTTCTCGGGTACCCTCTCAAAGGAGCATATCAAAATGTTATGTGGAGAACAGATGGTTTAAAAGTCTTGAAGAAATGGAACTGGATAGTCTAGTAATGAAAGAACTGGAGGAGAGTGATAGCCTTTATTCAGCTGGATCTCAGAGCTGCCAATTTCTGTAGCAGCAGTAAGCTTGAAATATATGCACCTACTTGCCTGAGCCTCAGGATACATTTTTATCATTAATAACCTTAGTACCTAGCCAAGAGTATTCTGCCAACATTTGCTAGATTTGAAAGGCCAACTCAAGGTGTTCCTCCTGTAATAAGGGAACAAAAAGAGTATCTTAAGCAGCTGACCTACCCAAAGAGGTTATTAGAAAATTTCTCCTTTTGTCCACTTTTCCCTATTTTTGACTCCTTACTGCAAAAAAGTAAAACAAATAGTATCGCAAACACAGACTTTTTATTTCTCAAAATGTTACATGTTGTCTTGAAGGCTAATTCAGGTGCTTCTTACTGTTTTGGTTCTGTGGTCATGCTGTAGCACCCATGAGATGCAGCTTTCCTCTCAAGCTGGAGTTACAGACGAATATTCCTTGTTGGAAGCCTAGCATGTGAATGAAAGTAGGATTATGCCTTTGTGTCTTTAATAGCATCACTTTTTTTTTGGTACCCCTGTATTCTTGTTTTTGTCAGTCAGCTCTTTTGTGATTGGAATTTATGGTGAAAGAAAACTGAAGGCAAGTAACATCTTTTAGAAGCCCCTGCTCAACTTTAGCATCGTTACCAGATATTAAAGGCATCATCTAATAGCTAGATGCTGTAATCTTTGCTTATAATTGAGATCAGTGCTCACTTGGTAATGTTGAGTAAGTTGGTCTCTTTCTGACATATAGAAAACTGACAAATCAAAACCCCTTTGACGCTATGTTATTATTGTTTTTAATTAATGTTAACTGAAGCAATTTGGAGTAATGGAATAAAAAGGGGTAGAGTGACAAGTATTTCCTATAAACTTAATCAATTTTGGAAGATGACATTTACTGTGGAAGAAATGAAAGAACTTTGAAATTGCCTTTTATGTTCTGAAATATTCCAAGTGCAAATGAGAACAAGTTTCTGCTTTCCATAAAAGCTGCTATGCAGTTATCGTGCATGGAAAGTATGTGCCAGGATTGCTTCAAAATTAATAGGATTAAAACATACAGTTCAAAGGGAAGACATGGAATAATGTGCATTAGTAAATTTATGAATTCAAGTCATCTGTACACTCCTGAGAGACCCAAGGGGGGATGGAAATCAATTTCTCTGTATGAAATAAGCTTCCTCCCAAATGATAGCAGATGAACTATGGTAGTATCAATGTGTTATATTCCTTTCTTCAGCCCCTCTCCTTTTGTTTCATAATAGCCTAGCTTTTAGGGAGGTGATAGAACATTTGCAAGCACTTACAAACCTAAGAGAAGGTCAACAACGTGTACGATGGTTTTAATGAATCTTCAAGGAAATTCGATAGTGATGTTTGTTTTGGAAGTAATAAGTTGCTTCATATAAAGGTAATGTGAAGGATGGTTGAAGAGGTGCCATTTATTGCCATGTATTTGCTACTGTGGCTTATTTTAGTGTTTAAAATCTTCATTGGAGAGAGCTCAGGGCCGCTCATTTATTTATTACTGTTATGTGACTTCCAAAAACCATTCTGATGTTGTTGCTGGTAGAACCTCTCTGGATGTTTCATGCATTTCCATGATTATTTTTTTAACACTGCAATGTCTAAAGAAGTCAATTATATACTGAAGAAATCCAGCAGTTTCAAAGGATTCTGAAGTAATCAATGTCAACCACAGATGTACAATAGCTGAGACCAATAATCCATTCAGCAATGCTGAGAAACTAGTCAAGTGATTTCTGAAGACAAAAAGCAAGTACTATGAGAAATACTAATCACTGGACAGATGCAAGGCCTTTCCTTTTCAAAAAAGTAGTAACAATGAATAAACTGTTAATTGTAAACATCCCAAATATCAGTCAACTGATTCCATTCTCATGGAAGAGGTAAAGATATCTTGAGGTGAGTTATTTGCATTTACTCTTGCATGGGACCTTTCTAGCAAGCACATACATGTGTATTATATAATTTCTGCCACTTGACTTATCAAAGAAGTTAAAATCTTGTTTTGTGTTTCTTTTTACCAAGCAACATATATATATAGAGAAAACATTATTGCTTTCCCATTGAAAATGCTAGAAAAGGTAAAATGAGTTTCTTATTGTAGAGTACTCAATGTAGAGCAAATGACTCATGTTGGGATCAGAGATGCAGTCCTAGCATGGGGCCACCTTTTTCACCATTATTTCATCCCTTTCGTCCTAAATTAAATGGTAATTTTTATGAAATGTAAGCTGAATGTTCTCATGGGGTCTTTGACACCAATTCCTATGATCACAAGTTGTACCAAGAGCCCAACAGTTATGTTGAATGGCTATTGGCTGGAAAACAGCATCTTGGCTTTTAGGGTGTGTATGTGTGTACACACATGTAAAACACTCTTATTTCTTCCAGATCTAAATAAAACATGATCAATATATAAGTAACTTATGCTACATGGTTAATATCTAGATAACTTGGTTGGAGTACCTCTTGTAGAACTATTTTATTGGGGACCTTGTAATTGAGAAATAAACACTCAAATTCAGATGTGATCTTGGTTATCAGTTTAAGTTCTGAATAGATTATTTGAAATTGGAATTATTTAAATGGGAACAGGTAGGATAGTTCTGAACAATTTATTGGTGGTTTGAAGCCATGAATAATTCAGGACCTACATATCTTTAAATGACATGCCATGAACTAGATTGCTGCAAATTACAAGAGTATGAGAATGATATAATATCACGTAAATTTGATATTCATCTACAAAGGTTGGTTGTTTGTCAAGCTGTTTGTGGGTTTGCAGCTGACCTTTAAAAACTTGAGGATGAATCAAACTAATAGTCTGAACAATGAAAGTCTTTCAACAAGTGAGCATAATAAATCTCCCCACTTTGAGAGGGAGGCAAGTATAATATATAAAACTAAAGACAAGCTTTAATAGACACACAGAACATAGGGAATTAATTCTGAGTATAGAAAGATTAATTATAGCTATGGTCAGGTTGAGGGTTGAAGATGTATGAATGCATTTGAGGATTCAAGATTCCATACGCTACTTTTAACTGTATCTTTGAAACAAATCATCCTAAAAGTTACCTTTGTGAAGCAGGGAACTTAATACTTCAATCCCTTTACCTTTCAAAACTATTTCTTAGTTATAATAATTATGCTTTAATGTAGGGAACTGCTAATTTGTGTGGTTCTAGTTGAATCATGGAGGGGGGGGGTGGGTGAATGAAGAACTGATAAAAAAAAAAAAAAAAGCAATGTCACTTGTGAATTTTTGACAGCTGTTTTTTAGGACATTGAGAATGTGGAGGAAATGTAGGTTGTGAGATCTTTAGGGTAAGGATGCTGTTTGTTTTGTTCAGTGCAAAGCCAAAATTAACCAGGTCTGTCTCATGACAGGGGCTCTTCAGTGGAAAGGCTAGGAAACACTAAACTTGAAGCTAGTGTCTGGACTTCTCCTGATGTAGAGGCATTTCTTTGCTTGTAATATTGGCTTAAGGTGGTAGGATGCTTACTTTGATTTGGAACCTCAGTAAGCACACTTGCAACTCTTAGCATTTCCATTGGCAGGGCACAGTGGTATAATTTTAAGTATCTTTGCAGTATTTATGACAATATGGCAAATGGAATGTTATTCCTCTAAGGAGTAATATGCATGTAAAAAAAAACCAACAAAAAAACCAAAAAAACACAAACAAAAAAAAACAACAACCAAACCCAAACATTAGGTAGTATTATTTGAAAATGAAAGGCAATTGGCAATTTAGAAGTTAGACTTCCACTTTTAGTGCAAATCATAGAATTAATTTTGTTCTAGCTGCCAGCTGAAGAACATGTACTCTGTGTGCTGCTTACAAATGGTAATCTTTCCTGAGCAAGTTGGTTTGCTTTTCTGCTAAAGTTCAGAGTTGATTGTGATGGCAAGAAAAAGTCAAATGTAGCTATGTGTATGATTTTGTGTGCATGAAGAAATTAATGTGTTTAATGTATCAACATGGAAAGTTAAATTTAGGCTTAACGTCACATTACTAGCTGATGTGGTATCACACTTAATCCACCTGTGTCTGAACCACAGGTTGCGTTTAGTGTTGTGCTTAGTTAAAATGATTGTGCTAAATCAAAAGTCAATTTTCAGTGAGGTACCTCCAGCCAAACACCAAATATAATCATGTTTAAATTGGAACTATAAAACAAAGTTCTTATGAAATGTGAAGCTGGGCAGAAATAATTTGGCTCTGCCCTTCAGGAACTCTGACTATGAGAGCTGAGCTGTTTGAGCATTTTGAGTAAACACCAGCGAGAGAAGTTCTCTCTCGGCATTACAGAGTGGTTTGATCCTGTTCAAAGTTGAATAGAGTTTGGTGGCATTTACGAACTTGTTTTTTTTCAGGCTTACTGGGAGTGAAAGCAACTGAGCATCTAGCAAAATGAGAGGATTTGTAGAGTGTAGGTGAAGCTCTGTAGCATGTGTGACTGCTTGCTTCCCCCATACATAATAGGTACATATATTTGTATGGTTTATTGTTGCTTAAATGGCTGTCACATTGTAAGAAATGCTAAACTTAACGCCTAGCTATAATATTGCAAAGGGGATTTTCCTGTCACCATGGAAATTTTCTTATCACGCGAAACAGTTTAGTAACTGCAATGCTTTAATTTTAGACTGTCATGCAGTATGTTACTACATTAATCTTTTGGTAAAATGAAAATGAGTGCAGTAAAGGGTTTGTTCACTTAAGAAGGAAATTCACATAAAAAGGGTGCATGCTGTGCTTACACCTTGTATAGTACAACAAGCTTAGGAAGGCAGTGTTTTGTAGTAAATTATTACTGTATCGCCTTGCAATGGTAAAGCAGCATAAGATACTGAATGCACTGAACATACATAGAATCATAGATTTGTCTAGGTTGGAAGGGACCTTTAAGGAGGACCTTACATGCAGGACACAACCTGTACTTTGTCTGAAGAAAATGGCAAAGTAAGTAGTCATAACACTGAAATATTTGTATAAACTGATTTTTTTTTTTTTTTTCAGCCACCTAAATGTACAGGTTCTCCTTGGAAATCTGTTGTTCTTGGTGCTGTAGTAAGACTTGTGCTGGATGATGATGTTTAGGTATAGCACTGACTGTCTACAGCTGTGCCTAGATCTTAATCTAGCTTCCCTTTCTGGCTTGCAGAGCTCTTCTGTCTCTTCTGAAGGCGTTAGAATGAGCGCAGCTACCGGCTGCTCAGCTCGGCCAAGCAGGCTATCATGGCTTGCACAAGGTATGCAAGACACAGGACAAAATTTTGTACTAGCTACGCCGTTAACTGGTGTTGGTGACAGTATCTGACTGACATGGTGTCCAATCCAGAAGGTTTTTCTAGGATTGTTTGGAAGGCAATGAGTATTTTGGGAAGTGAGAACTGTACGAATTACGCTGACACAAGAGTGCTATTTACTACACTGGCATTTGGCTTTACAGAAAGTAAATAATATTTCAGCTTTTCCGCTGGAGCATAGCGATACTATTGTAAATGCTTTGTTTATGGATGCAGCATACCTCACGTGCTCAAGAAACTATTGGTTCTTAGTGTAATAGGTGTCTCCAGTGGAGACAGTGTGGCTTTTAAAAAGAAAGCTTGCATAATGTTCCAGTGAGCTGAATTTTCAGTTATTTCTGTTTGTAAACCAACTTTGTCCATCTTTTTTGCTCAACTATTGCTTCATCTTCATTTTAAAAACTTCGGTTTGAAATCTTGTGCTTTCATCACTTGTGTGCCACAACTTGGTACCATGAAAAGATGGAAGCACAATAAAAATTTGTAGTTAACGATAACTCAGAACAAGGTCACTGTGTTTTTTCTGTCTCTTGCTAACTTAGGCTTTATCAACCATTTAGGGGGCTATATATGAATATTTTGATGTAGAGGTTAAATGTTGCAGAAAAGATGATACTTCTGTCTTCATATCATGAAGGGTTTGGTTGTTGTCTGGAATAACAAGAGAGAAATATGCTCTAACAGTCACTTATATATCAAACTTTCTCAAAGTCTTACCTGAGTGGTGCTATAAGTTTTGGAGAGCTTGTAACAGCAAGGAAATAGTGCCTCTAAAGTATGCTAATAACATTTGCTCTTGACTTTCAGATGAATGACAATGTTCTTGTTTGGGAGAACATCCTAAAATAGCTTCTCAGGGTAATACTAATGCTAATCAATCACAATGTTGCTGTCTTTCACGTGTAAGCTGAAAGACCTCAGAGTGCTGTAGAAGTGCTATAAGGTAGAATAAGTAGAAGGGAAGGCTAGCACTTATTCCAATACCTAGCTGGACCTGATCATATCTTAGTGACAGGCTGTCTAGACCTTCTTGCTTAGGAGGTCATTAGGATGTCATCAGGATGTCATCAGCAGATAGCTGATTTAAATGGCTCCTGGTATTGTGGAACTTGGTGTCTTACTAGTGTGGAGATCCACTGAAACTATGGAAAGGTGAGCTGTGCTGAAACACTACCAGGGTTACACCAGAGGCATTATTTTAAAATAGTTTCACTTTCCTACCATCTTGATAGATCTTCTTTAACTCATGCTGCATAGCTTAATACTGTTCTCTCAGTACTTTTGATTAGTTTTATGAATCTTACTGAAAAGGTAAAGGCTAGGGATTAAGGAAGAGGCTTTTATAGGATGAAAATATAGCTTTACCATGCTTGTCTATGCAATTTTTAGAAGAACTCCCTGCATCCTGCATTGTTAGCAAAAAATTGTGAATTCAGAGTCTTAAACTTAAAGCTAGCAGCACTCAGTGATGGGAGGGTGCTAGAAGATGCTGAAGATACAGTGCATAGAGATAGGTAGGAGAGAGACCCACAGCTGTCCCAATGGTGTGTTCTGGCTTGGAAATGGAGAATAGTTGTGTGGCAGCCAGACTATCGAAGATCAGCTTGACCTCACCATACCAAAGAAAAATGCCATCCCTATAATTTTACATGTACATGAAGATGGTTTTGCCATCCTGTGTAGGCTTTAAACAATTAGGCAGGCTTAAATTGCTTATTTGAAACAGGCAGGAAAGGTATTAAGCTCATTTCTGAGCATGGTAATTGTGTAATAAAAACAGATGGCTTGGCAGAGAAATTTTTTTGGTCATTTTGATTACTTCCCTATGCCTAGTTGCATCTGGACTTCTCTGTTGCTCCCTCTCCCCCCACCTTTCCAACCCTTTGTGTATATGCATCCTCAAGAGAACAGAAATAATCTGTCTTATCAAACCCCAAATTCATATGTTATCACTCTGTGTCTGGCAGTGTTCTCATGGAAGAGTGTGGGTTGTAGAAGAGTGTGTGTAAGTGCTTATTTTGTAAACAGAGTCAGTAGTTCTCTTTATTTCCATTGTTGTATCTTAGAACACTGTATTCTAATATATTCACTATATTACATCTGGGATAACCTTCCAGAAGATTCAAATGCCTTATTTTCCGGAGTACTTTTGTTTTAAACTGCTGTTGCTTCATCAGTAATCCCATTCCCACCATATTCTTTTATATAATGGGTACAGAAATTACTTACTTAAAGACTGTAGGACGCATAGTGACATTAATAATTATCAAGGCAATGCTCCTACTGACTAAAGAGATGAAAGGAAAGAACAAATGCTTTTGGAGTTGTTGGGGCTTTTCTCACTCTTAAATACATTTGTTTTTCTTGTGGTAGTCTGCTGAGACCAAGAATTTAGGGTAGCAGAAAAACAGTTAAACAAGCATGTGCTTAAAGGCGAGGAGTGATACTTGACCTCAGCCTTGCCTTCCAAGATGGATGAATCCATATTCTGGGAAGTCAAGCACCATATATGAGCAAGCGTTCTCGGTGAATGACTTGCTCATAGTGCAAAGTTTCTTGATTAATGTGCCTGTATGTGGGTTTCCATGAGAACTATGTACTAGCCTAGCAAAAATAATGAATTTTAAGATCCTAATTTGACCCATATAATGCATAAGTTTTTAATATGATTAAAAAAAGAAAACAGAGCCTTTCTGTAGTAGACCTGTGTTCTTAAAGTGTCATTTAATGTATTTCTAATGTCTTAGAGGCACTGTAGCCTCCTAGGAATAAACTTTCAATTCATGTTATAATTTATTTCTGACAAAATAGTGCTTTTTTTAAAAACTTCATTCTGGGATTATGAAGGCTTCACTTCAAGTATATCCTGTAGCAATGCATCCCTGGAAGAAGCATTTGAACTTACAGTGAATATCAATTAATCCCTCAGACCAATCCACCGGGCTCCAGAACGACGTGACAGCTGGCTTGTATTAAAGGTATACTCAGGGCACATAGCTATTCTGCTACGTTACCCTAATGTTACTGTTAACTTCCAAAGTAAATAATGTCTTTATCTTTCTCTATGTATTCATCAGGGCATTGTGCTGTGTCTCGCTTATAGAATTTGGCTTTACTACTTCCATTCATCTTTTACTTGTCATGCAATGTCTAGTGCAAGGGTAATTGATAAAGAAGTGTGAACTCAACTGAGTAAGATATATAGAGTGACCATGCTTTGAAAAATGTGCATGATGTTACTTGTTAATAATAAATATGTTTAAAGAATGGTTTGTCACCCTGAATGACAGGTGACGTTTCTCAGTTGGTGCTGTGAGGAAGGTTACTACAGCTATGAGATGTGAGTGGACTAGACTGTAAACTGTATTGAGATTATAAGAAGGCAAAGGGTTTTGTAATTTGTTTTACACATTGTCTCTAAATTTTAAAGGGGGGGGAAAGACTTATAGATTATCATATCAGATGTCAGTCAAAGGAAAAACCGTCTCTATAGACAATAGAAATTGTGTGGTACCTCGAATAAGCACACCTTCCTCCAAACAAATAAGCTATACTTTCTTCCCCCTGCCCCTGAAAGGGCTTTTAAAGATATGATGCCCCATGGAACATGATTGCAATCCTGTTCTCTGAGGATTTGTTGCTTGCAAGCAACTTGAACTTCAAAAAAGCCTTTTGAAAAAAATTTCTGATAGCATGTAGAAAAAGAAACAAGTATGAAAGTGCTCACCCTGACAGTATGGGGCTTTTGTTTGTGCTGCTTCCACCCGCCCCACAGAAGAGGCCCCATGGCCAAGTATCCGAGGCATCAGTTCAGCTCTGTGGGTGGTGTAGGCACAGTGTTCTGGCCACTTCCACTAAGGTGTTTGATTCCTACACTTCCTTATTTAGGAGAGAAAGCACTTCCATTTTATAGAGAATATATTTTGTAGTTGACTTACGTTGCTCAATGGGCAGCAGTATTTATTTTAAAATAGATGTAATACATCACTGTGTGTATATCAAATTGCATCACACCTTCACAAGACAGACTTCGAAAACTGTAAAGTCACATAAACTTGTGTACATTTGTTTACATAATATCACAATTCTTCTGAATATTACACTGACATGTACTAAAATGTTTTCCAGTAACTAAAATTGCTGCAAGGTTTGAAATAGATACATAGTTTGAAATCCAAAGTAAATATTTCATCTTCTACTTCCAATGTGTATAGTTCATCTTCGAGTGGCTGCCCACTTTCTTTTCTTTCTTTTTTTTCTTACTAATCCATGTTTTTGTAGCCACTGATGACTTGTTAAAAAGCATACATACTGACTGGGAATGTAAATCTTTATTTTTATTTCATCTCATTCCTAAAAGTTTTGATTTAAATTGCTCTGCTTAATAAGGTACAGTGTTCTAGTAGCATGGCACGCAACTGATGAGCTTTTTGCTTGTGGATATTTCTGTTCATATAAGATTCTGCATGGTATGAATGAAGCTTCAGTCTTTTATGCTAAATCTCAGCTTCTTGCTTGCCGTTCAGAGGTCTTTAAGCTACTTGGTAGCTTGAGGCTATTTGGTAGACGGAGGCTAAAATATGCATTTGATAACTCTCTATTTTCTTGAATCGGCCATGAGTTTGCACTTTCTTTTGCAGAGCTCAAGATAACTTAATGACAATAAAGCTATCACTAGAATTGCTGGGGATAAAGTCCCTGAGAAAATGGTCTGGGAGTATTAAAACTCTGAAGTTTAATACAAATCATAAAATTGAGAGAAGCGAAGTCCTTATTTAAAATAAAGCCAAACCAAGGTACTCTCCCAGATTTCTTGGTAGGAAAGTACTATCAGAAAGTATTCATTTGTCTTTCAACAACAGACAACTGTATGTCTGTACAACTGTAAATCAAACTATAAGTTTGTCTGTCCTGTTTGTTTCTAATGGATTGATGGAATATGCAGAATAGATGAAGTGCATAAGGATATAAACACCCAAAGTATGCAACCTGAACAAGATGTCAGGAAGAACGCATACTGTTTTTTTCTTAAATGCTGTTATTTGACTTTGTAAAATGGTGTTGAAGTTTTATAGTTGACTTTTTATTTTTTTTGTAGCTGCTTTGAAACCTTTCCCTGTGGTATGCTTTTGTGTAATAGTTTCTTAGCTGCTGCTGTTATAGTTCTGAATATGTTCTGGACTTCTTGGTTTGGATGTTAAAGCTTATAGGTTTGTGGTTTTTAAATATTTTAATTTTTATTTATTTTTTAAATCCATGAATCTTGAGCATGCCATCTATGACCAAGCAGATCTGTGACTAAAAATAGAAGAAGAAATCCATGTCCATATGTACAACTGTAAAATAACAACTATGATTGGGCTTTGTCTTTAAAAAAAAAAAGGAAAACATTAGCAAAAAGTCCAGTTGTTAAACACACAAATATTACTGAGGTGATAAAGTGTGAGAGTAGGGAAGGGATGTTATCACTTGTGATGGCAACAGAATTCCTTCACTAAGGAAGGAGAGCTCTTTTCAGAGAGGAGCATATATTCCTTTCTTTAAAAGCTGTGGTGGCTGTTTAGACCTACAGATGTCCAGCTGCTCAGCATCCCTAGGGAGCAAGTCAGAGGCATGGCAGAGATCAGGCATCCTGTGCCTCGTAGGTTATTATTCTCTCCTCACTGGAGCAGCTATTCCCATAAGAGCATTGCAGCAAATTTTATCATAATATTCCTGTAAACGTCTGTGAATTGTACTAAGGAAAGCAGCAGTCACAGGCTAAAAAACAGATTGAAACTCATGGGGAGTTTTGTCAAGTTATGGGTGATGATTTTTTTTCTGTTGATGCTGTAATATTTTTTCACTTTTTAAGAATGGATAATCAGGTGAACAAACTTGAACATAGGAAGTTCCATCTAAACTTGAGGAGGAACTTCTTTACTTTGACAGTGGCAGAGCACTGGAACAGTCTGCCCAGAGAGGTCGTGGAGACTCTGTCTCTGTGGACATTCAAAACCTGCCTGGACGTGTTCCTGTGCAACCTGCTCTAGGTGGACCTGCTTTGGCAGAGGGGTTGGACTAGATGATCTCCAGAGGTCCCTTCCAACCCTGTATCATTCTGTGAAGTTGTCACAAGGGTGATGAGCTTCATGTGGAGCTAGAGAGCTGGGGACAGCACAGCAAAGAAAAACTTCAAAAGGGTCTTCTGCTGTAGGCAGCAGAAATTTGGGTGGTATTTGGGTATGCTGTTTTGATGAAAAGCAGGAGAAACATACCCTTTCTAGATACAGTTTATATTTAACTCTAGATTCTACAGGAAACTGAGTTCATTTGGAAAAAAAAAAAATCCCTGAGTTTTTTTAAGCCTGAGAATCTATGCTGTGCTCAGTGACCTTGTAGCTTCAAAGAAGTAATAAACTGTTTTGCCAAGGTTGCAAACTCTGTTAAAAGGAGCTCTTAAGATGTATATTACTGTCTCTATTGCAAGCCTGCATTCAGCTGTTACCAAAATAGAAAAACTTTTTCTAAGCTAAATGTTTGTCTAATTGCTTTAGTTAACCCCAAAGATGAGATTACAAGAGCACGCTTGGAAAAGCGATTCCGATGTTTAATTGTTCAGCTCATGGATTTTCTTGGCTAACCTAAATTTCCCTTGTTCCAGTTTAAACTTGGGTTTTCCTTCCTTTGTATTTGAGACTGGAAAATGATGTTGTTTGCATTCTCTTGCAGAGATGTATGAAAGACTTCCTTTTTTCCTTTTTTTTTTTTTTTTTTTTTCCAGGCTGTGGTGTATATTCTCTTTCCTTACAGATTATGTCCATGAAATCCTTTCAACAGTCTTGCTCCACTCCGTTAAGCTCACTCCAACTATTCCTTTTCTTTGAGATGTGACACCTCAAACTGGATGTTACTTTTCTGGTAGCTTTGTTAATGCCCGATAAAAAAGGAAAGATTAAGCCTCCTATATACTGCATTTCACTTTGCGTATCCTGTCAAGCTGATTGACTTCTTCAGTCATATGACACGTTACTTGCGTTTATCTTGGGATCCATTATAGCTTTGGATCCTAAGGGACTTTCACTTTGCCAGTAGTACTGAGTTACTGCTTTCCAGACTAAAACTTCCTTGCACTTACAATTTAGTGAGGGCACAGAGGGTTGGGGTTTTTCTCCAAACACTTCAACTTAAGATCCTTTTCCATCTTAGTATTATTCTGTTCTCCCATATACTTTCAACCCTTAATGTCATTAATGACAATACTGTTGGATGCAGGACAGATCCCTTCAGATCCATCTGTGATGAATCATTGTCTTTTAAATGTTCTATGGGTAGATACACAGTGTATTTTTCCAATTTGCTATGCAAACAAACATGATAGACTCATGGAGGAAATACTGTCATGACTGTATTTTGAGTAGGTCTCAAAATGTGTCCACATCAAGAGTTTACTAAAATAGTTGTTTTTTCCATGTTGTGAAGATATGTTGCTTGTTTTGTAGAAGGAATCTAGAATGACTGTTCTTGATAAAACCACTTTCTCTAAATTTTATTGTTCTTCAAAATTGTTCCATACTTTTTATGAATTTAAGTTTATATAGCTGGTCTACAATATCTGCATTGCTCCTAAACCTTTGTTTTAAAAGGAGGAAATGTTTATCGGTTTTCATTCATCCGGATGGTTACCATCTCCCACCATGTTCCCTAATTTTTATTGTGATTATCTTGGAGAATTTACTGAAGCAATCTCAGAATGTTCAACAATGTATTATAGCTCACCCAAAAAACTCTAAAAACATTTAAAAGAACTCTCTGAGACATCCTTCTACTGTTTTAGACATCAGTCTTGTCCCTGGTATTGAGTTAGCTCTCTCGTTGCAAGGTACCTGTCTAATGAAGGCAGGCAAAGGAATGCTAACCTTTGGTCTTCTCAGGGTTGCTTGTTCTGCAGTAGTTTATACTCAACTAAAATGCCCAGCAGATAGATGTAGAAGTTACCTGAAATTGCTTTGGGTTCAAAGTTGAAGGCTTATACTCAGGTTGTAGTAGGTTTTTAATAAAAAAAAGAAAAAACTTTGCTTAAAGATGCACATGCTAAGGGAAAAAAGTTGTTTTCGAGCTTTTGCTTCCTTCTGTTCTCCAAAACAAGTTAATGAGGTGGTACCTGGTGGAGCTGCAAACACTGTCCCAAATCAAAAGAACATCACCTGCCAGTAACAGTGCTTAAATGCAACCCTGGTTGCGACCAAGGCTTGCTTTCCTGCAGGAGGGGAATGGTTTGTTGCAGAAGGGTAGTGTGGTATAAGGATTCATTCTGAGCTGTGGTCCTGCCACAGGGCAGATACTATTAATATCTAACTCAGTGACAGTGCATGTTTTGAGCTGCAGTAGGAGAATAACAGGATACATAGCAGCCTTTGATATCAGAGATATATAGAGACCTTTACTTTTTGAGAAAGTAAACTTTTCAGATTAAGTTAATACTGATTCCTTCCCACAAGTCCCAGAAGGACAGACAAATGGGTTCTCTGCTGATATGCAAGCAAGGATTTCTCAATGTTATATATTTACAACTGAATCGCTTTTTTTCCCATTGATAATGAAGTTTAAGCTGAATTCTGATTAATTCTCCCCACTGTATTCTCAAGATAATTTTGATAGTTATAGAAATGTTCAAGTGGTACCTAAAATATTCTTGATGGTGCTACTTAGAAAGGATGCTGTTTGAGAGGAGAACCTGGATTTGAAATTTAAAAATGAAATCTACTTGTTAGCCAAGCCACAGACACAGAATACAAACAGGATCCTGATATGTACTACGGACATTGATCTTAACATAGGACCCTAATATTTCTTTTTGTTGTTGTTTTTGAGGAAAACAGTTTCTCCCTTGGGAATATTTAAAATTCAGCAGAGACCAAATCTGAATTAGTTATGCATTTTTGTCACTCATTGTATTATGTCATTGCGATTTTTTGCCAATGTTTTTCAAATTTCCCAAGTCTAACCTTTAAAACGGGAATGCAACTGGCATGGGAAGACTTGCAAATGCCATAATCAAGAAATATGAATATAATTAAGGCAGTAATTTCTTACTACCGGCATATCTTACTTATGCATTTCACTTTCCCTGTCAGTATGGAAATTAACAGAGCAATATATATTCATAAAGTATTTTGCAGTCATATTCTAAGATTTTTTTGTAGCTTTTTTCTCACAGGTTCTTCTGGAGTGTTAGTCTCTTACTCCCAACAGCTAATAAACACAGTTCTGTTTTGGTCTTTTAGGTGCCAACACAGAACCACCGTTCCTACTGGTGGTTATTAATGTGGCAAGAATTGCATTTCTGTTTGGACCAGTTATTCCCTGATAGAAAGCATTCGGCGTACTCAGAGGAAAATGGGGCAACTGTTAATCCATCTGCAAATTGTAACGCTAGAAATCAACTCACTATTTCCATTTCAGTCATGCTTTTGAATGTCTCATAGTCTCGACAGTCCAGTGACAGTTGCTGTTGTTTGGGGTCTGAGTTTCTACCTCAAGGAATACAAAGTCAATCTGACAATCTGCAAGTGTTCAGTTGGGCCCATCTTAGTTTTAGGTTCCCCGAGGAAACTACGTCTCCAGTTCTGCAGTGAAAGTTTAGCTTCCTAAAGGAAACACGGTTCTCAACACCTGCAGTTGTATTTATAATATAAAATAATGAGATGCCTAATGTGGTTTTATGTGCTTTTTGTGTCCGTCTCCCCCTCCTCCTTCTGCTTTGTAGAATGCTTTGCATTTATAATTTGATATGCTTTAAAGCAAACATTCTTCACTTGCCAATGACATGTCAGTCCTATAAAACCCTTTGATGCAAAACAATGATAGTAGTCTTTGCTTTGTTTCCAAATGATAGCTTTAAAACCTGTAATTTTAAACCACCTGCAGTTAGAGTAAATACCAGTTTCACAGTCTGATCTGCTGCTAGATTTTACTTTCATGTACATGTTTTGATGCACTTCTTTCTTTTTACACAGAAGTGGCACAGGTTGCTGTAGTGACTTCCTGCTTAATTGGCTTCACTACAATCAAATATAAGATTATGGCTTGCTTTGTCTTTTCCTCTAGTGTCTGCTTTTACTGAGGTGCCAGGCACTTTTGAGCTAGGCTACCCCAGAGAGAAGTAGATTTTGAAATCTAACTTGAATATAGGAGCTGAGGAGTTTTAACTCGGGGGGGAGGGGGAAGTATCCGTATTAAGCAATGAAGAACTCATCTGTTGTTATTTATTTAGACCTTAAACAACAACGATAACTTTTTAATGGTTTTATTTGAATCTGTGTATTCCAGACTTTCCTCCTGGAAACTTTCTTTTCATATGGAGAAGTAGGTATTATAAATTCAGCCCACAAATATGTTACAGTCTGACGAAATAGGGATTGCTATGAGAAGCAAGAAGTCTGCCTCTTTTTGATGTCTCCTGTGCTTAAGAATAAGAATGATCTACGGCTTAAAATTCTGTTATAAACATTTGTTACCCTTTGTGTCAAGACAAGGAGGTGCTTTTGCATCCTGAGCTGATCTGGTGGGGCTGGTATGGTCCCGATTCAGGTACCACTGATCAGAAAATGCAGAATACTTGTGGAAGAGGCTGTGAGACCAAGTTGGAGGAGGAGCTGCTGCAAGGAAAAAGGGTTTCTAAAGGAGGAAGTCAACTTTGAGTTGTATAACTTTGCTCGCTAACATAACCTCGATTTTTGGACATACCTGTGTCTAATTCTCCATTTTTTTCCCCTAGATGTTCAATAGTGTAGCGCTTAAGCAATGTAATTCGCAGCCCTTAGCCCTGTTATTAAAATAAAACATGCAAGTGTGAGGGCCATCTGTTTTCTTAATGATGAAGTCTTATGCATCCTTGTCCTAATAAAAAAAAAAAAAGAAAGGTTTGTGTGCTGCTTCTAGAAATAGACAAAAGCAAAATTAAAATGTTTGTCCAACCTCATCAGACACAATCTTGGATTAGACAGATTATAACTGATCTGTCTAACTCCACAGTTATGCCACTCTCTTCAGAGAAAGCTGGATTTGCCTCTGAAAAAAAAAAACTACCCCAAACTCAGAAATCAGCAACACAAAGCCAACCCCCCAAAACCTAAAAAAACCGCCTCATTTCAAATAGACTGTAGTCTTCCTACTGCTTAATCTCCCCCCGCCCCAGGAAACAGCAGTACCCTTTGTGCAGCAAAATCAATCATTTTTGATTGTAACAAGAATACTTTGGTGGAAAAGGCTTTCTTTCAAATTTCACATTCATGAAATCCAGTGCAATTTTTCTTCAGAAAAAGAGATGCTGGTCTGATGTTGAATTATATTTCAAGCTATATTATATCTTGTGTACACTTGCTTGCAGACACATCTAGGTGTCTTTATGATCATCAATAACTAAACGAAGTGATACTCTTCTTTGCAAAAGCTCACAGTTATTGTTTTAAATAATCAAATAACTGCAGATTTGCGTATGCTCCTTTTGAAAGTAGAGATTTTATTATTTTTATACCTGTGCTTGGAGAAAATGCCTGCTTCCAGTTTATTTCTGTTATGGACGCTGGAGAAAGCTGTTTCTTTGTTTTTCTGTTAACAAAGTGTCAGGACCAACACCCAGCTTACAAGGGTGAGAACAAAGTGAGGACTGTCAGCCCCGGTTGCTGACTACGGGAGCGCTCCCCAGGCTCTCTGCAGCCCAGGCTCTCTGGGCTGCTCACCGTCTGCTGCCTGAAGGAAGCCAGCAGAGCAATCTCTACAGTGAGGGTGCAACCTGCCTGGCTCCCTGCAAAAATTTTAAGCAACTGAATAGAGTTACATATTACTTCCCGCTCCAACTTCATTGTCAAAGCCGGCAGGATGCACTGCATAGTGTTAGCATTTTGTAAAATAAGCAAAACCCAATGAAAGCAAATGAGTCAAAACCTGGAGAGGCTGATCTGTTAGTGGCTCTCCAGGTCTTTGCAGTGATTCTTGATGTTTTTAGGACCCCCTTTCTTCTGTGTTTTTTTTTTCCTCCCTCCTCACCACTTGCTTTTTGTTTGTAGGTTTGCATGCAATCAGTTCTTTGTCCTGTCAGATGCTTTGGCAAATCTGCTATGCTGCCAGTCCCTGTTTCTAGGTCTTTCTGTGTTTTGATCAGTATAGCAGAGCAAAGGAGAAGATGGTTTTCTGCGGTTTTCAAATTGACTTGCTCTGATCTATGTTAATACTGGCTTAGCCTACGTACACTTTATACTTTCATTTACTACAGCATTTCTTAGTAATTTGCCTTCATTATTTTGGAGCCTCCAATCTGTATCTATAAACATTCTTAAGTATCATAACATAAAATATATTTGGATCAAAACTTTCAGTAGACAGCTAAGAGTGGAGCAAGATTCTCCCATTGTAACATTTCACTGTTCAGCAGGCTGCTGTGATTTAAGTTTTCCTGTAATGTTTTTCCAGATATGAATGAACTTCAGATGCTGTGCCTTTCTGGCAAGGAAATGATCTATAGGAGGTTTTGCTTTAAATTGGAAGTGAAATTATTGGAAGGTAGTTTGTTAGAAATGGCAATCTGATGGGTTGTGATCATTGTCCAAAGCACACATGAAAATAAGAATTTTTAAACATGGCTAGTCTTTTCTTGAAGGAAGATATTTGCTGATTAAACTGCAGGGTGAAAGATTTTGCTCACAGTTCAAATGTCAGAATGGTATGTTCATAAATATGCTGTATGGCGTATACTTACTGCTTGATGCCATTTTCATGAGGTGCTTTTCTGTATTGAGAACAAAGTTGTTTCAAGTTAAATATTGAAACTGTCTGGGATATCAATTACTCAGTAATAATTAAGCTACTCTTCACCAAAGTCAGGAGGCTATGAACTATCTCTTCAAAGATTAAGAAAAATAATACTTTCTTGATGAGCATTGTAAGTTTAAAGTCTTAATAGGAATCAAATAATTTTTAAGAGTCTATTTAAAGAGTCAGAAGACTACATTTGCAAAAAAAAAAGGAAAGCGTGAACTCACTTGGTTCAGAATTTCAAGTATTAAAACCTGGTTGAAATAACAGCATTGAAGGAAAAAGGTGAAATCACTGGCCATAAACCCATTGTATTACAACCCTGCTGTCAGTGTATCAGTGGCTCACTATCCATGCACTGGGGACACTGTTTCATTGCAAGAAGTAATGAAATAAAGAAATTCAAACATATTGTGGCATTGACAGCTAAATCCCTCTGTGGGGCCTGTTGTCCCTTCTAAAGTAGAATATAGAGTTAAGATTGCTTCTGGAGCATATAACTCTTGTTCCTTTGCTTCTCTTATTTACCCCTGTATGTTTCCTGTTTTATCCTTTTTGTGCATTATTTTCTCTTGTTATTTTCATTATAGTCTATCCTTCTCATCTTTGCAGGCAACAAAGAGCAGCAACAAAAAGACGATGAAAGGGTAACTCCAAAGAAACAATCAGTTCATCTACAACTCTCTTGCATCTAAAGAGAGGTTCCTATAGCAGGCTAATGGCGATTTTGTGGTATCAATGAACATGAGGTTGTTTTAAGTCTTCTCTTTCTTAGTGAGATAGTTTCTGTGCAAACATATTTGATGGAAATTGTGTGTGAGAGTCTGTTGGCCTTATGTTTTTTTTATCTGAAGTCACCCTTGCGGGGGTGATATCTGGGGTCCCATTGATATGGGGGGAATCTAAGAAGCATTGTGGAGTTGTTTTGTGTAGGTGATTAAATGAAGTAGAAGGGGACAAGGCAAAAGAATGTGGCTGTGGACCTGTATTTATTCTTATAATTCTGGTGGGATTATTGTGGTGAGCTCTAAGATTACTGTACAACTAGGGTAATGGTAAGAAAGGAGAAAATTAATATATTAAGAGTAAATAATTGGTATCGGCTGTTTTATTAGGAGGACTATCAGAGGGTTTTGGGAATTATCCAAGTACGTCAAGCAGCCTCAGGTGCTGGGCATCACTGTGGAGTTAGAGCATCTTGTAACAGAAGGTTCATCGGGAAAGGATAAGGAAAAGCAGAGCTTGCAACTACTGCTAACAGAATAAATAAAAACTAAAGAAAATGGCGGGGACAGGAGGGCTAGTTAACTGAATATGCTGACCTCAGCTTTCCTGAATAAGGCAAAATTTTAAAAGGAATAAAAAAAAAATGATGTTTCTGTCTGAAATTTGAGATCTGCTGAAGACTAATGAGGCCAGTTCTGAAATAAAATGTCAAAATGAAACATTATTTTTGAGATTTATTTTTTTTCCTTCATGTTTTCCTAGAACTGCAATTTTGGTGAGTGCAGTATTACTCGTGTCTTCCTTAACTTTTATGCCTTCATAGCTTGTCTGCTTGCAAGCCTGACACTCCCAGCTGGTCTCCAGACAGCAACTGTACCTTTGAAGTCCAAGCCGCATCAGTGGAAGTCAGTAATTGGACCACAGTGGAAGTCAGTAATCGGATCACTGTACTTATTTGCAAATACTGTGTCAAGTGTTCAGTCTGCATCTCGTTAACCTGCGATGGTTGCTTGGGGTAGCACAGGGGCTGCCAGGTGTCAGCACTCTTGCATGGGCACAATGGATAAAAGGTGCGTGAGGAGCGGGGCAAGATAAGGGAGACCCCACATGTGGACACAGAACTCTGGTGCTGGGTCTGTAACCGGAAAAACAAAATTACTAATTGACCTGCACAGGTTTAAAAATGGCTACTGGCTACAGCTATTTTGGCAGTCATGCCCCATCCCTACCATGTGTGACTAATTATGGATGATGTGGAACTGTGCTGCAAGTTCATATGGAAGAATGCCTTTCTTCCCCAGTATCTTTTGAAAGGGATGTAGTAAAACACGTGTTTTACAAGTGTAAAACACCCATCGGGGCAAATTATAAGTGATGGCTGAAACCAGGTTTCTACTTATCAAATGCTCAGGAGGAACGCAAATACTGGTGTGAAATTGTGGCTTTTACAGGAGTTGTTTCAATGTTTGTATTTCTAAAATGAAGGAATGTGATCCTCAATCTATCTTTCTGCTTTCTTATTCAGGAGTCTACCTGTTTATTAGCAAGACACGGTTTTGGGGTTGTGTCAAGGTTAGGTTGGAAGGGGTGGAGTTTAGTTGTTGCTTTTTTGTGTAGTTGGCTCTGGTTTGGGTTTTTTTTTTTTGGTTGGGTTTGGGGATTAGTGTTTTGGGTTTGGGTTTTTTGTTTGGGCTTGTTTTGTTTTTAAAGAGTAAAGTGGACATGAAGACTAATCTAAATTGTGCTCAGTTGGCTTGACAATGATCACATGGAGAATTTTAAATGAACTTAAGCAAATTTTGGATGCATAAATTCCTGAAATGATTCAGAAAGGCCTTGCTTAGCAGCTTGCTAGTTTCTTGGGAGGTGAAGCTACATGAATTCAGTTTCCCATTTTTGATCCTTCAGTTCTGATACTGAGTTGATTCATGGTATTTGGGATAAGAACTGCGTGTACACATATGTATGTAAATTAGGAGTGGATTCTCAGCATTTCAGAAATAAAGCTTTTCCACAGCAGGAAGAGATGAATAATTCACCAGTGTAAAACTGTGAGCCAAGTTCTGTAATGCCATCATACAGGCAGACTACCACAGTTCCTCAATATATATCATCACAAATTGCAAAGACCTGTCCACAGAAATGTAGGCAAAACAAGGGCTAATAGTTTCAGTGTGTTGTTACTGTGCTAATTTTTCAGAGTTTGGTTATTGACCAGTGTAATTTATTATCTGAAATTTTATCATTCCCTAGTGTCAACAGATACTTTTCATACTGGAGGCAGATAAAATTGGAAGAAGTGGGGTCTGTTATATTTGAGTGGATTTGGAAGAAAAAAAGGAGGAAAAGTGAGAAAGGAAAAAAAAAAAAAAAGTCCCTCAAGAAAACTGATTAACTTGTAGAATAATAGAAGTATAAAGACCACCTTTAGATACCTGATGTATCTGCTAGAATTTAGACAGCTCCTACTCAGATTTCTTAATTTTCCAAATTGTCTTCTATTTTTCAACCAATATGGAGATAACCATTACAGAGGGCGGAAGGTTACATCCATTGCAGAGAGGTGTTGGGAAATATTTTTCCATAAAGAGATGTTTTGGCAGCTACTTTTATAATGAACTGACATTTTTTTCTAGCAGATGGAGGGGTGTTAAACTGTTCAAAACATTTCATTAATACTTTCTAAAAATAGAGCACCTTCATAAAATAAGAGCCATCACTCTCTTTAAATCTCTGGAAATTTGAGTCTGCTATAGACTAATATGTTCTATATATCCTATGGAATCCATCCTTTTTTATCCTGCCCTTTCTTCTGCAGAAAAAAATGTGAAGATGCCAGGATGAAGTAACCCTTAATGCTTCGAATTAATTTATGAAGGATGTGGTTTTTGAATTATTTTTTTTTTTAAATCTCTGCAAAAATGAGCAACTATATGAGCAATTATATCATTATCCATCTGACTGGGTTTGCAGTGGAATGGTAAGGGAATGCAATACATCTAGTAAGGCACACATATCGTTAGAGGAAGGGAATATTAGAGCCTTCTATATTTGTTTGCCAATTAAGTTTTAGTGATCCTTTTTCGCATTTCTTATCTTGCCTCTATCTCTTCTTTTGTATATACTGTGCAGCTGTGACTATAAGGTAGCTGTCACCTTTTGGATGGTTTCTGAGGTTTATCTGCTGTTACATTGTCTGTGTGGCTCACTGCACTTCTGTCAGTCTCTTCTGCACTAAAGGTGTGTGTCTGATGCATCTGAGCAGCCGGGTAGATGACAGGGTGACAAGTGGTAACAGAGCAGCAGTGCAGTGATGGTCTCTCCCGTTCTGGAGCTGAGCAGAGCTGCGCTCCCTCCTGCAGAGAGAGCATGTGCCCAGACCTGTGCAGCGAGAGCTTATTTCTAGAGCTGTTTAATATCTGGAGCCAGAGTTAGCCATAAACTAAATGATCTGGTTAGCTGCAGAGAAAGTACTACTTGATTTTTATTTTCTTCCTCCTCTTTCCTTCTTTCTCTCATCTGTCCTACGTTCCCCTCAACCCCTTTTGGTATAGATCCCTAAGGGCCTGTATCCATTCCGGTTCTTCCCCTGCCTTAGAGCTGCACCACCGAGCTGCTGCTTGCACACTGCCTGAGCTCCTGCAGGAGGGAGCATTGATTGTTCAGGACAGGCCATCTCTCTGCTTGCCTCTTTTGTATCTGGGGTATGGGATGGAGAAGAGGACAGAGGGAGACGAAACCCCAAACCCTGTGTCCGGTTTTGCTGCAGGTAAACTTCATATACAGTTGTCGTGGGATGCTGCAGCTCTCAAAGATGTCTAGTAAAACACACAGAATTTTTGAACGATACAGCTGTAATTGTCTGCTAGACTCTTACAAGATTGAAATCTGAGATGTATAACTTGCCCAAACTGTAGAAATGTTTTCCACAAGATGAGGGAGAATGGAGTTTTCTATCATGAAGGCAAACCCATTTCACTGAATTTCACTGAATTTTTAGAGTTGGAAGGGACCATAGAGATCATCTAGTCCAACTCCCCTGCCGAAGCAGGATTGCCTAGAGCTAGAGCATGTTACATTAAATCCCTGTTGACAATACTCGGACTATTTTTTCTTTGTAATTCAGTTTTAAAAATCTTATCTTTGGAAATTCAACTCAAATGTCCAAGTGGCTACATTCAGATAAGCCATAAGCAGACTAAAATAAGGCCTTGAAAAGTAAACTATTGCGTAGTTTGTCAACTACTGGGTTGACTTGAGTAGTAAGACATTACCAACTATGCTTTCTGCAAGTCTTGTGCTCTATGCTGCAGTTGCAATCAAAACATATATAGAGTTGTGTGCTTTGAAAAAGAATGCAAGTGGAACTAGCTCATATAGCTTCTTGTAAACTTTAACAAAAATGCTGCTTTATTTTTGTAACTATTAATCAGGAAGTATTTATAGACATTTCTATGCAGCATAAAATAATAAAGGTTTTTATATTTATCTGTCTCTGAAAATTGTTATCATTAGCCATTTTTTGGTGTAAGCATCATAGTGCATTGGAAGAAGTTGTAACAAGTGGCTTTATTTTACTATTAGTGGTATAAATATAACTTTTTGATCATATTAGCTCATTATCATTATGAAATGTGAAAAAGATGTGGTTGTCCATATACCTTCAGAGAAATCTAGCTCATTTATATATTTAATCAGACTTAAGACATCAGTTACTTTTTTCTCCAAACATAATGCAATTTTTACTGCTTATTCAGTCAGCACAGTTTTGGCATGCTAAAAAAGACATCCCCTTTCCCCTTATAGAGATCCATTTATTCAGGAAGGAATAAAAGGAAGCCATTATACAGGAAAAACAGTTTTCCAACCTGCATTTTCCAAAATCCTTGCAAGAAATATGGACTTCATTTGTCCACTTACTGAGAGATTTTACTTGCCTCCTCAGTCTTGCTTTCAACTTGGAGTATGCTATGCTTTGTGCTATCTTTGTATGATATATTGTGATCAGTAAAATCTAATAAAATTTATGGGCCTTGTCAGAGCTGCATGTGCTTGATATGTGTCTGATAGTTGACTGTTTCAAATATGGACTTGTTATGGACCCAGGAAGGCTCACAAATTTTTGAAACAATGACTTCCTCTGTGGCACTTTTAATCTCAAATGTTCTATTTGTCTTTGGAGCACCTTTTAACCACAAAGTGCATGCTTCCTTTTTTGGTGATATTTTTCAAAAAAATACGTCATTTGTGCCTATACAATAAAGCACTTGGTTAGACATTCACAATTAAATTTGTAAACATAAAAATATGTATGACAGGTGCACTTTTTGCCCATGCAAACTGGAACCAAGTGTTGGACTTCCTTCAACTGCAGACCTTTAATTTCATGGCATTAATTGGTGTATCTTAATGATGAATCTCTTCCTTTATAAAACACAATATTAACATATTACTGGGTAGTGGAAAAAAGACTAATGGAACTTAGGTGTTTCTGATAATAAATTTTTCAATGCGGGGAAATACAATAATATTGTCAGTTTACTTCTATATAGTCCCTTGTTTCATGTTCAGGAAGTAAAGAAGGAGAGGAACTTACCTTATATACAATACCTTACCTTAGATGATAAGATTAAATCAGGAATAAAACTAAGGTCATTGAGAAGAAATTTTTAAAGAAGGTCAAGGTCAGTGGAGTCAAGGTAATAGCACTAAGATTTTGACAGTATTCCTTCTTATTGCTCATCACCCCTGGGGCTTTGCAAAAATCTTTTCTTGCTTTTTTTCTTTCCTCTTCCGCCTCCCTCTCTCACCCACACTATTCTCCAGTTGTTATTCCCCTAGAAATGAGTTGTGGTGGGTTGCCCCTGGCAAGCAGCTAAACACCCACCCAACTACTTGCTCATTTCCCACCCTCATCAGGACAGGAGGGAGGATAAGAAGATGAAGAGTAAGAAAAATCATGGTCAAGATAAAGACAGTTTAATAAGTGAAGGAAAGAAGAGAGAGGAAAAAATAAATAACACAAAAGCAATCATTCATTACCTCTTGTAAGCAGACTGATGCCCAGACAGTCTATGTGTAATGACTACCTTGGAAGACATAAGTCCTGAGGTTTTTTTATTGCTCTGCAATGTTACATGATATGGAATGTTCCTTTGGCCAATTCAGTTTGTCTACAGGTTGAGGGGTGAGAAGGGTGGCAGAGTGAGAAAAAGAGGAAGCCTTGATGCTGTGCAAACACTGCTCAGCAGTAGCCAAAACATTGGTGTGTCATCTATGCTGTTTTAGTCACAAATCTGAAACATGGCACTTTGTGGGCAGCTATGAAGAAGGTTAATTCTATCCCAGTCAGCCCAGTACAAAAGTATGATTAAAGAACAGATTTTTTTTTTTTTTTTTTTTTTTTTAGAATATATCTTTGTTCATCTTGTTCCATTCCTTTTCACAAAAAATAGATGTCTGGTTTTCTCTGCTTTGAGTAGCTACCTGCAATACCTTGCTGTCGTTTCCGCCATCCCTTCTGCTCCAGTGAGAAGAGAGGAATTGCAGTACAAGTTCCTTTTCCACAGCAGCGGGTAGATAGTTTCAAATCTTCTGATTATTTTTCTTGTAGGTACATGATCATCTTTTGGCCCCTGTCCAAATGCTGTGTAACTCGGCAGTGTCTGATGGTTCTTTGACAGAGTCAAGAGGTTTGTGGTAACAATCTGATCTTCCCGCAGGGCATCTGTCAGTGCTAAGACAACTATGTTTTAAAGAGAAGGAATTCTAAAATTAGGAAACTATTCAGTGAATGTGCAGCAGTCGTGATAGTCATAGTCAATAATTATAAGGAAATAAGGAGGAAATAGTAGGAAAATTTTATTTTTATCCTGAGCAATGACAGTAACTCTACCTGCCCTCTGTGTGTGTTTGGTTTTTTCCCAATCCTGCAATGAAAGCATTAGAAACTGTTGTCTTTTGTAGCACTAGCCTTGGAATAATACCTGTTAATTAAATTTCACCTGAGCCAATACAACGTTCTGCATACATGTAAAAGCATAATACTCTATTTTGCAGAGAAGAAAATATCCAGCCTTACAAAAGTTTTCCTCATATCTGTTGATATTGCTGGACATGCAAAGACCTGTGTGTTCAGTTTCCCTCTTCTCACTTCAACAATGTTTGCGAACTCTGTAAATAACAGAGAAGAGTAACCTGCAGATCGAACAATAGTTCAGACTTTTCAGAAAAGAGTTAAAGGACCTGGTGCTGAGGAAAGTAAGAGTACATTGTAAGACAAGATGGTATTTAGTGCTTCCACCAACCACTTAAGTTACAGTAGCAATATAGTACCAATAATCTTCTTTCTTCCCCCTTCAACTTTCAGCATACTTTCCTTTATAGAGTGGAACAAAACGATCAAACCGCTGTTTGTATGTTGCATGCATTTCAGGTGTTCTGATTTGACAGTTGTGTTTCTCAGCAATAAAGGCAGGCATATTTTTAGCAGTTGAGCTGCATATTTTGATAATAATACACTAGTTCCTCTTGATTTTTTTGTATTTCATGAGATACTTTTGTAATCAGCTAGTCCACATCTGTAAGTTTTTTTAATTCTCATACAGAATGTGAGAATGTTTAGAGGTTGTTATTATTCTTTCTTAATAGTAAGCAAATTAATCTCTTAAGAACGCTGGTCAGATGTGGTCACAGTGAGCTGCATAAAATCTTAGTTATGTGTAAGTGGATTGCTGTGATAGGAATTTGTGGACCTATTTATAGAGAAGTAAATTCTCATCCAAATATTTATGGACTCCTGGGTCTGTAAATGCAGTTTGAGATAATGACTGTGAAAAATCTCAGCTCCTGCCTGGATTTCTGAAAAGTGTGCAGTTCTGAAGAATTCTGGATAGTTTATAGAGGGCAGTTTGAGTGTCAATAAAGTTTTTATTCATTTGCATCTATAATCATTAGAGTAGACTGCATAATTATTTTCTTTTATAAAGCTTGTAAAGCCTGTAGACTTACAGAGAAGCCCTTGGCCTCGTTAAGAGGTACATCGTGATGATGGTGACAGCTTTGCAGCAGGAGGAGGAAGTATTGTCTGCATCCAGACAGGGGCTTACCCTCTGAGAGACATGTGATGACAAAGAGATGTGAGGGATGCACGGGGGGCTGGAATATGCATACTGTGGTTTAGGAGACCAAGCTCTGTCTAAACCTAATAGCAGGTCTCTGACAAAAGAAGATCCTTCAGGGAAGGATGTGAGAGCAGGACTGGTAGAAAGAAATCCTTCTAATAAATATGTGTAGCTTCTGCCAACCTGCATCTTCAGATGGTAGCTGTACATGAGTGTATGGGTGCAGTGAATGGTATTTTAGAGAAATCAGGACAAATTATTTTCACATTGTAGTTTGCAAAGGGGAATTGGAACTATGTCAGGAGACTAACAGCATAAAAAGTAAAGTGCTTGGGATGTAGCCCAGCCCACTTCCAAAATTGCTATTTTAGACATTTTGAGTGCACTTCAGAAGAGATTTGCTCTGTATGGCTGCAGTGCTGTACATTCCTGTTATACTGCCTGAGAAAAGGCTTTACTGTGTATTAATAGAATATATTAGTTTTAAAAGGAGGTCTTTAATTTGGAATTTTGCATAAGGAAAAAAGTTAAGGAAGTAAATGACTTCTGTCTTTCCTTGCAGCTGAAGTTTCTGTTGGTTGATGTGTTCTGCAAGGAGACTACAGTGGTATTTTCACTGGCTCTATTCTGGTTCCCTTTATCTTGGCTACCTATGTAGCAGGAGCTCATGCAAGAAAGTGTTTCTTCCTTTTCTGGGACTTTGAAATTTTAGGAAAGCTCTAGCTCTAAAGTTGCCAATTTGTATCCTGTTTACTGTTACGTATAGGATATAGACATTTAAACTCCCACTTTCTTCTCCTCTGGTGAATTTTGCATATTCCTATTGTAGAATAAGAGAAAGTGTTTTAGTGTTTCCTAGGTATGCTATGGTTTCATTTTGCCCTTAGTTTCCAAGAAGAAACATTAAATGCAAATCATTTTTCTTTATTTGCAGTAGGTCAAACTAATTTAGCTAAAGTTCACACCCATCTGCATAGAAGATTATTGTAAACACAATAAAATTCAAAGGTCATTTCTGTGACTGAAAGAGGATCAAAGGTGCTTTCTGTGCTATTTTAATCCACTTCAGAGAGTTGTAATGAGTTTAGTAAAGGGTGAAAGTCCAAGGCTTTCCCTTCCTGTTGTCCTCTATATAACTCTATTAACTATTCACTGGTCTATCATTATAACATGTTCAATGGTGAATGAAGGAGAATCTGGCAAGGGGAACTTAGTTGGAGTTTAAGACCTCCTGATGTATGCTGATTTTGTTGATACGTTTCATCAGTTTAACAGTAGCAGCTTAGAAAGCAGGAGTCAATCTTACCCCTGATTACGAAGCCTGAATACTTACAGCCCATTACAAAAGTAAATGCTGATCTCTAGAGTAAGGCTGCAAAGCCATTGTGCTTTACACTGTTTCAAAACTAATCTTGATCCATTTGTGGGATCTTAAGGTGGTTTCTGGTACTTAAAGAGGAATATGCCTTGCTTGGTTTATGCAAAATTCTAATATTGCCAAGTTCTCCTTTCACCTAACAGTCTGAATATTTGCTGTGGAGGAAGTCTTGCCAAGCCAGGCTCTTTTGAAGCAATTTAAGTGGAGGTTATTAAGCCACTGCACTATCTTTAGCTTAAAGGAGTGGCCTGAATTGTGAATACATGTGGCTTACTACCTGCAGGTAGCGATCTCTTCAGAAATCATGATTTGCACTACAGTTAAACAGAAAAACTTACCCAGGATTCACTCGTCAGCAGTTTGATAATACCATAAATGAGGATGACTTGATCATGTGATACATAATGTAATTTTTTTAGCCTTTCCTGAACAAATCAATTGCTCTCTCATTATTGGGAATGGTGTTTAACTTTTGTTTCTATAATGTGAACTTGCAGTAATTTGTTATATTGCACAATCAAATCGGTTAACATATTTAAAATATATTTCCTTGAAGATAAAGGAGATACAGAGAAATACTTAGACTTACTGTTTTGCTTTTTCATTTTATTTTGAGCTGGTGCAATATCTTCCAGTTCTGATTTCATTATGGCAGTGTGTGCAAAGCTGCTGAGCTTTGGAAGCCGGTCAGATCCATGGTATGAGAGAGGAGTATGTTGTTTTGGTTATGAGGCTGGTGAGGTTTGCACCAATTCTCAGACCATTCAATGTTCTTCTCAAAAAAAGAAAAAAGGATTGCATTATTTGATTTGACTATGCTACAGATACTGCATACCATCTTCCATTTCTTTTTCAAAGTTAAAATTATAGCTATGCACCTATATAAGGCTAAAATATCCTCCTAAATCCCCCTCTTCCCTCTCCCCAAAAAAGCCAAAACACACAACCAAACAACAATAACAAAACCCCAAACTGTGTCTGGAGTCAAAGGAAAGCCACCTTTTCATTAAAGCCCTGAAACTTCTAAGTTCATCAAACTTACTGATGAAAGACTTGACTACACAGTCATATGTAGATTAATAGGGAAATCTCGTTCCTGATGTAGAAAGATTGCTTCAGCTTCTAACTCCTCCAACTAGTAAAATGCCAGTCTGAAATTACCCTGTTCAGCTGATTAAGTCCATTGCAAAGTAACTAGCAGTGTTTTAATGGAAAAACACAGACTCCATCAATAAACTTTCTCAGCTTTATGGTACTACCCAAAAGGGAATTGCCCCCTGAGCGGATGAGGCAATTAATCTCTGTTTCTATCCCATCACTTGGAGACTTCTGGCTGCAGCGAACAAAGCCCTTTAAAAGCAATAAAAAGGGTTGCTCCCTGAGAGAGCTACAGAATTCTACAGAAATTTATAGGATATTGTCCATACAAAGACATTTCCCGGTGGAATGTCTCTTTTCACTGGTAGCCTTTGGAAATTGCAAGAACCACAAAGCATGCACTTACATATGCCCTGTGCTGCTTTGTGAATGGAGCACGTTAGTATTCTGCAACAACGGGATGTGAGATACTACATTATATTCAGATTATTATCCAAGCCAGATCCTGAAAGTATGAAATGAAGATGCTACTAAATGTGACAGCTTAACAACAATAGTATTTGATTTCACATTAATTTATCTCTTGTGGAGAACAGATATATTGTTTTTTAGTCACATCTGTATTCCTCAAAGAAAACCAGTTCAAGCAGAAAGAAATTTTGAATGCCAGGAAGAAGATCATTAGGTGTGATAAATGCATCTCTGAATGATCCTAATGTGCCTGCTGAAAGGAAGAGTTTCAGGGAAGACTGGCGGAAATTAAAAGTTTTCAGCTCTGAAAAGTTTCTTGTCGATGGTACAAGTGACAACCAACATGTCTCAGAGCTATCTCTGAAAAAGCTGAAAATTATTTCCTCTGATGTTATAGCCCTTTCTCTTGGGAAGGAAAATGGGCAAGTGGATTCTGGTATGATTAGAATGAAATGCTTAATTTAATTAACATTAACGTCCTTTATCACATGAAGGTGGTAACATAGTGACAAAGGATGAGGATAAGGCTGAGGTATTTAATGCCTTCTTTGCCTCAGTCTTTACTAGTAGTAGTTGTTTGTTCCCCAAGTACCCAGACCCCAGAGCTAGTAGATAGGGGTGGAGAGCAGAATGAAGCCCTTGTAATCTGAAGGGAGATGGTGAGGGACCTGCTCCAACACCTGGACATACACAAGTCTATGGGACTGGGTGGGATCCACCCAGTACTGTGGGAGCTGGCAGAAGTGTTCACTGAACCACTTTCTGTCATTTACCAGCAGTCCTGGCAAACCGGGGAGGTCCCAGTTGGCTGGCAAATGTGATGCCCATCCACAAGAAGGGCTGGAAGGATGATCTGGGGAACTACAGGCCTGTCAGTCTGACCTCTATGCCTAGAAAGGTCATGGAACAAGTCATCCTGAGTGCCATAATGTGGCACATGAACCAGGCAATCAGGCCCAGCCAGCACGGGTTCATGAAAGGCAGGTCCTGCTTGGCAAACCTGATCTCCTTCTATGACAAAGTCACCCACTTGGTGGATGAGGGAAAGGCTGTGGATGTTGTTTACCTTAAATAAGGCCTTTGATGTGTTTTCCCACAGCATTCTCCTGGAGAAACTGGCTGCCTATGGCTTGGGTAGGAGTACTCTTCGCTGGGTAAAAACTGCCTGGAGGGCCAGGGCCAAAGAGTGGTGGTGAATGGAGTCAAATCCAGTTGCCACTGGTCACGAGTGGTGCTCCCCAGTGCTCAATATTGGGGCCAGCTCTCTTCATTATATTTATTAATGATCTGGATGAGGGGATCGAGTGCACCCTAAGTAAGTTTGCAGAAGACACCAAGTTGGGTGGGAGTGTTGATCTACTTGAGGGAAGAAAGGCTTTGCAGAGGGATTGATCGGCCGAGGCCCATGGGATGAGATTCAACAAGGCCAAGTGCTGGGCCCTGCACTGGAATCACACCAACCCCAAGCAGCGCTACAGGCTGGGGGCAGAGTGGCTGGAGAGCTGCCCGGCAGAAAAGGACCTGGGGGTGTTGGTCGACTGTCGGCTGAACATGAGCCAGCAGT
>JAOXNO010000013.1:87469847-87502390 GCA_028565335.1 Limnodromus scolopaceus
TAGGCTGTCGAGGGAGGTGGTGGAATCTCCTTCTCTGGAGACATTCAAAAGCCGCCTGGACAAGTTCCTGTGCAACGTGCTCTAGGTAGACTCGCTCCAACGGGGGGGCTGGACTAGATGATCTCCAGAGGTCCCTTCCAACCCCATATGATTCTATGATTCAGATGTTTGTGGGGTCACAGGTGGAGAAGAAGGAAGTTTGCAGTTAACAGGTCCCATTTCCTATCCCACCAGTGCAGTTTAAGTTATCCATGTTACATCAGTGATACTAAATGCAAAAATAAATAAATGGAATTATTTCAAGCGATGGTCAAAATTTTGAAGTTGAATTGTTTTGCAATTTTTTCACTTGTAATTTGTGAACAACTTCCAGCTTCCAGTAATGTTCAGTAATAAGTAATATTTTAAAATTGTCTAGGTCTATCGTGTATCTTATGTTGGTTGTCCTTTAACATAAGAAATAAAACATACCGAAATGTGATGTCTTCTAACTGTCAGTTTGAGGAACTAGTCTGGTAAGTGCCATGTTTCAGTCAGTTTACCTTGGTGGTTGACCCATATCTGTAGAATTTGTTCCCATTTGGCATAGGATTCTGGTTAATAAACTCGTTATTTCTATGGGATTGAATTGGGAGGACCACACACGTTTTGTGGTTATGGAATTTAAGTTGGATTGGACAAGCACTGTGTGTGATTTTTTTTTTTCTTTTTTACGTGCATCTTTAAAGCCTTATGGCCTTTCATGCATATTGATTGATAGGTGAATTGTGTAAACTGGAAGAATAAATACAAATGTATTTAGTTGTAGTATTCGGTGCATAGTATGGCTTTTTGAAAATGTCCTACAAGCAGCTGGGACTCATAATAAGCAATTGCTTCTAATTTAAGTCTAGGCTAGCTACATGGCTAGTGCCTTTGAAAAAAGTGGATGCACCTCCTCCAAACATGTCAGGCATGGATAGAACCTGCCTGCATGTATGAGCAGTGTAGACTTTGCTCTTTTCTGGAGGTGCAAAAAACCTCCTTGGCTGCAAAGCAGCAGTCTGGATTCTGTTTTGAGAGTCACTGCTTTCTCAAAATGTTGTAGCTGAGACTTGTTTGTTGCTTTCTCAAAATGTTGTAGCTGAGACTTGTTTGTTGCATGACTTCTCCAGCTCAGTCTTTTAAGAATGTCTTTATTGCCTGCTTTTAGCCACAGTCAAAAAACAAGACAAAGCTGAAGCAGATGGAAGTCATATATAGTATAGCATCCTTGGGAAATATGGTGAAGACATTTTCTTAGGGGTGTTTTACTGTTTCCAAGTGATACTAATAGAAAATGGCGTTCTGTACAATCAGTCTTTGCAGGAAGACTCTCCTGGAAACTTCATGTATTTCTTATGTCAGAAATCTGAATGCATATTCATGATAATTCAGTTACCTGGATGCTATGAACTGAAACAGCATTGCTGACTATATTTCTGTCAGAAACCTGCCCAAACACTGAGTTTCGTCACAGCTCCTCCACAAAAAAAACCCCAAAAACCAAAACTCAAGCATGGTGGTCAAGCTCAAGGATCCCTCAGCCTCCTTAAAGTATTTTTTTACAGATATTAATGTTGAAAATGGAGGTAATTTTTTGATTCAACTGTTATCCAAGTTACAATTTGCTTTCCTCCTGACATGAGTATTATTTTCAGTTCAAAATTATTCTCTGTGTTGTAGACTTATAGCTAATGAAAACAAGCATCCAGATACTGCATTATTAGCAAAGAGTGAATACCAAAAAAATTTGTAAATCTTCTGTAGAATGCTGCCAGAAAAGGATTCCATATTTAATTGGATCATTGTTTATGAATGAAGGTGATCTGAACTGAGCTATGCCCACTTGGAAGAACAGAGGTCAAGCAAGTGCCTTGGGCCCTATAGGGGACCCAGTGGATGTTAAAGGTTCCCTCTCTGTCCCAGCAAAATCTCTCTTGTCCTGTAGCTCCTCTCCTGATTGCTGGCTGTGCATCAGACGCCAATTAATTGTCCAAGATAAAGTCTGGCAATCATAATCTGGGTGATTATTGTTGGTTTTTTTGTAAACAGATGTAGGCGTTTACAGGAACATAGTTCCTGAGTGTGAGTTTTACAGTGCATACTGGAGTGCATGCCACAGGTATCAGAAATCATCCTCCACACATTTCGTATATGGACAGGCACGTTTTCTCCAGGTGATAGGAGGCCTCATTTTATTTCCAATGAATTGGTTTGGATTGGTTTGTATTCAAAATGATCAATCTTCCAGTTTAAAATAAGTGATTTTCTGAAATATGTAGTCCGAATTACTGTCAACTTTCTTGAATTGTTTCCTTCACACACACCATAGGTACATCATGATAGGTTATTCTCATTCTAAACAATATTACACTCATAACACTTTCTGTCTGGAGTTGGAGTATTTCACTAAGAGAAGTGTGTGGCTGTCTCCTGATGTGAGCAACCTGCAGAAAGGAGTGAGCACAACGAATTGTCTGACAGTTACAGGATGCAATGAGTGCTTATGCTGGGGAGCGGAGGATTATTTAGTTTTTAACCCTGCAAGACTTGCAGTTTAAAAATTATGATCAATGCAGTGGATGAATCTTGAATCTTGGGTCCTGTCCCATGACTCTTTTAAGAGACTAAGTCATTTATGCAGCCTTGGGACCGATTCATCTTAAATGGGAGTTACCATTGCTTTCTTCAAAAAGCAAGCTAAATATCACATCTTTCTCCTAATAAGGGTTGTAAAGATTGTAAAGTTGCAGAAATATGTTTCAGTCAGTGAAAGTATAAAGGAGAAAATGTCTAATCTTCAAGCAGAGGTATCATAAGTGTATCATTACCTTGTGCTGGGAGCTGAAATACAGCTTTTCTGATAAATATCGCCAATATTATATTAGGCTGGGAACATTGATTTGGGTCTTTTGATGCACTTATTCAGCTATTATGCATACTTCTTTTTTTTCCATTTCATTTCTCCTCCCCCAAAGTTATAGGGAATTTGAAAGACTCTTTTGATAACTATTATGGCATGTTGAGAGGAAGGGTAGGGACAATCAATGTAATAGTGGGGTTTTTTTCAGTTTGCACGTTACACCTATGTGCACTAAGTAAGTGACTTGTAGCAAAGACAGAAGTAGTTTGTTCCTTCTGCCTAAGAAAAAACCAGAGGTGTTCGTGTATGGACACTGTGTATGAATTGCAGAGGTGGCCTGTGCACAGTGTGGTGTGCAGTGTGTCCCGAAAGTGCTGGGCTTTCCTGTTCCCTTGCGGGCTGTGTCGTGTGGGTATGACACACCAGATCTGCTATAGATTCAACCTGGCACATGTCGCAGTTGCTACTGAGACATGGGGCGGATGAAATGAAGCTGTAGCACATGGAAGGACTAGTAACCGTAGTCTTCAGAGTTTGACAGTGTAGAAGGAACTTGCAAATGAAAGAAAACGCCTGGGGAAAGCCTTGATGTGGAGGAGTTATTTTCAGAATAATCCTACAGCAAGTGGGATGTGCCCCAAAAGAGAAACTATGTGAGAGAAAGCAATTAAAACTGGAACTAATCAAATATAATGCCAGTTGGTGCAACAAGTAATAATTTGATATTTACAATCTGTTCTGGTGGTGTAGGACTCACTGGGGGGCTGATATAGAGAGCAAGACAGTTTCTGCATCAGAGTCCAAGTAAAATGATGGTACTGATTGTAATTTGTAAGGCTGAGAACACTTTTCTGGGGGTATCTGCCCCTCTGCTATTGTCTTCTCTTCCATGCTTCAACCTTAAAAAGTATCACATGAAATACCACAGAAAGTAATTTGCTTCCTTTCAACTTTTTCCTAGGTGGCAAGACCACTGTCATCTGTTGGTACAGCGGAGAGCAGATGATGAAACTTAAACGAACAGCTTAAAATTGACAATTTTACTTGCATCAGTCTTCTGTCATGTTTTCCATGCCATGCATGGCTCTTTCCCTGCTGAATAAGGTCAGAGTAAAATATGTTTAACAAGATGTGTTTTTTGAATATGATTCTTAGTCTGAAGTTAATTTAGTAGCGTATCCTCACTAACTTTGTGGAAGCTCTTTTTGTTGTTAGTATTGTTCTTTGGAGGGATAGACTACAGTAGTAAAGGATTAAAAACAAATTTCTCAGTATAAATAACAATAAATTGAAATAGCTGATCTTGACTTGGTAAATTGACTTGGAAAGTTAGGTTTTCCAAATTTATGTGAGATGCAACTTCTTAAATAACCTCTTGCTTTTAAAATGTTAATAGCTTTTCTATAACTGAGTTTGAGATAAACAGATTTCTTTCTGTTTTAAAAAGAAAAACTTTGGTCTTTAAGTTCTAATGTAGGCTGTAGTTCCTCTGGGACTGGCATTTTAATAAACCTACTCATCTTATAGAACATAATTTAGAAAAGAGAAAAGTCTTTTCCAGTGGCTTTAATGAGAGAGGGGTGTACACTCAAAATTCCTCACATCCCTAAAGTTCCACCTCATAATATATGTACAAAATGTATAAGTGATTGTCATGCATTATTGACCAGAACAAGATTCAAATAGTTTTTTTTTTTTTTTAAAGGAATAAATGAATTTATTATAGAAGAGCTCTGCCCATTACTTTTATTCTTCAGCAAACTGTTTCATTAAGAATATCTGCCGTTTGTGGTTCATTCTCAGGGTGTCCCTGACCTAGTTGTTTGAAAGGATACTGAATTGACAGATTAAGTCATTGGAGGGAAGAAAGCTAATTTAGTGTGAGAGAACCTTGAGAAAACTTTAGAAAGATTTATGGAAATTTCTACTCAAACTATTTTGTCTTTGGCTTTATGAACTTAAAACTAAAGTTTTAAAAAAAATCCCTCAGAATAGATGTGAAGTACTGAGTGTGATCTATGAGTTCAGTGAAGGAAAGCAGAGGTAAAACAATCTCCCAGCTACCTATGTGTAAAGCAAGGGGTGGATGGTTAAAAAGGAAAGGAAACATGGGTATGTACTTATTAAATATTTCACTGAGTAAATGACATATGAAAAGACGAATGCAAAGCCATTCCAGATTCGTTTGCACAGATGCATGCTACCAGTCATCTAGATATGTTTTCAGATTTTAATGGATTTTTTTTTCCTGCTGGGAAAAAATGCGTGAGAAAACTATGCAGAGTGAATGCAAAATAATGTTAGCTATGGGCAGGGACGCTTTACATCTCTCTGCCCTGTGCGCTACGGAGCTGTGTGTGATGGTATTTCAAAAGTGATGTCTTCTGTCAGTAACCAAGAAAGAAGGCATTTAGTTGGTTGATGTTTTGCAGTCAGTAAAAATCATCTGAGTCTTCTGTTTCAAGTACCTAATGGACTACTTGAGAAGCACTGATGCCACTTTTATCCAGAGGGTGGATAACTAAAGCACTGTGCTAAAACCTTCTGAACAAGCCACTGCTGGCTTGTGTCTGTCAGCATCTGCTGCCATACTTAATTTCTCCAATGATCTTTCAGTGATCTTTCCTGGCAGGGCTGAAATAATTCATTAAAAATAGATTAATTTCATACCGTTCAATTTAACCATCTGTTTGTTCTGTGCTAAATACAAGGTGGACAACTGCATTTTATCTTTTAAGAACAATTTAAAATGGTATTTTGAATGAAGGGTTACTGCTGTATACTTAACATGAAAACTGAAAATCGTATGTCTTGAATTGACCGCTATTTCTGTGTTATACCGACATGAAAGAAAGGATTAAATGAATTTTGTTTTATACACTCTATTTTAAAAATTAACTATTTCAGTTAAGTTGTGATATGGAGTAATGATATATAGTTATATATCAAAATCATACAGTACCTCTTGAGAAACAAATAACAGCATGGGGTATTAAAGCAGCCTGTACAAGAAGATACTGAGAGACAAGTACATTCTGCAGGTTATTTAAAAACATAAATAAAAAAAATTGTTGATAAAAGGATCTGGTGCCTGATAGTAGGTCATCAACAGTTTAATGGTTGCATGGGCAGCATAGATGTATAGGTTTTGAGTTACATATTGACATCCGTGGTATCCAGAAGAGGAAAAGGTTAATGAACTTAACCTGTTTGCCTGACTCAAAACTCAAAGCCGTGACTTCCTGCATTGCTTTGATGATTCCACACCTGTAAATTTGGCCTCCTAAATTTCTATTTTTGGTAATTGCTGTGTAATCTTAGCAATAATTTACTTGTTAAAGTTGCCTTAGAGTCTCACCTAGTGCCACCTCATTGTCTGTTTCCTGTTCTTCAGGAAGTTCAAGAAATTTCCCATGGATCTGTTCCGTGGGTGATTTTGCTGCTTTAATCAAAGCATGTAGCAGGTCCTAGGAGAACCCCAAGCCTTGAGCCACTTGCTCTGTTCCTTTATTAATCAGGCAAGAAATAATGAGGTTATTTCTTCAATGAAGTGAAACATTGCTTGCTCCCACTGGTGTTCTGAATGGGCTTTGATTAGCAAGTTCCCTTTCTCCCTTCTCTCACAAGTTGCTGCTTTCCCGCAAGACTTTTGCACCCCTGAAAGGTATTCAGTCCTGTTTCTTACCTCTTGCTTGTTTTCCTTTCTTTGTGTGGCAACTCCTATGGCTTTGTCTTTCACCAATTACAAGAAGGACCCCTTTCTATATGCCAACAAAGATAATGACCTGATATAACAAAGATAATGCTGGTAAATTTTACAGCAAGCAATCCTGACTGCTGTGGTGCTAACTACAGCATTCAGAGGAAGCAAGGAGGATGTTAAATCAGTTGCGAAATATACATGTGAGGACATTCTTTGTAGTCATTCTGATAAAATTTTATTTATGTAAAGCTCAGTTGGAGATGGTTTCAGTTTTGATGAAATGCAAAGAAAAATGTCTTGTTTTGGTAGTCAGAAAATGGGTCAAAGGCTTCTCCCTGGAATTTCAGTATATTAAATATATTTCTGGGTGTCTAATGTCTCTCTCCCTCTCAAATACCAATGTGACTTTTAATTCCTTTATATCTTTGTGAATTCAGCTGTGTTATTCTGTGAGTACCTTTCTGTTTTTTCCAAGAGTTTTATTCTCCCCATCCACAGTGTGTTCCAAACACAATTAGCAAGGATGGAACTTTTTTAGTATTCAAATCTTTCCTGTAAACTGCCCTTTTATAGAGGTATCTGTGAAAAATTAACTTTGACTCATCCTGGCTTGTAAATATTTGGATTATGTGGTTGGAATCTCTTTATACAATAAAAGTGTTTAGTCCTATTATTTATTCTGGTCAATTATCTTACGTCATCAATTTTTTTTCTAAATGCTGTTTATACTGGTGACAGGGAAGCAAAAAATAAAACAATGTGTTTAAAACAAAGTCAAGGTGACTCGAAGGGAGAGACTGCAAAGTCACTGATGTCACAAAGCAGTGTACACCCAGCCTTATGGATTGTGGGTGGCAGCACAGATGACCTCACATCAGTCTTCAAGAACAAACAGAACTAATGCTTTTAAATAGTCAAGTGTCTTTCTGTGATGATTTATTCTCTTGGAACAATAGTTTTTGACCAGAAATGAAGGATTAAAGTGAGGACATCCTGCTGTTGTAGGAAGACAATATACCTGTAGGCCATAACTATTTGAGTAAAGGAGAATGTTTGTAAAATACAGTGTCATTTGGATTGATCACCTCTCCAGGCTGTTATCCTGATGAATAGTGGGGACACCCTAACATTCACAGGAGAAGGCGGCAGAGAGGTCAGACCTGAGGCGCAGAATCTGGAGCTGGAAGGTTCCGTATTTAGTTCTTGTCTGTGAAATAGCTTCAGTGTGACCATAAAGTGCTCGCTTGCTGGTTGTGCTGTGTGTCCTGAAATGCAGAGATAGCAGTAATAGCTGCTTTACAGGATTTATACAAAACTAAATGTCTAGGTGCTTGCATCTGCCATCATAACAAGAAGTTCAGTGCAAGAATAACTAATAACTCCTGATACCTTGTTCAGAAAGGAGGAATGATTTAACAAATCTAACTGCAATAATGTATGTGCAATTACGTCCCAGCTAAAAATTGAGACTTGAACTCCACATTTGTAAAGCTGTCTTTGTTTATAGTACTTGTTTCTATGACGCTGAGCACATTGCTGCTGCTTTAATTGCTTAATAATTTGAAGGTGCTCAATTATTTGTACGATTGCCTTTCCTTCCTTCCTTGGTGTAATTGCAAGAATGTTGCGATATTATTCTTTTAAAGTGATCCTTGCCATACACATTATCTTGTTTTTTCTGCTGTTCAGGAAATACTCTTTTTAAAAAAAACTTTTAAAGACTTTAATAGACAAGCTAACGGTTGTGTTAACTTACAAGGAACAAGGTTTTTGACAGAAGTTGTCTAACACACCTGGTATCTATGCTTCTATTAGCTGGAATACGTCTTCACCAACCAACAACTGTAGGAAATGCAGTGTACTCTTATAGAAGACTTGGGCACCTATAGCGTCCTCAGCCCTGGGAAGAAAACATCTTGTCGTTATGCTACTTTTTTTTCACAGTAATGCGTAGGCATGCTATGGAGTGGGCCTAAGTATTCTTCCCTCATGTTTACAGCCTATTTAGCACCCCACTTTATAGTTCTTTACCTAACATCCTATGAAGTTACTACGCTTCTAAATCTTTCTTTTTGGCTCTGAGCAGAAGGAATGAGAACAAACTGCTATCCCCACAGCAACTTTAAATCTCCTGCACTGCTATACAGACTCTGTAATTTCTGCTCAGCCCGGTTTTACACTGTTTGTAGTGAATTTATAATTTATTTTTTTGGAAAATCTTATGCATGCATATAGGTCTAAAGAACATCAAATACGCTGTTGTTTTCACGTTGCCAACAGTGCAAGGAATTTACCACATCTACGTGCACACACACATCTGTGTATGCAAACACAGTTTTACGCATCTTAGATGCAGAAACTTCTTATAGGTAATAAACCAAACTAAAGCTTTCTTTTACAGTTTATCCTATACACACTAGCTGCAGTAATCTAATCTCATTTACAATTTCTTCCTCTCTCCATGCACCACCCTGTGTTCACCTCTTCAGTGAATGTCTGTAGTCTTCATTTATATCATCTAATGCCCAATTACCTTTTATGTCCTCTGTTTCCTTGCTACAGCAGTATTTTCAGCTCTTTTCCTTACCTACCCTCATGTGAGCTACTGATTCAGCAAGAGGCAATAAATGGTGTGGCTTTTCAAAATAATATAGTTGTTGGTTGATCAACTGGTCTCGGCTGTCTTCAACCATGAAGGCTAGCTAGAATGAATCATATCACGGCTTTTCCTCCCAATGGAAACCTTAAACTTTAATTTCCACTTCTTTTTCAAATTTGGTGGAAATTGCCAAGTTTTAATAAGTAGGATGAAAACTGTTGTCATGCAAGTCTCGCTTTCAGAAAGTCACGTGAACAGTATTTGAAGCCTTTACTGTCAAAGCTGAAATGTTTAGTATTTGATTTGCGTGTGAATTTTTGTGTAAGTTAGAGATGATGAAAGCAATACTATGAGTGGTGATAATGTGGGTGGGGATTTTTGGTGTGTGGTGGTTTTTTTTTTTTTTTTTACATTATTTGTAGCCAGCTGTTATCAAATTATGCTGGATGTAAACTGGTAGTAAACAAATGAGCCAAGTATGACTAGTTTGGGGAGGAATGTGCTTTCTTGACCTTGAGCACCATCTCTCTGACAAATCAGGTAGTTTTACTGTCACCTGAAGACAGATCCCATAAATGACATGAAAAATATTTGAAATCCTTTCTGCTATATGAGGTGATATAGTACATACACTATAAGAATGCTATAGGTAGGATAAGACATGTATCTGTAAGGTTATATAGGTGATAGGAGACTCTAGAAAGATTCCAAGCGAAAGACTTATGTGATGTTTGAAATGGCTACTAGAGGTAAAAGCATTTTATGCTTCTACCTGTAAATCTACGTAGAGGCATAGAATGATGTGGGCTGAAAGGCAATTCTGAAAATGGTTTGTTACAAATTGCTTGTTCAAAGCAGGGGCAGCTCCAGAGTTAAATCCCACTTCAAAGTACTTCCATGCCAGTATTTGTGAGGAAAAGTAATGGCCCTCCTTTGCTAGGAAATTCACTGGAAGGAACATGGAAGGTGAAAGATGGAAAAGTTGTCTTATCTTATTCCTTCTGGAGAAAACAAAGTAACTGAGGAGCTACCTATTTTCAGTTGAATAGCCAGCTATTTGTTTAATAATTTCAGCAGATCCTGCCATCTGACAGGTGGCTAAAGCCAAACTGTTCAACGGTAAACCTTCATTGTTTGCTTTGCTCTCCTGGTAAGCTGTTTTGTAGGCATTCAGATTCTTGGACAGTTTCCTTTGCTTTAAATCACTGTGGAGCCAATGGTCTAGAAACTGAGAAGTTTCATTTTCGTCCAAGACAGCTCTTACTGACTTGAGCATGTTTGTCTCAATGTGAGTTAAGGCAGAACACTGTTAGCGTTGAGATGAAAATTTAAAGGTCAAGTTAGAAGGGGCTGTAAGAACGGGAGAAGACCTTTTCAGTGACAAATATGAAAGTACGGTATTTCTGCTAAGATCTCCTTCCTCTTGCAGTCATTCTTTAGGGCTGCAAGGTGTTAATATACTACCCTAGTCATAAAGTATAGCCAGTACTTTCGATACATGGGAAACCTGTGTGTATCCTTTTGGAGAATGGATGAAATATGTCTTGTTCCTCCTCCAAGAGTAATAAAGCAGCTTGATGTGCCCTTTTGGCTGGAATAAATCTTAATATAACTCCCTCTGCATCTCATTAATACCAATACAAGATTCATAAGGGAGGGGTGGTTTAGTTGTGACAATCCCTAAGGCTTGGATGCACTTACTCCTTAGAAATTTCTTTGCTCTGAAAAACTAGATTGTTAAAAGAAAGCTATTATTTCTATAAGTGTCAATTTTTTTTTTTTTAGGGAAAAATAAATCAAATCTTGACATGCACTTAAGATAGGCTGTTTGTAGAAATACTAATTTGGAGATACTTGCTGGCAAAGATTTTTTTAGTGAGTTTTTCTGCAAAATTTTCTGCATATATAGATGAAGGGTTTTGGCAATACCAGATTCCCACTGTTTTCCTGAAGCACGCTCACTCCTTTGATGCACTGTCCTGTGAAATCTACATTGAAAACTGGATGGTTATTTATTTTGCATTTGAGCATGTATGCTATTGCTTTTACACAGCTTTTAGTGCTGCAAAGTAATTTTGCATAAAAATTCTAAATTTATAAAGATTGTAATGTTTTCTCTTCACTGCCTAGCAACCTTGTTTTCTAAAAATATTCCATTGATTCAGTGTGAATGGGGCTTGCTAAAACTGTAGAGGTGGTAAATTCCCCAGAGTATGAAGAATGACAAGCTTCTTTCAGTACTTTTTGTTTCAGAAAAATCTGTTTTTTCAAAGTTCACATAAAGTCCTATTTAAAGTGAAACTCTAGAAACATTTGCATTGTTGCTTGGCTGTGACTTTTAAGCACCTTTAGACTTTACTACCTTGCTGATTCCTGCTGTGGTAATTTGGGAGAAAACCCATTCCTGTTTATTTTTCAGTTGTTGAGTTAGGAGTTTATAGCAGCACCCCCACCACCTTGTTTATCCAGGACAGGCATGTGTGATGAAGTAAGACAAAGAATATGTAAAATCATCTATCGGTTTCCTTTTACTTTATCTTTCTGAACGAAGTATACTCATTTTAGTAAGGGAAGCATTTTTGGTTTGCTTCCTAGAAAGTTTTTTGCTTTCTGTTGGGAGTCACTGAGCATAGCATTTTATTTCGTAAGTGGTCGCATGCCTGATGAGGGATGCAGCCACGGAACTGCAAAGCCTAAGCGGATAGGCAGCAATTCCATATGTTTTCTGCAATGGGGTCGAAAGCTGAATTTTCAAGATCTCAACATACAGTATAGATAGACAGAATATTTAATTAAAGCTCCTATACTACCTACATGGCTCTTGGAGAGTATTGGCATCACAGGGTAAGATTTAAAACAACAGATTGCTGAATACTGAGATGTATTACACTGCTACATTTAGGTATGTGGTTGCACAGAACTAGTCAATAAGGAAAATAATGAGATAGAAGAGCCTTGTAAACCTCTGAAAGAGCTTCTATAGCCCCCCAAACATCAGCCTGGAATTCTGAGGCGCTTTTTTGCCAGCTTTTAGCTACACCTCAAGCTTCTCGAAGGCCTGGCCTTTTCATTTAAGAGAAACAATTAAGATTCATTCAGCTCTTTAAAAATGAAATTGGATGAAATCAAATATATCCAAGTCACAGATGACAGTACAAGGGGTAATGGCTTCAAGTTGCACCAGGGGAGCTTCAGGTTAGATATTAGGAAATATTTCTTTACTGAAAGGGTTGTCAAGTATTGGAATGGGCTCCCCAGGGAGGTGGTTGAGACACCATCCCTGGAGGTATTCAAGAGACGAGTTGACATGGTGCTCGGGGATATGGATTAGTGTTGGGTTGGTGTTTTGGGTGGGGTGTGGTGTGTATGGGGTGTTTGTTTGTTGTTTGTTTTTTTGTTGGGTGGTTTTTTTTTTGTTTTGGTTTTTTTGGTTTTTTTATTGGCTGGACTAGATGATCTTAAAAGGTCCCTTCCAACCTAGGTGATTCTGTGATATCCCTTTTTTTTGGTGTGCAATATCTTAATGCCTCAGGGTATGAGCCAAGGAATATCACTCCAGGTACATGCCATTTCATGTCTCTTGCAGCACAAATTTTCCAAGTTATGAGGCAGGAGATATCAACATCCTTAAATTTAAAGATGTAAAATACATTTGAAAATAAAAATATATTAAAGGCAAATGCATAATAACACTTATTGTTATAAGTGGGCGAGGAGGGGGAAGCTGTCATGGAAATGTACTCAAACACCTGTATTCTCGTCTCATTGACTGTACATTTTATTGATTTTTACCTGAAATAGGTTCTTATTACAATTTTGGTCTTCATAGTAAGCTGACCAATTATTTTTAATCAATGCTCACTGTAAATACCTTAATATAAAAAAATCTGAAGTTTTGTTCTTTGGGAGTATGGTGAGAGTTGTGCCGTATTAGTGTAGAGCTGCAATTGAGATGCCCTGTCGCATGGCAGGGAACGTGTGCTCTTGGAAATTAAGATGTAAAGCATCATTTCAGTTTAAGTAAAACCCCATAGGATACAATTAGCTGGCTTTTATGATAGTTTATCAATGAAATAGATGTTTCCTTATTTGCTATTTCCCTGATTAAAGTATTTTTACAAGATTTTTTGAAAGTTACGTCTATCTGGGTTTCACATGTTATCATATAATGAAATGGTATAACTAAAGCTTGATATGCTTACATACAAAATTTTTTATAAAATATTTTTTTAATAATTCAGCCATTTCTCCTCAGAACTAGAGATCAATTTTGTCTTCCCTTTGATAACTCAGTAGTGTTACTTGAGAGTAAAGGTAACTACTTAGAAACAGGCTTTGTAACTAAGTGCTGCATGAACATGCTAGACCTCTCATAAATTCAGGTATTCAGAAAGAAAACAATTTGTGTAAAATTATTTTCTTTTATAAAGAATTTCAAAGCATCTGCATATTTTCAACATTTGACATTAATACTGAGCTGGAGAAATAAAAGGATAGTTGGCAGGATAAAAATATTTATGGTAAGGAGAAGCACACTTTATCTGAAAGTGGTGAACTGTGGTGGTGCTCTCCTTCTAGAGTGTCCTCATGCTGCAGCAGATATATTCAATTTTATTAATAGTGTTAGAACCAAGCAAATGACTTTCACTAGGGGGTTTAATGCAATAAAATTCATCTTGGTTATCTGCACTGGAACAGTCTGTATACAGACAAAGACTTTTATAGCTGGAATGGTTTTTATTTCATGTATCCATGCTTTAGCATGTATCGTGTTTATTTATTATTTTCAGATAATACTTCCTATTGACAGCTGAGTTGTATGATAAAGCTGTACGTTATATGGAATCTTTCTGTTCTTCTATGATATGTAGGAACATTGACTTTCCAATAACATACACAGCAGAATCCAGAGCTTATTCTCAGCTGCCTGCAAATCATGTTGTAATAACGCTGGATTGTAACCAGCCAAGATACTATCAAACCAGAGTTAACAGTGGATGATGCATTAAAGCCCAATGTACTGTAAGTAATCAAATCCCAAAGAAAAATATTTAATACAGCTGTCCAGTGTGCCTGAAATATCTGCTCAGTAGAACAATCAGTTTTAAAAGGATTTAAAAACAGCTATTAAAATCCATCAATACTAACTGAACAGGACTTCCTGCAGGCAGGGAGGCAGGTGGCAGCGTTGTCCAGTATGAGAGGGCCGGGTGAAACGTGTCTCTATGCTGACTTCATACATCTACAGTTTTTTTGTGAAGTTTTAGTACTCATTTTTCTTTCTTGCACAGTAGCTGTATAAATTGTGAATACTGCTTTTATAAAGCATGCTGGAATGTCAGAGAACCATTTAAAAGGGTGCAAGAGTTGCACCTCAGTTGAGCACTACGTAGAGGTTTTTTTTTTCCACTGAGGTTATTTTCTGAATCATTAAGCAGAAAGAGTGGATGTTTAAATCAGCTGGCCTGTAGAACTGTGATCTCAATGAAAAGGGTGGGACCACAATGAAGAATGTGGCTATGTGGAAGGAATTGATCATTAGGTCCATTGCCAGTACATCAACAATAAAGAAAATAACAGTAAAGAAATCAGATATCTCTTAATAATGTCTTCTGAATGAAATATAAAAAATACATCATAAAGAAATAGTATCGAGGCTGCTAAAGAGAATTATGAGTCAGGGTAAGGCAATGCTTTTGTCTCCATAGATTATTTAAGTATAGGTGATTCAAAGAATAGGGGCAAACCCCAGAAGCACTGAGGTTTTATGGCTTTTTTATGTAGCCATTTTTTCTTTTTTCTGGATGTTAGAAGAATGCCTGCAAATTGTTGAGTGAATAGTGTGTGTGGCACACTGCAAAGTATAAACTTGTAAGTTAAATTTGATCAGTGCGTGATGTGACCTTCATAAATTTTGAAAGCTTTAATAATATCTTGGTTGGGAAAAATGTGGTCATTGCTCCGTGATAGCTTAATTTTCAGTGTAAATCAGAAAAGATTGTAAACCCCACTTTCCTTATATGAGTACCATGAAGTTAGCTTCTAACGTCAAAGAAAGAAAAAAACTACTTTCCCAAAGAAAGGAAAAACTACTCAACTCCTGCAGAATGAAAAAGTATGATATAAAAGAGATTTCTCATTATTATCTGTGTACTCAGGGTCTAAAGGAACCTGGTATTGCTCATTTTTTTCACAATTTAGGGTAATTGGTGGAATTAATTTTTTTTTTCTGGCTCCTTTTTAGCAGGCATTAAAATTTACTGGAGTTCTGTGGATAAATATGTAAAACTTATGCCTCACATTTATTATTTCTAGAATAGACAGATAACTATTATCTGGTAGATAAAGACCTATGTCTAAATGAAAGAAAAAAATACATTTTTTGTAGTTCTGTCTTTTAACATGTTTTGTCATAATATCTATGCGATGCCTAGCAATGTCTGTAATGCACCTTGTAAGCACATACTGGGCTGAGATGTACCTGTAGCTTGGCACAGAGGCATGTTGTCAAAGCAAGAGTTCCAATAGGCATTGTCCCCCAGGCGTGCACGCTGCCTCCAGCATTATATCTACAGATAGAATTTCAGAGTAGGTCCAGATAATTTAAGGGGGAAAATTTCCTAAAATTAGTTGGGAAGTCAATGTGATGGGTGCTAGGCGAGTATCGTTGCTGCTGCAGTGTTAGATGCAATGCGGCCTTCCAAAATTTTTGCTATCGCCCAGAGGTCAGAAACAGGTTTAGAGATGGTGGAGGTGTCAAGTCGGTTCCCTGAGGTCAGATTTGTACCTCTCCTGGAAGGACGAAAGACCTGTGAGGATTTGAAGGGGTGATTTAAAGAAAGGCAGGGAGCAGGCTATCTCAGAAGCAAGCTGGAGAGTAACTAGTGCAATATGAGACTGTGCAGCCCTGAGAGCCAGTGCTGTATGCTCTTCAGGGGCCAATGCTGTTCTTTTGGGATAGTCTCCGTATCAACAGAGTCAAAGTGCCAGAGCATATTAGATTTTTTTCTGAAAAATATGTATCTACGGGGGAAGCAGGAATATGTAAAGGACAGTAAAAAAAATCTTGAGGTGGGGAAATAAAAACGGCTATGTGAAAAAAAAAAAAAAAAAGGAGGAGGATTTTTTCCTTAATAGCTTGTACAACAGTCCTAGGAGTCTGTGTTATAAATGAGAGAAATAGTAATTTTCCATTTGTAACCAAAATTTTACTTTGGTGTTATCAGTCTGGTTGCATGGTCAGCAGGACTGGAACACCCAAAAACCCCAAACCTGTGTTAGTATTGCAGTGTTTTTCAGAAAGGACATATTTTCTTCCCAAACCAAAAAAGACATTACCACATTCAAGGAAATGACAAGTCAGAGGCATAAACAATCTTTAATTGCTTATAGAAAAATGTCATAACAGATAACGTGCAAAATGGATTATAATTTAGGGACTGCTTCAGGCCTACAGTCTGCCTCATAATCACAGATTAAAATTGGGTGAGAAGAAAAAAAACTACCTAACTACAGGGCTTCTCTTCAGGTGACAATGTTAGAAACTTCATATAGCTAATACCAAAACGTGCTTGACATTTTTAAGTGCTCTAAAGCACACTTTCTATTTCCATTTTGTATCTGACATGGCATAAAGCTACAGAGACCTGATCTTAACAGATAAGGAGAAATTGATTTTCAGAACACAGAATCACAGATAAGCAAGTAGAAATCATCAAAACTTGACCTCAGATGGCTTTGGTAAACAGAATAAAATCCAAGCAAACAGTTTAGGTACTTGGAATTTCAAAGAGCTTCTCATCTAAATCTGAAAACAATAGAGGCTAATCACTCTGGACAGACTATTTAATGAGGAAAAAGTGTGAGTGATGCTTTAAAAATAAATATTTAAGAATTCTTTCAGATATCCAAAAAACCCTAATCTTGCAGCTGACAAAGAGGGCAAAACAGTTGGAAGTATTTTTTAAATTGTAAACTGTTAACTGTCTAGTAAGAGTGCAGCCTTGTTAGAAGTTGTGCAGCCAAATGTATATGAGAACTGCATATTAAGTGAAATAAACATGGTGTTTATGCTGAGTGCTATAAATCAGGAGCTGACGACTGCAGAAAAAAAATTGAAGGAAACCTCACTCAGTAATCCCCCTTCTTGATTTCATTCCAGAACTTGTAGAAGAGTTGAAAAAAGCAGACTTCTAGATGATTAATACGGATTTTCATCAGTGTTTGAAATACTAAGCAAATATTAGGTGTGAATGTAAATAGTTAAAACCAAGATGATAGGGCTGTTGGTCTAAAATAGATCTTAGAAAAATAACGGAACAGTCGAAGTTACTCTGTTTCACACGAAGGAAATACCAGTCACAAACTGCGTGGTTGGAAGACCTGGAGAATATCTGAAGAAGTTGTGAATCTATATGCATAAGACATTTCTCTTGAGCTCTCTTAAAGCGTTCAACCTCTCTTATGCTACCAACTCTGCTTTGGATGAAAATCTTATTCCTTCACAGTGCTTGTTGTTGTTGTTGTTGTTGATAGGAAACCGCTAAAGGTAAGAAACACTGAATAACCACACTTCTGTGTTCCTCTGAATTTTTAGTCATTTGTAAGATCATTCCCAGTGACAGATGACTTCTGTTAGAGGGGCTGTGCTACCAGCTTTTGCCAAATGGGAGTCTGTAGCTACCTGAGAGGTTATCAAGAACAAAGAAACGGATTGAAGCACTTCTATGCTTTGGTTTTAGGAAGTCTGTTTTCTACTGATCTGCCAGTTGTCCTCTTTAAGTAAGAGGAATAGTAAAAATACATAAGCTACATTCAAACCATAAAATATTAAAATACTTGAGGACTGAATTGATAAAAATCTTTGAGAGCAAGCTGAGACTTTCACCTATAACTGAAAGAGAAGCTGATGACAAAGATGGAGAAATTTCGGCTATTGGGAGAATGGTAAATAGCGACAAAGAAATGTGAACTAGATAACATAGGGATTCGGGAAAACAGATGTTCTACTGCAGCTGAATATGAGGTTGGATATGCAGTAATAGACATTAGTCCATGGGAAAGAGTTCCTATCCTGTACTCAGAGAAAGGGTCACTCTAGAAAAGACTTAATTCTCAGTAGTTCCCAGTGTGACACAGGGATCAAAGGGACTAATCGGGTCTTTTGATGTTCATTGGAGAACTTCAGACAGAGCAGTAAGATTATTTCTTTTGTTGTTTCTAGTGTCTAAAATACTAAGTCCACCCCTTTTATGAGCAATTCATGAGGTATTTTTGATAAAGTGGGAATGGTGTAGAGAAAAATCAGTCAGCTATGCATTCATCACTGCCTACCACTCCAGGCAAAGCTTTGAAGAGGAAAATGTCCATCAGAACAGAACAGTTAACCAGATAGCCTGTATTGAGTAGTTTAGCTTATAAATGTGGTGTTGTTTTTGTTGGTTTTAATTGTAGTCATTCAGATTACTGACGGAGGACAGGGAGAGAAGAGTAGGGGCTCTGGTTCTCTTTTACTTTGGTTGTTTTTTGTTTTTTTTTTTAAACTAGATGTTACTTAGCTGTTAGTATGCATCCTAAAATCATTTCACACTGATCCGATTTTTTCCTTTTGACCATTAATTCTATTTGCCTTTCTGAAATTAGAGATTTTAAAATTATATTCTGCAGTAAATTTCATTGAAGTTTTATGGGGAAGGAGTATGGTCACAATTCAGCATACAGTAAATTGAATGACTACAATGAAAGCAATATTTAATTATTTTGTCACATTATTCATGCTTAATATTATGGAAGTTGCCATGGTGACCTCAGAATTGATTTGTTACATTATATTTAGTGTTAATTTGCTTGCATCTCATTTCCATTTTAAAGGCCTTACATCTATGGCTTGTTGGAAAGACCAATTGCAGCAGTAGTTTTGAGATGTTCTGTTGGAGATCTGCTGTTTGTAGTGATTGGTAAGTTTTAGCACAATTAATTTCAGGCCTCATGTAAATAAAGTCTTACAATTATTGAATCAATCCACAGTAGCATTTAATTTTAAGAGACGCAGCCAATTTGCTGTAGACTAGACCTGAAGTTTGATGAGTTAATTAGGCTTTCTAACCTGTTATCTTACCTTTCATAATTAATACCATAATCATATTCATCTAAACTCAATTATACGGAAGTCACTGTGTGAATGTTTATTAAAAAAACCCGGAGGAAAACATGGGCACAGTAAGATGTCTGTATGCTCCTCAGGGTGCAAGCTCTTCAGCAACTGGCGCTGTAATTAAGAGGGGGATTCCATGTCTCATAATTTGGGAAACTGCTTTTGTATATATTACAAATCCTGGGCAGTGTTGACCAAGTAACTATAGTCTGTACTTAAAAGGCCTATATATGTTTGAAAACAAGGACTGTCTGATATGTGCAGGAAGGGACTCAGTGCTGAAGATCTGCTTACTGATGCAGATGATGTTGGAGACTGGGGTGTCTGAGCCTGCCTCGGTACTTCAGGCAAATGTTTCATTCTGTAATGGCTTTGGACAACTAAATTTGTTTTTTTTATTTTATTTTTTTTTAATTGCAATGGCCCAACTTGAGCTTGAGCTTAACTGTAGATATTTAAGCAATTATCTGCAAATTGGGAGAATCGTCCTAGTGACCAGGAGTGAATATGCAGTGCTGAAGGTTGCTTTTGTATCCATCCTTCACATCAGTAAATTCAGGACTGACCTGTACTTACTAATTGTGTTAGCTATTTGGATCATGTATTTGCAGGTGAACGAATCTGCACCAGAATTCCTTAATGTGCATTTTGAACTTTTCACCTCTTGCCAGTGTAGTTTGTGGTTTTCTTTGTTTGTTTCAACCATCTCATTTCATAAGACCATGTTTTGCAGAGTTCTGAGCAATTCAGCATGAGAACTGCATAATTTTGTATAGTAAAAGCAAAGATAATTGTCTTCATGCTACAGTTGTTTAGTACTTATTTGACTAATTCGGCAAATAGCTGTGTGCATTGAGAGAAAGTGTAGTTTCAGGGACTCAATAAGGTCATTTCCTGCACCAATTCTTCTGTCTTCTTTCTCTGGCCACCTGCTTGCCCTTCTGAGTGAGGAACCATCTCAGATGGGACAGCAGTATATTATTTTTCAGCACTATAGATGCTCCTCCCGGTCCCAGGATCATAAGGATGGGTTTCTGCCTTCTGTTGGTATTGGAGGAGTTCTGAAGCTCTAATCCAGGCTGCCTGTGTTTCAAAGCCTATATACTAGTTTTTGTAGCCTTTTTCTGAGCCTGCTTATGTGCTAGACATCTATTAGAAACAAGTGTGATTCTTTAGCATTAGTTTTATTTGATTTATTTGAATAAAGAAGAAATCTGGTTTGTGTCTCTGGTAGCAATTGCTCTAGAAGTTTCACAATTCTGGAAGGATTTCTAAGTCTTGATTGGAAGTTCTTACTAAGAGAAAATACTTACTTTGGAGCACAAAAATGGTCTGTTGATTGGTAGGTCCAAGAAGCAAATCCGTCCTGTTTGAAATGATTTCTGACTGTGCACACCCTTTCCAGCGCAGTAGGATGATAACTCTCTGTGTGTTATAAGCACTTGAAATCTGTAAAGTATTGTGAGCTTGAATAACTCTTGCATGGGGTGCAACCCCGAGGTTGTTGAGAAAATGAACTGTTCTTTTGGCCTGTCAGAAAAAGAAGCTCTGGAGGAAGCAGAAGTGCATGATGTGTATTTGGGGACCATGCCTGGTGCTGACACAATGGCCCTTTGATTTGTTTGCTTATGGTCTTAAAGTTGTGAGCCATTTTGTTGGGGGTGAGTTGTGAGCATTGCAAGGAAGAAGTAAGAGGAGTTAGGAGGTAACACTAATGGTCACAGACCAATTACCAGTTTTGTGATTGTGTGTGTGGGATGGGAAATTACTTCAGGAAAGCTCTGCAGGAGGGAATGACATGATTTTTTTGAGGACTTGGCAATTTATGTGTCAATCTCCCAAGGCAATAGATCTGATAAAAACGGAAATTTATTATTATGAGAGGCATTAACAGGAATGGTTGTCTATTGTTTGTTGTCAGGTGTCTTGAACACTAATATCTAGTTTCTTTTAAGTTGATCATGGTGGCAAAATTGGAATCCTATAAGGACTGTGAGAAGTGAGTGGTCCATAGTAATAAGGTTGGCCCATATGAAATCTTTCACTCTGACCTCTAATATGCATCTGTGATAAAAAGAATAATGGGTTATTTGGTATAGAAATTAGTTCTAAACCTCATCATCTCTTGAAATCTTTGCCATTATGTCAAGGAAGAAAAGAAATCACAATGTCAAGTAAAGGTAATAGTTTGTTAGTATTTTACTGTTTTAAAACATTTTGCATGCATGTAAACTTCTTCCCCACTTCTACAAACTGGGTAAATACATAAAAGAAATTGTCAAATAATCTGTTCCTTGAAATGAATACTAATTTAAGATGTTATCTTATCAAACACTAAGTTCAGGTCCTTGTCTAGTTGTGATGGTCTATTCCTATAACCTTACTCAGCAGCTGCTGATTTTTTCTATGTTTTTCTCCTGGTTTGAGGTAGAACAAAACCAATTTCCTTTTCAGTAATTTTACTTTTCAGTTCAGTCTCTTCTAACTAACTGTACTCTCTGAAATCAACAGTATGTTTTTCAGACAGTGCTTCTGGCGGTGATAATGCCTGATGTTTATAGTGAATTCCAAGGGAATCCAAGAGAGGCTCTTGCTTATACTTATTGCTATAAAAACCAAGGTCAGGTAAAGTCATTATTTGCCCTGTTGGAAGGTTGGAAGCGGAAGACCTTAGAGGGGTCACACCTGTGGGGCGCAGCGGACAGGACAGGTGACCCAAAGCTGACCAATGGGGGATTCCATCCCGTCTGCATCATGCTCAGTATAAAAGCTGAGGGATCAAAGGGTCAGCCTCTTTCTTCAATGGCTGGCATCCAAAGAGGTCTCTGTCTGTTCGTCTGCCTTTGATCCCAATCTGTGTGTTCCTCAATCCAGTTCCTGAATCCAGCTCCTGTCCATTGCTGAGTCCAGTCTGTGACTTTCTCAGTGCTTGCTGGTCATGCGAGCATCATTCTGGAAGCTCAATATTGGTTTTGTGCCTATTTGTATATATCGTATATATTTCATTATTTTCTTATTACTATCATTGTATTTTCCTTTTATTGTTAATAGTTTTAGTTTCATATTTCATTAGAGTAGTTTTAGTTTCTTTTCAGCCCATGAGTCTCTCTCCCTTATCTTTTGGGAAGGGAGAGGGGTTAATAGAGAGCATCTGTCATTGCTTTAGTGGCCAGCCCAGCCTAAACCACCACAGTTTTGTACGTAGCTTCTTTACTGCCACTGCTGGAATTTTTTGTGATGTTTAACATCCAAAACATGATTGCACATGAAAGCTTTTTAATGCAATTTGGATGGTTACTTTGACAGCAGTTATCCAGTTTTATTAATAAAAATAAAAGGGGGGTGACTTAGCGAAATTCCTTCTCTTTCATCAAAGTTATGGAGTGCTTTAAAACCTGGCAGAAAACTTACTGTAAGACTAGTTGTGCTGTATTTGCTTTATAAAAGGTTGTTTTGTAGAAATATTGGTCAACTCTCCCTAGTCCTGAAAGCTAACTCTATCTTATTACCTTTTTAGTTAATACAATGCGGCTGTTTTTTTTCTGAAGCTGCTCTAAGACTGAATGCATGCTCCATGAGGCATAAACATTGTTCCTTTGCTTAACTTTTTCAAAAGTGCTATTACTGGAAATGGATGCATCTGAGAGATGAAAACTGTAGGGTTTTCAAAGTCCGCCCTCCCACGCTTGGGAAGAAAAATCTACATGAAAACGGAAATAAATGCTCAGCACCTGTGTATTTCTTTTTATTTACCTTCAGTCTTTGAAAGAGCATGAGGTGAAATGGAATGAAAACAGCCAGACTATGGTTGAGAATATCAGTAGATATTTGATATAAATTGTCATTGTTGTTTATATGAGTAGCAATACAGAATATTTACTTATTTAATCTTTAGTGTGTTAATGTTTTAAAGAAATAGAGTTGCACATTAGGAAGAGAGCATTTTCACGTTTGGAGTTTTATTTTATTTTATTGATTTTTGTCTCAATTTGTCTTACAGATTTTTTTTCCAGGCAAGGCAAAACCAGATATGTAGGCTATGAAGTGGAGCCGTGGGAAAGATTTCTCAGATACAAACATATGTATCTGTGCTATGTGAACGTACTGAGATTACCTGTGGGTGCAGGTGCACTAAAAGCAATTGATTCATCTAGATTACCCATAGACCAGCTGTGCATAGACCAAATTAGACCAGAAGTGCTGGATTCATTTGTATACAATGTACAATTTATTTAAACATTTATAGTGCCCATTTTCTTGGGATTTCTGGCTATCTGGCAGCCTGCTTGGATAGAGACTATTGTCTGGCAGTAACTGCACAGCAACATCTGATGTTCTCGTCAGAGCTCTTAAATTTACCAAAAACAAGCTTTCCAAGTGGAGAGGTGTAATTGTGGAAATTGAGATGCTTGGGGACTATAGAGAAATGAATGTATTGAAAGGAAATTGAATGAATTTAAGCCAAAAACTATTTCATATCTTTATATCAGGTATTTGATATCTGTAGTTACAAATGCAATTGGAAGATACTTCAGCTCTCCATGGAACCCAAAATCAGGGATACAGCATTTCCATGTTGTATTTTAATCTCACTAAAATTTGGAGTTGTCATTCAAAATGAGGAGTTCTTTGGATTTCACTTGGATCCTACCTACTAAAGAAAATAGTAAAGATTCCTAGACTGTTGTCATCACAGCTGCAATTAAAATAGTTTCAGAACTGTACAGTTCTTTGCAATGTTGCATTGCTCAGCTAATAATTCGTAAATATTAGAATATGTGCTCCATCTTTTTTTAGTTGCAAGTCCCTTGCTTGTTTTCTGATCCTTAGAATTACCCTGGGACCTAATCCTGAGACAGGATAAGCTCTGTACCTAAACTGCAGCGAGTACTTGTCCTGGAGACCCTTGGACACTCCATGGAGCTTTGAGGACTGCTCCCCTGCAGGATGTTCTGAGCTGCAGCTCTGGGTGATTATTTACTCTGCCAGCTTCTCCTTCCTCATCCAGCTAGCCTGCCCACTTGGTGACCAGGGATTTGTGTGCTGTAGGTGATAATCCCACATCAGCGAACTGAACACAGGTAGGATGTTGAAGGTGGAAAGTCTTGAATATCCATCCCAGGCTGTCAGTGTGCAGTCAGTGCTGCAGAAGCAGAAAGGCTCTTGGTGGATATATTTTTAAAAGTCTTCAACTCGATCTCTTCTCAACACACAGGGGCTAATTTTTATATGGGAAATTATTTAACTAACCTTTCAGTTTAAGATGGTGTTACTGTACAGGTAAATCTAATCAAGAACGGCATTTTCTGTAGCTAACACTAGAGGAATAGCCATGGAAATAGGTCAGGAGGTGTTTCACTGAGCTCTGTGCAGGACAAGGCTGGCAGTATTCTGAGACATCTTCACTGCTGTTTCCTAAATTGAGTGAGGAAAAACAAGTGAGTGCAGTTACCCATGCTGCAGCTGAAATGTCCATCTTGGGCTTGATATTTGTGAAGCCCTGGTCTGCTGTATGCAAAAAAATTTTTCTTTTGAATCCTTTGTCCCGGAATTTTCTCTGTATTATTAGCAAATTTGGTTGAAACTTTTCATTCTGTATTCCAGGAAGATATTTGACTTTCGTCAAACATAAGCGTCAATAGAATCACTTTCAATACATTTTTGATTAAGAAAATGGAAACAAAATTAACATTAGGTATTGCTTTTAGGGTAAATATGTAGTTTTGAATGAAACTCCTAATTTCAGACACTTCAGTTATTTCAGTAAGTCAATTCTCCAATTCTCACCTGGAAAACAGAACACCAACTGAAGGAAGATGCAAAGAAAACTTACAAAAACTTTAAAAAGGAAAAGAAGGGGTTTGTATTAAACTTTTATTCCCTATCTTGTCTTCTGCCCCTCAAGCTACTAAGTAAACTGCAATTCAATATGACACTAAAATTATAAATTCTTTTCCATGTTAGGTTGTCAAGGTAATTGTTACAATTCTTTTTTCCTAAAAGGAAATAGAGAAGGGAAGTTTTCTTCTCTATGATCAATAAAGTTCTGTTCACATCTTGAAGTATTTGAAAAATAATAATTTTTCTTGAGACACAAACTTGAAAGGAATGCAGAAAACACAGTAATTTTTAGATTTAGCTAAACAGCCGGTACATTATTCAGCTATTAGAGATGCAAGTTGAATGAAGCATATGGATTGCCCATTATAATAAAAAGTAATTTGCTCTATCTGACTAATTTAAGCATAAAAAATTATAACGATCAATCTTGTATAAAATAGAGAGGGATAACTCAGCAATTTAATGTTAATTGTGTTATCATTCCAAAGCCCATATTGATTTTTAAATTACATTTACAAAATGCCTGGTATGGTCCAAGACCTAATGAAATACATACACGGCAGGCATCTACTTTAAACTTACAGTAAGAGATTTCTGATCATAAAGCCAGCTGGTCAGAAATTTCATGAAGCATGCCAACATTGTCTTCTAACTTGTAAGCAGCCTAGCTCTCTTTTTTTTTTTTATATATATTTTTTTGGTCAATGTGGGGAGAAACAAAAAGCTAGGCAGGTTACAAATCTAGCCTAGGAGTACTTGTGCTGAGGGAGTCTGGCCTTGTAGACTCCTAAACAGCATAGATAGGATTTTCGAAAGGTGAATGCTTGGCGTTGTCTTCTATTTTAACTTTTAAAGGGACCAGTTGGGGCACTGTCATGCTTTTCACGAGCTCACTCACAATTTTTCTCTGAGAAATTGAGCGGGCAGAGCATTGACTTGTCCGGGTACTCTAGTTATGTGTCTTTGGATGGATTCGTTGTGTGATGAAAAATCTGCTGTTTGAGAAATGGCAAGGTGAATTGAGAATGACAAAGTAATGAGAAAAGGACTGAAGCCTATTGCCATCACAAATAATATAAATGTAAGTTTCTATCTGCCAGCCACCTCCCTTAGAAAATAATAGTAGCTGCCAGGTAGGGAAGCTGCAAGAAATGATGATGTTGTTTAAAAAAGCATTTCACTGCTACGTTTTCTCTTATGAGCAGTGCTGATGTATGTAGTTCATAATGTTCACATGATAAACAGTGCAGCCTCTCTATGAAATCAAGTTGTTGTATATCACACCCCCAGAGTAGCAACGTATGGAAAGAAAGGAAGAAATAGAGTGGGAACAATCAAGTTTTAGGTGTGCCACTGTAATTAATCAGTAAGACATGACAGACTGTGTGCCAGCTCTGCTTAATCACCTCTCAGGTGCTTGGTGAGGCATGATACAAAGCTGAAGCCTTCCAGTGCATCTGCACGGAGCATTAATCAACAGTGCAGGGCAGTCTGTGGGATGCAGTAACATTACAGAGCAGGTGCCTTGAAACTCTGACTTATTTCAAGGAACAGCCTGGGCCTCCATAATGTGTGGGATAGGTCTAACCCAGACTCTGCAGCTTGCTTGGTCCTGCATTAGCATGAAGTCTTGGTGCTTCTTGGTACTTTTTACCCCTGAAACAGACCTTGCTCTTGCATCTTTAGTTTTGGCTTTCTGTTGTAGGCTCCGCAGAAGGGGCTGATGATCGTGGTGCAGTAGACAATAACAGGGTCCCTGGAAGGCAGGAGCTCACTGCTCCCATATGGGCTTTTCTGTTGTTACTGGTGAAGTTGTGCTCATCCAGCCCAGCCAATCAGACTGGTTGTACTTCTCTGAAAACATTGCTTCTAATGACAGGTATCTCGATCCTTTCAACTAAACCTCACTTTTTCAGAACTTTCCTGAGGACCCTTTTTAAAATCAAGTTGAAAACAGAGCTTCAGTAAGAAGCTACACCCCTACAGAGGGTGTAGGATGGGAAAAAATGGAAGACAAGAGGAGAAAGTAATAAGTTTAAGCAGACCTTTTACTTAGCAGTTCCAGTGCTTCCTAGCAGAAATCACTGATAATCCTTTTATCCCCTTTACTTCTGCTTTATAGGTTGGAGTTGAGTTAAATTTACAGAAGCTAACACAACTTCGTCTAACATGTTATTTGACTGTCATGACTTCTTAGCTCCAGTGGAAATGCTCCCAGGCTCCCAAAGATATGTAATAAAACTTTGCTATAGAGAACTGGGAGCTCTGTCCAAATATGGCATTAAGTAACACTTTGAACAAAGTGCTATTGATTTTCAAGATGGAAACACTTGGTAGGTTGAAGAGTCTGACATCAAAGATGTTCTCATCTAGAGAGGAACATTTGAAACAAAACAAACAAACACAAAGAACACAGGAGCAAGGTAAGAGGCAAGACACTAAAAGAAGCTGTGTAGCTGTCTGCAAACGCGGGTAGTGATTCTGAAGTATCCAGAGTAGAGAGAGACTCTGGAGACTGGCTCACTGGAAGGACAAATAGTGTAGGACTTACTACAAATGAGTTATGTTGCTCTCCATCAGCCATCTTTTAAGTGTGCTAGTTAAGATTTAACTGAAAAAGAATTTATTGCTGTTCTTCCCATTATGTTGAAGAAGATCCTGTAATCACTAGAGCCAATGAACATGCCAACAGGTTCTTCATGGGACACCTTGTCAAAGGGAGTGAATGTATTTTTGCTGGGCTGATGTTTTTCCTTGGGGAGAACCTTACTTCACAGCCCACAGAGAATATTTCAGTATCTGTCAGTTCAGGGAAAAAGACAAATTTGGATTTTTGAGAGCAAAAATTAAAGGTCATGCAAGCTGAACCCCAGACATGCTTGCTTCTCTTCACTACCTTTCTGCTCCCACTGCAGGAATAGTGAGATCACACCTATTAGAGTAGACACCAAGAGAGAAAACATCTTGTATTTATGGAAACAGTGGCAAAGCACAAAAAACTTCTGAACTTCAAGATTTAGCACAGAACACCAGGGCTTCACTCTTGATCTCCAGTCAGTGAGGCAGAGGCAGGAGTTCAGCAGAGGTTAGATAGATGCTCTCCGAATTAGAACAGAACTGGGAAACCTTTCAGTCTGTTAGAGAAGTGCTTTCATCTTTCAGTCAAGACAGGCTATTACTAAAATTAAAGAAGAGAGTTAATGTGTTGCCAGAGGATTTTAATAAATATTAAAAATATGTGTGTGGATCTTCTGATTATTTTCACTTTTATTAATACTAGGTTTATTTTTAGCTAATTGTGCCAGACCATTTCTATCTGGCTAGTTCCTTTAAGTGACTTTGTCCAACTCCTTTCTCCTTGCACATAATCAAAGCTATCTCATTTCTTACATTGACTCATGAAACAGAATTGGAGGTGCTGCCAAAGAGATCTATCAATTTAGTTCTTGTAGGAGCTGAATCTGAACCTAGACTTTTGAAATCTGAGTGGGTTTGAAGATCAGTATTTGACTGACATCAATTTAAGTCATAATTTCCAGACATATTAATCAGAAAGTCTTTCCTCTGCAAATCATATAACTTGGATACTGTTATAAATGACATCAGGCACACAAAATCAAAAACAGAATAAAAATCATTCCTGTAAAAAAGCAGTGAGTTTACAGCACACAGCTTTGATTATTTTTTTTTTTCAGTACCCTGAATTATGTTTTCTTGCTTAATGGTTTTATTTTTAACCTAGTGTGGAATGTAAGAAATCAGTTATGTCTTGTTTTGTTAATTAAAAAAACATAATCCAAAATGGTTAAGAACATCCAGTGATTCCTCACATCTGCTTGGCCTAACAATGCTTTACAAGGGAATATTGTCTACTCTACTTACTTGGTGAGTCGTATTCTGTGTTTATCGCTATCTGCACACTTGAAATGCACATAGTGACAGATTTTTGTGCCCAGAAGAGCTGAGGTTTGAGTACATGAACAAAAGCCTGTGAGCAACAGGCAACTGCACATATGTTTATTTTTTAAAAAAGCCCCTCAGGTTGGTCTAGTAGGAAGTTCTTTTAAGTAACTGCAATGACGCAATGACCCTACCTTTAAAATCTAAATCTGTTTTGCAACAGCAAGAATGAAAAAGGGGAGAGAGGAGTTTGGAAAGAAAATATTGTTGGGGAGAAAAAAAGATATAATTTTTTACTGAACTTGATAATGTAAAATCTTTTTATGTAGTTTTATGCATTTATTTTAACGAAGAAATGCTATTTAATTTTATCTCCAGTCTCTGTTTCCAATAATGTTTATAATTATGTGGTTATAAGAGGGATACCTACACTAGAAATGCTCTTTTGGATTAATTGCCAGAAGTGTCTGGACTCTTGTCATTCAAAAATTTCATTTGTGATGCGCATTCGTTTTCAGAGAACGGTGGGAAGCTGGGGAAATAAGTTCTCCTCTCTTCTCAGGACAGAGTGAGGTGATGTGACCCACCAGCTCTCAGGCTGCGAGTCAGTGCAAGACCCAGACATAGAGGCTATATGTCTCCAGATGCCTGGTTTCATAATCTAGCTACTTGACCGTAAGTTATCTTCCTCGGACAATTCCTAAAAGGTGAAGTTGCTGCAACTCCTTTTGGTGCCAGTCATTTTCGTGAATGTTTGATTGGGTGATTCTTCATTTAATTACCAGCTGGAATCACAAGAGAATTTGTACTGTCTCACTGATCAAGTGCAATTGATTCAGCAGCTTTATTTTGTTTCACTTAAAACTTTTCATGCAAAAGATACCCCACCAGTAGCACTGTAAGTGTGCTTCAAGGATGACCTCTAGGATCCAGAAGCCAACAGTGGTTCTGAACAGTTCCACATTATATAAAGCTAAAGGAGGTCTGCACTCAAAATGTAAATGGTGAACATGGGAAGATTTAGATTCAGATTGACACGTGCCTGCTTTGACATGTCTTTCATTGCTGTATCTTTAGTTAAGCATTCAAAAGCTTTTCCTCATTCATTTGACATTAGCGCTCTACAGCAGGGTGAGGGATGAGGGAAGGGTCAGACCCTTGTCTCTCTTGTGCATCATACTCCTAGGAAATAGAGTACATTCTTATTTCAGTCTTGAGCATCATGATTGCTTGTCCTCTTATGGCATATGAGTTTGGAGAAGAAAATAAAAATTAATCTTTTTAAAAAATTAAAAAAGAAAAAAAGAAAAAAGGAAAAGGTGTCCTTAAAAATTTGTTCAGTGATTTCTTTTGATATTCATGGATCTTATCTGTACTCTTTATGTTGCAGACTACCGCATATTTGTAGGTGGTTTCATTATAATTTAGCTGTCTAATCTGTTGCTATGCTTGATTTATTCTCAGATTAATGGTAGTGCAAACCTGTTATTTTTATCTTTAAATGCATACATAGAATGGAGGCTGGGGGACACCCTCCCGTCATGTGTAATGCAATTTAATTTACTCCGTTTAAATGTGTTTGTGTGAAAGTGGGTGGTAGTTTTTTCTGTTTTATTTCTTTCTGACTTGTCAGAGATGACAGCTGGAAAATGTCTTCCTGCTAGTTTTCTAAATCTTGCACTGTGAGAGATAATATATTGAAATGGTGATTTCTGTCAGAATTACTTTAATCTTTTACGGTACAGCAATATTCTTCACTTTCATTTCTATCTCCTGTTTTGCTCCATAATTTGTGTCTCACCTTGTGACCTAAATATAAAGGTAATGGACACTTATGAAATGATAGTAGAAACAAGAACTTTTTCAGAACTGTAATGGTTGTTGTTTGCACAGTATCTATATCTGAATTCTTCCTTTTCCTAAGTAGTCTTTCTGTTACTGTGAATTTAAAATAAACTTGGTAGTTTAACTTGTGTTTGTTTTGGTTTTTTTTCCTTTAGAGCTCTATATCTGTGATTAAATCCTTGTAGCTAGCTATGAATTTCCCCACCTCCTGCTTACCTTGTCCTTTTTATTTTCCCTTTTCTTTTTTTTTTTTTTTTCTGTGGTGGTAGGCAGCCAGTGAGTGTCAGGCATATTTGTCTTCAGCATTGCCATCCTCTTACCAGCTCCCTTGCCTCCATTTACCTTGTTTTTGCTATGGCTCTTGTGCTCACTTTTAGTTTGTTTAAACAACTGATTATTTGCTTGGTCTATGGTCTTTGCATAATTATAATTGTGGATTTCTATGGTCATCAGTATTATAATCCCTTCTTATATTTTATTTAAGACTAGGAAAAAAGAAGGAGAGATGGAAAAGTACTGTTCCTCAACTATATATATATTTTTCTCTCTGTTGTGATATGGGAGATAGAGGATGATCCAGCAACTGTTTTCACTTGTGAACATTTTTTTTTTATTAAATTTTGTAGGCATATAAACACTATTTGTATGGCTTGAAACTCCTTGAAAACTGTTCTTCCTCATGCTAGGTATTTAAAATTCAAAAATCTACAGTAGAATTTTTCTGTGCCTAATAAAATGATTTATCAATTTAATACTATACTGATTATGCACACTAAATGGAATGCAAGACACGTCAATCTCTGGTTTAGTCTGATTGCAATGGGAAGAAACGTTTTCATGAGAGAGTCGGTATTAATAGATGATAAGGACATAATGCAGAGCTCAGTTATTTTTAACTTTTCTTTTAACAAGCTGCTCTGCAGAGCACATAGAATGAAATCATGACTAAAGATTAAAGTTGCTCAGAAATATCGTGTGGAGAAAGAACCATGTCAGTTTGCCATCTTGAGAGAAAATCTGGATTTCATCCCTTAGTTGGTGTATCCAAGCAACCATCTAATTGCCCTGTCCTTTTTTGGGGGGGTAAGGGCGGGGCTGGTTTTCTTTGTTCCCTTCCTTTCATTGCTAGCTGGGAATGTCATCCTCAGGAAGTGAATGGAGAATTTTACATTAAAGATAATGTCTAAACCAGGTCAACCTCAAAGAGGAGGTAAGGGGAATCCTTTGGCTCCCCCAAGGTGCTCATTGACTGATTGTCTCTGTCTGCTGGTGACTGGCCTTGCTGGAGGGAGCTCATACAGCCCTGGAGACTACATGGAAGTGGGCGGCTGGTTCTCTTGCCAGCATTAATAGAAAACATAGTCCTGGTGCAGAGTTCTTTCACATTTCTTTGCTTGCTTCTGATTTCAGTCAACAAAATTTCCCATTGTATGGCAGGGGAAAGAAGTCTTCTTAGGGCATGCAAGTGACCCCTACATCCATGGGACACACAAGTGATTATATTGCTTGTTAGTACAATTGCTTGCCAAATTGGAGGGTATGGATTTGATGGGTGGACTGTTCAGTGGATAAGGAATTGGCTGGATGGTTGCATCCAGAGGGTGGTACTCAATGGCTT
>JAOXNO010000013.1:87510289-87585190 GCA_028565335.1 Limnodromus scolopaceus
TAAATTCTCTCTCTCTCTTTTTTTTTTTTTTTTTTTTCCCCAGGCTGCTCCTCTGTGCAGATTTTTGTTCTGATCAGTTTGCTTGGCTTCTTTCCTATTTCTTGCAATGTTCCTGCTTGTTTTCTATAGTGTTTTAAGGGCCTTTCTTATTCCTCTTTAAATCTTTTCCAGTTCATTTTTCCAGTTCTGCTTTCCAGATCTTCCTACAAAGGTTACTTTTGACACTAGTTGCCTTGATTTAGGTAGTCAGAAGGGACAGAGAGCAGAATTAGTTCCTTAGCAGAGAAACATTTTTTTTACAGTTTTCTAAGGTTATTGTGTTTCACATGCTGTGAGGTGGATGTAATCTGACATTTTTGATAGCAACACAACTGTTTCGTGAGGAGTTTGTTGAACCAGTATCTACTTGGGCCTAGTAAAATCAGAGCATGTTGCAGAAGCTGTCAGAAAAGTGAAACAGTGAAAAAACTTTTTTTTTTTCTGCCTTGCAAGAAAAACATCAGTGTGAACAATTAAACCTACTGAAGGCTTTCAGAGAAGGCAAATAAAAGTAGAAAGATTTTTCTGTCTTCCATTTTGTAGGGATGTGCATATGTGCTCTCAAATCTATGTTTAATTACATAAGATTATGATACTTTCTAAAAATAGGGGAGCTAGTTTCTCTAAAAACATTAAGAAAAGATTTCCAGTCTAAATTGACCAGAATTCATATAAGTAATGGAACTATGATGTATATCTTCATTTTTCAGAATTTCTCTCCCCACTCTACCTACAGTGTCATGCAAACTGACCTATCATTTCCTGAAAGTAGATGACCATTTTTGGACTTAAGATCAGAGTAGATCTTGAAGTCTGTGCAACTTCTGGAGTGGAGCTGAGGCAATGTAAACCTCTGTGGATTACTGCAGTGGGATTACTATGTTTTAAGATTCAGTTTACTGTGCCATAAGAAGATGGTCAAGAGTTTGTACAGCAATGTTTAGTTCAATATTGTAACCAAAGTGCATCTCTAAAAGTGTTAATCATCTTTCACGCAAGTGAGGTTGCATTCCCTGCCCCAAAATAATCTCCAGGTTATTTTTATGTGTCATCAGTGGGGAACAGAAGGGATAGGTCCCTCTTGCTGGTTGAAAAAATACGGGGCTCAGTACTGCATAGTGGAGATGGTCTGTCACAATAGGTTACAGACATCTTGATTATGATGTGTTTATGAGGTTAAAGCTCATAAAGAAGGTTTTTAAGGACGTAAATTTTGTGTTAATGCTGACTTACATGTGTCTGATTCTACAGAACACTTTCTTATTTCTCCCTTGTAGTATCATACCCTTTTTCCTATGCAGACTGCTTCCTTTACACTAGGAATAGGGCATTTATGCAAAGGAGAGACAGATTTCCATCATGTGAGATGGAAATAAGATATTAGCCAAGTATGTTTCAGTTGTTCCTGATAGTCCTTCAAAACATTTTCATTACCTTTAGTCATAAAGTTCCCTATCATGTTCCAAATAAAACCATGATTTAAAAAAGGACCTTCCCAAGGAGTGTCTACTGTTGCCTCCCTCTTCAACATGTCTTTTACTAATCACTTAAAAGAAACTCCGTTATGCAGTTCTTTTTACATTATCTTCTATATTAATATTAATAAAATAATGAAGAACACAGAGGAAGTATGTCTAATGCGTATCAATATCTCTGCCAGAAAGGCGTAGAATCCAGTAAAAGTGATGATTGAAAATGAATGCCCAGATTGTAAGTTTCCATTTCACATGTGTGAAATCACTTTTGATGCTAAGGGACAGCCTTCCAAAATCTAGTGATCATGACACTGAGTTAGCTGAGTGGAAGGAGAGGATGGAAAGAGCATCAGTTGCTTCAGGGTTAAGATTTTTGGTGTATAGAAAACCAGATCAGCAATCCCACCCTATTTCTTTCCCTTCACAGTTTATTTCTGGATAATTAAGTCACCTAGATGTAAGGAAGGAAGTAGAGGAATACCAGAGATCAGTCAAAACAGTTCAGTAGCGTATCTGCCTTTTTCAGAAAGACCGGGACAGGCTCTGTAAAGTATTTCATAATGTCATTGTTCCTATTGCTACTATTCTGTTCTTGGCATTGATGTGGAGCATGAAACTTTTACCCAGAACTGCATTAAATGATGTGAGGTTGAGTCTTTGGAAAGGTGCCATTGCTCCTACTTTCTAGGGACTCTCTTACGCTTAGCCAGCATTCTATCTACTGAAAATGGCATTACAGAGAAGAGCAGTGACATTGAGAGAAAATATGACTCTCTTTAGGCACTGAGAGAAAAGTGATGTGAGGACAAGGGCAATCTTGTGATATGCAGAGACTTTAAATAGCAGATAAAAATTATGAAAGATTACAGGGTTTGTCAGTGACAGCATGGAATTTGGTTGAACTACTCTGGAGAGGAAGTTGAAGTTCATACATGCAAACATACTTGGATGAACGTCTATGATACTACATGAACCCCGTAGCCTATATGCACTTTTTAATAATAGAGAGAGTATTTCATTTGGGAAGGAATTATGGCTCCTAAAAATAAATGCATCCCTGACAAGCAGTTCCAATGTAAATGTATTTATGAGGACCTTTGATTTTCCAGTTTTGTTACTGAAAGTTTAGTTATTAGTTTTTCTTGAATACTAAATTTAATTTATGAAAGTGTTATGACACACTATTTCCACACTGAGATAATTCTTTTCAGGAAAGTGCTTTGAAAAATAAATTGTGGAAGGATTTTACTTTTTTTTTAATTGTAAATTTTTTTGCACACATTGGGTTCTTTCTACCTGAACATTGGGTTCCAAATCCAGATCATGTTTGCAATTTATAGTGACAAAATGTAAGGAGCTATAACTGCAGAAAAACATCTTAGGTTTTTGATTTATGGATGCCCAGAATAGGTGTCCAGGGGGATTCACTTATGTTATAAATGGTCATCAACTTCTATGTGTATTAGAACTAATCCATGTAATATTCATATATTCTTACATGTTTCTGTGCTCCTCTTGCTCTCCTAGCTTCTTGCCATAGAACTGCGTGTAGATGATTGAAGAGAAGTTTTTTCTTCACAGAAATAAAAATTTTGCCTTCAGTCCAGCAATTCCGGAAGTGAAACCTCTTTTTGGATACATTCAGAAAAGGTACTGCTTTTTTTAAAGAAAAACTTTGTATTTCAGCTGACATTTGGGATCAGAAGACCACTTTTGTTAGATGGTAATGAAACTAGAGTATGTCCTGAGCACAAGAGTGTGAGACATTGAACTTAGAACTGTTATTGTTTGAGTGTTAAAAATAGGAGTGATAAAAGAAAACTCCCTGGAAGGGCCGCACTTGTCCCCTCTGCACTCTTCAAAGGGCTGTCCACAAGCCTGTTACACCTCGCTACTCTTGCAGCATGTATTTGTGTGGTATGTGTGTATATAGTGAGCATCCTGAGGCAGGAGTGTCCCAGATGTACCTGGAGAGGAGTTGAATAGATATTGAATGAGACATAGGGCTCCAGCAAGCCCACAGGAGAGGAAATGTTAGTAATAACACCCTCTTTTGCTGGAAACACAGGTTTTGCTGTGTGAGCACCTTCTATAAAGAGACTGCATCCTTGGGCGCCTGAAGCAACTTCATTATGTAAGCCTATTCTGTTCAGTCTAAGTCTAAAATGATCCACAGTTGAGCTCTGAGAAAGCAGAAACGCACACCACAGTTTTAAGAGAAAAATGAGGCACTGCCACTGCCAGAGGGAAAAATCAGTGCTGAGGCAACTTTAGAAGTTTAGCAGGGACACAAAAAGTTTAGGTAAATTGGCAAAGCTGACAAGGAGAAAGGGTTAATCTATGTTGTTGTCTGGTGAGGATAAGTAATTTCAAACCTGAACCCTCTTGCATGGTTTTGGGCAAGATGGGAGGTGTTCCCCTCCTTCTCCCCATCCCACATGGTGGGAAGGTGTGTGTCTTTTCACAGGCAGGATTTGCATGGGCTGGGAAAGAGATCAGAATCTGGCTCTGGAGCCCTAATCAAATAACTAATAGGTCTTAATGCAAGTCAGCAAGTGGGTGTGCTATATATTTAATTTGAATTCTCTGCTTTTCAACCCAAAGCAATGAAATTGATCTTCAATTCAGCATCATGTTTTATTCTCTCTACAGATGTATTCTAAAAGCAATTCTTCCAGTTTTCTAGTATAAAAGTTCCCTTATCATCTGCATCGTATTTATTCTTCAGCTCCAACTTGTTCCAGATACCCTCTTGTAAATATGAGCAGAACATGACCCTCAAATTGTAACGAACCATATTGCAAAAGAATGGCAAGACTCAGCAGTAGAATTAATAGATGTGATCACACTTTCAGAAAGTGTGGACTTTTTTAAGGTTGAATTTCAAATACAAACTTCAGAGGAGAAAACAGAGTTCCATGAACTTAATCTTTATCCTTAGTGTTACAATTCATTAAAAATTAGGCAGCTGGATTGAAGACTTTGCAGGGTGTAAAATTGAGTTTTTGATCAGCCCTGCTGCATGAATAACAATGACTACTACACTTCCACTTCTGTAGTGTTAATTGCCTTGAAAAGAGGATGGGAATCTAACTTTACAAATTAAAATTTCCTTCTGTTTGAGAATATGCAGAGGTATGCAATGTTACCATCACATTGTTAGAACTGAATTTTTTGTGAAAGAACAGGAGTGGATATTTTGTAAAATTTTTGACTGCTTTACTTGTTCATTTTATGACACACCTAAAAATTGCAGATATTTTGTGGAAGAACAGGTGTAGCTGACATATTTTGAAACTATCACTATTATACAAGAGCTGTAAAAGAGGAGAATTTATAAGAATTAGTTTGTCCTTTTTCCTTGGATATGTCTTACTGATCAGGTTATTGTGAAGGATAAATTTTTTGTCGCTGCCTGAGGCTGCTTTCCAGGATTCCTCTGCATGACGTCAGTGTAACTAAAAGAGAGTTTTATATTTCCTTAGGTCATCATGATATATGCAACTGTTAGAAAGCAAACAATTTAAGAACCAATGTCTCAATATATTCAACTGTAGAAATGGGTACCTAGTTTTTCTTCAGGTGCTTCTTCAAATGGACACTCATAGAGTAGTTATCTGAGCTTGTAGACTTTTTATTTAGTGTTGCTGTGCAAACCTGGGCTCTGCACAGGCATAATGTACCCTGCAATTTCTCGATTTCTCTCTGCTTTCCTACACTCAATGCACTTCTGTAAACTTATTCATATTGAATATTTTGTTTCCTTGTGGTTTTTTGCATGAATGTTCTTAAATGTTTCCTTGATTCACATGAGTTGATTCATATAGGTAAAAAAATTTAAAATAAATCTAGTCTGATGCTTCCTGGAAACATCAGCCTTGCATGTGACCTAGAAATTTCCCTGAAGGTCTGGGCTTGCAGCTTGTGCGTTGTTTCTAACCAAGCCGCTGGGCATTGGAAGATCCCAGGCAAATGTTAAAAGCTACCTCCTCTACAAAACAAAAAAACCCAGAAACTAATGTTAAGATCTATGATATTGTGAGATTTTCCTGGTATATATGTAGCAACATAAACATTTTAAAGCATGCCAGTCTCAATTGCACTTAAGACTTAAGAAATTATATTGTAGCTTTTTACGCTGTTTATTTGCTGAATAGTGCTTTGTTTAATAACCTGACAGGACTCTTACAGAAGCAAAACAGGACTAATGAAAATGAGGGAGAGAATTAGACAGTTCCGTGAGTGTTAGTTTAAACGTGCACTGTATTCACAAGGGAAGATATGATGCCAACTTGTTTTGTACAACTGACTTTGTTCCTGCTGTTTCAGTTGTGTGTGAAGAACTCATTTCTTTCCCTCTTGTGCCAAAAATATTAAGCATCAAGCAAAAATTGTTCTGTATTGTTATTTTCACTGTGTGGGGAGAAAAAATAGAGAACTAAGGTTTTCTCAATAACCCGTTAAAGTCAGTGAGCAAAAGTGCTGAGTGCTGCTGAGTGTCACAGGTTGACTATAATTTCAGTTCTCTACCTGGTCTTCTTACCATGTGTGGTCAAGCTTTCCTGTTTGTTTCCTTGTTAATTCATTCTTATATTTGCATCTGTGGATATCTATCTGTCTGCCTGTCTGTCTGTCTGTCTATCTATCTATCTATCTATCTATCTATCTATCTATCGCTGTGCTTCCAAATATATTTGTGCATAGCTGTGAATAATTTGATGGTTTCTTTAGTTCTTATTATTTATCCACATTAGGGAAAACCCTGCTAATGCACTTGCTATGATTCATTCTTCATTTGTGATCTCCATCAGGTGGGAGCTTTTGACCTGACTGTAGAAACTGTTTTTTTTTTTTCAGTAGAGAGAGTTGTTTTGTACTTATACCGGTAATGGAATATATTGGAGACTTAATATTTATATAATACGAAAGAAGCCTTTCTGAACTTCTCTTAGAGCAGTTATAACTCTATGGGAATTTTCTTTCTCCTAGACAAACTCATCTCCTTCTTAATTAACATTTTAGAGTGAAAAATGTCCAGCATAAATTTCACAAAGTAATCTCTGATTAGACTTCATACAATAGAAAGAACTGCTTTTCCCCAAGGGCTGCATAGTATTTTGGTGCACACAAATATGCAGCCTGCCCATAACAAAATTCAATTACTCAAGAGATGTGTAAAGCACATTTTATGAAAGCAGTAAGACATGACTCTTGATGATTTCTGTGGGAGACTGCTACACAATTTAGAAATGTTTGCAGCCCTACACTGAAGGCTGAGTGGATTTAACCAGCTGAGAAGCACAGTAATCTCCCAGAAGAATATTACCTAGAATATATTTTTGCTATTAATTTAAAATTGTTTTCAAAAGCAATGGATCAGAATAATCAGAATAGTAATAAATTTAGTCAAATCAATAATGTAATTCTGGTGATTTTTTTACATGGAATATTGATGCAGGCATTACATTACTCACAACTCACTTGAGAAATCTCCATTATAGTTAGCAATTCCGTAACTGTTTATTGGCTGGGTGATCTGTCACCTGAAATTTTCACAAAAATCTCTCTCCACTCTCCAGTCACGAATGTATGAACTATTCTAAAAGTAACTTGTCTCTCAAATTAAAAAAAGAAAACAAACAACAAAACTACCTCAAATAATTACGGGTAAGATTAAACTTAAAAAAAAAAAATTGATTGGTATGTGCCTTCTCTTATGTAGGTCACATCCTTATAAAATTTTTTTAAGGACTTACAGAAGTTATTCTATTGTTACTTTAGCTGTGAGTGAAAAATATCTTAATAAAACATTCTTACTCTTATGCTGCGCTGATGCACTTAAGATGGAAGGACAGCACTGAAGCAGATACTTTACTAGTGGCATCTAGTGTCTAGAAAAAAAAAGAAAAGGAGGTTTTAATTTTCATTCAGGTGAGCAGTGCTGAGCTTTTCAACTCAGAATTATGGGATCACTCACGATTTACCTTCATGAGAAGCCTTATAAATGAAAGCAGGATTTTCAGCAGGCCAATCAATCCAGCCTTTCCTGTTCCTCAAACAGCTTTATCCCTCACACATATATACACATCATGTGCCAAATCTAGGAAGAAGAATTTCTCTTATTAGCATTGCAATGGGATGGAGCTTGGTGCTAAATATATACCTGGTGGTACAAAATGTTTCTGTAATAATTACCCTAAAATTATTCATTCAGATCATTAAGTTGCATCAGTTATAGTCATTAAAAGCCCTGAAGTACAGACATAATTGCACCACTCCCAAAGAAACCCATCCAAGTGTCTTTCAATAAGATAGAGGTATTTGGTCTGTAATTTTAGTATTTCTTGCTCTGTGAGGAACTCCATGGTGGCTGCGGCTCTCTGGATGTAGTATGGCTGCTGCTTTCTGGATGCAGTATGTTCACTGCTGGAACAAAGTGGAGTTGCTACGTTTCAAAATAGGACATGCTGAGTTCTACAGCAGCTAACCTTCAGTTTGTGGTGCACAAAGTGCATTCTAGTAAACAAATGGTGACAGTGTCTGAACATATAGACTGTGATTTTATTTTTATTGAAGGAACATTTTATTTTCCATTCTAGATTCCTGAACAGGCATCAGAAAAGAACTGACTTACAATCAACTTTTAAAAATGATTACAGCATCCTGGGCTGTGGGAGGAGGAGTGTTGCCAGCAGGTTGAGGGAGGGGAACTTTCTTCTCTGCTCAACACTGCTGGGGTGACACCTGGAATGCTGGGTCTGATTCTGGGCTCATCAGCACAAAAAAACATATGGTCTGACTGGAGCAACTCCAGTGCAGGGCTATAAAGATGATTCAGGGACTGGAGCATCTTTCTGGAGAGGCTGAGAGAGTTGACTGGAAAAAAGAAGGCTTGGGTGGGAGATGTTATTAATGTGTATAAATACCTCATGGGAAGAAATGCAGAGAGAGCCAGGTTCTCCTCAGTGGTGCTCTGTGACAGGACAAGAGACAACAGGCACAAAGTAAAAACCATTAAATTCCATATGAAAAAGATGGAACAAGAGAATTCTATTTATTTGTTTATTTAACTGTGAGGTTAAAGGTCTAATGCTAGAACAAGTTGCCCAGAGAATTTGTGGCTTCTCTGTATATGGTGATATTCAAAACCTGACTGGACATGGTCCTGGGCAACTTGGTCTAGTTTTCCCTGCTTCAGCAGGGTATGTGGGCTGGGAGGTCACTAGAGGTCCCTTCCAGCCTCAACAATTCTGTGATTTGAAAGTGGAGACATTGAGCTAATAATATGGGTTTGGACAATGCTTGAGCTCTTTCTCCAAGATTACTTCCTAGCCCCTTCATAAAATTTTTGTTGTATCATACTAGAGATCATAGGAACATTTGTATCTTGCTAATCCCTTAAAGGTCTGTCTGAAATCAGGGAAAAAGTATTACACTCAGATTTAGAGCTCAAGTCTTAATGTTAATGAATTGTTCTGTGCTTGCATTGTTTCATTTGCCAGTAGCTGTCATAGTATATTTTTGTCTTCATTGCAAGGGATCCAAAGATAAACTTGTGTGTGTAAAAGCTTGTCTTGGTTTTTTTCTTTTTTCAATTCATATCGGCTGATGATAGGATTCCTTCTTCCTCTAGACTTTGCTTTTCTTCTTTCCTTAGACTGTCACAATTATGACAATACAACTGCTCTTTAATGACAAGTACAATGTGACAAGTACAATATCAAGATTATGCAATATTTTATAGTAGCTTGGAGGCTGGATGAATTTCAATGAGCACGTTGATACTTCTTGTTGGTATTTAACGACAGTTTCCTGTTTTGTTGCCTCACACACTGAAGTTTTAACAGCAAAGGCAACACACAAGAAGTGTTACTAATGGGTTCTGTGCCTTTCTGGATGAAGTTTCCTCACTGTTCAGCAACCTAATCGATAGGTATTTTTCTGGCACCCCTGATCTTTTATTTCCTTGCACGTAGTCCTTCTGAGGCCCAAACATGTGCTGTCCACTTGGAGACATAAATAAAGGATAATCAGAATTTAAAACTAAATCAATTAGCAGTTAGATGTTTTTAATCTATGTAAAATCTATTGTAAGTCTATTTTACTACTTGGGAAAAAGTTCCATTCACTACATACTATCTAGAGCATAAACCAAAAAGGTTAGATGAAAAAGTCATATCCCAGAATAGAAAATAATTGCCAATTTATGTAATTTGTATGTAAAGTAGTTGCTTTTTTAAAAAATGCAACAGAACAACACAACAACATTTGACTCTTTGGAAGCATAAGAGCTATAAGTAGGTAAGGAACATGGCCAAATATTCTGTATAAATTAACTTTTCATTTTAATAGCTTTGTAGGATCCATCTTGTATTCCTGAGATTCCCTTTAGTAGTATGCCATCTATCATCTACTTCTGAAGGACAGTATCAATCAGAGTATGATTTCTTTTTGTGATTTTTTTCTAGCATTGAAAAAGGTTGGAAATAGAACTTTCCTTAACACAGTGTCTTGAATGCTTTGAACACCGAGAGCTTGCTTTTAAATTAAAACAAATGTCTGAAACACCAGTTCTTATCAGATGTATTAAATATTCATTCTTTGATTGACATAGTTGTTATAGCACTTCAGGATGTGAGAGCAATTTATAATCCAATTTGTCAGACATTAATGATTCTGAATATTTCTAATCTTCACTGTTAATGCTATTGCTACTTTTAAACATGTCAGAGTAGATCCCAGACAGAGCTCTGCAGCTGTCTCATTCATTGCATGCGTATTGTGGCCACCACTTGGCAGATGAGGTCTCGAGTTATGTCTGGCTTTATGTTACCGCTGTACTCCCTCAGTTCTTTGACCCCACTTGGGTCAGATAAGCTGGTATAAATGCAAGAACATGGCGCCCACCAGCTGTGACTGCCTATTGTTTTAAACTTGTTTCCTCTTGTCGGCTTTTCTGCAACTCTAAATGTAAAGACTAGAATGTGGCCTGTATTTTTCTCCCCACTTAAAGAAAATTCTGGTATTTCACATTCTTCATCAGTTTCTAAACAGCGCAAACCACTGAAATTCATAGTAAAATGACATTTTAAATGGTTCTCAGTAAGATAGGATATTTATTTCTACATGCTAAAATAAAATAAATCCCGCCCCTGTCCCTTTTTTTACATTTTAAAATCTAAAAGTCAGATCATGGGACATAAGAATAGGTGAGATAATGCTCCTTAAGGTCTCCTTGGGCTTTGCAGTCTGAGATCATGGAAGCTGCAAATAATGTTTTTCTGCAGTCAGGAATTGCATAGAGGTCCTTCCACCTTAGCAGTGTTTTTTTCTGTAAAGCTACAAGATCCCAATAGCCAGTGGGTCTCCTTGTTGCTTTTGTCAAATCTGTTTGCAGCCATCAACTATCTATCTCAAAAGTTATTCAAGGATTTTCATGAATGCAGAGAGGCAGCAGTGCTTTAGTGTAAGCACACTGGCATCATTTCCTTAGCAATCAAGCTCAAATAAATAAATGTTCTTTGTTTTGCAGGTCACTTCAAATTGAAAAATCAATAATTTCCTACAGGAAAACATCAAAGTTTTTCAGACCTGAGGTACATTTTGCTTTTGATTATTTTGATCAGAGTTGATTAAAAACTGATTTTCCTTTCAAAAAGAATGGCAGATTTAATTTTTGTTTAAAAATTCTCAGTGAGAGAGACCATTGAACTGTGGAGGACAGGGCAAAGCATAAGGACAGGACATAGCTCACTTGTATCTTTAGAGAATAAAAGATAAGGAGTCAGCAGCTAGTACATTTGATGCATTTAGTGCAAGTTGGGGTAGAGGTCTTCAAGAATTCACTGTAGATAACAGACTGATGTTGTTGGGGTTAGAGATTTGCTATTGCTTTTCCCTACCCTTTAAAATACCATGTACTCCTCTGTGTCTGTGAATTTAAACTGAATGTACAAGCTATTATAAATATATGAATTCTAGATAGAATATATAAATTCTCATCTGGCCATATCTTTATGGTGTTTTTTTTTAAAACACGGATTCGTAGCCAAGTTGTAATAGAATTAAATTCTATGATAAGTAGCTTGTTCATAACTTCTAATTGTACTTTTCTGATTGTTCCTGCAAACATAACTGTAAATTTAAATTTTGTATTGGTTTGATTGTTTTTTAATTCTGTTCTGCTTGAAACCCAATATGTTATGCACAAGTTAGCATGTTGTATGTTTTAGTATAGTGGGTTTTTTTAAGGATTTATATCATACAGGGAGAAATCTGCCACCATTTTGACTGTATTTTGAAAGGGGACAAAAAATGTGAAATCGTACTTCCAAATAAGTTATCGAACAAAAGGGTGTTAGCTTTTTCTTTTTCATTGTTCCAACAGACTATGGACATCCTCAGCAGACTGAGAACAGACCAACACAGTTAAAGGTAACCCATAAACACTGTAGAGCACTCTTGAGTTGCCCTGTTACTGTGAAATATAACTTAGGAAGGTTTAGTTGACAGTTCTAACCTTCTAGACTGTACAGTCTTAAAATGCGTAATTATTTCCCCAGGCACTCTGTGTACTGGTCGATTGTCATCTACTGAACAAAAAAATGTGATCAGAACACAGGTTTTAGGTGATTTAGTGCAGCTGTATTAACTCTTACTTCTGTGAATTTAATGTCTTTAACAATATCTTCACCTTTTACCATCAGTATGAGAATGAAAAAAAGAGTATTTCCAAAATGACAGGATGTGGAAAAGAAAACATGGCCCTTAAGCCTGATTTTGTACCTATCTGTGTGGTTCTCTAAATTCTAATCCTTGCGACTCTTTGATTCCCATCACATGGGATTAAGTAGGGAAAATAAGCAATATATCTACTGAAATTTGATTTACAGAAATATTTGTGGCTTGGAATAGGGCTGCACATACCTTTAGGAAGGGAGAAGAAAAATGTAGGGCACAGACAGTGATTGCAAGTAGATTGCAAGGGCACAATAAGGTCATAAATTATTTTTTTGTCTCTTTTGGTTTCTGAAGTTCTACTTTGTCAATTGTAAAAAAAATACGTGAGGAAGATTTTGAAATATCAAGATTGGCTGATGGTATGCTAAGGCTTATTGGAACTGGATTCTTTTTAGCTGTTTCAAGAAAACAATCTTATAATAGCAACAATGTTGGCAGATTACCTGGATATTTAAGAAAACTATTACTATTGCTATTGTTATTTTTCACCATGCTACATGTAGTTCTGTACTCTATCCCCTGCTCTATCAAACCTCATCGTTCTCTGTAGTCTTTCCTGTAATATCCTTGTCTTCACTCTTCTGAAACACCACTGTTCAAATATTTATCTTACTCAGATAGCCAAAGGAAACACACTTCTTCAGCACAAGTGGGAGACAGGTGAGGTTACAGGTGAGGAAGGAAATAATATATCTCCAGTTTGAACAAAGATGTGTCCAAAGGCATCTCTTGGCATACTGCTTCCAAATCCCTGTGTGGATGTTCCACTCAAAATGAAAGAAAAATAAATATTAATCTAGCTGACTGAATTCTAAGACCAGCTGCATTTAATTGATGTTTAAAATAAATCAAAAAATCCTTCAAGCTGAACACAAATAAAACTTTTTCTCAATGTTATATCATATATCTTTGAAAAGGGTTTATTATTGCTTGTTTCTTTTAGGAAGTTTTTGAATTCATGAAGTTTTACAGTTCTTTTGACTGGCCAAGAGCTATTTCAACTTTTTTTTTTTTAATGACACACAAAAGGTGCACAAGAGATAGGTATGAGATTACTTTCACCAGTTCACAGAAAATGATGCTTAATTTTTTTTTGGTGTTTTTTTCTAGTGAAGTGTAAGGTCATTTGAACCAGAACTGTAAGTCTAAAGCACTACAAGCTGCTGCTTCAATAAAATCCGTACTGCTCTTGCTAATGTCTGTTCTATTTACTTCATAATATGTAGGCAAAGTGTAATACAATTAACATACACTTTCCAAAAATGTGGGGTTTTTTTTCCATTTTATTTAACAGCTTCTCTTGCATTGTAATATAATAAAAAAGACCTTTTACATGCTAGCTGTAAAGTGTGAGCTCAGTGAGCACTGAAGTAAAAAGAGGAGAAGGTACAATTATGTTATAAGCCAGTTTTAAGTAGTCTTTATAATAGGATGAGGCTTTCTTTATATAAGTAATTTAGTGTTATAGAATATTTACACATACGTGTTTCAAATCCACAATCTATTCAGTCTCATGGATATTCTTGGGATGAGTGGTCTAATTTTATTGGTGTTTGATGGCAAAGAACTTTTTGTCAGTTTAAAGCAGAGCAAGGATAAAGAATAAAGCAAGAAGTGTCCAAATTCTCTTAGTTTATGGCAGACTTCTGCAATAAGCTGTTTTCTGGAACCTCGAGTTAAGAAGTCATTGATGTAAAATTTGATTTCCCACCTGTTTATGCTCAAAAGTTATGCAACGAAAGTATGAAAGGGGAAATGATGAATGAAAGCAAATGGGGTACATATTAGACAAGACTCTTTTCCTTTTTATTTTTGTTTTCTAAAATGACAATGAGAGCACTAAATTCCCATGCATTCTCGGATTAGAAACGCATAATCCAAGTTTGTTGAAGAAATTTTGTGTGCTTATGAAAATGTGTGCACATATTCTTGTTTCTCTGAACACAGAGAGAGAGAGAGCGAGAGCTTTCTTGTTCAGAAAGTCTTCCAATGTGCCACTACAGAAACTTAGCCCAACTGTATATCACCATCTTCAAATGCCCTCTGTTCCACACTCTTCTTATTTTGTTCGTGTTCCTTCTAATATTCCGAGATAGTGTCTTTGAGCCTGTGATGGCTATACACATCTCTTGCTGGGTTCTGTGCAGGTGGGGTCCTGGCATAGTAACTCTTGTTCACAAGTGTCTCAAATTTTCCTTTCTTCCCTGTGATCTTAAGTGGACATATCTGGCTTCAGTTTGTTATGTGGCTGAAGGCAGCTATATGAATGTCCAGCATAATGGAATGATTAACTTGAAGAAATTACAATAAAAATTTATTCTTTTTTACTGTCATATATTTTACTCTAAGATGTTAGTGAAGTGTGGTCAGAGAGGAAAGGAAAAAAGGGTGCTCACTCTTCTTCTAAAGGTGATATGAAATCAATACTCTTTGTTTAAAACTAAATTTATAAAAATGCCTTTATATAGATTATAGTATATTATAAAACCATTATAGTGCATTAATGTGAAATACAAATATATTACTATATCTTGTTTAGTTATCTCCTGGGAATTGCAGGCATAGTGGCATAAGCCATTGCTTTGCCTTAATGTTGGATACTGATTAATAAAAAACTATATGTTGTGCTGTGTACGATCTAAGATCTCAAACAATAGTTAGTCTGATTTTCTGAGGTGAAGTTGTAGAAGAAGCCTCTGCCCATTTTTAGTAAATAACTCTTTTCAAGCAGCCAGCTATTTAAAATTTATGACTTGCATAACTGTCAATATCTGTAGTTACATTTCTGTAGCAAGTAACCTTTAAATCCATGCAACCGGAAATCACAGGCTCAAACTGAAAAGGCTGCTACTATATTACTCTAGCAGATTATCCAGATAAATTTTCTTTGCCAGATTCTTGACATTGTTGATCTATGCAGTGAGTTTTTGACATCTCTCTCAAAAGAATGTTGATGATTCTGTTTGGAAACAAGGTGCTTTATCATCTTTTCAGGTACTTATTCCAACGTGCACATCTGCAGGGGTGTGTTTTGCGCTGAAGAAAATAAGAGGGTATCAGTAGTCTTAACACATTGATTGCTTTTCCTTTACTGAACACAGTGAATATCCCTGCAGTCCTGCCAGCTGAATGACAATCTAATTTTTTTAAAACAATAAACAAAAAACTAACTTGAAATGGAGCAGCCTTAAGATCAGAGAGTGTGTCTGTGTAATACTACATTATGCACATCCCAGTCAAGAAACACAGGCCAATAAGGGCTGCTTGGACATACAAGAATGTATTACAGGCTCATCATGTACTGACTTAACAAACCATATAGATTGTGATCGTGTATTGCTGTGTGAACTTCTTTTGACAGCTGTTCAGAGGCCCTTCTGGCTGTGAATAGTTAAGTCACTGAAGTTGCTGTGAACTCTGCAGAATAAAACAGTAATGATTTTGTGCTTACAGCAGCTCTCTGAATCTCCCATCTTGCTGCTTTGTTCCTGCGCAATTCCGTTGTCCCCATAAATCCTGTAGCAACGTCTTCCCCCTAAAAGTCATTGTGCTCTTCTAAATCCATATCCTGCAACATAGAATGGCAAGTGAATTCAGCATTATTTATGGCAACTTCTGTAGATTTTTCTCATGACTGGAAGTACCATACAAACATGCTTACTTCATGTAAGAGGCAGGTCTTGAATGCCATCTCCCAAGCCTGTAGGGAGTTACCAAGCTATATCAAATTTTGAAGACTGTCATTCAGGCAAACTGTGTTTTATTAAAGTGTGTAAAGGGGGGAAGAAGAGATAGTTCTGATTGACTCACAGAGCCTTTAAGTAGTGTGATACAATATCTTGATGTGAATGTGATACAGATATAAATACAGAGTAGTAAAAATGCACTGAAAGTGGCTTCTGTGCTGTTCATCTTTCTGCATGGCGAGGCGTACAGTTAGGTTGTTTTGTAAGAAGGAAAACAAACGGAGCTTGGCATTCTGTCTCCCTTGTTCAAACTTTCCCAAAGAATTACCTAACCTCCTGCTCCTTTGTTGCACAAGAGATAAGACAGGGCTTGACATCCTTGCATACAAGGTGACTGACTGGCTGGTGTGCTGTACGCTTCCTAATTAACTGGTTTACAGCTGTCAAAATGATTGTGTAAGGGCTGAGTTTCTCCTAATCTGCATGTCTATTTGCTACCCAGCTGCAAATTCCCATGGAAAATAATAATCTCTTACTATTCTGCCATTCTTTTAGGTGTGTTTGATATTAGCAAGCAAGTTTAAAGGTGAGTGGAAAGAGGTGAGTAGGAACAAACTGTATGGACCTTGAATCATTTCTCTTCCACATTTGTATACAGTTTGACATGAACAAGACCACTGTCTACCAGAGGCATTATATGTGAAGACTGTAAAATTTCTCTTCAGCTGTGATGAGACTATTATGCATTTTTAGCATAGAACACCAGATATTTTTGCAGAATATAAATTTCTTTATACCTGATCTTGATGCAACTAGCTCCTCCTTCTATTTTCTGAACTATCACAAGAAGAAAGGTTTATTTCCCTGGCTACCATAATGAAGAACGACCAGGGCTAAAAGCAGCTAGCATGTAAAAGATGCATGACTTTGTTTAAAAGGTAAGTAATTTCTCTGTATCAAGGAAATACTTCATTTCTTCATTGATTTCAAATGCTTGTGACACTGCCAAGCCTCAAGTGTTCAGACTGAAAATTTCCATGCTGAGTGTCTCTCTCTCAGCATTAATTTTTCTTATGATAGCTCATCATTCTGTGATTCTAGAGAAGATGATGCAGGAAAAAAATATCTCAAGCCTGACTGGGAGACCGGGGACGCCAAAAGTTTATTTTTTTAACAACTGTAGAACTTTGAAGCAAGAAGTTCAAATATGGCATCAGTAGGATCTTAAATAAGCAAAGTATCAATAAGCTTGCAGTTTTAAAAAAAAGAACACTATATTTTTCATAGACAATATTTGCAATGGACTGAATTGAGATAATTTAGGACAATATACTAAGAAATAAGATTTACTAAACATCACAAGGGAAAATGTTAGTCATATATATCCTGGCTTCTTGGTAGTAAATACTGGCTTTCCCTTTAGATGTTTTTTAATCAGCATTGCAGTGCAGTGTCTTTGGGAATCAATATCTAGCAACTTCGTAACATTATTTATTATGAAATCTGTAAAAAGATGAAGTATTGGAAAACATAAATGTCTCTTATGCTCTTTTCCTCTATTCTGGGCAGACTAGCAATCTGCTTAAATCCACTGCTGTGTGCAAAAAGCCAAGAAGAAAAGGTATTTATGGTAAATTTATTAACACATTTATTTGTATGTTGCTGACATGTTCAAATACTCTCATGTTGGGAAAGGTAAAGCCAGTCTCTTAGGAATAAAAGAGAGCCTAGTGCCAAACAAAATCAGGTAAAAGGGCAAAATCCTCCTTTAGTTGTGTTTATGTGCAATGTGAAAGTACCCTGGCAGTCTAAATCAGTCACACTTGCTATTTGTGTGCACGCATTCTCATGCATTGTTGTTTTTATTGCAGTTAGAATACAGGGTGCTGAGAACTCTATTTTATGAGATACCATGGTATTAATATGCTAAACTCTAGATGAAGCCCTTGCCTAGACAATGACGTTCAGTGAAATCCTTCTTTCCAAGGACTGGAGAATGCGCCTCTCTTGCAATATTCATTGAACCTTGTCTGTGGCTGTTCATCTTTCATCCTGTGGCTTTGAAACTGAGTATCTATTCAGACATTTTCCAATGAGGGCATATGAACATAACCAGTCAGAATTTGCCTCAGATTGGTTGAAAGGGAGCTTAACTGTTTGCTTTTAAATGGAAATTAATATACATTCTCGATGACTGTAATACAGAAATTGTTTTCTTCCTGTATGCACTCAGCAGAAGACTGGAAGGAATTTATTATAGTCACCCCACAAGTCTAGTACTTTAATATGGTGCTACTTGAAAACCGAATTGCCTGAAATTTGCTGGATAAATCTATGTCATACAAGTTGGAGAAAAAAAAAAGTCCTTCAGCTAATTCTCTCTGCATATGAAAGGAGAACGCGTGTGCTCAGGGAGGAGAGGAGAACACGTTGCTGTCACCATTTAAGGGTCAATATAGTAGTAATTAGGGATGGAAAAAGAGACGATGGTGTGTTACAGTTTTGGCCTGTTTTATGCCCCGTGTATACGCTGCTCCCCGGGGCCCAGCTGCTGGTGGTTTGCTGGGGCCCAGGCCCACATGGCCATGGCAGAGCTGGGGGGACATCAGCCCCGCGAGAGCAGAGCTGGTTCACCAGGAAGGTAACCTAGAGGTTGCCAGTGGGGAATGGCTGAGAGGCACACTGGCAGTGGATTGGGCAGATGTGAGGGAAAGAGCGGGATGTGGGCAGGGCTCTATGGCAGAGGAGGAGTCGGGCTTCAGGCTGGTGGCACTTCAGCCCTTCCCACCTGCAGGCTTCTGCTGGCGACCGGGGTGGCACTGCCCCAGCTGGCGCATAACTGCTTTATACCAATTACTAACTGTAAATAACTGCTTTATAATGCTAAGTGAGCAAGTTCTGGTTGTCTCTTTGCGTACAGGGTAGCAGGCCTTAGCAGAGCAGCCCACGGAGCGTGTGCAGGGGGGTGAGAGGTGGGGATCAGGACCACTGGTACCCATCAGTGAGGGTTTTCTTCCTGGAGCAAGGAAAAAAATCATGTTCAGTATTGTATAATCCTTACTCAGAAGTAATTTAAAATCATGCAGGTCCCTTCAGCTTGGTAGAAACCGCTGGTCAGATCAGCGCTTGTCGTTTGTGGGCAAGCAGCATGAGGAGCAGCTTGCTGTGAGAGGAGAGGTGATCGTTAACGATCAAGAATAGTAGGGATGGAAATGGTGTGGAATAAAAACCTAGTTCCCCAATCGACATAAAATAATGTTGCTAATTATTGATCATCAACCGAATTATTACTGCAGAATCAGTCAAGGAATTGTCCTACACCCCGCCCCCCCTCCAGAACATTCATTGGTTGGTTTGGTGTACAAATGAAAGTACTTCTATTAATAGGTGTTTGATTTTTAAAAATTAAATATTTGCTAATATTTGCTATTAATTATAGTCCCTATTCTTATGCCTATAACTTTTAATCACTGGTAAAGAGCAGAGATAATAATGGGGAGCTCAAAGAGCAACTGGCAAATAGTGAATTGTAAAGTAAGCACAAAAGAGGTAAAAAAATTGCATGAAAAATTTGACTTCTGTCTCTAAATACACCTATCTCTCTCATTATGAAAGCTGCCATAATGTTTCCTGAGAGCTACGATTCATACTGCCTTTCTTCTCAATTGCCCTGTCGTACTGTAAGCTGCTGCATTTTGGCAAGGATACACTAGCTTCTAGAAGAAAGAGAATGGGTACAAATAAATGTTTCTTTTTTCTGTGGTCCACATCAGCACAAGAGCTGAATCAATATATTTATGTTTTGTATAATTTGGGATAACATCAGAAAGGCAATCTGCTTTTCAAAAAACGGACACTTCTCAGAAACATTATATTTGAATCAAACATTTTATACATACACACATTTCATACCCATGTTAAAATATAAATAGTAGAAAATGTTTAATGATGGGGAAAAATTAATGAGGCATAAACAGCTTTAATAATTCTTATTGTTTAAAATTATTTTGACCATTTATCTCAATGAATATTAAATTCATGATGATATTAAAAGGAGGGTGAATGTATTTGCATAGAATTTTAAATTGGCTAATAAAGCTCGTTTTGTTGCAGGTGAAAGTTACTGAGATTTGCTGCAGCTTATTTTGTACTACTATGTGCTCTAATAACCTGAAATTCAATGTGAGTCGACATAATGCTGAACATGTGTGTCATAGTATGTCTTGCCTATGAATTTGAATTTTGTGTAGCATAGCTGTGTAATGAATGGGCTCCATGCATATGTCTTTTCAGATATGTATTTCTTATGGTGTGTAGAAGCCATTGAAAAGTCCTGTTTTCACTTGCTTGTCATACAGAGTTTTTTCAGGGGGCAATGTTTAAAATTGCCTTTTTTCCCCTCTGGTGTAGCAATGCTAAAATCTTGAAAGAATCAAAGCTCATGAGACCGGCAAAATCTTCGGTCTTTCCTTCATCTATATGAAATAATAGGAAAGATGTATGCAGAGCTGACTTTGGGTGGAATAGACCGTATCTTGTAATAAAATGATTTCTCATGACCTTTTTATTCATAGATTATATTAATTCCTGATGAATAGCATACACTAAGATACAGTAGTCACAGTAACAAAGAGTCTGAAGTGAAGATATTTCTGATAGCAAAAAAAGGCACAGTTTCTGTCTCTAAATGAGTCTAGAGGATTGGAAGCCATCAAATGGGTCATATGGTGCACCAGGGACACTGGCCAGTAAGAGTGCTGTGGAATTGAAAGCGAAGCTGTCATCTGCCCTACAGGCAGGCTCTCCTGTCCATAACCCTGCTAGAGCAGGGTACAGCCTGTTCCTTCCATGAGCTGAATCCCTCCTTTGGGATTCCTGCGGATGTTGTTAGCAGTAAGTATTCTTTAGTGGGTAAGAGAACACTCTCGTGGGCAGTCCTGCAAACTGTCATTCAGAAATGAGTCTTTAGAAAAGTGTTATTGACTTGGGCAGGTGGATTGTATTAGTTATAGTATTGGATTTTTGCAAAGGATATAAAAATCACATTATGACAACTTCACTTCTTCGATCAAGGACACCTGGCCAAACAGGTTCTGTTTGGGAAATATTTGTTGTAAAAAGCGATGATTGCATTCAAGCAGGTATTCAATGAAAGTAATGTGAGCTGCCTGCAATCTACTACCTGAGGACTAACAGAAAATGAAAAAGTTGAGCTAATAATGTGTTAACTAAAGAGAAGATAGATACAGATATTACCATTAAGTTCCCAGTACATCAATATAATAATAGCAAGAAGGGGAGGAGGAGAAGGAACAAACACTGTGAGGAAAATGCATTTTTATTTTTTTTTATGTAAACAAGCATGCATAAGAATACCTCCTGACAAGAGATTATTAGAAAATGAATGTAGCTGTGACATTCACATTGTGAGAAGGTCAGTTTAATCTGAAGAAATACCTAAACATAAAACGAAGAATTTCTGCTAACTGGTTTTCCTTCCCTGTACACAGGGATGCTATACTAAGTTTAGGAAATCACAATCTGAATTTTACACACGAGGCAGAGAATGGAAAAAAGGTTTTATCTAAGCCTGTATATTGTCCGTGCAAAGTCACAAATAGAAAAGACCCAACTAGATTGCGCTTGCCTGTCCATATTGATACACAGTTGTTTCCCACATCGCCTGCTCTATTTAATGTCTTCACTTTGTTTGAGCTGACAGTGTCAGATACAGCATTATTTCTGCCTATGTACTCTATTCCAACTCATAAAAAGGTAAAAATTATCTCCCTGTTGCCATAATACAACACAAAAACTTATTTGTTGTACTTTAGTCAGTATTACTACACTTCCAGTTCTAGCTGAATGCTAGGATAATCTCTGGGATATTTAAGAAAATGGAGCTCAGTACTTTCCTCCTGTTCCTGGAGCTGAGTGAACAGTTTCCCTGAGGCCCCTCTGCTAGCAAGTGTATCAACTTGCTTTCTTGCTTTGGTTACTCTACTGCTCTTTAATCATTAGGCTTTATAAACTGAGAGTCAGAACCAGGTTGTCACAAACCTTTGCAACTCAAACCATGTTAATAAAAGAAAACTACTTGATATTCGGGAGAGAGAATCTTGTTATTTTCTTCCCTCCTGAAAAATACTTGTAGCTGCTCAGAACAATCAGAGCTGTCATTATAATAATAGAATGGTTTTGGCTTGAAGAGATTAAAGTGAAGACTGGAAGCTAGAAGGAGGAGAGGTTTAATCCTGTTGGTGACTGTGATTAATTAGGTTTCTGATAGATTTGGTGATGTTACCCTATAAACAAAACTAAACAGTAACTGCCCACAGTTGTCATTGCATGTAGTTTTAATGTACAGTTTTGTGTTAGGTTTTCCAGTGAAGATCAGTAGGAAAGTTGCCTCTGAATTTCTTGCAGGTAAATGTTTAGGTCATTTTTGAAAACTTTTCTTTTTCTCTTTGCCTGAACTAAGCAAAATTGCAAAATTTTTACAGTACTGAATGGTGATGCCTTTAGAAGGGTTTTTAGAAATGAGCAAGTGGAATGGGGGCTCCACTAAACTGAACTGCGTAAGAGTCATAGCAAATCAATGGGTGTATGAGAAAATGACAGTCTAATGCAATAGCTTTTGTCACATCTGATATAAATTGTCAATGAATCCTTACCTATATGTTCCTATAAGTTTTAGCACAAGTACTAATGCATAGTGTTAGTATATCTATTTCTTCTGAGCCTGAATTTATGCTTTCCACCTACCTTTTATTTTAGAATTACTCTGTTGCAGTTAGGTATGCAACATCTTCATGGACTTTGTATGCTTGAGTCTTGGTTTCTCCTTGTTGACTGTGTGTGTAAAAAGCCTTCTACCTTCCACATTTTCCTTGAGGGCTGTGGTAACTGAATGCTCCTGTTCATCATGTTCCTTCCTTCCTGATCCCCATGCTGACAAAGACATTTACATTAGAGAGACTTCTTGTGGAGAACTATCAGTGAAATTTTCTGACTGAGAATACAGTTCATGCTACTACAAGAGCGGTTCTGTGGCAAGTTCATAAATAACTTTTATTACAAATTCAGCTTTCAGAGTATGTCATTTGCCAACACATCCTTCAGATGCTGCACACCGTGTCAGTTCTAATGAGTTTGAAATAAGTTCACTCTGCATTTGAAATGCATGATGTTTAGAGGCTCAAACCGGCTCTTTTCGTGCCGCTTCTTTGTTACAACAAATGTTAATGCCAGAGATTTATGCCAAAGAAGTAAGTAGACAAATCTCACTGTTGCAAAGGAATTACTGGGGAATGTAATGCTTTGGCATATTGCTGTTAAATTTCAATACTGTGCATGCACAGCATGTGGTGCCAGGAGGAAAGGGAGTTGAAACATCTATATGGAAATCTGAATGCATCTTTTCAGTATGGACTGCACCTCCTTGTTGAATGTATCAGAAGCAGTACTTAAGATATTTTAGGTTTGGTTGATTTTTATTTTTTTTTAGAATAACAAAACAACAAAACTCTACTCGCTGTAACATTTAATGTAGATGTGATATGAATGGCACAACCTACCAATTATAGATTGAGTTACTGCTTTTCTTAATTGTCTAGGATAAAGAAGGTGAATTTTAAAAATATCAGAAGAAGCTGTTATGTTCCGTTCTTCCTCTTTCTAATTATCTGTTCAGATATATGCATAAGCATAGGAATGTTTAATTTTGCAATACTTAAAGAGCTTGCTTGAAATTCAGAAATTTAGGAACTGGATTAAATTCTTGGCTCACTTGTGTTGTAACCTTGAACATATGCAAGACAGAGACACACACTTCTGTCTTTGACAATCCCTATTCCATATGGTCAACTACCTGTTACCATGTGCTTACACAGTGGAGCTCTGAGCTTGATTGCGACCTGGTGTTACTATTGTTAAAGTAAGTGTGAATGGTTATTGGTGTCTGCTTCTAAGGAGTTACTGCATAAAGGTGCGCCACCAAGATATGTTCCTTACAGCCTGGTTAAATATTTATTTCAATTCTTGATCCAGTTCAAAGAGTTTGAAGCAACAGAAGGAAATTGGGCTTATGTAAATGAACCAACTTAAAATGCATATATCCCAGCTGCAGTTATCTAAGTGTCTGCCTTACTGCTCCCTTTTGGGTTGCTAAGCTTCCACACCCACCCGCTGCCTTGGCTGTCATGTTTCTTCTATCAGAGACAAAAGTTTATTCGTTCACTCATTTCTGTGTAATGACTTTCTTCAGTAATGACTACTTCAGGCTGGTAGATCTTGAGATCTTTTTATAAAGAGCTTCCTTTTACTGTGTTTGGACAGAAAATACTGGACAGACAGGGATGGTGCATGACAGCTCCCACTGCAAATCACAGAGTGGATCTGTTTTACAGATTTTGCTTTACAAAACAGAAGAACCAAGCCGAAACAGAAGGCCCCTTCCAACTCAAACCACTCTATGAATCTATGAAATTCTCCAGTCCTTGAAAAATCTTTTTTTAATTGTTCTGAAGTAAGATTTCAAAGGGGACTATAAGGGACTATAAGCAATCCCATAAGGGCTGGGATTGCTCGACCAAACCATATTTTTGCTGAGACATACTTAAAAAACCCAATTGTCTAAACTATGGAGCAGTTTATTCAAAAGAAATTAGTAATATAATTGGCCTCCCAATTCCACCCGTTTGTGAAAAACCCATGGAAATTTTTTTTATATTTAGGAATATTTAGACTTCCTCAGCTCTGGCCTATTCATTTATATTGACACACTTTAGCTTGAAAACATTGCGTATCATGAATTGCTTAGTTAATATTTTTTTATTTGATAACATATACTGCAAAGCATATATTCTGAATGGATCATGAAGGACTGTTAACTGCAGAGATCAGTAAAGTCAGTGCTTTCTCCAGTAGCAGAAAGAAATTATTTCATTACTTTTCCTAGGTTTATTGATTTATTTTATTCTACCTTCATTTTTCTCCAAATAAAGTGATACTGAAAAAGAAGAACCTTCTTAATAGTTTCTTAAGTCACTGTTGTGTCTCCATTGTTATACATTGATAGAAATATCTATCCTGTAGGGGCTTTGCCGTGTTTGAATATAATTTGACTGTCTTTTGCCTTTTTTTTTTTTTTTTTAACAGAAAGCCAAACAAACGAGCAAATAAAACCGCCATGCAATTGGTCTGCAGATATACAAGCTGTAAAGTTTGGAAAGGTCAAATAGGTTTATACAGAAGTTTGTTTTCACCTTTCCCTCTTGTATTTCAGAGTCTTTCTTTAGCCTATTAAGAGGCAAAAGAGTGATTAACCCCATTTAATTATAAATAACAAACTAATAAGAAAAGTATATGTATTATTAAAACTGATTTTTCCCACTGTATTTTATACACCTTTGAATCCATTTCATTTATAATTATATGATGCATATTCTCTCCTTGCAAATTTATCTGATCTCCAGTCTTATATCATGCTACGAATATTATAATTTGGACTAAGGAAAGGGGTGAAGCTTGGGTTTTGAACATAGAGGTCTGGTGCCAGACCAATATCTTAATGGAGTAGACATAAAATATTTAATTACTGTCAATATTATGAGTATTAATAATTTATGCTGAACCAAGAAGTAAATGTTATAATGCTGCAGAGAGAGGGAGAGCCAGACATGAAGGTTTCATTCAACCATGGAGGAATTTAGGGCTGAGGTAGCAAAAATAACAGAACCCCACCGTTCAGTAACTTAAAATCTATTAGTAATTTACTAAGTGGGATGGACATACCATGTGGATAATGATTTCTGTTCCGCATACATAGACACACACCCCAATACACACTCACAAATGCCTCCAGCACAGCAATAGTGATGACCAGCACCATGGCCATGGGGAAAGAGGACACCTGCTCCAGCTGATTGATGAGTCTGACTCCTGGCTCATGGCCAAGCCTTTATGCACAGTGGATTTGGGCTCAGCCTTCTGCTTGCTGTTGGACATCTGCATTCACAAGGGCCTGTTGTTTTCACCAATTATTGCTTTCCAACCTGGGCTGTTGGCATAAGTGACCCATGGCCTTGTTGGTCAACCCGAGCTAATTTTCTTGGGTTTTGTCATAACTAAACCCAATTAGCTGTTACTATCACTGAACATGCTATAAGCATATAAAATTATTCACCTGCATGTCTTTGTTTCTTTGCCATGCATAGTTAAACCATTAAAAAATGGCAGATTCAGTATAGAGCTTTTTGGAAAGCCTTCCCCATAACAATTGCTTGAATGTTGCTATGTCTTACCAGCACGTACCAGAATCACCAAATGAGTTAGACCTGGGCAGATATAGTCAAGGTTTTACTTATCTGAACATTGCTTTTGGGTAGGCTTCATCCCATGATACTGGTGTGCTAGCTGTCTTTTTTTTTTCTTGACTTAAAAAGTTCCCGATCTTCAAACTGAAAGGCCCAGAAACCCTGACATTTTTTATGAACCTTTTTCATATTTTGATCAGTTCTGTGTATGGTCTCAGTAGTAATACAAAAATGTAAAGATCTGGATGATGTAAAACGATATGTAACAACAACATGACTGTCTGTCTGTTAGGAAAATGAATGATTTCCTGCATCTAATGACCTGCTCATAACAAATTGGCAGACAGCTTAAAGTTATTACCACCATCATCAAAACTGGTGGGCCGTTTAAGCTGCTAGAACAGAGTTTCTGCTCCTTTCTTCCACAGGCAGAAGAAACTTGGCTAGGAAATTTGAACTTTTTGGCAGAGATATACTGGTGTCCTTTATAGACAGCTGCCCTAGAGTAAGAAATGAAGGTTTTGTAGCTTGAAACCCAGCTAAATGAGGACACATGCCTTTTAAAATGCAACACATCCATGTGCATGCACAGACCTCCCCTCCCCCCTCCCAAAGTTAAAATATGAAGAAATTTTCAAAATTTTTATGAGTGTATTTTATATATATTATCAATGCCAGAAGATGTGCAGAGGAACAGGTGGTGTGCGCATGATTCCATTTGAGGTGCTGACATGTTGACATCAAAATGCAGTTTTTTTCTAGATGGTGGAGACATTTGAACTTCCATTAGAGTCCATATAATTCCATTCCAAATAACTTCTTCATTACAGTCAGCTGCTCCGTGTTTCAAAGGGAAGATCACCTTTCTCATTTTGCCCCCACCACTTTCTGTTGTGAGTACACACACTATTTTCAGATGCTTAAACTGGGTCCACACTGCCCCACTCTGGACTGTCAGTCACTTTAAATTTTTGGCCACCATATGGGTGTTCATCTCGTTTGTTCAGGGCTTAAAATATCTGGTAGAAAATGGTGGATATATTTGGTTTTGCAATTTCTTCTATTACCAGAGAAATTCTGGCAAGCTGGCTGAGATGCCTTTGAGAATAATATTCCATAGCAAAGTCTTTCTCATAGGGTCTTTTTACAAGAATTGGCCTGAAGTGATCTGCTTCTTGTCATTTACTGAAGTAAACACAGGGGTAAGTGAGTGAACAGGGGTACGCACCCACTGTGCAGCAAAACCCAACAAACCTACACACAACTTCCCTGAGTAGTTTTAGTAACCCAAACTTATTTTAGCCTCCAATTTTCCTCGAAAAGTCATAGAATCATAGAGTAACTTGGGTTGGAAGGGACCTTAAAGATCTCTAGTCCAACCTCTCCTGCAATGAGCGGGGACATCTTCAACTAGGTCAAGTTGCTCAGAGATCTGTCCAGCCTCACCTTGAATGTTTCCTGTGATGTGTCATCTACCACCTCCCTGGGCAACCTATTCCAGTGTTTCACCACCCCCATTGGAAAACATTTCTTCATTATATGTAGTCTGAATCTACCCTTCTTTAGTTTAAAGGCATTGCCCCTTGTCCTGTCACAACAGGCCCAATAAAAAGTTTGTCCCCATCTTTCCTGTAGGCCCCCTTCAAGTACCGAAAGGCTGCAGTAAGGTCCCCCTGGAGCCTTACCTTCTCCAGGCTGAACAATCTGAACTCTCTCAGCCTGTGAAGAAAAAAAGCCTGTTTTCTTAAAATCTGTTTTCTTTTTACCTAAGAGATTTGAATTAATCAAGTTCTCTTATGAAACATGATTTTTTTAGAATGTTCCTCTAGAGTAGCTTAATCTGAAAAGACTCAGGCTTTGAAGGCGAGGAATCAAAGTTTGTTTCCTTTCCAGGAGTCCTTTTCTTATAGATATTCCTGGTGTTTACAGTCTGGGAAGTGCTGCCTGATGCTTGGTTTCGTGTGAGAGGGTGCATCTGAAAAATGGAATTCTGTTTTGCAAGTCTAAAGTTCATCTTGGGATCAGCAGTCTGAGTCAATAAGGACAGAGCATGAGGGTGATGGAGAATTCTTTAGGCCATTGTGAGATTGGTCTGGCGTATTCTAAAAAAAAAAAAAGATTTAAAACCTCATGCACACATGGAAAAAGGAAAAAAAAAAAAAAGCCAACAGTGGACAGCTGTAAATCCCCAGTATGAAGAAGTTGCATATAAAACAAAATACATGATTTTGTAAAGTGGTGAAAGGTACAGATTTGATAGAAACTTAATATTTCATTTGTGTTGTTGTTAACTTTTACTTTTGATGCATGCCTAGATGCTTGTCCAATGTTAAAGATACAGGCTGTTTTGGGCTAACTCAATCTTTACAATACTAAGTCCAGAGAAAAACGGTCGTTAGTTTCTTGGTTTGTCTGTTTGGTAACTTTTCCAGTAGATTACTAATTTAACCCCTCTAAAAGAAATTACAAACAATAAGTCAAATTCAGTTCCATCATTATTAAATCAGAAGACTCTGTTACCACAAAGACAGTAAATTTCTAATTGCATTTTTATGCATACATTTGGTTTTCATTATAACAGATTACTCTTGCCAGAGCTGTTAGAAAAAGCAGAGCAGAAAGCCCTAATTAAAAGGGTAAAATGGAGAACTTCATTGCAGCCTTGTCTAGACATGCTTGATAACAACATAAATATGTGAATGTGTCATGATTTAAAGCATTGTAAAATAGAATAATGCTATTTATCATGCACTTCCAGAATGAGAAATCCAATTTAATTAAATGTAGATTCTATTTTACTGGACTTCACTGGCTTTGATTCCTACTTCAATCACCATGTTTTATTTTGTATCCTGTGTCTTTTGAAAATGTTGTCCTTCAAGAGTACCACATTTATTATGAGGCACTTAAAGAAAATGATAACATTTTTTAATAAATTAACTGTTTTTAAAACTAGTGAAGTATAACAATTTTCAAAATTATGCTCAGGAAAATATAGATAAAGAGAATAAAAAATATTCCTCTGGGTTCAGGTGTTACTGAATATGGAAAAATCACTCGATTTGTCATCCATGGCTTGTCTTTAGTACTTGATTGCACAAGCTGACATTAACTGCCTCAGAACAACAGAAAAGCAACCTAAGAATAAAACTTTCTTGCAGTGGAGTATTACAAAGCTTATTAAGTGTCATTGTTGGATATTTCTGTCATCAAGATGGAGCATTTTTGTGACAATGGGGTAGGTTACAGGTACTTTCCCAGTTTCAGCCTGGGGTCCTAATGGAGACCCTATATCCAGCATTTCAGATGCTGTGTCTCAGAACGAAGTAAAAACATTTTGAATATTTAAATATATATGATTGTTAGTATATATGATTGTTGCAATACACTGAGCCAAGGAGAGCAAGACAGAGAGAAAGAAAGACACATTTTCTTAGCTGCCAAGCAGATGACAAATATACATGGAAGACAAATTACAGTGCAGAATATCTTAATGCCTTTCTAAAACACTAGACTTGTTAAATAGAATAAGTCATCCTGTATGAGTCCTGTAACCTAATCTTTTAAATTATTGTATTTAATAAGTATTTTCAAATTAGTATGGGCATCATCACATACCAGAACAGCTTCATTGCTGACTTATGTTTGCAGGATACTATTATTACTGTGCAAGGCAAAATAATTTATATGATAAAGGGCATGATACACGTTCCAACCAAAAGATAGGCTGGAATAATTTTGTATTGATACTTGGTATGTAAGACTTACATTTCTTGCTAAATATAATAATAATTTAGAAAGTCAGTTAGTTAATATCATATCAAAGCAGTATTCATCTGATAATTTTAAGATTTAGTATTTAATGTTAAATGATGAATGTAATCTACTTTACTTGGATCTAATGGTTCAGATGAAAATTCCTTTCCTAGCTTTCACTTCTTGCTCTTGTGGGTGTATTTCAATGGCAATTCTATGGTGCATTTGTATCTTTTCACCCAAAAGTACTAGACAAAACCAAACCCCAAACCTTTTCTGAAAGATTTATTTAGCTACTATTTGAAAGAGACATGATATATAGCAAGATCATTGGTAACTTTCTAGAAGTATCGAGTATAGGAACAATTTATACTTAGTACACATATTCTGACAGGAAGAGATGTTTATTTTGCATTAAATAGGAGAAACTTTATATAACAGTATTCGTAGTAGTATAAATATTTAGCTTCAGAGTCTTCTGTTTAGATGCGCACACATGCACACACATTTCATAACCCACCTTCCACATTTCCACTGGAGAACTAGTCTTCTATGGTTTATCCAAACTCAATTTTTGACAGTTTCAGAGTTTAATACTCCTTCTGCTCTTGCTCCCAAGGCCACCAAAGAATTTCTCTTTTAGCCTGAATACTAAATGGCCTTCCTGTTCTGATGTCACTAATAAAATGAATTTATTTAAGAATAACATTCCCCAATAGCACAAGAGGTATAACACCTGAGTTATTAGATGTTTTTTTCCAAAACAGTGAATTCACTAGGCAACAATTAGAGGACAAAAAATGTGTTACAGGTAGCCATATTTTAAAAGTAATATTTTTACCTTGCAGTTTTCAAGAACTCAATCTAAAAATTGTTAGGTACATGCTTTACTTTCTTGTAAGTAGTATGTACGTATTCCTGATTGTTACAAGTATTTTGCAATGCAATTAGTATTAATATAGACGTACCTAGTTAAAGCCAATAGAAAGATTCCCAAAGATCTCAGATGACTTCAAATCAGGGTTATAGTTACTTTACCTTTTTTTTCAGTGAAATTGAACAAATATCTTTTCTGATTCTTGAACGTGATGTATCAAGTATGAATTTATTACAGTGCTCTAAGATAATCTTCCTAGGGAAAAAAAAAAAAAGATATCCCAAACCCCAAATTATTTAGTGTTGTTACTAAAGAGCTGCCAAGAGTTTTGTATAATGTTCTACCTGCTGTGATTTTTCTTCCCCTGGATGACATTTCCCATAGGGGATTTAAAGCATATGGTATCAAGACTGGAAGCTTAGTTATACCTAACAAAGTCTCTCCTTGATAATGAACGATAGCTGGTATTTGGCATCACAAACACATGCATAAGTGAAATTCTGTTCCATAAAGTAGCACTTTGAAAGTACCTTGCTTGTTTAAACACACCATTGGGAGAAAAAAATCTGTTTTGCTAATGTCTTAAGCTCTTCAAAAAGAAGCTTCCTGTTTTTAAATTCATGGTGTTTTTTTAATAATACCTCACTGTTGGGAAATTGGGAGTCTGCTCTGGTGCTTTGTTGCAGAAGTTGTTTGGGAAGAGCCGACAGGTAACCTATTTTTCCATTACCAGAAAGCACTTGAAAAAAAGAGTCATACATTTTAATTAGTGCTAAATAGTAATAATTCCAATATTGGATCTTTTTTTCTTAATAACTGTGAAGTAAAGACTTCCCAAACCACACAACCTTAATTTTTAAGCTCTGCTGCATATGAGGACCCATGGAAAAATGACAAAGCTGCTCACAGACAAAGAAAAATCCTAAATAAAGGTATCACAGTGTGGTCCCAACAGTTTCTGATGGATTTTTCCTTTTATGAATTTATTAAATACTTGTAATTGAGTTTCTGCACTATTTCCCTGATTGAAGGAGAACTAGAGGGTGTGTTTGTGGCTGATTGCAATTCCTGATTGATAGGGAGAACGACAGATTGCTATTAATATCAAGTCAACTCTTTTTAAGGAAATATGCCTGACAAATACTGACTGTTCCTATCAAGAGAGTCTCTTGTTTATTGAAAGGCTGATTGCTTTAAAAACAACACTGAGAAAAATAAAGTATAATTTTTATACTTACATTATTTTTTTATATAACCTCTTCCAAAAACTTTATTTAATATGATGGAGTGGGCAACCTGTGATATAGAGATGACAGAAGAGAATAATATGAGGATAGTATATTTTGACTATGATGAAAGTATGCTTTAAAAGAAGAGGCATAATGGTTAGAAAGTGTAAAAATCCCTTGGCCCGTGCTGTTAAAAGCATAATAAGGCTATAATAGGGATATTGTAGTCTCGTGCTTTTCTGGCTAAAAGAGTCTGATTGTTTAATTGATGCTACAAAGCAGGGCAGGGAAGGGGAAAAAAAGCCATTTTCAGAGATGTAAGAGTGAAGCTGGAGATTTGCATATGTTTCTTACGTGTGACTGTATGTGTTATTTATATACATTTCAAAACATTCAGAGGAACTACCAGTCAGTCCTCCTTCAGCCCTCTATCCCAATACCCCTGCCAGAAAGAAAAGAAAAAGCAAAACGGTTCCAGAGTTAGGACATTTACTCAGTCAACAAGAATTTTCAAGTAATGTTAAGTTAATGTGTCTGGTTTTTTTAGCAACTGGCATCCATGTATCCAATTTTATTTCTATAGCTACTAAGCTAAGTACTGTTTGATATACAGCTGAGATGCTTATGTATTTTACTCTAGAAGTTATTTTTAGCCTTGCTAAACATGAAGAGAATCTCAATAAAAGCTTGGAAATATGTGTACCTCCATGCATTTGGAGGAAGAGCCTGAGTTTTCACACCTGTGACCAAGGGCCAAGACCCACTTTTACTTTGAGTGGGTAAGGAGGAGCCTGGCCGAGGCAACCCTCTGGCGCTGGATCCCACATACCCCGGGGTGCATCGGGGCCACCCTATACCTTCAGCTTTACCTTGGGGTTAGAGATCTGGTTGTAGATCATTCATTTGTGCACAGAGTGGTCTGGACACCTGTGTGGTTGCAACTACATGTTGAACTCCTGCATGACGCGTAAGGGTTTGTGGTTGAGCAACGTCATAGCGATGGTTGCTCTTCCCTGACTGAAGAGAACAGAGCGCGGTTTCAGCAGATTTTCTAAACAAGTAGAGGCCAAATATGGATAGGAAATTATATGGAAATAAACTTATTGCACATGTAAATACTGAGAGGTTCAAGAAAAACTTCAGGAATCCCCAAACGTGAGGACAGCTTTATCTGACATATGATGACAAAAAACAGGAGGACCCACTGCCAAATATCTAGACAGAAAACCAGCATCATTTAAATATATCAGCATGTATTTGTGAATATGGGATGTACATGATCTGATGAGAAATGTAGATAACAGGTGGCAGTATGGCCAGAAATGAGAAACCATCTGGATTCTGGACTGCCTAGTGCCAGCGCTTAATTCTGAGAGTCGCTTATTCTGGTAAAGGTCCCTCAGTGGCCTCGTCTTTGGATTAAAGAGTGCTGGACATTCAGTGAAAGTGCATTTGGTTTTGTACTGCTTGCAGGTATAAAAGCTCAGGGGAGAGATGTTTCTGTGCCATAACTTCCAGGAAAGATCTTGCTGGAGCAAAAAAACATAGAGTGTATAAATCAGATGTGCTTCTTCCTCCCACTCCTTTTCCCAGTGGCTCAGATAATGATGAGAAGAACAATTTTATAAGCACTTTAGATTCAGGTGCCCTGAGTGCTTCTCAGAAGTTATTGTAACAAAATAAAAGGTAATAGTTTGTTAGGAACTCATTTAAGAGCTAGAACTCAAGTGACCCACGTGAATATCAAGTCTATGATTGGTGAGAAAGATCTTCCTAAAAAATTGCTCATTCATTCTGGCCTTGTAGGTGCCTCATTGGGGTCAAAGGTTCCCAAAAATGAAATGCTTTTTTAACTTGACCACAGTTTGGTAACCTAATTTTAACTTAATGCCTTTACAACTTGACCACAGTTTGCTAAGCAGTATGATTGTGGCAGACCTGAGATTTGTGACGTTAGTCTACTTCTCTTCTGTCTAATGATAGGGTTATGTTTGTGGGTGCGTGGTGGGTTGTGCTGCCAGCTCAACGTAACTCAGAGTTAACTTTCTGATGTGCAGTAGTCTTGTCCTGGGACTCTGATCTGCTGTTTTGGAAGCTGATGGTGTTTTGGCAGAGCTCTGCCCAGGAAATACATTCTTTAGAAAGTTTCTTGTGAAACTCATGTGGGTAGTGGCAGCACATTGCGCTTAACCTTGAGTGCTTCCTATTTGCTTAAGTAAATTTCAGTAAGTGCATTTTGGCTTATATCAGGTTGGTGTAATGTTCACCCAAAGGGCCAAAGACAGTGAATGTTTCCTAGCAATTACAAGTCTGGAGCAGAATTGGTCACAGGTTATGTTGACGACATCCTTTTTTCATATGACTTAAGATGATTAAATTAATAGTTAAAACTCCATGGGATGGGGTGGAGGGGATGGGAAAGGAGAAGAAATTATAATCTGAAATGGATATTCAATTTGTTTGAATGGGTAATACTCATAGTATTACTAATGAAAATAAATAAGAAAATCAGGGAATTTGCCTTTTAGGTCGTCTACTGGTTTTATAAGCAAATAGATAGAGAGTTAAAACTATGCAGTAATTTGGTAACACTAGAGGGAAAGACTGATCTAAAAGGCAAAGAAAAAAAAAAGAACAGTGTTATTCTTTCTGAAAAATGTCACAAAATAACCTATTGCTCTTTGACTAATCATCCATTTGGGAACATTAGCCTGGAGTTTTGCTGTTAAACATAATTGGCTGTCTTTTATCTCTTGCATTTGGATAACATGTGTTTTTATTGATGTTAAATGATCCCTGGGGGATGCTGAGTATCTAAATTATTAGTGCTTATGAGAAAAAATTAGTAAGAATAAACATTTTGATTCAAGTATTACTGTGCTGCTGGCTCATGGATATTTTTTTAGAGATGAGATGTGTTTCTTTGCTTTTATTTCTATAGCATGTGTGCCCCATAAATCCAAACTAAGTAAAGATATGTGGTGGTTTGGGTTTTTTATGTGAAAACTTATTTTCTCCTTAACATTCTCTGAATATACTGAATACCTTTTCCTTGGAAAAAAATTGTTGAGTTTTTTTTCAATGCTTCGTGCAATGTGAGGGCAAGGGGTAGGTGTATTAACAGATGAGAGGTGAGAGATAAACTCCATCAATTATGAATTCTGCACACCGCAGTTGTGTCTGTATAGACACCATTCACTTTTAGACTCTTATCCAATGTTTTGCAGGACTATGTGTTTTCAGGTGAACTTTGCCATGCATGAATGCATGTTTTATCTTTGTGAATCCTGGAGAGAAATATGCAGTTTTAAGAATCAACAAATACTTTCAGAATGGGACTATCTTTTTTAATGAATCAAAGATCTTAGATTTGTTTCCTTTTATTTTATTTTACTGAATGCTGAATAAATGCATAAATAATTGATCTTTAAACTATGGAAACTCATAGTTACTTACTTCTCTATTACTTTTGGTGTGTGGTAATGATGATTCCTCTAAGTGTTTCAGAAAATCATTTTATGGTGGATTTAATACTAACCTTCTGAAAAATGAGTGCAAAGGTAACTCCACTGTCCCCACACTCCTTGCCCTCACTAGAAACTTCCCACGTGGAAGAATCTAGGCTTTCACTTTCCTCCAGAATAACTGTGCCCTGATGTTTCTTCTGACATTGTGGCAAAGCACAGGACAGAAAAAACAGCTAGATACACTTTAGAAAAGGAAAAAAAAAATTTTTGATGTCAAACAGAAGTAAGCAGGTAAAAACTGATTTTGCTGGAAATCACATACAGGCAAAATAGAGTTTGGCGGTCTTGCTGCTACCATACATTATACTTCCTAATCAGTAACATCATCAGTGAATCTCGTCACCTACACGGAAACACTTTGTCATGATAAATTTTATTTAAATCACACATTTTACTACAGTCTCCCTCCTTGATGGCCCTCCCTTTTGCCTGTCCCTTGTCTCCCTTCCTATTTCCATTGTGCCAGCCATCTCCCTTGCTGTTAGTCTGAATGAGTTTCCACTGACATCTGAGGTTTGAAGTCTGAAGAAAAGGAAGCAGTGCACAGAAATCTGTAAGAGGTGACAGATATGGTCCTTTCTTCATGTGTCTTCAGTGGCTGTTATTGAGCAGGTTCTTTTAGGTGCAGCTTGGCTTCACCAGGAAATGTGCCAGAGCCCTGAGCTCACCAACAAGCTCCAGCAGGTATTTGGGGGTGAGGGTCCTGCCTGGCTCCTCTTCTTGCTCACCATGCTGTGCTTGGCAGCAGTAAGTAGGGGGAAGAAAATCAGCAGCACAGATTTTTGTCCTAAGAAACAGCACATCTTCTCAATTAGGTATGGATCCCTTTCCTTTCAAGACTTAGTATCCAGACATTCAGCTTGGAAAGGTGATTACCCCTCAAAGTCTCACACCTCAAAATAGTCATTTGCTTTAGCTATTAAATTCTTTGTATGAGTTCTAGATAAAGATTTATTGTAAATTAGGAACATAACAACTTTGCATTGCCTGTGGTAGCTGGACAGCATATTGATCTGAAGGGATTATTTGAAGTTTCAGGGTTAGATTCATGAGCTCTCTGATTTAAACTGGGATGGCAGGGGTATTCTCAGACTCATGAAATAGTTCCTGAATTATAACTTAATACAAACAAACACTGACTTTTGTTGTTGTTGTTGTTGTTGTTGTTGTTGTTGATGTGAACTATTTGGTCAGGCTATTTCTGAAACAGGGCTGGAAATTTCCAGATGAGAAATAGTAACAGTGGTAACATGAATAAACAAGTATAGCGAGTATAGCTCCATAGAAGATGGGGATAAATAACTCAGCAGTCTAAGTCTTTGAAACACGCTAAGGCTGAGTTTTCATTTATGCATTTATCTTCTTGACAGTGTATTGTATGTTTGGTTTGGGGTTTTTGGCAACACCTGTGGTGTCCAGACTGTTAGTTTTCTTGGGTGAGTAACAACCTTTGCTTTTCTTCTTTGTTCAACTCTAAAAGATTGCCAGGCTACTGATAAAGTTCTTCAAAGGCAACCCCCCACACCCCATCTTGTTTCTATTTTGCTAATATGCTGGAACGTAGCAGCCTGTTCTTCAGAGCCAACAGGGTCTACTTCACTCAGTGTCTGAGTTTTACCTTGTCAGCGTTATTTAATGCAAGTTTTTTGCTTAATAACTGAGAGGTTCCAGATACCTGTTTTTCCTTAAAGAGCATTTTGAAGGTACAAATATTTTTCACAACCAGCCAACCTTTTATAATGTTATTTATCAAACACATAGTAAAGTATGTAAAATGAAATGCAATCAACCTACTTATTCTTTCTGTTCTGTTAGTTTCTGAGGCAGCCTGTATGGACATGGCTTTCTTGAGACATCGGTGCTCTTGCTGTCAGACATTCTGCTTGTTCTGGCCTTGCATGCCTCAGCTCATCTGACTCAGCCTGCTGTGAATTTTGCCTGTCAAAAAAGATAATAAGGAAAAATAGTTTCATGCTACTCATCTCCATCCCTTTTAGGAACTGCAGTGTATCTTCACTATGGATAAAGGATCATACATTGGTGAAGTTATCCAGCTCAGTAACTGGGGAGATTTTTATACTTTATTAGAGTAGTTGGGAGCTTTTTTCTTCACCTCTTTTAAGGACCAGGTTTAAGACCATATAGTATAGCAAATTTATGCACTCTCACATCATGGGATAATTGTGGATAAGTTAAAAGATTAACCAGAAGGAAAAAAAGCATCTACCAAATCATTGTGTTGTCGGTAGTGAATCAGGAAATGGTAATCCCATCATCTCCTGACAGTGTTTATGTTTTTGGGAGTTGGATTCCATATTCCAATCAAGAAGCCTCATCCCAAGTCAATAACAGTAGTGTTTTTTAGTACTTTCCTGAATATTCAGCACTTGCAAAGCAACAAAACCTCTTTGAAATTTGATTTTAGGAAAACATTATTAATAGCTCTCTGGGAATGGAGAGTTGCTAGAGAACGTGTGATTCGTCATTTGCATTGCAACTAGTGTAAAACTCTCTTCTTCACCAACATTGTTGGTGTAAAACTCTCTTCACAGACCTGTAATTGCATGACCTTAAGTATGTCTAACTTAATTTTAATTCTAATTAGTTAATTAGATTATTTGATGAATTATGACATCGAGAGATCTTGGCATAGTGCTCAATATGAATGGAAGCAAGCCTTGACCTTTACTTCTGTCAGTATGTTCTGCATTTTCTAGTAATGTTTCTTTACACTACAAGTATGAAAAAGTCATGTTAAATCTTTGTGAGGAAGTTTTAAATTCATTCAGTTTATGGAGTCATAAACAAAGAGCCTACTCTCTATTTAATTTTTCTGATTAAATGTTTAGTTTCATTTGAGTTACACTTATAAGTGTACATAAGTCACACGGCAACATATGTAAAAACCCACATGAACAAAATTAATGCAGTTTAGCTACTTCCCTTGTAGGCATGCTGAGTCTAAAAGAAGGCATTAATTTTTATTAATTGAGTGCAGACGTTTTTGTAGGGATTTCTATAAGGTCTCATCTCTTTGCAAAGTGGGGTGCTTAGTTTATATGCTATATAATGATATAATTTTACAAAATGGAAAAGAGCAAAAATATCAGGAAAAACTACAGAGTCAATTGAAGGAGCACATAAAGAAGGATTCATCAAATATTTCTTTAAAACAGCTTTCCCCTGAGGTGAATTGAGAATTTGGCTAGGAAAAGACAGGCTGCAATAATGCAGCTGTTAAGTCATCAAGCGTGGACTAATCTTCAAATCTGCTCCTGTAAGTAGGCAACATGAAAAAAAGACTCAACTAAGGAGTAATAGGAGCTGGTAATCTGAAGGAATACTTACTTACAGGTTCAATATTCAGTTACAGGACATATTCTTTGCATTGGTAAAACTGGAAGTACATCTGTATACTCTAATGATAAAGATTGCACATATATTTTGCCCAGTCTGAGAGACCATTTGACATCAGCTATTTCTTTTCTGTTACTACTAGCCATGGTAGTAAAGCTGCCCAGCTCAAATTATCCTATTTTATCCCTGTGAAATGGTTATCTTGCAAGACCTGGACAGGGGTGTGGATCAAAACATCCATATCTTGCTCAAAAGAAACAGTAGTGGGGAAAAATTACACGTCAATGACTTTGAGGCACTGGGACCCAGAACATAGTCCTTTGAGGTTAAAGTGGTAGAGGTGGTATTATTGCTTTTATGTATTAGGATCAGGAAAAACATAAACTAAATTGCACAAGAGTATCTACTCTAATATTTTTAGTAGTTCAGGCCCATAGTACTAAAATATTGACTCCTTGACACCTCCAGATCAAAACAGTGACAGAAGCCCCTTAATGGAAATTAGTTAGATCAAAAATGTATTTTCCCTTGTCCTGTGTGGGTAGTCATCTGCAAAAAAGCTATAAACACACCTACACATTTGTGTAATCCAGTTCTGTTTCTCCACTGAAGTAAAAAATAATCTTTCCAGTGACTTGAGGTGTGGATGGATTTGTTGCGTAGCAAAGTACTCGCAGGAAACAGCATCTACAGATAGTTATTTTCACAGGTGTCTTTTCACTTGAGAACTTTAAAATAGTGTTCCGCCCAGGCTTATTTTTGAAGCTGCAGTAGTTGTACATGTGCAATGGAGAGGCAGGTGTACATGTGAATTAAAAAAACTTTGTGGGGATTTTGTGTATGCATTTCTTCTTTGTTAAGATTTGCTATCAGAAAATTAAGACTATTCACAGGAGAAAACCCTTCATGAAAGAAAAATGTCACTATTTTCTTTTATCTTTTCAATTACATTTATGTATTTTCAGATGGTGGTTTAAATAGTCTTGAGTCTGAGTCTGCAGTTTTGAAAAAGCGCTGTATAACTTATATTACATTGGAAAACAAATAATAAATATCAATTGATTTTTTTTAGTTGCTTGAAGCTACACATTATTAGTTTTCAAAAGGTAATCACCTTTTTTTTGCTGCTGCAGAATCAGTTTAGCATCATCTTTATAGATTAAAACGTTGGAATAGTTTCTCTTAGTAAATACAAGCACATACTTTTCAATCAATATTTTAATTTAAGCATAATAATGTTAAATCTTGGTAACATACTTAATGGAAGTCTTTTTATTAGTATTTATTTCTATCATTGGAAGAAGAGGGAAAATGAGCTTTCGGTTAATACGCTTGGAACTAATATTATCTTTGATGGCAAAAATCTGACTCAAAATGTGACCTTCCCATTAACAAGAGTCCAGACAGTTATTTAAGTGTTCTCTGGTATATTTTGACTATAGAGAAATGCACTTTTACTTCTGGTATGTGCTGTCCTTGAAATTCTAGCCTCAAGTTTGTAAACAAATCTTTCCATTTTAGATATGTTCAGTCCTAGCTAGACCTTGCACTGGTTTCTGTCTCCTGCATTGGCATTTTTCCTGGGCTGTTACAAATTAATCTGTGGTACTCATGGGCACAAAGTCACATTAAGATCAAGGACATGGAATGATTTCATTAAAAGGAGAAAGATACTGAAACTACTTGGAATACCATTAATGAAGTTCCAAGTCTGGAAAAAAACCTGTTTTGAAAGAGCCTGACTCTTCAACTATTAAACTTTAGCTACTGAGCTTTCTGTATTGGCAGATGAATTTCACTGAATTCCATTCAGTGAAAATTTGTTTTCAGTGTTTCTCCTGAATCTGAGGTATCTGTTTCTATCTGACTTGGTTGAGCTAGAACACTGTAAATACAGTGTTGATTCCACATCCTGCTGTTCATCACATGCTTCCTCCTTGTGAATTTTCTGAAATTTATTGTTATCCAAAACTTTTGTGTTGTTTGTTTTTTCAAGTTTCAAATGCAACAAACCACCCAAAACAGAACTGCCTTCCTGCAGAGCAAAGACTGGTGACCTGAGGAAAAAATGACACCTGATTATGTACATTGGTCTTCACAAACAGGTAACAGGGCTCAAGCTGATGAAGCTTTTTGAACAGTTTCTTCAATACATAGTTGAAAAGACTCAGGTAAGGAATAAAATAGTGAGCAGGCCTAAACCCAAGCTGTATTTATTGGCAGCTTCTCCCTTAAGCTCATTGCTATTTCTATGTGAGTTAGAGGACAATATTCTTGCCTCAGGCTTGTGTCGTGATGGAGATAATGGGATCACAGGTTTCTTCTCCTCAAGCTCAGAGATACCTCTTGAAGTGGTTTGCCTAGGAGGTCTCATAAGATTTAAACAATATTTGCCGCTTAAGTTACTGGGACAAGTGACAAGAATAGCTGATAAGTCATTAAAATTGTTAAACATTTTTATTTATGAGTATGTCTTGTCTTTGCGAGTAATACAGCTTAGAAAAAGGGTGGTGGGCGTGTTCTTCGACAGCATGCAAAAATTTAGTACTAAATCTTGTTTCTGCTAGGTTGGAGCATTGCTGTTTTGATGATTCAGCTACTTGCCCGGTACATTTTTCACTGATTATTTAATTTTCAGAAATTTAATGATACTAAATGCACTGTAGCTATTTATTCATTGTTTGACGTCTGCTGAGTTTGTTGGGTCATAAGTACACAGTCATAACTGTTAATAATGGTAATCCAGACACCCTACAATGGGAAGCACTCATGCAAAATACTTCTGTTGGGCTTGAATATGCCAATAATCTGACAAGTTATTAATTAGGGGAGGATCTCTAGTAAAATTCTGTCTGGATCTGTTACTGAAGATCAGAAGCAGAAATTAATTTTGTTTGGTTTTTTTTTTTCTCTTGCTAGGACTGACCATGAAATTATTCATCTTGTTTCAATTAGTACCAACACTAATTGGACAGATATGGCTAGCTTTTGCTTGTTTACCTATCTTGGCACAGATGTTAGGGACTAGATGCTGTGTCTTTGCAGAATGAACGGGAATGCTTTCCTGTCACAAGGCTAGAAACTGTCCCTGCACTTACTGGTGACAGTAACAGGGATGCTACAATTCCATTGCCATCTCATGGAAATATCCTTTGATGTCTTCTCAGTCCAGGCTGGCAAGGACCACAAAATAATTACATCCAATAACTTGAACCAAGACATCCATGATGTGCAGGCTTTTAAGAGAGCTAGCTTTGAGTTTCTTTGAGCGAACACAGTATTTCATGTTAACTTTGTAGAGCTGATCTTAAGGATCAATTTAAGTGAGAAATCAAAATGGACCTTGAGGAGAAGGATATAAGAGTGAATAATACGTGCTCAGGAAAGGCAAAGTCTTGTTTTAAACTGTCAAAATACCTCCCTTACAGCTATTGACAATGGCTCTCCACGTACTGCTGAATATTTTCTCTGTGCTGCTGCTTTCCTTTTCTATGTGATACTTTATAGGCTTTAAGACTACTTGCCCTTTTTGGGCATTAAGGGGTATAGGAAACCTCATTTTCTTTCTCATAATCTCATACTAAAAGGATTAGGAGACCAGATATTTACCCAGTAAGCTGATGTGTCTGTTTTGTCCTTCACATTGTGTGAGGGTTGGGTTTTTTTGTTGTTCCTTCTCTGGATGCTCAAACCAAGTAGTACAGCTACCAGAGTTTTGAGGCTCTAAGGAGGACAGCTGCCCCCCAGAAAACTTGTGTATTTTTTTGAATGTGGGCTGTTAGAGTCAAGATATGCTGCTATAATGATTCAAAAATGTTTATGGGTTTAAAGAAAACTGGAGCCTTGTTTATTGGAGTATATTTCTCCATGTACTACTCCTAAATTCAGTGTTGGAAATATGCAAATACAGGAGCTGTCTTGGACCTAGACTGCGTAAGATACCATCTACTTAAATAAGTGTGTTTATGATTGCAGATCTTAGACGGACTGACAGCTCATCAACATAACGAGTGATGATAGGGTGTTTAAATATTGTAAAATATGTCTATGAATATGCATCCCAGTTCTGAAGTCGATTCATTGGAACCATGTTTGTGCCTGGGTTTTGCACATACTTAAATGATTATTTTCCTGTCTGGGAAGCAGATTTTGAAATTACCCACATATGTATTTATAGAAATTGTCTTATAAATTGGTATACTTGAATATGCATACCAGAAATGCCTGCGTACCCATTCAGTGCACTGAAGAGTACTTCAGTGAAGTCTTAAGATGCATCTGTTCAACCCTACCTATGAGCAGAAACATTGCATTTTGGAGAAAAAAGGTCTTGGAGGTATTAAAGTAAACAAACAAAGAAACAAACAAACAAAGCCTTTAAAATGGTAAATAACTGCATACCAAAAACACATTCCAAGAAACTAGTATGTATATTCTGGGAGAAAAAAAAACACAAAAAGAACAAGGTTGTCTGGTAAAAGTTCCTTAGATGTTAGATAACATTTCTGTAACTTTCTAACATATTTTAGAGACAATATGGTGTACTCATGATGATGAAATCCTATTACAGTAGTAACATGCAGTATTTCTCACAGATACTTTATGCACAGTAAGAATGTATTTCGGAGACACAAAAGCTAAGGTTACTTGAGTAACCTGAGTTGTAAGTTCTATCAGCTACAAATATCCAGAGCAACTCTTCAGATGGATAGTCATGTGAGATCAAGCGTGTACTGTATTGAATACTATAATCTCCCTGAAGTCTTCAGATATCTTTTGCAGAGAAGTTCCTTCTAATATTGAAACTATTAAATAATTTTAAAGCTAGTGCAGCGCATCAGTCATTTAAATAAAAATGCCATGAGTAGAAATTGATGTTTGGAATTTAACATTAAACAGGGAGTGCTATTAGAGTGGTAAGTTTAAAATAAAGAGAATGGGTAGACTAGCAACTAGTCTAAATATGTTGAATAAACCAGGATGCACTGAATAATTTTGTCTATTTGTTTGGAAGTGTTCAGAGAAGTGTGAGAACTTAACTACAACACTGGAGGAAATATCTGCATTACCTTCATGTCATGAGTGACAGCTATGCATATCCTATTACTTTTGAATGAAAAGCTGGCTTTTGTGGACAAGCATGAAAAATATTCTCATAATTGCAACAAAGATAATTTCTTCCTTCAACATTTTTTTTTTCAACATGATTTCTTGTCATTCTCTTCTAGGAAATATAAAATACACTAAAGGAGTGTCAGGGGAGAAGAATGAAACAATAGAATTACAGTATAAGAAGCAGAATTGTGCATTTTAAAGTAATTCTGTATAGTAGGTACATTTATTCCACACAATATAGAGAATGAAGTATTATAACAAGAAAAATAGATTATTTTTATGGTTTCCTGGATGGTTTTTTATGTAGATCCAATAACATTCTATTAAAAAGTTTGTTCCCTCAGATAGCTTTGTTTCTTAATACGTTGCAAAAAAGCCCAGAGCCTTTATTATGTCATTTAAAAGAGAGCTGATTTGAAATAGATATATAGTAAAATATTCCTAGTATGTGAATATGTTCTCTATATTTTGTATTAAAACATAAAATTGTATAATTTTATATAAAACAATAATATTTTATAATTTTATAAACATTGAAAAAGTGACATGAATTGGGTGAGAAACAGAAAAGGAGAAGAAAAATAATGACATAGAAAAGTGAAAATACAAGCTCCCCTCTCCTTGAAAATAAAGCTTTTTTCTTTCCTAGACAATAAACGTTTTAAGAGGAGCTGGTGTAAATCTTTTCAAAGAGTGCCAGGTCAAAGGGGAAAAAATCAGAGAGAGGGAAATGGTAGACCCAAGAGTAGAATTTTGTCCAAATATAACTTAATTTTTTAAAATTACAGCAACAAACTTATGCGAAACTAGGTTGGGAACTTCAGGCTTTCTAGTAATTTATCTTGTCTGGGCTCTTTACTCTTCTGTTTTGTTCTATTGTCATGTATTTACGTTTATAGTACCATAAATAGCTTAGTCTAATGTAGCTGATCTGTGTCAAGGGTTCTTTAGCAATCCAAATAACACTTCAAACATCAACAAATAATCATCTTCCTAAAATTATAATGAAAAACTATTGTCTCTTTGTTCTTCTGTTACATTTAAGTTCTGTCATTATCCTGTTTGCTCTTTTCATGCCTGCTCCACTCTTCTGGTTTTTTTCTACTTTACTACAAGCTGAGAGTAATTGTCACAGTAGTTCTAGAATTAGATGTAGTGATGTATCAATCAATAGACAATAATACTTTATAGATCTTCAAGATTTAAAAAATCCTGAATCTCCTTTTGATTTTCTTAAAAATCCTTTCAATTTTCTTAGCAGGAGAAAAGATCTTTCAAATTACAGAATGGAATAGGCAGAAAAACGTATAAGAAACTGGATCAAACCTAAACAAATACTAGAAGGGTAAAATCCCAGTGCAAATCCTAATTTTAAACAGAGTGAAGGGACATCTTGGAAATGTGGCGGATATTATTGAATTATACCTTATAACAATTTGATGTAACTTACATACTTGTAACACAAGAGTAATTTCAATTCCTGTGGCCAAGAAACAGCACTTAGGGTTGAAGAGCAGTCTTAAGCAAGGTGGATTAATTATTCTATACTACAGATTCATTGTGGATTAAAATTCTTAAAATATTGAGTTGCTAAAAGATAGGAACTAGGGTAGGAGTACCATCATCTGTGTTTTTAATGAAGTGAACAAATATCGCCAGTCAGGTATCACAAGGATCTAGGCTCAAAACTTACATTTTTTAAAATCTTTCTAACTAGTCTAGTGAATGAGGATCTAACAAGGAAACATGCTCTGCCGGGTCTGATACTTACAAGCAGGGAAGGTCATGGATGTGAAAGTCAGGGGCAACTTTGGCTGCAGTGACCATGAGCTTACGATCCCAAGAGGAGTGAATGGGACAAAAGTATGTTGTGAGACGATAAAGTTTTGTTTTTAAAAATTTATTCAACATAGTTAAAGCTTTCAGAAGGATCTCATGATAATGAATCACTGGAATAAAGTAATGGACACAAGGACTAGAATAATGGACTGGAAAATAATGGACACAAGTTTGGAAGGGAAGAAACTTCAGTTAGTTACACATATGAAAAAGGTAAGCTCTGAATTAGCTGTTTCCATTTATAGAGAAGATCTCAGCCCTACTGAGGGCGGGAGGCGGCAGTGGTCAAAGTGGTATATATTGCTGGGGAATGTTAGGAAAGGGCTTGCTTGTGAATAAAGCAAACCCTACGTGTCTGCAACAGTAAAAACCTATGACATGTCCACACCTTGACTCTGTTCAGCTCTGATTTAGTGATCTAAAGAAGCAAATTTTATGGGAGAAATACAGAGAAAATGAGCCAGTGAAGTTATCTCTAAAAGGCTGAAGATAACAGAGGATCTTTCACCCGGTACTTAATTACATTGTGGAATTCATTGGTTTAGAGTCTAGAGGAAGTAAAAGTTTATGTGGATTCAAGGAAGATTTGAGTAGTTCCTACATGATGATTAAATAATAAAGGATAGATCCACAGGCAGCTACTAGATATATTTACACTTCCCCTTTTTCTATTTTGTCCTTTCCTTTAGAATATCTCTCCTCCAAAATCTAAGAACCTGACTACTCTAGGTCTTACCTTCTCAGGTAAAACTCTATAAAAATCTTGGGTACCTGGGTTTTTGTTAATGGTATTGGAAATCATAATTGAGAGGAATGACTATAAACTGTATAAGTGTTGCTGAAGTCAAAGACTTTAAACAGGCATAGCTCAGCTACAAGACATGCTAATGAGTTGGTAGCACTAGCAAGTGTATGTTCATGTATGGGTACAGAGAATCTTATATGCACTCTACCATTGTTAACTGGCACTATCAAAACATCTCCAGCGGTTTTGATATTCTCTAAGCACATATGACAAGCCTCTGCAGTTTCTCTGTGCTGTCAGCGAAATTACCAGGAGGAGCTGTAGGTGTTCTACATCCGTTTAACTACAATGGCAGTTATCATTATAGAGGATTTGCTTAACTCTGATCACAATAACACAGCTTTGATTTAAGTGAAAAATGAATATTAGTATTTTATAGTTATTTGCAGAGAAATGATATATTTCTATCAAAATGAAATCATCATACTTTGTGAAAGAATCCAACTCAGGTAGCTGGAATAAAAGAACAATGCACAACGATACGAGTTTAATGAACACTAGTGATTTACAGAGTCTGAATCAGGATACTGTTACTAAACTACAGGCAAAATCTGGAATAAAGAGCACTTTTTCTATTGCTCTTTTTTATAAAAGTAGCATAAACGAAAGACAGTTAAAAGCTATAAACAGACTGGTACATCTTAGAGTTAAGATAAAATTTGCATTTATGGCAAAATTGGAATTTGTGATTTAATTAAGTTTAATTTAAAAAGAAGATATTTTAGTATATTTAAGTGGTAGACTCATCCAAATTTGGCAGAACTTGAAAGGCATCCAATGGTTTAGGTGAATTTTTCATTACTGACATAATAAAAAAAAAAATCAAAATTAATAAAAAGCATAATATTTTGAAAAAAAATACAGTATAAATGCAACACCTACTTCACATAAGCCTGATAAAAAAATCCCCTAAATTTCCAATGCAATTAAATATTTATGAATGTATTCATGGGCAACACAGTGTCACTAAGAACTAATCTGTGCTCTTTTTTTTAGTTTATTTCTAAAAATTGAGCACATGTTCTTTTTCCATATTCAGAATAAGGCAGGGTGGGAGGTGGGGTGAAGCAAGCCTTGCAGAACTGTATTCTTTCTAAAGAACAGTTCTGTGACATTATATCTATACAGCATGGACACAGAAGTCTGATTTTTTCAACTTAAAAGCACTTCAAAAAATATACAGCTTGACAACAGGAGCTTGTAACTGTTCTGCAAGTATGATATTTTAATGCAAAGCAGCTAGGAATCACATCAACTTTATTATCTTTCTTCAGTGCTTAGTACATTTTGTTTTGAAAAATTATGATCAGTTTCCAATGTGTCAGAAATCCTCATATGACTACTTCTGTGTCTAGCTTTTCAAATTGAAGATCGTCTAGTATGCAGTATTGCCCTACCTTTATATCTTATCCCGATCATCTCTTAATAAAGTGATAAATTATGGCCTGCTCACTCTTTAGTCCAAACAAGGAATTTCAATTCTAATGCTTTATTCTTGATGAATTGGAGAAGGAGGTTGTGCAAAACTGTTTTTAAGCCATTGTTTTGTCTGTTGTCCCAGAACAGCACAATTATGTATTTGAAGTACCCAATATAATTTGGAGCAGCCTCAAAACACTTTTCTGAAAAATTCAGTCATTTGTGTGTTATGAAATGCCATATGCCCTGCTCCATGGAGTGAAATACTTTAACCACAGATGTGACTCAGCAGTGAAGCTTTCTTCTGTATCCTGTCCACTGGAACTAAGATGATGTGAGCTAAAATGACTGCCTCTGTGTGTGAGGAAACACTTAATGTGTGTTTTACTCTTCAGTTCCCTGATTTTATAACATAGAGGCATTAAGTTGCATTTTAGGAACTTATTAGCTGGGCACCAAGTATTTTTTCGTCAAAGGCAAGCAGAGCTGAGGTAGTACCTGAGTTCAACAGGGTGGGTTGAATCCCTTGTCAAGGTACAAAAGGTAACTGAAACAAAACTTTCATTTGAGGAAACATGAAAAACGTACTGTTACTCCAAAGCTCTTCGCATTTGAAAGATGCATGCAGGAATTCACAAGTCATGCTCTCTCTGCAATTCAAGCTTTGCTGTTAGTTGTTTCCTTCTAGATTTTTGTGCTTTTAAGTGCAACCGGCTAGTAGTGAATCTGTTGACTTCCTCTTGCATGAAGCATGTTCAGGTGCTTATAAGAGGTAGACCAGAAGCAACAATTTACACTATACTTCCACCACAGTATAAATCTGAGTTGATTTTCCTCCTCTTTCTTTTGATTTAATGACCTCTATGTTACTGCCCTTTGGAGACCTTAAGGATTAAGCAGATGTTTTAGTAACTTCACGAAAATATTGTATACAGGGGTTGATCAGCCTGACTTTAGCATTGTACTCCCAATAGAGCTCAGAGTTTGGATCTGCATGAAAAATATAACCTATCTTCCTCTTTATCAGCACTCCAATTCTTGATAATTTCACTAACTACTTTATAAATTAAGAATCATTATCAAGTATATATTTAAAAATGAATTATCACATACTAGACTCTTTTGTATGTCTTACAATCTTCAGAGCTAAGAGGGATATGGTAAATATTTTAAAGATATTTTATAAAAGACATTTCTATATTAAAATTGATATCTACTGTGTAGCCCATATTGAAAAGATTAATTTGGTTTGAATGATTTTTTTGGGTCTAATTTATCGTTCAGAATACAGATATGACTTAGTCGAAGTAAATGTTCTGCATCAGTCCTAAGCAGAATTATGTTAGCTCATGCAGTCAATTTGTGCCACCCTTTTGGTTCAGCAAGTTTTCTTGCAACTGTCTATTGATAGTCAGTGTCCCTTTTGCTGCTGATGCATGATAGCTGTGTGAAGAGTTCTCCTTTGTAACCGAAGTAGCCTACCTGTTCTTACTAGAGTTTTATGAGCTACTACATTATACAAAAGGTTCACCACAAAATTAATGCCCCGGTTCCACCAGCAACTTCACACTTCTGGGAAAACTAGAGAATACTGGAAAAGCTGTGAAGTAGAAAATCATTCACATTCGTTGACTAAGTTCTGCTACCCCTTCATAGAGTGACTATTTCACTGCCAGTAAGTCATTTGCCATTTAACAATCGACTCATGAATTCTGTTAGTCTTTTCTGAAAAGAAAAAGAGCTAATACAGCTAGTGTACCCGGCCTGTTTAGTGCTGGTTTGGAATACAGGTAATTTCAACCTTAATGATTTAAAAAGACACATAGTCTTAAAGGTTGATGCTATATCTCTGAACAAACAAAAATACCATGGTGGCAGTTTTCTTTATCTGGCTTCGGAATTAAGTAAATTTAAACAAAAATTATCTGAGAATTATTTTTAAGTGTTGGTAGAAATCTAAGTCTTATTATAAATTGTGGTTTGTTACAGGTTTTCTTATAAGTCACTGTTCCAAATCAAAGTTGATTAAAAGCACACTTTTAATTGTATTGCAAATTCTAATTTGTCCCTATAGCCTAAACTAGCTATTGATTTCAAGGAAACTGGCATGGATATCAGGGCAAAATACCTTCAAAAAACCTTGCAAAATCTCTTCAAAAATTCATCATAATAATTTAATTCGTCTTTTATTTCACTTCTAGAATGCTATATTAACAGAATTACAGATTCTATTACACCTAGAAAATCCATTTGCATCCATCTTCTGTATTATTATCTCTTCATAAAGTTTTTTTCCCTCTTCTGCACCACTTAAATGCTTTAAGCAGCTTCCATTGCTTTTTTTTTTAACCTTCAAACTGCACTGCTTCTATTCTTCTGATGGTTTTTAAACTTTGAAATGAGTCTATTTCATATCAGTAATAATCTTCCCTAAATGAGCTATCGAAGTGGGATACAAAGGAGTGGTGCTGTGCCCTGACCTTTGAGATGAGGTCAAGAAGTCTGATTGCAAGGCCACCAGGTGCTGCAAAAACCTGAGCACAGGGCAATACTTATCAATGAGGTAATAGGTTATGCGAGTGAAGGGATCCAAGCAATGAAGTAAAATGATCAGAAATCTAGTGGAGAGAAAAGACTGTGGGAGGCAAATAGCTTAGTAGGATATTTGGGTCAATCAAAATTTCCAGTGCTCTAATTTTGAAGTACTCCATTTCATAATGAGATGACATGACCTGATACTGAGAGACTTAGTCGATCTATTCCAGTGTAAATGACTCTATCATGTTTCTTTTCATTGCAAGACAGCATTACATGCTGACTTCCAATGCTTTGTTCTTTCCTATTTCATCATGGCTTGCTGAGATATAAATCTTTTTTTATTGCTGTGCCCACAGGCTATTTACTCTTTCATCATGTTGTTATTAAACTTCAGTCTTGTTTCTTGTATGTTAGCTGTCAGCAGGTCATATGTTTATTTGAAAAAAACTTATAAAATGGACTGAAAGGTCGTTCTTCAGAAAACTGGTAATTTTTTCTACTTTGGGGGGGGTGGGGGGACTCGGGCTTCTTGCCAAGTAAATTGTGGTTTGAAAGGGAGTTACCAAAACCAGCTTAGATTAATGGTAGATAATTTATCATCCACTGGCCAGTTCAAAGCCTCCATTTTTATGGGGTAGAGTCTATTTTATTTTGGTAATACTAGTGGACAACCCTAAAGTGTAGGTTAATGCGTGCCCCATCTAAGTGTTTGACAACTCTCAGCTCTTAACAAGACTAACTTAACATTCAAAAACCTGACTGTCAAACAAAAGTGCATCATCACTACTGATTCAGATGAGGGCGAGTGAAAGAGTAACCTACAATTTTAATGATAAACAATGTAATTATCATTGTGCATATGCAATATATCATTATGCAAATAGGAGGGACAGGAAAATCCTTTATATTACATTTATGTATAACTACTTAAATTTTTAAACATATATAGAGAATTTTATGACTATGTGCACTTATGTAGATATTGGTGCCTGTTCCCATAAAGATCACATTTGATTTTTTATTCTGGGCCACAGTGGTTGGTGAGTTAGAAAATTGAGCTGCTGGATCCAAAGATCTCTGATCCTTATTTTCTTGCTCAAGTTCCTCAAGCCCAAGTATTTCTTGATGCCTGCATCAAGAACCTCTTTTAGCTGTGTTTCAAGGTCCTCTGTCCTTCTCCAGTCTTCTAAGGCTGACTTCTACTGACTTCCAGACTTCATGTGCTGATTCAATGAGTTCAATGAAGAAGTTAAGACCTTCCCCCTGCTCCCAACTGAAAAACAAGTAAAAACCCAAACAAAATAGCCCCCGCCTTATTGGTTGGGGGTTGGAGGTTATTAAAAATTTAATTTTTGATTGGGACTGGAGGAGTAACTGAAGTCTCTAGAGACGAATGTCTTGATCCCTGGAAAGCAGTATTCTGTGTGTGTATGTGTGTCTGGAGGCGGTCTGTCCAAACCTGTGGAGTCAACACATCTTGAATTTGTCAGCCACATGGTGGCACTGAACAAGTGCTAATTTAAAATACTTCTGTTACTCCTGGTTGATGTAATCTACAAGCATGGAAAACAGAGGGTAAGGTTTTGCATTACAGCTGAACGAATTGACAGTATCACTTGTTCCTGCCGGTCTCACTTTTCCTTTTACTGGTCCTGTTACTCTTGCTTCACCTTCCAGAAAACAAAATAAGCAGAAAATTACTTGCTTTGGTTACATCTGCTCACAAATGTCAAAACTGACATGAGATGCGAGCACTGGAATCTAAGGCAGTAAACTTTGGATTGGCACAACCGTAACATCAAGTTTTGCCCTGGGCAACCCTTGGAGGACCTGCCATGGTTGACCTGAAGTGACTTAAGAGAGAAAATAAAGGAGATTTAAAGTTGTTCTTCTACAGGCAAATGACCATAAAGTCTAAGAAGTTAATCTATTTCATTTTTGTGTCACACTGTTAAATGAAGATTGGTACTTGGGAGGATTAACTCAGGCACTTGGTTATGTTCCTGATAACATAAATAAAAGTAGGCCAAATTTTTTTAAGCTACAGAATATTAGAGCTTACATTCACATTCTTAGAACCGGATATTGAATAGAAACTATTTGAAGGCAAGAATCCTGTCAACATAATAACAATTTACATAAGGAACGTAAAGCACAAAGAATGACTTACCAGTCAATTTCTTATTTTAACCCTGAGTTGATGGTGTGTGAGCCGTCACAGACAGGATGCAGGAACAACCATAAAACCATGGATGAAAAGCAAAGAACAAATTTAGTCCGGATACCTCGCAGACTGGGGAATCTCTGAAGGAGTGTCTGGGCAGAGGCACACAAGTGGGGAACACAGGCGCTGTGGAGCAAAAGAGTCCTTGTTAGCAAGAGAAAGTGAGAGAGTGTCTGAACCTGCTGTTCGCACCTGCATTTTAGGGATTCAAGCGGGTGCAGTTTTGCATTGTGCTTTGATCTTCTCTGACAGCAGGGCAGGAATCTCAGGCATGTTCGATAAGGTGCCTCTAAGTCCATCACAGGCCTACGTTATCTAAATGCAGATGTTCTACTTGTTGAGCACGTAAGATTAAACAGCAATTAGTGTGATATATGTGTTTTCCATCACCCCATGTACAAGTCATTTGAGCGTGTTTACAAACTTCCTCACTGATCTTCCATTACTTTCCCACAGATGATGAAGACTATCTGGAACCAAATGATTCATTTGTCATTTAATTGCTCAATGAATAAAGTGAGGATGATGTTTTATAGGACACAAAGATAAATACAGCTGAAATGTTTGATCCAGGAAGAAATCTGAAGCTGGAATAGGAGAAGACAAATAGATGCATCTTAATTGCTGAAATTGTGTTAACAAGTTTTACCAGCAATTGATGAGCCTGAGAAATGCTAGCAATTTGCTTTGTACTAGCTTCCCATATTGTACAAACTTATCTAGAACACAGACTGGTTTTATTAGTCCAACTTAATTTGTACTATGGCTAGTGCACAGCTAAAATATAAGGCTTCAGTTTGTCTCTTACTTTAAGAATTGTAATCTCAAGTGACATAACAAGGGAAAGGTGGAAGGAATAGATATGAACCCTATTGCAAGGAAAATAACCCACAACCCTGCGTTATTTGTGTAGCTTAATTCAAATCAAGATTGAAGCAAGCTGTGGGTCTATTAACAACTGGTAATTAACTGGCATTCAATGAACTATGCATTCAGGACCAGTAATATAACAAATAAATCACGATACTAGTCACTTAAACTGTTATAACAACAAATTTGTTAATATTATTATAGAACCAGTCCCAAAAAGCTCTACCTTCACCTCACCCCATTTAGCATGTTGGGATTGCAGGCCCAGGGAGGCCAGGGAGGCTGAGTGGCACCATATATGCTGACTCCTATGCCACTGCAGTCTTTCTAGCCTGGCTTCTGCCCCTGCTGCTCCCCAGACCCTGCTAACAAACACAGGCAACAGTGAGAAAGCCCCCACAGCCCCAGGAACCCCAGGGTGGAGGTCCCACATGCTGCCCCATGCTGCCAGCATCCAGCCAGATGCAGCACCTTTGGCAAGGCTCCTTGTGGGGTCGCAGTGCGATAAGGAAACAGTCGGCAGTGCCCAACAAGACCCTGGCTTTGGCCACTCTCACTCCAGGGTCTCTCCCCACTGCTACAAATTTTCCGGCCTCATTTATACTTCTCTTCATGCTGATTTATTTTCTCAAAAACCTCTTCAGAGTTCTCTGGCTGCTCTTAAATCTGGCTGTCAGCCCTCTTCCTCTCAAACATGATCAGTTTGATGTTGATTACCTCTTGGACAGTTCTGGCTTTTGAGTCATGCACCCTCCTATCCCAACAGCAGTAGTCACCCAGGCCATTTTGCCATGAGTGGGGTATGTGGGCTGCCATACTGGTCCCCATTTTATGGATGGCAGAATCAAGGCAAGAAGGTTTTCTCGGGGTACATGATGTCTACAAGTGAGGATTGATTCAAGACTCCTAGTCTAGCCCCATGTATACTGGCTGAAAAGGAGATGTAGCCAAGGGGACTTTGAAAATAGAAAGGGAATTTAAATGCTGTGTTACCCAGCCAGGGAGTTTGGACTGTATTAGGAAAAGCAATGTAGCCAAGCAAAATCTCCGTAGGAGAGAAACAACTCCGCTGTGTTCCCCACAGGATGCTGCAGTCATGCTTCTCTCAGCTTGGCATCTGCTGGCCAGTCTGAGGGACAAATTTGGCTCCTGTCTTGATAACGTGAATGTGAGGAGACAGTTTCACCCTCTTCTTTCTCTTATTACAAAGCTTCCAAGCAAAGTCTGTCCTAAGACTTATGGAGCCCACTCCAAAACTGATATTGCTGTGCCTTATTGCTGAGACCTCCTTGACTTGAGTGGGAATGAGATATCTGAATAGTTTTAGGAGATCTGGGTCTGGGAGATTGCCTGCTGTAAATCATGGATTAGAATCACTTTCCAGACCTGTTTGGAAGGCTCCTATGCAACACAAAACCCCTCTTTTTTAAACCATTGATATAGAATTTAATATTTGGAGTTTCTTAACAATATATCAGAGGAGTATGTGGCTTAATTCTTTGACAGATCTAAGCTATTTTATAGGTATGTGGCATATTTATAGTTGACAGACACTTATTGACCACCTTACGAAATCTTACAAGTTTTTTTTCCCTTTCCTTTTATCTCAAAAATACAGCACTATTTTCTTCCATCTATTTGCAACAAAGTTTGTCTGTATTTCCTCATCAGGTCAGTTCAGCCTCAACTCTTTTTTCTTTTTTTTTTTTTTTTTAGTGAAGATAGTCTATTAGAAAAGAAACAAAAACATAACAAAATGAACTGGTGGAGCAGGTAATATTCTGTAGGTTGCCCCACTAGTAGCCTTTTTGTCATGTAGCCTTTTCGTCACGTAGCCTTTTTGTCATGAAGGGAATGCCTAAGGGTGTGACTAATTCAGATTTCATCTCTTTATTCTTTGTCTGCTAGGAATGTCATTATAGGAACTTGTCAGTGTGTGATGTGCTACTGTAATTAATTCACCTGTTCAGCTGGAATTGGACTAAACTGTCCAATTTACTCTGCTGAAGTGCAAACTGTGCAAGAGTAGGAAATGTTATGTTTAGAAGAAATGTTTGTGTCTGGAATCAGAATGATGTCTGCAAGTGAGGGTTGATTCAAGACTCCTAGTCTAGCCCTGTGTATACCAGCTGAAAAGGAGATGTTGTGGCCATCAGAAAGTTTGTGTGGAATCAGTAAGTTTCACCATATTCAGCAAAATCAATCTTGTTGAAGTCTAAAAAATTACCTTCAGGCGTGGGTACAATTATTCTTGAAAGATGTATTTCTTGTTTTTAAAAAAATTGCTTTCCATTAGAACTATGTGTTGCCTAGAGACAGTAGGTAGAATGAGGGGTTTATTTGCTTTTTGGGAATAAACAGCTATGCAAGGCGACACCAATCTTATAATGTGATGCATAAATGTGTGTGATTTGGGAATGTTCACAGGAAGAAATATTTGTGTTCATAACACCACCCAAAGAACAATTTTGTGTAGATAAATTTGGTAGAGTAGAATTCATAGTCTCTTAGATCTAAATCAGAGTTCTAATCTCACTCTTACTGTATCCCCATATCTAGAAAGCCATTTTTAGGACTTCTTCAGCCTAGTTTACCCCTAGTCTCAAGCTGTTAGCATGTGTTACTTCAAACCGGGACAGCATGTTGAGTTTCTAATGAGAGCTGAAAGTGGATGGGACTCATTTTTTTTGGTGTTTGCATTATGTTTAGTTTAAGAGTACATGAAGTATAAGCTTTGAGTATGTACAGGGTTATACCAAACCAGCTTTGTTTTGACAGACTCCGTGGATCATTTCCTTCCCAAAAGCCAAACAATATTTTTTAAACAGCAGGCTAGCTGTTAGGCTGTGCATTCACATTTACTACATTCACTTTTAGTGCATTCACATTTAGAAGCCTTGTTTATCACCCAGTTCTACCCAAGAGTTAAAATGTCAAAGTTGTGAGGCATGGGCAGAAGAAGGAGACTATAAGGTGGGATGACCATTACCTTATGATCAGCAGAACAAAATCCACCCATGGAGCAGTTGCTGATGGTAATGTGCTTCAGGTCAGTGGTGGGCCATGCTGGCGATTGTCTGAAGGAAGGGCCTGGGTGGTGGTGGGAACGAGGCCACCTTCCACGAGGTTGTGAGTAGCTCTACTTTGGGTAAGGCAGGAAGGGTGACATTCAAAGACCACGGAAGCACAGAGGTTGGGAGAGATCCCCGAGGTTTCCAGTCCAAACTCCTGCTCAGACCAGCCCCTGCCAGGTGGGGTTGCTCAGGGCCTTGTTCCATCATGTTTGGATACCCTCAAGGACAGAGACTCTGCAGCCTCCCTGGGCAGCTGTTCCATGTTTGAGCACGCTTGTGGTGACAATCTTTTCCTTTTATCTAACTGGGAGTTTTCCATCTGCCAGAGTGGGCCTGGCACTGCTCATCCTTTCTCCACGGAGCACCTCTGAGAAGAGTCAAGATTCATCTTCTCTACACCCTCCCAGTAGGCATCTGGTAGTCACCAATCAGGTTCACCCCTGAGCCTTCTCTTCTTCATACTGACCAAAGAATCATATAGCATGTAAGCATAACATACTTGAAAGTTAGTGGTAATCCACTTTCCCAGAGGTATTTAGAGACAACAGAAACTAATACTGAAAGACTGTCAAAAATACTTGCTGATGTGTTCCTAAATTTCCCTCTCCTCCCAAGACGATCCGTTGAACTGAGCGGACAGCTTGTCAACACAGTAATTAACTAAAGAAAATAGAGCAGTAGGCAAACACAAATTGCTGTGCAATGGTACTACAAAGACATTTATCAGGTGCATTTAGATGATTAGCAACATAACACAGTAAATGCTCAGTTGTAGTGAACTGGTGAGTGAGAGATTGTGGAGACGTGCTGAGAGTTTCTACAGGTGGATCAAGTAATTCCAGCTTCTGTGGCTCACAGTGTTTGTCTCAGGGTTACACACTGAAGTGCAGGTTAACTCTTGGAAATACCTTATGGAAGAGTAAAAAGGCAATGCAGGGAAAGACTTAACCACTGACCACATCTTTGTTGTCCTACAAGAGCATTTTCTGGGATCATTCAGCACAGAGATAGTTAGCTTTTGTGCTAATTCTGTGGGTGTGATGGCACATGATTTAGAGAGTATGCATCAGATTGCCTTTAATTTTAGTCTAGTCCTGAGAAGAGATCTAGTTCTGCCTTTAGAAGACTGTGCAGATCTAACCAGACAGACTCAAGGATGTATATCCATTTTTCCACAGTCTGTAATGCTTCACAGTGCATAACCCTACAAGCCTACTGCTAGTTAATCAAAAAATAATGTAGATTAATTGCCTATGTTAAGGTTTGGGTTCATAAGCAAGTGTTGTCTGTTTTATATTCATCTGAAAATACAAAACAGCTTTAATCCAGTGCAACAGTTTTGAACAGTGCCTACCCCAACAAGGTTCCATTTCACTTTGGTTTCCCGGATACTTCTGCAAGAGACAAGATCTCTTAATAGCTGACCATGCCAAGTGCCTTGTACTGGTCTGATGAACTGTCTCTGAAACTTAAAACAAACAGAGAAATAGCGATTGATGTTATAAATCTTCATATCACATGAGTTATCATATGGGTTGCTTGTTTTCTGGTTTTGACATTTTGTACAATTTTTAATAACAGAAGGAATTCCCAGCTGGAGAGTTTAGAAATAATAACAAAACTGTGAACTCATGTCAGTGACCTGAGAGGTAAAAAGAACGTTGTAAGGATGTCATCTCATACTTCAAACATTCAACCTAATAAATTCAGAGATAAGGCTACCCTAAACAACTTGTAATAGCCAGAAGGAAAAAAAAAAAGGAAATCAACACAGAAGGTAGTATTAACAGCTTTAGGACAACCTTATCTCTTTCCCTCAGTGGCAACATAAAGAAGAGGAAACAGAAAGTAGGAGAAATTAGAACAAATGATTTTTGAATGTAGCTGTGGGCAAAAACCAGTGCCTATGTTCTAATTATAAACACAGAAGGATTTCAGTTTAAGTATATTTATGCGTCTATGACCTATTATGGCAAAAAATAAGAAAGGGAGGTCAGAAAGAAATGGAGAAGGTATAAATTCTTTGAATAATGAGGATTGAGGTGACTGCATGAACAGAAAAACTCTCCAAAACGTGTTCTGCTGAAGCATCTTGCAGCAAGCTGAAGAATTCTTATTGTCTATGGAAAAATTAAAGCAGGGTCTGCTCCAAATTGGAGAAAGTTGCAGAGAATTGACAGAAAGTTTCAGATAGAAACAGTTCTCAAATGGTATTGTAAATAGGAGCTAGTAAAGTCCATGACTTCAGGATTAATTTGGCTGCAGAAATAAGTTGAAATACTGTACTTAAAATAATGTGAATATATGTGAAATAGCAACAACCACAGCAAAATTATTGTTACCTGTAACAACTGTCTGAATTCTGATTCTTTCAGTACACAAAAGGATATGAAAAAAATGTGTAAAAGTCTGACTTCAGAAGGGTAAAACATTCTCCTTCAGGATTCAGATTGAGACTTTCACTAGGAATAGATCTGCTGGATTTTGAAAGCAGGCTTCACACTTTAGAAATAAACTGGAGAGAAAACAATAAAGGACGTACAGAAGATAAATACTAATACCTGGTCATGAGGCCACAAAGGACTTATGTACCTGATATCCCATGGCATAAAAAGGCAGCAAAAGTTCTTTGTCTTTCGGTGTCTTCCCGATTTATATTCTGAGGGAATGGAAGTCATTCCAAGGAAATCCTAACTTTTGGAGGAAAATAATATGCTTTTTTGTATAGGTTTTAATGATAACTCATATCAGTTTTTTGTTGAAGGAATATGGATCTTCCTGATTTTTTTCACAGACTTTGACTTCCTTTGTTTCTGGGATTATGGACATATCTGGGAAATTATGGATATTTCTGGAGTATTCTTAAAGCTTAAAGAAATATATTTCATTGATAGGCACTGTCATCAGGGGTGGCAATATGAGTCAGCTTCACTTAAAGTGGTTCAAGAATACTGTTATGCTATATAAAACATATATAAATATAACTCAAACACCAATTTGGAGTTGAGTGACAGTCATAGTACCTGTGTGATGTACACTCAATTGTCATACACTCTTAGCATAGGTCTCTATCACAGTGACTATAATTTACCTCATACTCCAAACTTTCCACTATAAGAGTACAAAATTGCCATTGGGTGGATATATAACACTGCAAATACTTTGATATATTTAAAATACAAATACAAGTACTCTTTGGTTATATTTATGCTTATTTTGCTTATTCCATACAATGTTTTGAAGGTGAAAATTGGTGGTATTATGCTATGGTATATAAATAATCTGATCAGCCATTATAAATTATAATAATTTAGAAATTATTCATTCAAAAATTCTCATGAAGAAATTGAATCAAAAATGTTACCAGCTGTTCTATTTTGAAAATGTCCTGGGTATTTAGACTTCTAATTCAGCCTGTAGTATTTAAGCTGTTCAGGTTTTTTGAAAACTTTTTCCATTTTTCATCCTTTAAAAATGTATAATATGTCGAGTTAAAATGAGAAAGCAGTCAAAATAGGAGCAATTTTTTTTTGTAAAAGTTGTAATGATTTTTAGGGTTTTTAATTGCTTTTAGAGCTATCAGCTAGTTCAAACAGGCAGCTTTCTCTAGTTGTTGTCGTAGAAGGGGTCACATAGCAACTACTGAACAAAGAAGTGTTGCCTTTCAAATTACTACCTGGAGAGAAAGGAAAAGAACAAGAGAACATTTGGTGAGAGAAACCGACGAAACAAAATATGCTTGTTTTTGGCCTTATCTTCAATGACAAACAGCATTCTGAAATTCAGACTAGCGAATAAGATACATCTGAATGTATTATTTCCTGCTAACAATTTTTCCAGCTCAATTTACATACCGTATGTTAAGTCACTGTCATGGTCTACTTGAGACAATATGCAATTATTAGAATCACAACGTAATACAATAATTTCTGGGCCTGCTCATTGTTTCCAGTGTTGTCAGTAGAGTTACTAATTTGAGAGGCCATACACTCTTCTACTAATATGCATTCTTCATAGAATTTGAACTATAGATTTTTTTTAAGTTTCTGGGTAGTATGTAAATGTGTTCTCCAGCACTTATTTTTAACAAAACTTTGAGATTCTCTTTAGGGTAATTCTCACATGGACACAGAGGGATACTTAAAACCCTTTAAATTTTCATGATTAAAAAGTCTTATGAAATGCTTGAATGAGATGAATTTGGATAGAAAGTCCTAGCTAGCATTTAGAGATTAACAATAAAAAAAATGTATGGGAAAAAGGAGAGAGATTAGCATTTATTTTCATTTTGTTTTTGTGGGGGAGAAGGGATGAAAGAGAGGTGAAAGAGGTGACTTTTAAAACATTTTCATCAATCCTAATGTCTTAACTGTAATTTTAAAATGGAGAAACAACCAGACTTTTATGCAGCATATGCATTAAGTAGAAAATATCTAAAATTCACTCCCCTGTCATGGTTTAACCCAAGGTGGCAACAAAGTATGGTGCAACTGCTTGCTCACTCCTCGCCTCGTGGGATGGTGGAGAGAATCAGAAGAGTGAAAGTGAGAAAATTCATGGATTGAGATAAAGACAGTTTAATAGGTCTCTCCATAACCTTCTCTTCTCTAGGCTGAATTCCAGCTCTTTCAGCCTGTCTCTAGCCCTCTGATCATCTCTGTGGCCCTCTTCTGGACCCGCTCAAACAGGTCTTTCCTTTGCTGAGCTGGATACAGTACTCCAGATGGGGTCTCACCAGAGCGGAGTAGAAGGGCAGAATCACCTCGGTTGTCCTGGTGTTCATAGTTCTTTTCATGCAGCCTAGGATAGGTTGGCTTTCTGGGCTGCAAGCACATATTGCTGGCTCATGTTGAACTTCTCATCCAGCAACACCCCCAAGTCCTTCTGCTCAGGGCGACTGTCAATCCATTTTCCACCCAGCCTGTATTTATGCTTGGGATTGCCCTGACCCACATGCAGGACCTTCCACTTGCCCTTGTTGAACTTCATGAGATTTGCATGGGCCCACCTCTCAAGGTTGTCCACATCCCTCTGGATGGCATCCCTTCCCTCCAATTTGTTGACCACACCACACAGCTTGGTGGTGTTGGAGATTTGCTGAGGGTGCACTCAATCCCACAGTTTTATAAAAACATTTTCTTTTTTGCCGTCTAATAGAAGTATTGAGAACCATTATGAAAAAACTGAACAAACAAACAAACAAAAGTTGGAAAGCAGGGTGGCTGGGTTGACTTTTAAGAAATATTTCAGTAGCTGTCAGTTGTTATGCTTCCAAATAGAGATTCAAAAGAAATAACTGTCTGTGTAAAATGAGTAGTAGGTTTATGTAAATACATTCAGTCATAAGTGATAATGAACACTGATATTCCTTGACTCTACTTGATTGAAGATTTAAAAGTCATTTAGATAATATAAAAGATTTTATTCACAACTGCATAGTGCTGAAGAAGAAATCTGAATGCCTGGAGGATTTTAGCAATTGGGGGGAGGGAGGGGCGTGGGACCAAAAAAAAAAAAAAAGCAAAGCCAGGAAATCTTGTCAGACCAAATCTTCTGAGAGACTAAGGTAAGAAGTTTTAGGAAAAGCCACGCTGAATTTTATGGTCAATTTCTTGATATGTAGAAATTTGAAGTAATTTTACGAAATTGAGGAGAAAAAGGAAGGCACCTTCTTCTTTGAAGTGTCTCCCGATGACATGCAGTTGTATGTATATTTCTTCTGAAGGAACAGGTCTTTACACAGAAGGTGTTGAGTCATTTTTGCCATTATATTATGGAAATAAATCAATGAAAAATGTCATGGGAAATCCTCTCAAGCAATTTTTGACCACAGAAATGAAAAAGTTACAACTGAAACTAAAAAACAGCCAAGTCTGAAGTTTAAGTGTGTATGACTTGTTTTGCAATGTTTACAACTGAACAACAAATCTTGGGAGCTCTTCTTCGAAAGATTGCTTTTCACCTTCCTGATCTGCTTTTAAACCTAGTATAACAACTCTTGGTGAAGTGACTTAAAAAATCACTGAGATGTTATTACGGGATCCTTATTCCCCCTCTTTGCCTTCTTATTAAAGTTTTTGTGAAATCTTTTTGCTGCTGTTTTTCATGGTCTTATAAAAAACAGGAAAAAGCATAATATTAAACTAAAGGCCGCAGTGCACAATTCAGCCTGTGTGAAGCACCTACAGTGATTACATCAGTTAAAAATAACTCTTCAGGGTAGAAATAGTATTTCGCTATTACATTGTACTATATGATCTGAAGACGTCCCTTCCAACCTAAGCAATTCTATGAGTCAGTGACTTGTGCTTTCGGGACTCAGTTTTCAAGCTGTTGTTTTGTTTTGTTTTGTTTTATTCCCCACTCCCACTGTCATGTCACCAAAGAACGCCCAACTCAGATGGTCAAAATTTATTCCTTCCTTTTTGGAAAAAATTGGAAAAAACGTGAGTTTAGGTAAACCTGGCAAATGCCATAACTCAAGGTTATAGGCCCAACTATCATTGTAAATTCGTTTTTAGGAGTTTTTACAACTATTGCTGACTGAGGAGAAATATGATTCAGCCATCACATATATGTGGAGTGTATTTTAACCATATTGGCCCTCAAGAAAATTTGTATCACAGTTGCATAGCAGTTGCTTATTTTGCAAAATGTGCTGCAAAACACTAATGACTATGCTTTGAGATATTTGCATGAATTACTAAAGCTAAACTCATTTTATTAATTAACACAGTCCATTTTGTGATGTATTATCCCTTCTTCTCTCAGTGTTTGTGTTATTTATCAGCCAGTTTGCAACCAGCAATTTTTTTTTTTATTGAATGAATAAGGATTTAGTTAAAATCTTCTGTCTATTTCATAGGTAATAAGAAATAGAATTAGGCTTCTGGACCTGAAATATGAAATAATCAATACGTATGAAATATTATATTTATTAACTGTTACGGCTTATGACAGTGGAAGTTCGATGTCAACATTGCCAGTTTAATTATTCAGCCTTTTTATTTAATTATATTTCTATGTTTCCAAGTTAAGAAGCTTGAAAGGCTCAAAACATTAGAAATCATAAGGAGAAAAGACTGTTTCCTCTTGTAGATTACCTGCTAACATTCCTTGTATATGGCACATTTCATGCATCATTTCCCAAAATCAGAATCTGTGCATACCTTCATCAATAACTTACGCAAAACATTCTTAGGGAATATTACTCAATTATGTACTCTGCTCAAAGCTGCCTGTGTTGTTATTTATTTTTTACTTATTGCAGAATTTGAAGAAAAAGCAGTAGATGAAAGTAGCCAATTAAATATTTATTATCTTTTTTGGCAGCTGTCTGTCTCTGCACATGGGATCCCCAATGTACAGTCGAGCTTAAATATAGCTTTGCAGGCTATGTTACATTAAACTGGAAAACCTTTTTGCTATTTTTCCTCTTAATGCCAGATAAATAGCAATTAGGTTGAGCTGAATTCAAATAGGATTCTGCTTGGAGTTGTCATCAGGAAAATCAATATTTCATTTGATGAAGTTGTTAGCCAGCCTAGTAACCTGAAAATATCAGGAAAGTCCATGCTTTCCTTTTCATTCCTATCCTTCAGTTACGACCAAATATTTTATCCTTGTCATTTCCTTTTTGGATAGAAATGGTGATCGTGAAAGCTCCATGAGCCCTTTCAGGCTAAAGGACAACAGGACCAGAGTAAAGCACTGAGTCCTCTCTCTGAAGGTACTGTCTCCACTCACTTCTCACTTTTTAATAATTCTTAAAATGGAACTGTGCGATCCTGTTGTTACAATGACATTCACTCTGGGTCAAAAATATCCCGTGTATAGGGCCAGTAATCCTCTAACTAGGTAATCTGGAAAAACTAAAAATAAGGAAAAATACCCAGGAAAATTACTTCTGTAAGTTTTCCCTGTGCAAAGCCCTTCACTGTGAAATCACATGTGGTATCATGTCTATTCTTTACTAACACTTTGCATTAAAAAGCATGAACTATGTTAATTCCAAACTCTTCTCCTGAGCTAAACATGGCTACAACTGTAGATCATAAATGTATCTTTTCTCTGAGGAAAAGAAAAATAGTTTTCAGTTAATGTTGTGCATACTATTTTTAACACTATATCTTTTATATGAAGAATTAGGGTAAGACAATCATATTCATTTGACATAGGTCATCAAACAACTATTCAAACATTAGTACTTATCCCCAGTTGTAAATGGTTTAATAGTATATAAAATGAGACAGAACATGAGACAAGTCACAAAATGGTTTAAATTTTCCTTTCCCCTTCCCTTTATGTTTCAAACTTTTCCTTAATTAGAATTTTCTGTCCAGTATTAGTAGATTAAATTAATAAACTATGTGCTGCCAAAATGCTCAAAATGCCCATCACCAGTTTCCAGATGTCCTAAATTACTTCTGCCAGGTGTGTCCACATTTATTAAGCACCACAGTTTAATCTGGGAGAGCTCCTCAGAAATTATGTTCTCAGAGAGATTAGCAAAATGGAGAGCGTGTGGGAAGGGGGCAGAGTGTTTAATAATGCAGTCCCACAGTCCTTTTGACTCTCTGCGGGAGGTGCTTATGGAAGTAGCCAAAACAAATTTCTGCAGCTACAGATGGTTTTTTTCCTCCTTTTGAATAATTTTTGACAGTTAGCAAAAAGGTGTCATCTCTGCTTGCAGGGGGTGAATAACATTTAGTGGATATAGAGCCTAAGGTAGAAAGAGCTGCTACTCTGCTCTATTTCCATTGCAAATTTCATATAACAGCATGGAAATGTCACATCAGACACTCTAACTCTCTTTCAAATCCCTTCTGTTCCTAAATATAATTGTTATCTATTTCCATTTTGGGAAACTTGGTGTTTAGAAACTGAGGGTCAGCTACTCAGTTTGGGGTAAATTGTCAGGGCTCCTGGAGTTAGGGCAACTTACTCCAGCTGAGATCTGCCCTGAAGAACATAGAAAAGAAATCTGATAAATAAGGTTTGCAAGAAGACTTTTAGTTGACCTTTATCTAGCAAAACATTGGTAATTCACATTATGGTTGTCTATGACACTTCCACTCAAGAAGGCATTTGATATCTCAGAGACAATTTATGTCTAACATAAGGCAAAAAGTTGCATAAAAAAAGTACTAAAAGATATTTTCTTCTTAGCGGTGGTATTCTCATTTCTACAGCTCTCACAAACATGGCAGATAATTACATGGAGGGATTTGGTACCGTATGTTTCTTACCTTTCTTGATATTTTTCCCCTTAAAAAAATAAAACAGAAGGGAAAAAAAGACGATGATAGAAATGCTTCATAGAAACTTGTGATATTTCTTTTGGGAAATTAAACTGTACAATGTATATTGTGGTTCTGTGGGGATAGGGAGGAGGTGGTTATGTTATCTAAAACTGAGACTGAGAACTAGATGACTTGAGATGGAAAGAAAAGAAATGGAAGGGAATTTAGTTTCCTTCCCAGGGACTGAAGATTAAAACTGGTGTCTAAGGTATCTTCTTAAAATTCTAGTTCCCTGTGATTTTGTGATAAAGGCCAGTAGAAGAAGGAAAAATGCTTAAGTGAAAAACCTCAATCTATTCTGGGGACATGAGCCACCAAATGGTCATATCCACTGCTCACGTTTGAGTTCGAATACAAGCAAGGGTATTTAATATGTCCTTCTGAAAGTATTAAGGCATTTTGTCTTGGGAAAAGCATGCTAACCAGCTCTTGTTTTAGAGTGATAGAGCAGTGTGTGTTTGGGATCTCATTCTTTTCTCTGCTATTCCTGTCTGTAGGACTGTAAAACCCAGTTGTAGATACCTGAAACTTAGCAGTAATCTCAGACATGCAGGTATGCCAAAATGCAAGCAGCTGGTTGAAAAATCTTCCTTGGCCCATGCAGTCAATAATTTTTGGTGCTCATGTATACATGATTAGAATACAGCTCTCAAAGTGTCAGTTCTGCAGCATCTGCAGAAACAAATTCTAAGATTAGGAGAAACATATATGTTATATTTCACAATTATTATCTGAAATGTTATTGATATTGTGTGTCATAACTGTTTAGGTGAATTCAAGTGGTAAACTATGTAAATTAATGTTCATATTTTAGACTGTGGTTTTCAATTTGCTGAATTAAACTAATAGCATAGGTAACGTTGATAGGTTTGCACAGATTTTTGCAAGATTAGGCCTTAAACATCAAAATTCTACATGAGTTTCTGCTTACTCTTCCTGCAGCAGCAATACATACGTTGCTAGATAGGGAAATCTTAATTTAATTTAATTAGGGCAGTTATCCTGACATTTAATCTATTACGAAACAGGCAATTTTTACTGTGTGTGGGGAACAATTAGTAGGAAATATTTAAATACTCACATAACTTCATTATAAAGCCTGCTAGCTAGATCCGAGTAGTGTCTAAATTATTGATACCTCATTTAAATTACTTAGCCCTCAAGAAAAATATACTTTTATTTGGTAATTAATTGAATATTCCTTCTGACTGACAGCCATGGTGATGTACTTTCTCAGTTTATTCATTAAAAAAACAACAACCATTTTGGTTGCCTTCTCTTCTTGGAAAAAGTAGAGACCACGGGGAGTGAAGAGAGCAGATAGAAAGAACCATCTTTGCAGGACAATAGGGGAAAATTAAAGACTAACTAATCACGTATTTGTAGGTGTCTAAATAAATGACAAACTAATAGTTGGTTTGTCTCACTCCCTGGTGTTTATCAGTCAATGTTCTCTCCATTTTATAAGTTTGTGCAAAATGTGATGACTTTCTATTGTTTTGCTGATCTCATTACTCTGATAAAATAAGGAGTAGGGCAAAAAGAAAACAAAAGAATTTTTATAGAAAAAACCTGCAACTCATCTGCCTGTACCTGTTTCAGGAATGTGTTGCAACTGGAAAAGAGGAACGTGTTAGAGATTCATTCACTGGAAAGCCCTAATTTGAAAAAAAAAGCTGAGCTTTTTTCTCTATCTGTGTCAAAATCTGTTAAGAATCGAGTACTGGATGAGAGAGGCAAAGCTGTCCTCCCACTGTCTGTCCATGCGCATGGCTTATTGGTTACTTGCCTAACTTCAAGAATTATGCAATGTCTCTAATTTAATCAGCCTTGATAACTGGTGCAACAAGAAATATCGTGATGATATCTGCACTGTATCTTTCAAATCACCAAATAATTACATTTTCCTTTTTTTTTTTATTTTATTTTTTTTTAATAGTATATTGCAGAGGATTAGGCTCCTATTAAGAACTTCACTTAAGTTCCTTAAGTGAGGTGACATGAATATTGATCTTTGAATCAACCTGACATTGATTTATCTCTCTCTATATATATCTGAAAGACATCGTAGGACAATAGAACTGTTTCCTTTTCCACATTTTTTGGAAATTCCACATTTTTCCTTTTTCTGTTTTCCTTTTCATGATAAAGAAACTTTAAATGTATCAATTTTGCTGAAGAAGTCCAGGCTTCGAAATGCCCATCATTACAAAGGATCTCAAAACATAGTATATTTATTGCATAGATTTAGGAATATTAATAATTGAAAATCCCTACTGTATGTTATAGGCAAATGTGTTTAGGGAGATAAGAATCAAACCCATTGGAAGCTAAGGATGGAAACAGATAAAGCATATATTTCAGTATATAGTCACTTTCATGACTTTAGTGACATGATGTTTGCTTTTCAGTTGCTTTAGAGAAATGCAACTGTATTGGAAAACCAGACCTTCCAGGGCTGCTTAGGGTATAAAAGAGCTTTTTGCTAGAAAACAGAAAATGGCGGGCTCCCTTGAGGAAAAATCTGGACACTTGTCCAGATTCTCTTTCCCTTCTAATACCTAGCATTAATTAATGTTGACTGGGGAAAGACATAACTACAGTACACAAAAAATATGCATGTTTTAACTCCTGGAAAGACAAAGCAAAGTCCATTACACATCTATAAATGATAAAAATAAAATACAAAAAAATACAGGAATAAAAACAATGTACAAAAGTATAAATTAATGCAAATGAGGAAAGAGTGTGGTCATTTCAGGAAACACAAGCAAGTCATATGCATTAAAAAATAAAAAGTTATGTTAAGCTGAGATGTAACTATAGGCCAAATAGTTTTAGAGCAAGCTTTAATTGTGAAAACCTTTATGGATATCTCTAAATGGCAGTTGGTGCTGGCAAGCCTCCAGCCTAGATTTGAACCAAAGCTGAAATAAATTAATTACAAATGAAAAGGGAAGTTACGAGAACAACATTGCTACTATAAATTCAAGAATGCTGAAGTTACAAGTTTCAGAATTAACGTGACCATGCAATAATTTGGATTTCCCTGTATTTTAAAGATTGTGAACATATGTTGCTATTGACACTCTTGTGTCTAATGCACAAAATAAGTAGGGGTAAGGAGAAACTCAAGTAACTCTGAGTTGCCCATGAGATGAGTTTTCATTACTTCAGTTTTATGTGGTACTTCCTTTATTGGAAGTGGAGCTCTCCTTCAGCCTTTCCTCTTCAGTTGCTGCTGTAGGTGAGACCTCTAAGCAATGAAGAATACAGAACAACCACTTTGGGAAAGTGTGGCAGTAGTGAGTTCAAGTCTGGTGAGGGTTTTACTAGGGCAGCACTCAAGTGTGGTCAGCCTTTTATCAAAGCTTGCTGTATGTCTGTCAGCCACATCTTGCCTCACACAGCACATGCTAATACAGCAATAGCTTTATCAAGGTATCATCATGACTGTGTCATCTGAAATATCTTGGAGTGAGATGGGTATTTCAGCATGAGTAAACACCTACACTTGCCTCTGTAAAGGGGCAGTGAGGAATCCTGCAGGCTTGGAAAGCTGCAAGCTCAAATGAGTGCTATTTCTTTAGCTTGTTCCCTTTACCTTCAGTGTGCATTCACCAACAAGTTCTGATTTATTGTTTCCACTCAGTCATTAGTCCCAGTCCTATCTCTTTCCAGTCCCTCCCAGTGCACCATCCAACCCATTCTAGCTCCAGTCCAGTGGATAATAGGTCAGTAGAGAGAATAATGTGTGCTAGCCTTTCCTTGCAACAGTCAAATTTTCCTGATTCTAGTCTTTCTGCTTTAAACCCAGTCCCCTCCATCAGCACAGTTTAGTGCTTGTTCTGCCAGGCACTTCATCTCATCTGACTTGCCCCTGGCTTTTCAGCTTCAGTCTTCCTTATCTCAATCTGACTTTTCCACTCCTTGCTGTGTCCAATGAGGTTATTATCCAATCTATCTGACTATACTATGATTTTCCAGTCAAGCCCAGTTCTTCCTCTATTCTTTCTCATCTTTTTTTTTGTCAGAGTTGAAGTTCTCTGCTGCAAGCAAGTGCCCAGTTCTTGCCTAGGCAGTTTAGATCTCCCTTTTCTGACTTCTGATCCCGGATTTCCAGTGTCCTTACATCAGCATCTTTTTCTGGTTTAGACTCTCAGTTTTAATCTAGCCTCCTAACCCTCTGTCTTTTTCCATCTTGATTCAAATACAGCCTTTTTAGACAGATTTTAAATCTTACAGGTAAGACTGAAATCATTACCCAGAAGCTAATTCATCCAGTTGAGAATCTGGCTGTATTGTGGAGGAATTGCTAGTGGTATCTCTTATGGAGGTTTCTTGACACTTCCACTATCAGATTGTCTTTTCAGTGGTTTATAACTGTGCAAAACTTTAAAGTTAAAGATGAAATTTTCCATGCTGCATATCTGCTTCAGGCTATGCTTAGCTAGATTCACTCAGAACAATGCAGTTATTTCCAGGAACAAGGCTGTGGAAAATGGAGCAATTGTTCCCATGATAAAAATAGTGATGTTGAGAAGACAATTAATTTTCATTAAGTCTTCACCTACTGTTGTTATGACCACCACAGGAAAAGCCACAAGGAAATTAATTGGTCTTTCTTTAGAGAAGGTTATGCACTAGCTGTGGCCGAGGTCCTATGTGAAAATGAGTGTGATCAGGTAATTAAAAGCTTCCTCATAATGCAGGTGCATAGGGCAGAATTCAGGCTGCACCAGCAACCGTAGTCTAGCCTTAATTTTCTGAGTTTGTCTTCATGACTTAATGCTATTTTAGGGTAGTGGCATGGCTGCTGTGTTTAGCAAAAATAGCTGCATAATATTTGTTCTGTACTTTCCCTAATTAATATCTCATTTATCACCTCTATCCTAATACAGCAGTGATAGAAACTAGAATCAGGTAGGAAATTTTTGGTTTTTTATTTAAGAATCCTCGTTTTACCTTTTACCTTTAAAATAACCTTCAGTGCTTCTTAAATTCTATCAGCTGAGCTTGTATTATCCATGCTATTAAAAAATATTTCTTCCATGAAGTAGCATGGACTATTCATAAAAATACTGTCTCTCTTTCCCAGTTTGTTGTTAACAGGTCAGACTCTGACCTCACATTGATTTTTCACTGTAGTGAAATCATTGACAACAACGCTCATGTTTGACTTGTATAAAGGTGTGATCAGATGCTGACCTGAATGTATTCAACATTCAAACATGATATACTGCTTGAATTAGGAGGTTCCCTCTCAAAAATGAGCACAGTTCTTCATAAGCACTTTAATATTCACAAATGTCACCTTGAAGTTCAGTTTCATGATTATGTGGACATTCACATGGGGCTATATCATTTAGCTTCAGTAGTGAGCTGGAGCTCTTCAGTGTTATAGCCTCACTTTTTTTTACTTACCTTTCTAGCAGTGCAGTGGTCACTGTTTTAAAATCTATTATATCACAGATGCATGCAGGTTTATCAGAGATTAAATGGAACTATGTACCTAAACCCTATTAAAACTCAGAAAGAGTTACCAGCTAATTCTCTGGAAATTTTAAAAACTTGGTAATACTTATGTAAGCCAATTCCATCGCTTATTTACATCAAAAAGTAATTTTTATTTGCATTCCTTTTTTCTCTTCCATTTGTTTGTCTAGTTTATTTCCAAGTCTAGGAAAAATGAGTTACGGTATGTTCCACTGTGTCTCAGCTGCAAAGTTAATGAACAGTAGAAGAATCCAAGGGTATGGGTTCACTCTCTATGGATTTCTCTGTTAGTCTTATGAGACACACTGTGTTTTAGATAATATCATTAACATCTCTCATCGATTTGTTCTTCTGTCTTCTCTCTAGGAGGCATGTTCAGCAGAGTGCTTGGTTTTGCTTATGTAATTTTCCTGTATTTACACATATATATGCTATATGCTCTGTATAAATACAAAAATATATGTTCTATGTTGTGAATACGTTATATATGTGCACATATATAGTATATTAATTTATAATATTAATAAAACTGCATGATACCTGTTCTTGCATATGTAAAAGTAAGCATTTAACAGACAGGATGGTTTTGTTGTATCTCTGGTTTACATTAGAGCTAGTATGTCACAGAAATAAGGCCTGCAAACGCGCTGAGGTTTGTGGTGGTTCCTGGCTTACTGTCGGCCTGTCCAGACACGGATGTTGAAAGTTCCCATGTGTGAGAACAACAATCCCTTGTGGGGATTCCATCAAACTTGGGGGAAATTTTAGAAGCCTGACAGCATTTTATGGATAATGTTAAAAGTATTCAACATTACCAATGATATTGCTCTGGAAGAAAATAAGGATTCCCAATGCTGTGGGATAATGTGCCCAGCCTTATGGTACCTGCAGTTGAGTTGCTGGTGCATGTTTGTCAACAGATTACTCTTTTTTTGTAAAGCATTTGTAAAGCAATGCCCACTCTCTGAAGTTATACCCTTTCCCAGATTAAAACCAATAGTATATTTAAGATGCACAGTAAACTTTCCATCTTGCATATATACCCTGCTGCATATGTTCCATTAAGGTATGTGCTGAGTTTGGACACTAATGCTAGCAGTGCTCTTGGGTTGCTTACAGAAAAATATTTACAGGATTGGGAAGGATGCATTTATATTCAGTGTGAAGCCCCAGATGTTGTTCCTCCTGGAGATCAGCAGGCCTTTAGGTCAATATGAATTACAGTTTTTAAGAACTGGAACAGTGGTAGGCAAAGCCCATGTGTTAAAGCCAGCCATGTAGCACAGAATGAGCTGTCAGCATCTTCTTAGCGAGACGGATCATACACAAAGGGCAGTGTGCATATGAAATAAAGGGCAAGAAAAAGAAGTACAGTAAACAAGGATCCAACAGACAAAGTGAGAAAATCTCTGCCTCACCAACAGATAGAGTTCAGCCATAGAGGGCAGAACTCTTCCTGGAACCTGACAAGAGGTTGAGTAACAAAAGGAAAAACACAACTTCTCAGACTCATCTGAGATTTTAAAATAATTTTGTTGGACTTTTTAATTGCTTTTTAGGAAGAAGGTAAGTGTTAATAAAGCATATTCATAGAACTTTTTAGTTTTAAAAGATTAGTAACTGAACACAGATTCTAGAAATAATAGCAGTCCTGTCAGGGAATGGAGCTGTGTCACACAGTCTGTGGCTTGTCCAAAAATAAAATTAATGCAACCATGAGGGACGACTAATTAGCACTTGCAGAATAATGACTAGTAATAATTTGCAAAAATACCTGTTCCTAATCATAATCTTATGACAAACTTCAGATTTAAAAGAGTACCTTTAAATGTCATTGACTAAATTCAGTTAATGAAAATGTACATTAAATGATTCTATAAGCTGTACACAGACATGAATAGAAACAAAATTTTAAATTAGATCAGTAAATGATGTGTTGTAAATTATTTGTTCAGCTGTATTTATTATTCATCCAGCATGGTTCATTATTAAAGTTGTTAATTTTTTTTTCTCTTTTGATTTAGGAAGACTATTTTGTTGTCTTAACCCTGCCTTATAGCAATTTTAATTATTTTTAAAATAATGATTAAATAATGATTAAAATTTTTCTGGAAAAAAATGTAAGGACAATAAATCAACCTTTCTCCTATGTTTACTATGTCCACCAACATGATCTATTGGATTTGAAGTAACATGGAAGGTAATTTTCAAAGTTTGAGTAATAATAACAGTAATAGAATTTAATCATTTAATTACTGCACATGGACAGCATCCAGGTTTAAAATCTAGGGTTTTTTATTGCCATACACATTTATTCCTTAGTCACTCATGATTATTTTTTTTTTTAAATTTTTTTCTGAGATTTCTCTTGTGGTTTGTTCCTGATTTCTAGGTAATAGTAGTGAGTGTGAATAGTAACAACCAGCGTGGACTCCAAGCATTTCTTAGGCTTCCTATTGGCAGGTTTTGGCACTCAAATGAAACTGATTTTTGTGTGTTAGAGCTGGCCTGTTTGGAAATCATTATAAACCTTAGGCATTTGGGCTAAATACCAGAGTTCATTGTGAATGGTATCAAGAGTACTAGAGTTAGTAACTACTGTTAGAGTGGGAAGTCTAAGGAATGTTGGTCAGTCCCTGAGCTTGAACTGGAATCTGGTTTTGGCAGTCCTATAGTTTTCAATCATACTGCTGAATTGGTAGTACCCTGCTCATCGGGGTAATTTTATTACTTATCTAGTAGTCCATATCATTAAAGTGTTTTATGAACGAATAACTTTTTTTCTGGTTTTATTAGGTCAAATACAGGGACATCACTTTCTCTGTGGATTAACTTTTTGATGGGTTGTAAAGGTTGAGAATAAATCAAAAAAAAAGCTACTGTTATTATCTTTTCCACTTGATATTGCATGCATTACTTTTAAAAGTGTTATTGCTTTTCTCAGAATAGATGTTTTAACATCATTGCCTTTTCAAGCTCCTCCTTTTAATCTCATTAGAATCTGAGCAATGTTAATTCTGTCACCATCCTGAAATATTACATCTGTCTTGGACAATTGCAGAAGATGTGTAAGTTTAGGAGAAAGGAGGATCAGAGGAGAGATATACAATCTAGAAATCTGTAGAACAAGTTGTTTCATGGTTTCACTGAATTTCACTGAATTTTTTAGAGTTGGAAGGGACCATAGAGATCATCTAGTCCAACTCCCCTGCTGAAG
>JAOXNO010000013.1:87585577-87608268 GCA_028565335.1 Limnodromus scolopaceus
CTCTCTCAGCCTTTCTTCATAAGGGAGATGCTCCAATCCTTGAATCATCTTCGTTGCCCTTTGCTGGACTCTTTCCAAGTCCTGTCCCTCTTGAATTGGGGAGGTTTGCTACATTTGTAATTATTGTTAATGTAGGTATTCTTTGTTTATTCATAGATATATTTGGTCTGGTTTTTGAAACCAATTTTGTTATTGACTTAGAAGTATTTTATGATAATTCATTGAGTAACTTAATGTAGCACAAAAATATTTCCATTTATACATTCTAATTTTTCTGGCTTTCGGTTTTGTTGAATAATCCTGTGATCTTGCACTGCAGAAATGCAGAAGGAAAGTGCCTAATTTATCTTCTCTATACTGTAATTTATTTTGTATACTTTCATCAAGTCTTGTCTTCTAAATTTACAGTGCAGATCTTTTCATTTCTGTCATATGGAAGTTCTTTCACCTCCCCAGTAATTTTTATGCCTGCCTCTGAATCTGTTTAATTTCTTGCCTTTTTATTTTTATTTTTTCTCTTGAAATAAATTATGCTTTTAATAATGCTTAGATTATGAAAAATTCTCACTAGACTGTAAGTTATAAGCTATCACATATTGCTATTTTCAAAATTATCTTTAGAGACTTATAAGAACACAGTATTTCTTTTTCAGCTCTCTGTCCTTTTTGCTTCTAGTTCTTTCTTGTTATTAGTCTTACTCTGAATTTGAAAATCGGAAAACAAAGGCCCCTGAAAACTTGGAAAGCTCTTTAGTTTTAAATATCTTGCACATGAATGGTACCTAGAGAATTCTAAAAGTTGTTCTTTTTTTTTTAATCAAATGCTAATATTATTCCTAAATGAATACAGTAGCTAATTGTTGTGACATATGCTCATATATTTTAAGATGCTAACAAGTTGTGGGGTTTTTTTTACTAACCTGTTTTACTATTAATAAGACATCTCTTTGGGTAATACTACCTTTGAAAATTTATTCTTGAAATGAAAAAGATCTGACACATAAAAATTACATTATCTATTTAAGAAATCCTCAAAGTCCACGGATCACTCCCATCTATATGAAAGACAATGGAGTGAAAACCTCAAAAAGTGGAACTTATGTTAGTTGACCAAATGAAATAGAGAGCAGCCAAATTGAAAAGCAAGCCAAGACATTCATCAGAAGAGAAATAAAACCAAAAGAAAATATGAATATTCAGATGTGTAGAAGGCATTAAAAACCATGACAAGAAGGCTGATAACTAAGTGGAATGAATTGGTTTGTGAGAAAAGAGGAAAGATTTTGAAAAAGACTTGTGGAAAGTGGTAAGTGGAGAAATTAAACAATGAAGTAGCTGAAAAAAAATATTCAGCAGCCTTGACAACTGCTGATGAGCACTGAAATCCGTAACTGAGGAGCTCTACTGCAAACAAACTTGAAAATCCATGCATACTTTTTCTAACCCACAGCAATTAAACCTTTATGTGACTGATCGATTTTTTTTTTTTTTACATAAACAATGTTTAAAAAAGAAAGGGAAGGCTGGTGAAGGATTTTTACATGCAAGAATGACCAGATAGTCTGTCAGTTGCCTTACAATTCACTGCATACTACAGCTTTCTGGTAGAATACTTCTTTCATCTGCACGAGCAATTCCTTGCCAGCAGAAACTCTGATTGGTTTCTAGTGTTGTGAGGAAAAGTTTAAAAGAAAAAGAAACTTTATAAGCTATTGTTATTAAAAAAAAGGAAAAAAGAGATTAGTCACTGAGAACTGGTTGAACTGGAATAGCAGGATTGGATTTTGGAAATAACCTTTTTAGAAACACGAGGGAAAAAAAATAACTAAATATCATAATTCTGTCTCAATCATGCCTTTTGCCTTCAGTAAACATTGCTCTTATTGAAAGCTCCTGACAGATATAGGTATACAAAATGATTCTTTGCCTTTAATATAGGTAGACTATCTAGATGGAGTTGTTTAAGCTGTTACACATCACAACACTAAATATGTGGTATTTAGTGCTTCTCATCTTGCCAAATTTCCTTGTTAGAGATCTTACAAACAGCACTTGTATTCATTCATTGTTCTGTGAAACCAGTAAAGTTTCCTGAGTGTGTGGAACTAAAAAAAAACCAGAAGTCCTAACATGTCATCAGTTGTGTATCAAGATGTATATAGGTTCAGTCACTGTGATGCATCTAATTCTTTTGTTATTCAAGTTGTTATTGTACCTAGGAATTTCAGGCATTGTTCAGGACCATCTCATTACAACAGACAGAACAAAAAAAGCTCTTCTCCAAATAGTCTGTGGTATAATACCAGAAAGAAGGCACAGTTCTATAAATATCTTGCATTTGCATATGCCAAGCAGATCTGCCAAAGGAAGCAATCATACACGTCCAGTGCTTCCAGCTGTTAGTTTCTGTCCCTTTGCTACCCTGTCCTTTTGGCTGGCATGAGCATTTGAATGGTTGCACAGTGAGCTGAATCAAGTAACTGGTTTAGTTGAAAGGTAACCTAGCAGGAGGGAAGAGTTCAAATTTCAGCACCCAGTTCTGTTTATTCTCCATGGGAAGCAAAATCAAATTAATTATAGGAAAGTGCAACTACACTTACTCCCAGCATGTTTCATGTTCTTAAAGATCCTAAAATGAAGGTTTTGATGTTTTCAAAGGTAAACTGTTCCACTTGTTACTAATGTTGCTATTAGTAGTTTTTTGTATGTCTGATTTTATTTTCTTCACTGTGTTATTAACTTTTTATTGTTGTTCTATTTACTATGAAAGCGGATAAAAGATGATTCCCTTTCTCCTCCTTTCTTGTCTCTAGTACTTGAAGACTTGTATTTGCTCTTCTCTGTCTTTTTCCAAGTGTAAGCAGTATCAATTTTTTTATACTTTCCATTTTGCATATTTTTTTCTAGTCTGGGTACTATTCTTACAGTTCTCCGCTTAACCTTTTTCTTGAAAAAAATGTCCAAAGCTGTACACAATTCCAGCTGAGTACACACTGATTTTGAGGAAAAGGTCAATAACATCAGAAAGCAGAACAGGAAACCTGATTGATTTTAATTGCTAGAGAGTAATCCTTTCCTTCCTTTGTGAAAACCTGTCTAGATGTAAGGTGTTATCTATTCCTTTCTTCCACTTCTTTTAATCTTCGATAGGACCACTAGCATTCTCAATCGTCTTATATATTATATCATACTTTGCATTGAAAATCAAGCCAAATTTAATTTATAAAACTTAAGTGCTCATATTGGAAAAATCTCAGCTGCAAAATGTGGATCCCAGTCTGTCTCTTTACAATTATATGAAAATATATGATACAGTAAATGCTTATTTCAAAGTGAAGTTGAAGTAGAGAATAGTTTAAAAGCTGTTGCTGTTTTGTTGGCAGTATTATCAGTGTACAGCACAGGAGCCAGCTAGAAAAAAGTTTTACAGTTTATTTTCCATTTTACTTCTCTTTTGTACCCATTTGTTTTCCATTATGCTATAAAATGGTGTTAACGCAGCATAAAACTCTGTTAATGCAGCATAAAATGCTATTATGAAATACAGTGCCTGAGATTCTGGAAACAAAATTATAAACCAAACATCCCCTGCATACCTGCTTTAAATTCAGTCATAAAACAATAATAATCTGAAATTATTGTCAAGATATTTCTTATAACCATTCCTATATTCTACTTTTTGCAGTCAAAAACAAATAAGCCAAGATAAAAGTCACTTTGAGTAGTTTCACTGGTGATTTTTTTCTATTTATGTATTTTTCAAAACATTTTTTTTAGGTACTGCTACTGCAAGACTTAGGATTGAAATGGAAAATGTCCTATATATCTAAAGATTCTTGAATAGATTATTGCTGGCTTTTTTTTGAATTTTGTAAGGACTTCATGTTAACTAGGTGAAGGCTTTCTCTGGATTAACTTTCTCCAGACTTAACTTTCTCATATTCAAACAGCTAACCTTAAAGAACCTCTGCTGGAAATCGCACAAGTATGCAGTGGTATGAAATAAATACCCAGCACTGAGCAGTCCTCTGTACTTCATAGACAAGGTTCACTAAGGAAAGTTTGTGTTTTAAAGAGAAATTTTGTCTTCAGCATTGAAACTGTGTTGGCATCTCTGTAGTCACTGATATGTTCCAAAACTTGTGTTTTGTTGTTTTTTTTAAAGAAAATAGCTGACGGAGATGCCTGCACAATACCATTTATTGCAGTATCTAAGCATTGTGCAGGACCCAAGCGGCCCAAAAATACGAGTACAAAAGCCTATTCTAAAAGCTTGCACAATGCAGTTCAGGAAGTAGGAATTTGTCTCTGTAAATTCCCGACCATATCATTTAAAGAAATTGTTTCAAAGTCTAAACTGAGACACCTACATTAACTGAGTTTGCAGAGATATATGAAACACCAAGGGTGTATTTACAGAAAGATGGCCCTGAAAAATGGAGCATTAATCTAAGAGACAGCGATCTCCTCATAGACAGGGAAGCCCTGCACACAATGTGAGCAGTGAGCCAACTGCTATACAAATGAAAAGGAACTCAGTGGTGCATGAATGACATGTGAATTGAACTCACCCTGAGTTTGATGTTAAATCCACTGTGTAAGTGTAGTAAATATGGTGCACTGGATTTGCTAATTGCCTGTTATCTCTGCAGTTAATTAGCTGATAATCTATGTAATTCCAAAATTCAAAAATAACTACAGAATATAAAGTGGCAATATCTGACTCAAACAATAACAGGCACCTAGTTATAGCTCCTGAATAAAATTTCCTTTGTGATGAATCTGAAGGGTTTTTTTAAAAAATAGCAACAGACACTAATGATGTCTCTCTAGCTTAGGTGCAGAATCAGTATTCAATCAAATTGTTAAGGAGAAGTGAGCTGCATTTTCTCGGTTGCCCAGTCTTTGGGAGTCCTTTCCTGGTTGCCCTCCAGACTCTGGTTTTTTTTTTTTGCTTGGTTGGTTGATTGGTTTTTTGTTTGGTTTTGTTATGTTTTGTTTTGTTTTAGAATGACTTTTGCAGTTCCTACCATGTTACACTTTTATCCTGACCCCCTTGACATTTCCAAATGGCTCTGTACATGGGCTCGTCTCCCTCTGCTGCAAATCTCAGGGGAATCTCGTTCACAAACTGTCCTGGGTTAAGAGACACAGGACTAACTTTTCTTCTAATGCTGGGGAAAATTGCACTTCTAGAAGATTCTAGTGTTTGAATTTGTGAAAATATTTACTTTATAGCCAGCCAGGCTCTGTGGGATTCAAGGTCTTAATGTTTTCGAGCCTTTCCAGGTGCAGGGACAAGGAGGAGCAAGGCCTGGGCATTTGACCGAGGCTGGCCAACAGGATTATTTCATACCATGAATGTCACATTCAATATAAATTAGAAAAGTTTGCTGCGTAGCTCTCTCTCCCTTGGCGGCGGGTCCAGACAACTCCTTGGCCCCGGTGCCAGACACCTGAGGCCTTCCCTTCCTCCTGAAGCCGTTGCGCTTGCAGTGTCTGACATTTGCTGTCTCTGCTGGGAGTGCACAGCTTCCTGCTGAGAGAATTGGCTGAGTGTAATTCCTGTATCTTATATCAGTATCGGGATTAATACTGGTTCTTTAGTACTATTGTTAATTATTTAGTCTTAATCTATTAAATCTATTTATATTTCAACCCTTGTGTTTCTTTGTGTTCCCCAATTCTCCTTTCCAGGTCGGGGGAGGGGTCATCGGGTGATAGAATAATTGTCTAAACGACAACAGATTGTTACGGGTTTTCTCAAACCATAGCATAAACATAACTCAACTTGCACTCCTGTGATGATCTGTTTCCCATAATGCCATCTTCTTTATCACTGGAAACTACAGCACTAACCTGCTATTTGTATCTCAAACATCTATAAAGCATTGACTCGCACCCACCTCCCCCCCAGCCCCATATCATTTCTTTTGTCATGATGAAAAAAAGAAGCTATATACAAATTCATATTAGTGTAATACAAGCCTGAGTACAGTCTTTGCTTATGAAAATGATCAATATTGCCTCATTTTCTTCTCTGCTTCCATCTTTCTGTATATGTATCTCCATTGTCTCAACTGGACTGTGTATACCTCTTCTCTTGTGTTTGTGTGTTTATGCACAGCACTAGACATTGCTGCCCGTTCTGCTATGTCCGCTGGCACAGCTCGCAACACTAGTTTCTTATTTGATCCTCATCTAGAAAGGGTTCACTAAAGAATGAGGCTATTATATTTAAAAAGTCTTAGTCACTAAGGAATGTTTGTATATTGAATGGATTAATTTATTTTTAGATCAGTCTCAGTGCAGGAATGAATAGAAATATCCCATGTCAGTACCACACCTAAACATTTTGAAATGTCAAACCACAGCCTGGGGCTGTCAGCGAGAATAATAAATAGTATATATGTTTTTCCTGAAGTAGGATATTATATACAATTTTGGTGACTTGTCCAGTACTTGTTAATAAAGAGGGCAAAGATTGTGAATAGTTGTTAATATTGTTAAATATGGAAAAATCCAAATAGTAATTAGCTTAGTAACAGATTTAAAAGATTTGATTGCATATTGATTTTTCTCTTCATCATCCCTAAGAAAAAGGAGTTGGAAATTGATTTTCAAACTTTTGAAATGCCTCAAACAATTTATGAAATAATTTCAGTATCACTGTAAAGAGAAATGCCGTTTTAGTTTCCCCCTTTGTGGTTTTGCATTTATTCATTTTAAACAAGGAGCAATGTATCATGGAAGCATTAACCGTGTAGTACAATATTAGAAGATTCTATCCTGTGGAAGGAGAATAATTGACATAATTCAGATAACTAATCTAAATACATCCGAATATAACTCATCTAATTAATATATGAGTTAGGACAAATTGTGTTCTTCTATATTCATGAAAAATATATGCAAAAAGTTTATCTGTTCTGATTGGTTTAGTTTTTACAAAAGGATTAATCTCATGGCACAAGTTGTTGCAATAGGAATAGTATGTCTCTGTGTATGTATTTGACAAACTGTTCTGTTTTTCTCAGAGACTAATATTGTAACTGCTTAACTGCTCCTATCCCTTTTTTTTTTTTTTTTTTTTTTCCCAAAAGGTAAAATAAAAATCTGTATTTTTCTGGTACAAATTTAGTGGACATTTGAAAAAATGGAAAATTTGAGTGGTAAAGACTGATTTTTATTCTCCCAAGAGAGGTATGGTTTTTACCCAAGTTTGAAATGGGCTGAAACAATTAAGTTCTAAAGCAGACCTAGCACCCTGCTCAATTTGCATTCCTATTAAGCCTGATTAGAAGCAGAGGATGTTAAAAGTAATGCATAAAAGTTTGGCCTTATTTAGGTCAACAGCACTAAATTCAATGAAGCACAGATTTGTCTAGCATGTAGAATGTTGTTAAAGAAGAGCCTAATGATGTTGTTGAATAGATGACAAAGGATCATTATCCACCAAGACCTGTATAATGCATTTACAAAGTGATGTGGAGGAATAAACACTTTATATAATAGAATTATTTAGGTAGCAAGCTTCAGTATAAATCCAGACCCCATTTTGTCAGGATTTCAATGAGGATCTAGGTCTGTGAGATCAGATTCTGTTCACAGATCTAAGGGTCTGCATGCAAGTGGACTAGATTTCTAGGACCATGGGATTTCTAGATTTCTATGTGATTACAATCATGAGTATGAGTAGCTATTTATTTGAATTTGTTCACAGTTGTCATCATCCTTCCTAAAATACCCTCATGAGCTTTTACGTTTGAGTAATTGTTCCAGCAGTGAGAAATGCACTCTCATCCTTGAGTGGATTGAGAAATGTTAATTTTGATTTTCATGTCTTTCTGTACAATATTGGACTGAAGACCTTTGGCTGAAGGGGGGGAATTGAAGAGAGAAACTGGGCTTTGTGTGCCCTGATACAAATACTGAACTTCCCAGCCATGTTTTTCTATACCTGACTTAACAGTGCAATAGCCCAATATGTATGATTTTCATCTTTCATCTGAAAAGCAGGTTACAGAGACTCCAGAGACAGAAAAAGTCTTTAATTAACCTCTCTGACTGGACATGTGGTATCTAGGCAGCTGTAACTCACAGCATTTGAAACAAGCTACTTTTTGCAGAAGGTTAGGGCAACACTCCCATATGGTAAGGTACTGGAACAGCATATTGCTTTACTTTTAATCTTTCCATCCTGATTTATGATGTGGATGCTTTGTCTCCCAGGAGATATCAGGTACCACAGATTTTCAGCTGTGAGAGTGTAGGTGCCCCTGCTAGTTCTGTTTGATTTTAATAGTAACTGCACTGCCATGGGAGCTGGCAATAATTGTTAAGTTCACTGCTTCATCTTTATTTCATTTCTCTGTGTTACCTCACTAACTGTTAACATCTGATAGTCTGAGCAAGGTCCTGATGCTGGGAAGCACAGACACCCCTTCTAGCCTCTTTGACTTCCATGGGAATAAAAGAAATTCATTGTCTTTACCAGAAATCGCTACTAAACTAGGATGAAAGAGCACTCTGCTTCACTCAGAGCTTCCCCCTGAGTCCTAAAGCGGGGTTCATGCCTTCTCTTAGGGAAACAGAATAAAAGGGGAGATTTTAGTCTTCAAAAAGTTTCATTCTCTTATGAAATTTCATATCAACTATGATTGAAAAAGGTTGCTTTGATGTTGTTCTACTTTCCCAACTACATTCTTTGAAACTGGTGTCCAAAACAATGACTTTAGGCTAAGAAGTTGGTAGGAGAGTGAATAGTACAGTATCTAAGACAGATTTTGATAGTTTATAAACCCAAAGAACCCAAACTAATTTGCATCAACCTGACAGAAAATGAACATTGAGGGTGATAAAATGTCATCTTTTGGGTCGCTACATGTTACAGAGCTTGAACAAGGTTTTCAGGTTATGTAGCACTGACATTTGTCATATTGTCAATTTTATGTGAGTTCACAGAGATCAATGTAGTATTGCAGGGCATATTTAAAAGACTGAGAGTTCACGAATACAGTTTCAAAGCACAAGCTGTAGAGAACAGTTTTATGAACATTTTCAAAGATTATCATAGGCTCAGTAGCCTTTTTTCTTGTGAAAAAGTGAAACACAGAGGTAGATAGAAATAGAAATATAAACTAAATCTTCAATTTATCTTTCTAACCCAAATGAATAAACTGTAAACCAAACAAATGAACACACTAAACACTTGATCTTCAAACCACCTAGCTTTCAATCGAAATTAAAGATAACTTAGGTAACCCCTTACGCTGTTAATTTACTTTTTCATATTTTCAAATGAGAAGAGTTCTACAATCAAGCTTGTGTTTCAAATGAAATCACTCATTGTATAATCATTTCTTTTTCTTACATTATACTGACAGATAACAGGTTTGGGTTGTGTAGCGTTTTATTGTGTTTGTGTAAAAACAATAATAAATAATTAAAACCAGCTAGCAGATTGTCTTTCTCTGCTGTGAGTAGGAAGAGGTATTACGAGATTTGTTGACAATGATGGGTGTTTTCTACAGGGAGCAGTATCTGGAAAGCTTTGTTAAAGTGGATAAATTCAGTTCAGTTACCTTAAGAATTTAAACTTAATTAAAATAAAAAGATCTCTGTAAACAATCCATAATTCTTTGGATACTGCTTATTAAAATAGAAAGGGGATAGTGGGTTATAATCAATAAATGGAAGAGGAACATTCGTAAGTATAGCTCAGATGTACAAGAAGAGAAAATGCAAGCGACGAAATAGGCCTACCTTGTTTTCACATGACTGGAAACCAGATCTTGAGGTTTTCTTCAGTCATTTCCTTTGATTCCTCAGGAACTGATCTCAATTTATTAGTATGAAATGTGTTTCTTTTGGGAAATATGAGTGTTTTCTGCTCAGTAAACTAGATGTTACAGAGTTCTCTCATACACTTTCCTTAGGGTTTTGTCCCAAAACAGTATTTCTAAAGGGTTCTCAGTCAAACTGCCCACGACCTCAGGCCACCCAGCTGATTGATGTGGCTTTTTGGGTGTAGGGTGGTCTCTAGAAGTCTACTTCTCATAGGGCAGGGGTGAAAAGGCGGTATCCCAGCCCAGACCAGCTGCTTGGCCCAGTCTGGTATCTATGAAGTGCTGGCAGGTAAGCCTGGCACCTGCCTTCCACCACTTCTTGTATTTCAGTGCTATGAGGCCAGAAAATCCTGGCCTAGGGCTAATGCTTCTTTTGAGCCAGTTTGTTTTGCTCTACCTCTGTAGCTGCTGCTTCCCACAGCCTAAAAACAGTTCACATGGTTGCACAGCCTTGAGTCACTAGCCAGAGGGTATGAGCCAGGTCTCTGTGTGCCAAAAGGAGAAAAAGCAATTCTGACGATGACTCCTTTAGTGGATAAGGTCACGAAACATAACTGTCCTTTGGCACTGGGAGACAAAAAAATCCTTCCTAAGTGACGGGGTTCTGATGTATTTTTAAGCAAGGTGTGGAAAAGCATGCTATCTGGGAAATGCTGTATTTTAGAAGTAATAAAAAAACTTTTAAATGTAGGAGAAAAGATTTGTGAATTAATTGGCCACAGCTGCAATACTCAGAACTGGAGCAGAGCAAGTATGACTTGTTTATGTAGAATAGAGATTGCATGTTGCCATACATCTGTTCTAGAGTAACAGATCTATTTTTCTAGTTTAGTTTTTTTTTCTGTGATGTTGACCAGATTTTCAAAGCATAAGGTTGGATTTAAAAGTGTTCAAAACCTGTGAGGAAGACCTCATTTTCAAAAAACTGAAATTTACATTTAGGTTCTAAAGGAAGTGTTCTTTTTCTTTATTATTATCATTTTTGTTATAATCTAGTCACGTGCTTACTGTTACTGTGTAGTCTTGCAATGACCTGAAAAGACAGCCTGTAGTTGGCAATAACTTTACTTGCCTTAACAGCTCATGTCAAACTTCATTGTATCGAAAATCTCTTCCTGAAGGTTTAGGCTTTTTGCAAATATAATTTCATTAACTTCTTAATACTTGATGTTTCCATCCTTTTGGTTCTACTATTTGTTTTTCCCTATGAAGGCATACAAACATTCTCATTATAGTAATACTAATTCACTATATTCTTATTACCAAAGACTGCTGGATGTCCATGACTGATGCACACAGAGTAGATTGCATATTTACAAAGGCATTAAAGCTGAGCATCCTGTACTGAACTTCGTATTGTTCCTTACCAGTGATTTAATAGTATCTGTTATGAAACACAAGGCAACCCTTTGTTCAGCACTGACACTGATAAATATGGTTTTCAGTTGTTCTGGTCATTTCCTCATTTGGTCTCTACTCCTTAGGGAAGAAACAGTTAAAATTATTGCCAGCCTTTCCTTCTGATGATATTGGCGCATTGTTTGTTTGCCACCACCATTTGGTCAAGATGGAACTACTGGGAAAAATAACCTTCCTGAAAATGCAAAGTGCTGCCAGCTTTGAAGAGAAATGACACACGATGGATATTTGCTGTTTAGTGTTTGCATTTCCAGGGTCTTTTAGAAAAGACAATTTTTTTCTACTGCTATTCATATAGTTGGTGTATTTGCTGAATGTGAACCACAGTGTTATCAGTCATGTCTAATGCAGCCAGTGACATTCAAAAATCTGATGAATCCATGACCTGATTCTGCAAGGTGTCTACATGAAATAATTTCAAAGCCCACTGATATTAAATAGGGATAAAGCTGACTGTGGTTTTGTCAGGTTCATTCAGCATTGTAGGTTGCTCTAGTATTGTTATTTTAACATGGGCAGAGAACTTTCAATATCACTCCAGTGTGTTTCAAACTTTTTCATAATTTTCCATTAATTACTTGCATAATTACATGCAACAAAAAAAATAGCTGGAGATATCTCCAAACAGGTAATTTTAAATAGAGTCTCTTTTGATGTTCAAATGAAATATACCTGCTGGCATGTTTTGGAAATATGATCTATTGAAACAAGTGAGATACAAATGCGATACAAATACAGGCTGGGTGAAGAATGGATTGAAAGTATCCCGGAGGGTGAGCTGGCAATGTGCACTCACAGCCCAGAAAGCCAACTGCATCCTAGGCTACATCAAGAGAAGTGTGGCCAGCAGGTTGAGAGGGGTGATTCTGCCCCTCTACTCTGCTCTGGGGAGACCCCACCTGGAGTCCTGTGTCCAGCTCTGGGGTCCCCAGGATAAGAAGGACATGGACCTGTTGGAGCAAGTCCAGATTGGGGCAACAAAGATGACCAGAGGGCTGGAGCACCTCTCCTATGAAGACAGGCAGAGAGGCTTGGGGTTGTTCAGCCTGGAGAAGAGAAGGCTCCGGGGAGACCCTATAGCAGCCTTCCAGTACCTGAAGGGGGCCTACAGGAGAGATGGGGAGGGACTCTTTGTCAGGGAGTGTAGCGATAGGATGAGGAATAATGGTTTTAAACTGTAAGAGAGGAGATTTAGATTAGATATAGGGAAGAAATTCTTTACTGTGAGGGTGGTAAGACACTGAAACAGGTTGCCCAGAGAAGTTGTGGATGCGGAGGTGTTCAAGGCCAGGCTGGATGGGGCTTTGAGCATCCTGTAAGAGGTATCCCTGCCAATGGAAGGAGGGTTGGAACTAGACAATCTTTGATGTCCCTTCCAACCCAAACCATTCTATGGTTCTATGATTGTGTGATTCTATGATTTATATTTGTTTGCTTTGTGGGGTTATTTTCATTGTTAGAATGGCAGTTTGCACCTATTGACTGACTAGTAATAAATAATGAAAAAAAACCCGAGGTTTTTATCTTGTTTTGTTTTATTTTGTTTTTTACTTTTTAAAAGAAATCAGAAATTCCTTTTAAGAATAAATTAATAATCTTAGCTTGTGTCCTTAAAACTTCTCTTCTAAAGAAGTATGTTACTTTCACAGTGAGATACTGTTAAGTGTTCCAACACTGAGAAAAGGAAAGGACCAAAGCATAGCAATGCCAGAATTTTATCATGAATCTTAGGTCACTTGGTAATCTTTAATTCCAAGCCCCTGGAGCCCCTGTGTATAAGAAACCTATTTTTATTATTAAAAAAACATAAAAATTAAAATTAAAAAATCATTTTTAGTGGAAAAAAGCTGGAAAATATGAAATGTAGAGTCTCAAAGAACAGATGGCAAATCAAAAATATACAAGGATATATAAATATAGAGATTGATCAATCTACACTTTTACACTGCATCAAAGAGTTTTAGGGGCCTGACTTGCTATATTTTGAGCTGAAAATCCATGGCAACTACCATAGGAATTATGTGTAATTGTCCTTTTCTTATCTTTTTTATTTTCTCCAGGAATTTTATGTTAATTTGTTTTCAACTAATTAGGCCTTTAACAAATCACCATTACAAAATGGGAACTTTCTGATGATCTTGAAAGACAAAATGAAGTAGCTTTATTTAAGAAATAAAAGCAACTGACTTCCATGTTGCTGACAAAATTGTTGTTGAACCAGCATATTCCGTGGACAGGTCAAGACACTCTTTCATTTTGCTGTCATGTCAAGACCACTGTCTCTGAGGCACCACAGACTCCCTTCATACCGTGGTCCTCCTCTATACCACCTGGTATTTCCTCTGCTATCTGGTTGTTCGCTGCTTTAACAACTAAAAAATGACCCCCTTCTCTGCCACAAATTTTTATTCATCAGGGATGTAATCTGCCTACCTTCCAAGGTCCAAAATGTATCCAAACATTCTATCTTTAGTGTTCTGAATGTCAGCTGTGATAAGTGATAAGCACCAAAGTACGACCTGTAGACCTTTGGGCATCCGGAAGACTGCAACAGCTGGTCAACAGTGTTTTCAGTAAGGATTTCAGTAAAAGCTTGCTAATAAAAGTTCATAGATATTATGAAGGCCATGTTTCCCAAAACACTTCAGAATCTTAACGAGTTTAAACTGCACTTCCTTAGGGATCTCCGTGCTAAATAGTACCATTTGGGGGAGCTGTTTCACTGCAGCTCTGCGAGACTTGCATCTCGTCTTGGTCGGATTTATGAGCATAGCAACAGAGGGAAAAGGGCAGGTCACAAGCCAGTCTGTGACAAAAGGCAACAATTAAGCTTGACAAACTAGTAGAAAAGAACAGATTAACTCTAGAAAAGAATAAATGGAAAGGAAAAATACCCTAACAGATTAGCACAGCCAGGAGAATGTGCAATTTAGCTGGTCACTCAACATTTCTTGTATGTCTTCTGGAGCCGACTGAGAAGGGAAGATGCCACTGCCAAAGAGATCTAGCTTTTCTAGAGAGCATAGATTGAAGGAAAGGCAGAATACTAATCCAGAAAAAAGGATTAGGATCTAAAAAATACTTTTCCATCTCTCCAGTTTCCCCAGCTGTATGAGTTTGGGTAAATAAATCAAGTTAAACCTTAGTTTCAAGACATGATTTCAGTGTATGTTCATAGACTGAAACATTTCAGTAACAGAAACCTCTTGCATCATCCCTTATTATCACAGTGTGGTGTGGGAAGCTCCATTTCAGAGTAGTTTAGTCTTTCACTCTTGCTTCTCTGTCTGAAATTTTACAGTTAGAAAAAAAATATTTCTTGATCATACTCCTAAATTTGCTCTCACTCCAGCACTGTCTGCTATTTATATTCTTCACCATCAAATATTTATGGATAGTTGTTATATTGCTTCTCAGCTTTCCTTTTTCTGGGCCAAAAATTTTCGTTTAGCCTTTTCTTGCAAGATATGACTTTCATTTCCTCTGATGATCCATCTCTAACTTTTTTTTTTCATTCCATTCTTTTTCTTATTATACTGGTCATTGAGGTAGCCTCTTTTTCTTTTATGTGATATGCCAGTGTCTTCTAAAACAGGTAGTGCTGTCCAAATGTTTTATTAAAAAAGGATGCTGAAAATCATCTGTTTTATCAGTCCCATTATTTAAAATGGTAACTTCACTGAAAATCTGTCACAGTATTTTCTCTGAAGTTTAGTGCTTGTTATCAGTTCTTTAGTAGTTTTTCATCCCTCACTCTTACTTTCTGTCTTTTCCAACTCTATTAGTTTTTCATGTGACAGTACCAATTACACACTGAAGCCCAGTTAGATGAGATTTCTTGTATTTCTGTTATTTAGGAAATTTAGTTCCCACGTTATCTTTGCTAAGACCTTTAATGTCTAACCCTATTTTCTTTACCTTCCATATCCATAGCTGCTCTTGACATAAAATTTTGTCATAATACCTTGTACATTTTTGAGCTTATATCAACAGATCTGATAATTTGGATTGAGTAATCCACTTCTGAATTATGGGTTGTTTGTTTTGTTTTGTTTATTTTTTTAAAATGTGTGCTACCATTACTATTCACTAGATATTAAAAACAAAACCAAGACTCTCTTATCTTAAAAATATTTGTAAGAAAGCTTGCAGTGTTAGGTTTATGTTTGGACTCAATGATCTTAAGGGTCTTTTCCAACCTATATGATTCAATGGTTTTATAATGATTTTGTGTGTCAGATATGGAACAACTAGTGGGGAGGGAGATCATTGGTCCTAACCGATTTTGGGTCATTAAGCTGTTTGAGTTTTTCTTTCAGTTTCATTGCGGTGGATGCTGTTTTCCTATTGCCCTTCTCTTTGTCCCTAGCTCAACAACTGCCTCATTGTGAAAATTTTTATATATTAATTTGGGTTTGGAGTCACATTAAGGTTATCTTTAATCTCTACCTGGAGCCATCTTCATAATATATTTTAAATTATTTTTTTCTTCTGTATACCTGAAGAATCTTAAGTTATTTGTTTTAATATCCTTTCACAGGTCTTATTTACTTGCCTGTTATCTTTCTACTTCTCTGTTCCTAAAGCATAATTTCCCTTGCTGATCAGCTTGGTTGGGTTTTTTCCTCCCTAGATATGAGTCCTACCTGAGAGAGCTATTGCTTCAGTTAGGCCCTTTTTCTGAAGATTTTTGTCCTGTCCTTTCCTTTCATTTGCCCTGCATAGATTGCTGACAAATTTAGTATCTTGCGTTTGAAGGAATTCCAGGCCTCTACTGTATTCTACAGTCCTCAGGTTTAATTCTTCATCTACCTTTTTGATATTCAGCCTTTTGATATAGAGAAATTAGGATTCAGAATATAGCTGAGACTTCTAAGTATACCATAATGAATAATAAGCGGTGACAGACAAATCAAAATAAAAGCTAATTGCCTTTAGTCTTCAGATGTTCTTTTCCTATAATAGCTGCACGCAAAAGTTTGAAATTAAATTTAATATGAAAGGTAAAAATAGTTCTTCCACAGATGATTATTTTTTATATTTTTGGCTTACAAAGTCATAAACTGAGAATGTTCACTGCAAATTTTTGTTGCATCTGTTTCACATAACAAGAAAAAAAGCCTCTCAATTTTCTGTTATTGTCCTTGGAGGAGGTGGGCATACTTTTGAATTATTAAGTATTTCATTACAAATTTGATAGTTTTCACGACAGTTAAATACCCTGAACTATCATATGTCTCCACTGAGGCAGTTGCCAGCAAGATAATTCTCAGGCAGTGGTAGAGAGGAATTATTAAACTAAAGAGCATGTCCTTTAAATGATTTAAAAGTGCACCTGACTAGCTCCAAATAGAGACCTGGCTCATTTCTTTGGCCACAGGGATGATTAAATGTGGAGTAACATCTCCTTTTCTTGATGAGGATGTAAAGGGGCAAAGAATAAAGAAAATTCAGCCGTTCCATGGGGACATGCATAAATCCTCTTTATGTATTATCCTGATGGAAGGATAGAAGTATGTCAGGTATCTTGGAATATTCTCACTGCTTCTCATTCCTCACCAGTGTGAAGTGTCAATACATTGTTCTATTTTACTGAGGCTACTCACCTTTTTATTTCTTCAGATGTTGAAAGAATAACGGTTTCTTTGAAATTATTAAGTAGCTAAACCTATAGTAGAGCAAACATGTTTCTTTTTAATAATGAATTCAGTTAAGTTCGTGAGGTTTCCCTGGCAGAAACTGTTTTCTGTAAATGGTACTCATCGGCCCATTGGACATATTTGTCCTTTTTTAGAAAGTTCATAAATCGTTTTTTTACTTTTTTTCTTCATGATTTCAGACAAAAAAGTTTTTAATGAGCAAACTTTCAATTTGCAAAACAGCTGATGGTCAAATCTCAAACGCAGTCTGATGTGTCTTCCTGTCTAAATCTGCAAAGCAGCTGGAGAAGTAACTTGGCTTGGGTAAAGCCTGCTGTGTATTTACATGATTACATAAAGCACTTTAAATCAAAATTTACAAGCAATCAGAAGACTTAAAAAAAAGCAGTTAAGAAGCACAGCATAACATCCTTCTCCAATTTCCCCTCATTAACTACTTCATTTTTATGCATTCTGAACAGTTCCTGATCTTAAGTCAAAATGTGTCCATGATCACATCCAAAGTGAACTCTGTCACGGTCTACATAATACTTTGCTAGATTAATTGCTCAGTTTGTATGACTCAGGAACATCTTTCAATCAAAGCAATTTTAGAAATAAGATTATTTTGTTTTTACCATGATTAATTCAAATAAGTTTAAGTGAAATGCATATCCTTTGCTTTTCACTGTAAATGTTGAAGGATATTGGATCCATAGTCTTATTTCAGTCTTAAAGAAAAACAATTTGCATAAACATTAATAAATTTGCATAAATTATTTTTCCATGACAATCTGTCAAGTAATTTGAAAAGAGTCATAAATGATGACAATCAGTTTCATAATCGCAATTTATGCCAACAACCTCTCTATGGCTCTAACTCTTTTCTGATTTACCAGTAAATTCAAATGTACTCACACTGTTGTAATGTTTCTATTGTCTTAGTTTAATCAAAATTAGACACTTTAAGAGAATAAAATAGATAAAAAATTATTACTTTGAAAATTGAAAGTTCATAATTTCCAACCTTAGAGAATTGCAAATGCCTACAAATAACTTGAGCTATTGTGTTGGATTCTTGTTAATCTTATAAAAGACAAACCATATAATATTCTTTCGTTTTAATTTCCTGTTTATAGATTTTTTGATACTTTTGTAGATAATTTTTGTGTGCTTTATTAGGAGTGTTAGAGTTTCTGTATTTTATTCTATGCATTTTGAAGTTATGAGCACAAATCTCTTTTAATAGGAGAATCGTGACTAATGAAAATATCCTTAAATATTAATTTTAATCCAGATCTTGTTTCCCTTGAGCCATTCCAAACGTAATAGAAGATGACTAGAAAATGAATCTGTGATTCATGTCTCATGGTGCTATCTCAGAAGGTGAGGCTTATAGTGCATCAGGACAGAACACTTTCTCTTCAGTTCAGTGAACATTAGTGGGATTCATGAGACTGCAATAAAAAGGATTGTTCTTTTAATACTTTAAACAAAGGGAATAAATCTGAAATAGGAATATGTAGTATCAGATTTCACAAATTATTCAAAATCTAAAATTTATTATATGAAAGGCCATTCGGTGATTAATTGAGCCTGATTAACAGATTTAGATTTTCTATTCTTACTGAAATCACTGGCATATTTTTTTTTATTTGACATTAAAAAAACAAATTAACTTCTTGATGCTTAGTTACCATTTACTAGTGATTTGATGTGTTCCAAAAAGTTCTTTGAACTCTACTGTATCACAATTATAATATGTCCCATGAGGAAACTTTTAATTCATCAGGACAGAACAGGGCAATCATGAAGAATTCCAAAGTACATGGTACAAAGGTAAAATCTGGTTTTGCAAAACCTCCCTAGATTGCCATGGGATGTCTCTGTGTACCTTAGAGCTTTCCATAGAAACTTGGAAATCAGGAAACAAAGCTGGTGGCAGAACAGTGAAGAAACACACTAGAAATTACCTGCAGTTAAAGTGTTTATTTTAATGAGTATCTCCTGTTTAAGGTGAACTTGGATAGTAACCAGACCAGTCACCCTTGGAGAAGAACTGTTGTTACTGATTCCTTTTTTTGCTGAGGAAAGGAAATTTTCACTGTATCGTAAGTAAGTAGGAAAGTTCCTGGTGAAAGCTAATTTGAAAATGAGCTGTATAAACATGTCCTGAACAGTCTGGGAATAACCCAGCTTCTTGTTTCCAATTCTCTCCTTCACTGAAAACTCAGGAAACCCTGCAAGAAGTTTGGGCATCTGCTTCTGTTTCTTTGATAATAAAGTAATCATTGTCAAAGTTAAACCTTTGCTCAATGTATGTGTTACATCTTTACCGAATCTGCATGTAGTGAAAAACATTAATGAATGTAAGAGAAGCTCAAAGTCCAGGTATAATTTCCACAAACTTGTATTTCAGTTTGGGCTTTTTTTTTTAATATATGTAGTCTCAACACAAATGTGGATCAGCACATTATGTTCCAGTGTGATAAAATCTACAAATTCCAAGATTTAAAAAGAACGGTGTTGAAAATATTTTTGAGCCTTTTTACCAAGTGTATTGGTGTAGGTGACAAGGTTTGGCAGCAGGAAGCTGCAGAGATGGCCTCTGTGGGAAGCTGGAAGGAGCTGCCTCATGCTGGACGCAGCCAGTTCCAGCCATCTCTGCAACAGACGCACCACAGGAGACAGTTGAGCCCCTCAGCCCCAGGTGGGACACTTCTGGGAAAATGCATGTAAGAAAGGGCAGAAAACTCAACACAGGCAGAGGAGAAGGGAACAAAAAGAGTGAGAAACACTCGAGGGAACATCAAAGTCAGAGGAGAAGGAGGAGTTTTTCCATGACAGAGAAGAGGTAATTCCCCTGTAGCCCTCAGAAGAGACCATGACGGAGGAGGCATTTCCCTGCAGCTTGTGGAGAGGACCATGCCAGTGTAGATATTCACACTACAGCCTGTGGAGAATCCCATGCTGCAGCAGATGGATATGCCTGAAGGAACTGTGACCCACACAGAGCTCATGCTGGAGCAGGGAAAAAGTATGAGGAGAAAGGACAAGCAGAGAGAATCACCTACGTACTGACTGTAGCATCCTTCCCTCATAAATCCAAGCACCACTCAGGGAAGGGGATTAGAGGAGCTGGGATTGAAGGAATGAAGTTGAGACTGGGAAAGGGGAGAAGGAAATGTTTGTCTTTTTTGTTTCCCACTACAGGAAAATACTTATATTAATTGGCAATAAATTAAGTGAATTTCCCTCCAATTTGTTTTGCCTGTGATGGTGATCGGTAAACAATTTCCCTGTCTTTGTCTTGAACCATATGAGGGTTGGAGGGGGAGATAACTGGGACTGAGAAGATTAAACCCAAGGGAATCATGCCAGGGCTTGAGGGACGGGAGAGTAGTGAGGACTCTTGCTCTCTTATTTGGGTTGATTTACAGGACACCAGGCCTGCTTGAAACAGGGGGAGGGAAAGCCTACTACTACTGCTAGCAAGGCCTTGCAGTCCATTGTCTCAGTGGCAGTGGGGGATGGTGATACACATGGTAGCGAAGACATAAGAAGTAGTAATAGGGTGGCAACTACAGAAGGGACTGAGCACGGTTGGGTGGGAAATAGGGCTCGTGCTCCCAAAAAGTGGCAGGACAACTAGCCCAACTGAAGTTCATCTACACAAACACATGCAGCATGGGCAACAAACAGGAGGAGCTGGAATCCATTGTGCGGCAGGAAAGCTACAATGTAGTTGCCGTCACGGAAACGTGGTGGGATGAATCGCATGACTGGAGTGCTGCAATGGGTGGATACAAGCTCTTCAGAAGGGACAGGCAAGGAAGAAGAGGAGGAGGGGTGGCCCTGTATCTTAGGGAGGATTATGAATGCCTAGAAGTAACTGAGGGTAATGGTAGAGTTGAGTGCCTATGCGTAAGAATCAGGGGGAGGGCCAGTAAGGCCAATATTGTGGTGGGAGTCTGTTACAGACCGCCCAACCAGGATGCAGAGGTAGATGAAATGTTCTATAAGCAGCTAGCAGAGGTCTCGAGATCCCTTGCCCTTGTCCTGGTGGGAGACTTTAACCTACCAGATATCAGCTGGGCACACCATACAGCTGAGAGGGAACAGTCTAGAAGGTTCCTGGAGTGTGTCGGGGGTAACTTCCTGACACAGATGGTGAGGGAGCCGAGTAGGGAAGGAGCCCTGCTGGATCTGGTGTTTGTAAATAGAGAGGGACTTGTGGGGGATGTGATGGTTGGGGACCGTCTGGGGCAAAGTGACCATGAAATGATAAAGTTTTCAATTCTCAGGGAGGTGAGAAGGGGAACCAGCAGGACTGCCATCATGGACTTCCAGAGGGTAGACTTTGGTCTTTTCAAGAGTCTGCTTTACAGAGTCCCTTGGGAGGCAGCCCTGAAGGGCAAAGGAGTCCAGGAAGGCTGGACATTTTTCAAGGAGGAAGTCTTAAAAGCACAGGCGCAGGCCGTCCCTGTGTGCAGTACAGTTAGCTGTCGGGGAAAGAGACTGGCCTGGATGAACAAAGAGATAGGGTCACAGCTCAGGGAAAAAAGGAGAGTGTATGGCCTTTGGAAAAAAGGACAGGCTACTCGGGAAGATTATAGAGGAGTAGTAAAGCTATGTAGGGAAAAGATCAGAAAGGCCAAAGCCCAACTAGAACTTGACCTGGCCTTGGATGTTGAAAAGAACAAAAAGAATTTCTATAAATATATTAGTAGCAAGAGGAGGACTCGGGACAGCCTCCATCCACTATTGGATATGGGAGGCAACGTAGTGACAAAGGATGAGGAGAAGGCTGAGGTGCTGAATGCCTTTTTTGTCTCAGTCTTTAGCAGTGGAGTAGGGTGTCCCCCGAGTACCCAGACCCCTGAGCCAGCAGATAAGGGCAGGGAGCAGAATGAAGCCCCTATAATCCAAATGGAAGCGGTGAGGGACCTGCTCCAGCACCTAGACGCAAACAAATCTATGGGCCCAGATGGGTTTCACCCGAGGGTACTGAGGGAGCTGGTGGAAGTGCTTGCAGAGCCACTCTCCATCGTTTACCAGCAGTCCTGGCAAACTGGGGAGGTCCCAGCCGACTGGTGTCTAGCAAATATGACACCCATCCACAAGAAGGGGTGGAAGGATGATCCGGGGGACTACAGGCCTGTCATTCTGACCTTGGTGCCTGAGAAGGTCATAGAACAGATCATCCTGAGTGCCATTATGCAGTGCACGAAGGATGTCCAGGTGATCAGGCCCAGCCAACATGGGTTCACGAGGGGCAGGTCCTGCTTGACAAACCTGATCTCCTTCTATGACAAAGTGACTCGCTTGCTGGATGAAGGAAAGGCTGTGCATGTTGTTTACTTGGACTTTAGCAAGGCCTTTGATACAGTCCCCCACAGTATCCTCCTGGAGAAATTGGCTGCCTGTGGCTTAGATGGGAATACTCTCCACTGGATTAAAAACTGGCTGGAGGGCCAGGCCCAGAGAGTGGTGGTAAATAGAGTTAAATCCAGTTGGCGGCCAGTCACGAGTGGTGTCCCCCAGGGCTCGGTACTGGGACCCATTCTCTTTAACATCTTTATCAATGATCTAGACAAGGGGATCGAGTGCACCCTCAGTAAGTTCGTAGATGACACCAAGCTGGGTACCATTGTCGACCTGCTGAAGTGTAGTGAGGTTTTGTAGAGGGATCTGGACAGGTTGGATCAATGGGCTGAGACCAACAGGATGAGTTTCAATAAGGCCAAGTGCCGGGTCCTGCACTTGGGTCATAACAACCCCATGC